>JAVJGJ010000047.1:93731044-93815529 GCA_035590215.1 Microhierax caerulescens
TGCCTGCGCGGAGCTGGGGAGCCAGGCGGCGAAAATGCCGGAGATATTTCTTCTCCCTCGCTTTCTCCCCTTCCCCCCCATCCCTGCATCCCTCCTCCCCTCCTCCCCTTTTCTCCTTTTGCGCCCAAATTTGGGAGGGAGGAATTTGCTGCAGGAATTAAAGCAGCCTTCAAATATGCGGGAGAGGAGCGGGTGGGACTGAAATCACGGCGCGGGGGGGGGGGAGGAGGAAGGGGAAGGGGGCGCCTGTGCGCGGGTGGGTGCGTGTGTGGCAGCGGGCGAGGGCTGAAGGCACCGCGGAGCGCTCTCCCGCCAGCGCCTACCCGCCTCTCTAGTTTTTTTTTTATTTTAAATTTTATGTATAAATCTTAAAGCGTTTTTGGAGGGCTTTATGCCGCTCGGGTCTGGCTTTTATTTGCCGCCCGCCGCGGCGTGCGTGGGGCTGTTGGCCGCCTCCGCGGGGCGCCCGGTCCGCGCCCGCCCGCGCTGCCCCTAACGCCGCCGGGGCCTCGGCCGTTTTTCCAACAAACCCAAAAAAATATTTTAAATTACAATTTATGAACGGCCTCCCCCCTCCCCCGGAAATCTGTATGAAATGCTTTATGAGCGGTTTCAGTGTGATCCCCTCTCTTAGCCAGCCGGTCTTGCAAAATAAATGGGAGGGTTGCTCAGTGTTTCTGCAGGGTGGCTGGGGAAAGGGGCGATTGTGTACGAAGATTTTTTAATGGGCAACTTGAGGAAAAGCAGATAAACTTATTTTGGCGTGGAGCTGTCATCTTCACGCTGAATCGGTTGCATACAAATGTAATTCTGTGAAAGACAACGTTCAAGAATCTTCTGCGTTCAGTTTGTGTGCCGCCTCCTGCAGATGAAAAATCGTTGAACAGAAGACTGTCAGAAGTAGAAGTACCCATTCACTGAATGCTTTTTCTTGGCCATTGGAATCTCCCTCTGACTGATAGTGACTTTAGGTTACGTTCAGTGAAAGAAATGCTTCTGTATGGAGAAATATCTATGATCTAAATTAATACCGCGACCAAAAAAAAAAAGTCAGCTTCTGTGACTATGCAGGCTTAGCTCCCAGGAAAGTTAGAGGGGCCACTGCTGTGTGTCCCAGCTGAACTGTAGACCATGCTTTCTTATGCAAGATTTTTTTGTAGTAGTAGATTTTCACTAAATGATAACTGAACTTCTGACTAGAAATTTCACTGAGCTATCAAACTAGTATTATTGTAACATATTTCTTTATAATTCTGTCTACATATATTTTGAAGTTCTTGCCTGCTGAAACATTAAGAAATTGGGAAAGATGTATTATGTGTGGTGTTTAACATTTTCCACTTGATACCTGCTTAGTTTGTAATGCTTGTGTCTTGTTTGCTGTGTGAGATTACTAGCATCTGGTGACTTGTGAACATAAGAGCATTATTTTGTCCTGGCTTTGGGTGACTGTGTGTATGGGTTGTGGGGGTTTTATTATTATTATTTTTTTTTAAGTTCACATGTGAATAACAAAGCCTGATAAATAGAGATTTTACTTTGGAGAGCAGGTTGCAAAAAGCCATTGCTTCAAAGGTCAGTTACTGCCTGTCTGTGTTCAAACTTGAACTGAAATGCAAGACCTGTTCTGTGCTACTGTGGGAGAAAGGGTTACTACTTAGTCATTCTGAAATTGAACCATACACCTAGAACTGTGCATATCAGTCTGTGTGCTGATAATAACTCACAGCATTTCCTTCAGTTTACCCACAAGGAGAAGCAACTAGTCTGTTAAAATGGTGCTTCAGATGCATACTTAGTATGACAAACAAACGTCTGTTTGTGTATATATGGATAGAAAGTTGATTGTTTACCGTATCCAGAAATAAAGGATCAGAATTGTTTTCTTTGTAAGCTAAAATACAGTAGACTTCCTTTTTGCATAAAGATGTCTAAACATACACAGTAGACTTTTTTATTATTTATTTTTTCCCCCCCTTTAACTGGCTAGCAGCTTAGTGATGCTCTCTTCCATGGGTCAAGCTCATCTTTCAGTACTTTAATTTCTTCAGTTCTTGTAGCTCAATGCTGCTGTGATGGTGTTTTTCATACTATCTTAACATACCCATTAAGACAACAAATAGTTATAAAAGACAATGGCCACAGATTCAAACCCTTGTTTTAAACACAGTCAGTGATGGAAAATATGCCTTGGAGAAGGTGTAGGAGAGAGGTTTCTACTCAGAACTGTAGTGTGATATACTTTTTTTTTTTGCTTTAATTTATTGCCAGACTATTTACTTAACCTGTCTAGACCAGAGATGTGTATGTATGAGCCACGTTCTGTTTTCTGTAAGTTAGTGCTTTAGCTCCTGAAATAACCTAGTTAATTGCATATGTGTTCTCTGTAATTAGAGTGGCATTTAGTCACCATTTAAGTAGTTTAGTTAAGTCTTGTTTAAATTAGTAATTCAAATTTGGGGTAGTGTTAAACTGCAGGCAGTCACAGACTATTCCCTAGGAGTGTTTGAACGTCTGAAACTGATGTTTATAGAATAGATGTCTTGCAGAGGTGGGGATGGTGGTGTAGGTGAGGTAAAGACATCTCTCAAATGTGAGGGCCAGAGACTTGGTTCACTGAAACCAATGACTTCCTGCTCACCTTGCCAGAGTGTGTTTCACATTGTCAGGTGCGAGTCAAATTGGAGTTTTCTGCAGCCCTGGTTTAATGGTTGCATTGTGATAGCTCTGTAATGTCATCAGGTAGGTCTTTCCTATTAGTTTGTTTTGGGGTTTTGTTTGTTTTTTAATAGGAAAGAATCAGATCAACAGTTATTTACATGACTTGTAGTTTTGCCTTTTGCTTTAGTTCAACGCAGCTGTCCTGCAAAACCAGGTCATTTGTTGCATTGCATGAGTATGGCTGTGAAGGTGCTGTAAATTATGACATTCTTTGTGTTACATTAAAAATCAAAAAGTAACCAGTAGGTTCTTAAGCACTTCAGAAGACAATATGTATCCACTCTTGAGCTAGAGATATGTAAACACATGCCTGACTAAACCTTGTTCTGATGTACATTCAGCTTCCTTCCCGTGAAAGCCACATAATCTGCTTTTTGTGCATCAGTGCTGTTCCACGCTTCTAAATGTGCCTTACCGGAACAGTTGCATGCTGGCTTCAGAGTGTGAACTGGTGGTGTTGCTGCACAGAGGGGTGCGCTGCCCAGTAGCCCTTCTTAAAATGACTTATGAGGAATCTGTTCTTCAGGGGCTCTAGCACTCATCTTTTTTTCAAATGGTTCTTTGTGTGGCCATTTTTGTGCCAGATTTCTATCATTTAACACAATGATAGTTCAAAATGCATTTGCAAATACTTTTGGAAACAGTATTACAGAACAATAACACTATGGGTGTTACATTCAGAAGCACTTAAGCAACTAAAATAGAACTGAATTATTTCTTGGTAGCACAGAAGGTGTAGTATATATATATATATTTTGTCAACACTGAAAATCTTATCTCAACATGTATGCTTTTTAATTGTAATTTTCTCCCCTGTGTTACGCTTAACGGTTGTGTGCTTTTTGTTTGGTCGTTTTATGATTTTTTTGGTGGTGCTTTTTTTGTGTGGGTTTTTTGTTTGGTTGGTTGGTTGGTTTTGGTGGGTTTTTTTTGTTGTTTTTGTTTGTTTGTTTGTTTTGACCTGAATGGTAAAAATGTTAGGACTTATAAGTAGAGGGAGGATTGATTAAACATTAGGGAGATTTTCCCCTCCTTTCACACACTGTACCTTTAGGGGGATCAATATTAAGATACAGCACCAAGTTTTGGTGTCAGCATTTTTAAAATAGAGCTTTTTAAAAGGAAAGGTTGCATCATACTCACAAAGGATGCAAGACCTGAAGAAAGGAAAAAAAAAATCAACCCTGACTTGAGATTCATTTTTTGTTTGACCACAAAAAAGACCAAGGAGTGACAGTGGTCTTAGAAGCATGCTCTCAAAGGGGAGAATATCACATACTAAGCTTTTTCCAGTGCTTTGGGGTAAAGCGTAATGGGGATGATGACCAGAAAAGAGAAATGCAAACTAGATACATAAGGTGTATTCTCTAATGTTGGTGGTGTTGAGCTACTAAGTAGCAGTTTATCAAATTCCAATCAAAGTAGTCTTATTATATGCAGAAATCAGTCTATCGTACAGTAATGTTATTGCAAAGAGACCTTTCAGAAAGTCAGCCAAAGTCATTGATGGCAGAATTTCTGTTGTGACACTTGTCTGACAAAGATTGTAGGTCATTGCAGTTGACACCGAGAAGAAATGTAAGATGGCATGAATATTGGTACTGGTGCCAGTGGGTGTCACTGTAGTAAGGACAGGCAGATTATTAGAAGAGTAATGTATGAAATATTACCTCTTTTTATATCTCATACGTTAAAAGACCATTACTGTAATGATTCAAGTTGAACTTTAAATAAAATGAAACTTGACCTAGTAAGGTGGTCAAAATGGCCAAGAATGCTAAAGTTAAGGTTAACATACAGCTTAAGTCAAACCTTTTCCACTGTTAGCCAGTTGGAGTGTTTTAATATTGTGCACTTTCAAAGTTTATGCTGGTATAACTGGACTGTAACTGAAAAATACTTTATTGATTATGGGTTTTCTCTTCTCCTTTTGTGTTAACTCCAGTGTTCATATACACTGGTATGATTAGGTGAGCTTGCTGATGTAATGGAATTCTTAGTATTACCTTGCATATCCAGCTGAGAACCACCATAATCTGACCTGTTCCCTAGCTGTACAGTTACCAGAACTGACACAAGGGAAACCTAAGCTCACCCCTGATCGTACAGCAGCTGGGTGAATCTGTTGGCTGGCTGCTCAAAAGGAGGCAGTTCTGCTGCTTTCCCCACCTTTTCATCTGTGCCTCTTTGACCCAACAGTGAGTCAGTTCATGGGACTCAACTCATGGGAACTGCCTGTTTTTTTTTCTTCAAGGTTATTTTTCTTTCTATCAGTTTTGCTCCCTGAACCTTTCATGTCATGGGATCATGGAAGTATTGGCATGAAAAAAGAAATGCAAGTGTGCTCTAGGCAAGAGATGGAATGTCAGCCGACCATTTTGGCAGTAGTACGTGCAGTCTTGGTTTGGTGCCTGGTTTAGACTCGTGTAACATGGCACTGCTGGAAAGAGAAGTGAGCTTCATTTTCTGTTCCCACCCAAACACTGCATCTTAACATAGGCTGAAAGTTGTGGTAAGTGTGCCCAAGGCAGCAGAGGTATGTGGTCGTTGATCTAGTTGTACAACTTGTTTATTTCCACTCTACCAGTGGTTAAGACAGGGAAAGAGGAAAATCCTATCCTGCTGGAGGAGTTAATGGTAGTGGTTAAGAAGGTAGTACTGTCCCCTCTCTGCTGAGCTGGTGACTTACCTGAAGATAAACGGAAGTGGGCAAAGATAAAATTGTTCTAGCTGCTACCACTTACTCCTTGAGCACTGAATGGGTGAGGTGACTGACTTTTTATTATCTGCTGTTGCATCATTACCTACAATGTTTATGGTAATACTAATATTAGCAGTAGGGCTTTCTTGAGTGATGTGCAAAAACTAAAGCCCTGACTGATGATGGCTGCAGAAATCTGGCAGTGCAGAGAGTCTTTGTCCTCCTGACCAGAAGCTGACTGTGATGATATCAGTTGAGGTACTGGTTTTCAGCTGATGTCTTGTCAAAACCAAAACAGTCAAGAGGCACTGAAAGCTGTTCCTGGAGAAATGTAATTTTTCTGGAAGCTTTCTGACAGCAGTGATTTTTCTGGCTGTGCAATCTTACATTGGTAAGATGCAACTCAATGTAGCTTTTTAAAACAAGAATGCAAAACTCAGACTATATGACTTAAAATCAGAATTCCAGATGCTGGCTTAAATGTAAATGAATGCTTTCAAGTTTGGGACAGTGAGAATTTCCAAAGGAGAATGAGGCTAAGCAACCCATCTTCTTACTTCTCCGCCCCCTGCTTCTAGAAACAAACACTTCCTAAATGTTAGTAAAGCTATACTAACAAACCAAGAGATTCAAGATTAAATTAGTTTCCTCTTGGGAGGCTTTGCCAGATGGTGCAAAATCACAGTCTTGAGTAATCTCTTGATGATGGGTAAAGGGGAGCCATCCTGTTGCCTTGTTCTGTGTTCTTTATGTTTTTTAGCACTTAGCTGAGGGAGAATTTAAGAGAAGAATAGTCTGCAGACTGCTGCAGTATTAGTTACTGAAGCTCATGGTCATCCCCTACTGTTCAGCTGTGCCAAGCACTGACCTTCACTGCTCTTAATTGCAATTCCATGGGCATCTGCAAACCTGTAAGTTTTCAAAGCAGTGGAAGGAGCTTGCAGTTTAAGTGACAAACTGAAGCAATGGGGAACAAGACCTTAAAGAGACTGGAGCAAAAATTAGGCAACATGGTTGTTCAATCCTTTTTCAGGTGTTGTACAGTTGTGGATTGTCACTAATAGGAATCTTTTTTAATCTGTTAAAGGAAAATTATCCTCATGTTAGAAGTTCAAAACAATGTTGAAGACTAGATGCTTGGAAGGAGGAGGTGGTATATGGGTAGTGAGCTCCTTTCTTGTAAAAATTTGGCGAGGGAAGCTGGGAGTTTTAGCAGGGAGTTTTTCCTTACCAGCAGTTTAAAATTTGGTTAGCAAGTTAATTTTTGAGCTATTTGGTGTATGTTACTTTTTATGTGTTTAGCAGGGCTTCTGTAAAAGGTCTTCAAAATTTTTTGTGTTCTGAATCTTTAACCAGTTGAAATTTTCAGCAGGTGAGTTCGAAATTATGTCAGTATTTTATGCAAACCAAGTGAAGTTATTTGAGTGTTAATACCTTAATAGTGAAGGGATACTGACATCTTGTTTGCCCAAACATATAAGAGAGTTGATTTTGGAGAAGGCTTTGAAAGTGGTGAAGACACAGCTTCTCCAAAGAAATGTTCAATGGATGGCCTCCAGCTTGGTCACTGAATTCATTTCACTGGGCCCTAGCTTTGTGTCTGGCTTCTTGCCTAGCAATGTGCCTGCAAGGCATCCAATATCCCTGTAGGTTAAGGTGACTCTTCCTTGGTATGTTCAATTCTTTGTTGCTGTGGGTAGCAACAGTGATCCTGGGTTTTCTGTTCTTTTGAATTGTGTTTCTGGTTGTGAATCTTGGCCGTCAAGTACTCCATGTAGCAGCTGGGTATAGAGGTTTAACTCCCACTGTAAAATTTAGTAGTGCTAACTATGTAGGTTAGCTGCTTTGCTGGTATACGTGTTGCACCGTGTAATGCACGCTCTTCACAGCCAGCCTTGTTATGCCAAAACCAAAAGTACTTGGGGAGTTGAGAAACCAACAGGTTTGGTGTTATCAAGCTGCGGATTCAGTCTTTGCAGTCTTTAGTTCTGTCATCCAGGGCAATTAGACTGCTGGTGTTCTGAATGCTCTCCAATGGGTTGCCTTCCACTTGGAAAGATTGCAGTAAATGCTGAGTTAAAAATTAATTCCTTTATGTGGAATAAATTAAGTCAAACTGTAGGGTTTCTAACTACCAATTTATACTACAGATGAGTGGTAATTAAACCAATTATATGTTGTAATAGTCTTCATATTGCACCTGGATGATACATTTTATTATCAGTGTGGACCATTCTTTTGTATCAGTTGCCATTGCAACTGGCAGGGAAACAATCTTAAGTTTTACTTAGGATCTTCCTTACATGGTAATTATAATGAGAGCTATCTTTCTGTGGTATCTCTCTAGCTTAAAAAATAAAGAGAACTAAAACCAATGCAGCCAGGCAGATGTGTTTCAAAACATCTAAGTTTAACACATGAAGAGGTTTTTGTTAGTTGGCATAATTCTTTATAATAGCACCTGTGTGTTTGTTTGTTTTTTTTTTTTTTTAAATCTTCTTGGTCTATTAGATATTGGTACAGAACTCCTCAGACAGTATGGAAATAGTTAAAAAGTAAAATCCTCTAAGTATTAGTAATTTAATAAAATCTTTAAGGACTTCTACTGGAAGTGTTTGATGAACCTTATAGTAGGAATAGTGAAACATAAAAATAAACGTGATTTCAGAGTATTCTGAGAGTTCAGTTTATAATTAAAAAAATCTAACTTTTGCCTTTTGGTTCATTAAAATGTGCTGCCATGGGGGGAAACGAATGCTGTGGAAACCTATACCTAACCAGCTTCAAGTATAAAAAATACAGCATCTTAACTTTGAACTACCACTGTGCTTTTTACATAAAAATGCATTTTAAATGATTAATTGGTAACAGCTTCTTAATAATGAGATTGTCTCAAGAGATATTTTTATTTTTCCAAAGAAATTGCTTGTTTGAGACAAAAGGATCAGTGCTTTCAGAAGTGCTTGCTTGGATTTCACTGTTCTGGGGTGGTACAGCACAAAAATACAATAAACTTTAAAGGAAAAGTGACAGGGATGTGTCTTAAAATTTTAGCTCAAAATGTCTTTCTTAGTGAAACCTACAGGGTTTCTGAAGGCTTCTGTAAGTCAGAGCTTGAGCTGTTAAGCATAGAAACTAGTATGGGAGTGAATATAAGAGCTTATACAGAAAACCAGATGATTTCCATGTGGGAATGAGTTGCATCCACTGTATAGAAGTGTATAGTAAAAGCTCTTCACCCTAGTTAGTTTAAATGAGAATTCCTCATGTTAACACAAGCACCAGAGTTGCAATACTGTAATTTCTCTCATGATTTTAAGGGGAACACGCTTCACTTCCAGTGTGTTGAACACACTTGAGTATTTCTGCATGAGTGATTCACCTCTCATTAGCATTTCTGCACTACACGTTCAGGAAATCTTACTAGATCTGATTGTAGCCCTTTAGGCTAGAAATGTAACAATACTATTTCTTGTATTGCCATCCTTAGAGCTGCTTGATGAGGAGAATGGGATATACTACTACTGGGGAGTTCACTTCTGCCACTATTCAACGCGTAGAACAGAAGGGAGCACAGAGTGCACACCTGAAAATGCCTTTTGCAGAGTCCCTTGGCTGAAATACTGCCAGCTGGATTGCAGCAATCTATTCTTCCTGAAAAATTCACTCCTGTACTTGGGCAGATGGAAGATGCCCTTGCTGTTGCTGCTGCTTCACCCAGAGATGTGGGGTGGGAGAGTAAAGGGAATCAGTTTGTTTTTGGGGTTGGATTTTTTTTTGTTTGCTTTTAACTGGGTCTAAACATCTAAACCATAACTTACCACCACCTACTGAGGCTTTGTGTTAACTGACCAATCTCTATGCAAATTTGGAAGGAAAATGCAATCTTCAGGTGAACCTGAAGAACTGAAAAATGCTCAACAATAACTTAGATTAAAAGGAAATGGCAAAGGAACTCGATATATTACAGTGTGATACTTTAATGCATGTATTAATAATTACTGTGTTTTGTTGCTTCTTTCTATCACGTTTTCAGTCCTAAGACTCTTGAAACAGTCTCCAGGTTGAGGCGCTAACCTACTTTGTGGATAATTTGTGTTTCCTTAAAAGTGACTCTCTTCAAACTCATGGTTTAGTTGACTTTGTAGGAGACTATAGTGTGAGATAAAACTGCCTGAATGTTCCCACCATTTTAAAAAAAATCTTTTATTTACATCTCTTTGTGAAACTTCCACAAACTAAATAGACAAAGAGACATGTTAAATATGAAGTACAGATACTTTTTTTGTTTGTTTTGCCTTTGCCTTCCCTCCCCCTTGGATGTTTTGTATCCAGGAAATCTTTCATAGCTTTTTTCAAAATATTTTTCCTTTGCATCTTTCATCTTCAACTCTGAGCTAGGTGTTTGTATTGGAATAAACAATAAACCATAGCAAAACCGAGGAGGAGGAGTTAAAAAGGAAGGTTGAAAGTGACAGACACACCAAGTGATCTGTGGTTGACCCTTCATCTGCTGCTGTTGCTGACACCAGTTCCCTGGCTGCTGGTTTGGTGACCTCTTTCTATAAGCTTTCCTGTCTCATGTGCCATTTCTTGCTGTAGTCGTTTTGACCCCTACTTTATGGAGTGGAAGATAATTGGTCACTTAACTGTCAAATTTGATTTCGAGTTGGTAATTTGTTAGGTGCAGGCTGCGATGTGATGGTGGTTTCTGGAGGCAGATCAAGGCTTTTTTAAAAGCCAGAATAAAGGGGAAAATGCACAAAAAGAATAAGAAGCTTTAAAATTCTATTCCTGTGCTTTTAAATTGTAAAAACATGTATATTAAAAGATTAACTTTATGTAAAAACTGTCAGTATGTGTGGCTAGCCTCAATGTTGTGTAGAGGCATCATGAGTAGAACTTCTTATACAGTACGTTTTAGTTATGCAGGCCCACTTTTGTAGTTTGACACCCCTCCACCCCCCTTCTTTCCTCTCCCTCATCTATCTATAACAAGTTTTGGTTTTCCTAAATAGTTAACAGACTTAATTTTCTTGTAGTTGTCTGCATTCTTGCACTTACTTGGCTGCTCTAAGAACTGCAACACTGGCTGTGTTGGCTGTAGCTGCTGCAGTCTGTGCACAGTTTGCTCAGGCATGCCCTTGTATACTGTAGGCTGGCTCTGAAGGCTAGCAAATTTCTTTTTAACAAGCAAGTTAAGGTTTACTAGTGTATGTGTGCTGCATCCCCTTTGTTTTTCTTCAGAGGTTTTTTCTTTCCTTCTGGATGTGCTGCCTGTAGCTCAACAGATGGACTGTGCTGTCTACTCTTTCTGATCTTTACAGTACAGGATCTTTCTTGCAGAATCGGTTTGCTTTTAGACATCACATGTGTTTCAGCACTGTCTTTTAATAAACCAGATGATAGTGTCTGGCACAGGAAAAGAGAGAGTCTAAAGCTCACTCTTCACCTGTACTCTACACTATGCCCAGTGAGATTTTGAGGAACAGTTGAATTGAAAGCGCATTCACTGGATCAGTGATTGAAGTTACTGATTATCAACTTAATCAGCTTGTTCCTAGAGACAGAAAGAGATGCTAATTTCTTAATGGTGGTTATGCATCAAAATAACTATTTGGTTTTTTGATCCTTTGAGAATAGTTTTGGTTTTCTTCTAATGTAGACAAGACCCTAAGTTCCCATTTGGAAGCCAAGTTTTCTTACTTTAAAAGAAGGCTTTTGTTAGCTTTGTGCTGTCTGCAGTTGATATCTATTTGAGGGAATAAAAGCGCTGATTTCCTTTCCGTTGGTACTAGACTTCTACCATGCGGGTTATAGCAGACATTACTGACCTGGCAGATGTTTTTACTGTACTTTGAATAGTGAAAGGACAAACATATTTGTAGATGTTCAGCGTCTTTAAAACATTTAACTCTACAGCTAGAGCTAATGAGTTTCCCCTTTTATGTTATTTTCATACTTTTTAAATAGTTGTGGTTTTTTTTAATATGGATTACATATATCTTTTTTTTTTTTTAAAAAAAAATTAAGTTAAGCTACCATCTATATTAATAAATGCTCAGGGCTTGTGAAAGCATTACTGTGCTAAATACTGCTATTTAAAACTCCTGTTTTAAAAATGTGGTAACAAAACCTGACAGTTGCAAGACATGTGCAGTTGCTGTCTGCCTCTGGGATGTGGTAGGACAAGATGGGGATGTGCATTAGCTGTATATTTTATGTATTGCCTCCATGTTGGCAGTTGGAAAAAAATACAGACTTTGTTAAACTGTAGAAAGCTTTTAGGTATTTTGAAGATGTTGTTAGGGTGAATCCCTAGGCCTGTATGCAGGTTTTGGAGGATTATGGACACTGAGTTGGAGATTTTAAACAACTATCACTGTTAGAGAAAAAAAAAAAGTTACCATGTCAGGTATACTGGAGGAAATGTATGCTTACACAGTGTTTCATAAACTAGTCTTTCTATGTAAAACTAAAAACTCTTATTAAACTAATCTTACTCATGGCATGATGATAGGAAATTGTGTAGAAATACTGTGGCTAAAGAGTATAGAGAAACTGGCTAAAAGGTTTAAAAAGACGTTTTTAACTTTATTGAAATCAATCTTATGCCAGGTGTGAATTCTTATGTTTTGGCAGCTTTCACATCTTTTTTAACTAAACTTGGTGTAAAGGAAACTTGCCCTGTGTCTAGATATCTTACAAGAAAAAATTGACTCCACAGCAAATGAAAATTGTAGAAAAAATATATTCAGAATGTGCTTCCTGTTCCAAATGTGTGAAATAAGTGAAAAATTATCACCTTCTGTTTTCATTGTTGATGTCTATCACATGCCTAATGCAATGGGTATTTCTGTCCTTTCTAGGATTGTTTTATGTTCTTTATAGTTGTGATCAGATTTCAACAATTCCTGGGTTTTCTGTGATGCTTCTGGAGACTTCTTAAAATAATGGTTCCTAGGAGGTCACTAGGGAAAAAGAGTATTGCATTTCTTTCTTTTAGAGTAAGTTTGACTGAGAAGCTCCAAAGACAACTTTGATTGGAAAGGACAGAAACTCTCCTCATGTAAAACTGCTTTTCTGTTTTGTCTTTTTTTTTTTTCTTTTTTTCCTTCCTCTCCAGCTGTCTTTGTGTTAATATTTGCTGCTAATTTGGCTAGATCATAAATCCTTTGAAGAGTTTTCATAACATCATGTAACAGACTGCTGGTTACTACCAGTGCACCGTTTACAGCGTGAGCTGAGCTCTCAAGCTGGACAGAATCATTCAGGTTGGAAAAGACCATTGACATCAGGTCCAACTACTAACCCAGCAGCACTGCCAAGTCCACCACTAAACCATGTCCCTAAGTACCACATCTACGTCATCTTTTAAATGCCTCCAGGGATGATGACTCAGCCACCTCCCTGGGTAGCCTGGTTCAATGTTTGACCACCCTTTTGGTGAAGAAATATTTCCTAATACCCAGTCCAAACCTCCCCTGACACAACTTGAGGTCATTTTCTCTTGTCCTGTCACTTGTTACTTGGGAGAAGAGACCAACCCTCCCTGCCTACAGCCTCTCCTCAGGTAGTTGTAGAGAGCAATAGGGTCTCCCCTGAAGGCTCATGTTCTCTAGGCTAAAAAAAACCTCAGTTCTCTCAGCTGCTCCTAATCAGACTTGTGCTCCAGACCTTCAACCTTGTCACCCTTCACTGGACATGCTCTAGCAGCTCAATGTCTGTCTTGTAGAAAGAGAGGTATGTAGTAGAGGTAAACAACGGCTTTAGCTCACCTTGGACTTGCATCCCCTCTTGGTCAGAGGGATAAGGTATGCTGTTTTGTCAGGTAATGGACCTTATGCCAGAGACTGTAATCTTTTGGCCCAGATGGTGGCATCTGAAGAATGGCTTTAGATTTATCATTCCTGGACCCATTCAGCACAGAATAAAGGAGAGATGTGAATTTCTTATTGCCTGGGCAATAAGAAAGCTGATAGACAGACTTGATAGAAAACAAGGAAAAGAGGATTTTTTGATTGTTAGTGTTCTTCCTTAAAACCCCTTGAGAAGCTGCCGATGGTGCCTCCTTTATCTCTTTTCACTGATTTGCATAGTTGGAGCAGCTTGCTGCTGGCTATTATTCCGTTGGTTCAGATGATGGGTCTAAATACACCAGCTCTGCAGCTGGTTTGTATGGGCTTTGACATTTTGCCTGGGGGAGACCTACGTTAAAGTAACATTGAGTGCACAGAGTGGATGCAGCAGAAGTTTAGCTAAGGCCAAATTTATATTTGTTTATATGACTTGCCTTCATTTGTGCTAAGTTAGAACAGAGATGATGGACAACTACAAGGACTTAAAAATGTTAGAAGACTTGATATAAAATGATAGCTGAAGTGCAGCAGAGGTGAATGAACATGAAATGATACATATATATATGCAGACTGCTTTCATGCTGTAAGCTCAGTGATAAGCTGTGAATGTCTGTTAAAGCTCAGGAACAAGGTCTTGAGCCTGCATGCAGTTCACAGTATCATTAGCTCAGTACTCGGAAGTAGTCAAAAAAGCCAATTGCATGTTGAGAATCAGTACAAGAAATACCACGTGATCAGACTGTGGGTCTGTGACTGTTTTGTCTCTTGGAAACTGTATACAGCTCTAATCCTGGCCTCTACAGAAGAGTACAGAGCTAGAACAGTGTTAAGGAAGAGGATAGCACAGATGATCAGAAGTACGAAACTGCTTCTTCTTGATGAAGTATGCTAGATTATTAAGGCTATTTTCCAGCACAGGTAGCACTGTGCAGCAGTTAAGCTAACAGGTGGTGATTTTGAAATTATAAAGTCCTCCCTTTAACAACATACAGGTAATCGGAGGGAGTCCCTGCTAAGGGGCTTTTGTGGATGCTCTGTTTACATGATGCTAAGAAGTTTATGAGTACATGAAAAAGTAATCAGTCAAATGCTATTTAAGTGGAAAAATACCCCCATCTTAACAAATGCTTGAGAGGCAGCTTTTTGGTGGCTACAGAGGCGTTTAGTAAAATACTGCTGTCTGTTTACTCAGTTCTATGTGCTACCTTAGGTATATGGTTTTTGGCTACTGTTGAAAGCAGGATGTTGGGTCTGACCTGTGTGGCTGTTCTCACTGGATGATGGCTTTAAAGCAGCACTGTTTAATAATACTGCTTTTGTCTAGGGAACCAAGCCCTCCTGTGCACTCAGTGAACTGATGTCTGTGCTTGACAATGCTACCTTGTTTCAAAGTTGAAAGTAGTGATGTGCAACATGATAAATGCTAGTAATATAGTGCTTAAGGGGGTTGATATCAAAACCTTTAGGCATTCATACTGCTGCATTAATCTGTAATATTACAGCCTGTTGTATGTAGTTGTATTCAGCCTGTACAGCTTGCTCCAGTTCTGCTGCATAGGCATCTGTGCTCCTCCCAAAGCTACATGGAGTATCTTGTGCCACCTTTCTGCAGGGTGCAGAGAGGGACTGGAACTCCTTGGCAGTGCTTTGCTTTTTTTTTTTGTCCTCTCAGAGTGCAGCAGCGAAGTACCCAACATACTAAATTGTTGTGGCTCTGGACACTGATAGAATATGAGGGAGACTGTAAAAACAGAACACTCATATCTCATTAGCTAGAAACTGCCACTTTGAACAGTGTAAATTTTCTAAATATAGGCTCTGATTAAAAAAATTAGATGTTAGGGGGCAGAAGTATTATTGACTGCTGGCCTAGAACTTGGTATTGAGATTTCCACCCCCCACCCCCCTTCTTTTTTTCTATTGGTCTCTTGAAATACTTAAGCATGGGAAGATGTTTAGTGAAAAAAGTAAATTTAAAGGGATTTTGTGATATGGGTTTGTGGTTATCAAGTATTTCAAGTGCCATGTTGGAGAATGAGCATAGGTCTCTTGTCATCCACAGAGTCAGGTGATGCTGAACAGACATCACATTAACTTGTGCCCCCTAATTTGTTCTTTATTTTCTGACTGTTCAACCATTCAGTATGCCGAAATTTGCAGCAGTGCTGTAATGCTCAGTATTGCAAAGGAAGTGAATTGATGTTGTTCAGTGAATGTATAAAGGAAGATGGAAATAGAAAATCCTGAGACGCATTTACAGTGATGGTGGCTTTGATCTTTGTACCTTTTCTACTCTAAAATAAAAATATTGTGCAGTAGTGTGGTGAAATGAGATTATGTGTTCTGATGAACACCTCTGAAGAAAACAAATTCCCTTGAAGCTATTACAGGTTCAGATAGCATGTGGTAAACAAAAATCACACTGAATAACTAGGGTAAAAAGAACTATGGAGTAATTACCCGTATTCATCATTAAATGGCATAGAAGTCATGTAGTGTATTATTGTGAAATTAAGCTGTCATATGTTTAAAACAAACTAAGGTTACATAAAACACTATATACTAAGCATACTAGGTGGAAAGTACTGTGAGTAACCTTGGTCAAATGTAAGTAACTTTTGGGTTTTTTTTCCTTTTTCTTCTCTCCTCATGCTGTCCATGTTTCTCTTTCTGGATTGCTGCTGCACCTGTGTGGACTTGCTGCTGCAATGGTTCAAATTCATCATTATACTGGACTACTTCTGGATGTCTTCCATTGATACCTTCAATGCTGGAAATGATGGAAACGTGTTGTTTACAAAGTAGCTGTAAGTATTACTTTGATACAGTTGTATTACAGCTATTGTGGAAATAGAAGAAGCATTAGGGTTTTAATAGGTGAACTGAAACTGAGTTTAGATAGCAGCTGATTGACAGTCAGGAATGGATAAAAGGGAAAGCTATTGTAAGTATTAAAATCATGAGATCGCACCTGGCACAACGATCAATACAGTGGAAGTCAATGCTTTAACAAAAAAAGTAATAAGTAACTTCTTTTAAAAGCTCTGGCAGGAATATATGAAACTCAATTCCTAGTTTGTTTTGGTCAGTTTAGAGGTAGCAAGTTACGAACAAATGCAACTACTTAAAAATCAGTATTTTGAAAGCTTCAATTTTAATTGGTTGGTACGCCGGCATTCTGAATCTAGCATCTGACTTAAGCTTTTTAAAAGCTCTTTGCTGTGGAGTATAAATGCTGACATTAAATAGAGCGTTAAAACCAAGTGTGACACTTCATATCTTTCTGGTTCATAACATTTATATTTAATTACTGAAGTTGTTGATGTAAATGCTATAGACTGACTTAACAGAGTAAACAGCCCCAAAACTGTCATCAATTTTTATTTAGCATTTCATTCTCAGTGTTTTTAAAGTTCTTAGTAGTAAAACTATTCTAAATGTGGAGCTAAAAATGAAGGGGAAAGGAAATAAAAATAATTTAAAACAAGAATTACATGTAAATCATTCTTCTAAGTAAAAGAAGTGTTACCTAGATTTAATGAGGGGGTGAGCTGTTTCTGATAAGCATGACATATATTAAAAGGTATGTAGGCTCTAAAAGATGCATGTGGTTGACAAGTAGAACTATAAGGAGTGTCTGACTATGATTAAATATTTTACATCTGGTAGGATGAATAACAATTGCATATCCTTCATAGTTATTAAGGACCTGCACTGTTAAGGAGCTTTTTAATATTTTAAAGAGCACTCACCTGCATGTCATACAGTATCTCTGAAGCATTGACTCTTGCTGTAGTAACTGATTTTTTATTTATCTATTTTAAAATCTCATTAAACCTTTCAGATGAAACTATTGTGGCACCAAGGCTTAATTGAAACAAAAAGGCATCTTAAAAAAAAAAAAAAATTTCTGGATGACACAAAACAAACATTCCTGCATTTAGAGAAGTAGTAACATTTGTGGCATTGTGTGTATAGGAACTTGAAACTATAGCACCTGTCTTTATCTGGCTATCATTACATGTACCTTTTTCATTCTGTATGAGCTAGTGAGTTCAAAGATACTGCCTTTGTTAAACTTGGAAGAAGAATTAATGCAGTGTATTATCACTAAATGAGAGCTGATACTAATTTCCAGTAATATTAGATCTGTCATTTGCAATGTAGTCCTGTTAAGTTTGGACTTCTTAAACTTACATTTGATGATGGCACTGGTATAGTATGTCTTTGTAGTGGTGTAGCATTGCTTGTTTGCCAAATGGAGAAATCAGTTGTGACTTAAAACAAAATAGGCCATTAATTGCCTAGTGCTGTTGGATTGCAAAGAAGCTAGTTCTTCTTGCATTTAATGCTTTAAAAGTGATAGTTTTTATATCCTTACAATGAATGTTTGCTTTAATAAAAAAATAAATAATGAAATTCTAGGAGTTATTACTGTATATAAGTTTATTCTATCAATTTTAGAAAATTAATCCAAATAAGCATGAGTCCACTGCATACTGAACTTAAATTAACCATGCTTTATTCCATACAGAGAAGTTCTGAGGCAATAGTGCCTATAGTAGACCAGGGTGAGGGTGGGGTTTTTTTTGGTTGTTTGGTTTTTTTATTAATTATTTTTTAGAATTCTTCTGTCCTTTTGAAGATAGTCTTAGGGAGGGGAATTTAAACCTGTAGGCAGCATTTCAGCTCTGTGGATGTATGTAATGCTCTTAAGCTCTGAAATTGAGGTAGTATGAAAACATATCCTCTCAACCATGGATTGACATAAAGCTTAAAGGCTGAAATCATTGCTCCATGAAAAACAGTACCTTGTGTTGCTTTAAATAGATGGTTGTCTCCAACAGCATTTTCTGATTCTCTAAAAGAACTATCTTGTGTCATAAGACAATCCTCGGGCCTGGTGTGATATCAAACACATTTCTTTGATTCTACTGGAAGAGTGGTTTAAAAGTAGCATGGTTGATCTCTGGAGGATCACTGGGTCTAGTATAGTAAGGAAGAGGCACTTTAACCCCCTTCAACACTTTTATTGATGTGGTGAGAAGAAGTAACATCTAACATCCAGAATTCTCCTCCCTTTTCATAGTAGGCAATATTTTTAATAACTTCCTGACAGTACAAGACAACTGAAGTTTTGCCTTTATGGACAGTTTGTTGGAAAGTGTGCTGCATTAGTGTAGATCTAGATTTAACATTGAAGCCCTCCAGTGTGTGACCCAGAAGTAGAGGGGAGCAAGTTAGTCCCTGTCATATTGGGGCAGTACCACCCTGGCTCTCAGGAGTTTAGGAAAGCTACACTTTTACTGCTTGCCTGCATTGTTTCAAATGGGCTTCAGAACAAAATTGATTATATTTTAATCTGTTTGTGCTTGTACGCTCTTGGGCTTCCACAGTCACAATGTGGTAGTTGTAGCTGCTCAAAATACTGTTAACGTGGGTAATTTTCTGTGCCAGGTAATTAAAAAAAATAATAATCTTATTTATTGCTTCAGTTCTTTGCACTGTCTTTGATGTAGACAGCTTAGGTTGTTGAGAGGTTGGCCATATAGCACCTTTCTACAAATGTAAAAATGAAGTGAACATTTGAATAACTAAAAAAAAAAAAGAAGGTAAGAAGTGACAAGCTTTTAACTTTTTTTTTTCTAAATATCTCTTGCCTTAGCAACAGAAGAACCTTGAAGGATATGTGGGGTTTGCAAATCTTCCAAATCAAGTTTACCGAAAGTCTGTGAAGAGAGGATTTGAATTCACACTCATGGTAGTAGGTAAGTTTCTTTCTTTGTTTTGAATGGTGATCATTAGAAGTATATTGATGTAATTCTTAAAGCTGTTGATGATGATGTAAATGTTTTGCATGATTTCATGAGAAAACATGGATCTTCTCCCTCTAGACTGGTAAATCTAGAGTGTTTAAGAAGAACTATTTTCTGATATGCAAGTAAATGAAGAGAATAAAGAATAAGAACTGTATAGTTCATACAGTGTAAGGAAAATGTTTTGTGTGGATCTAGTAAAAATGTGACTTGCAAATACGCAATAGAAGTAATTTGAACTTGGATTTTCATTTGAATGAAAAAATTGAACTGCTTTTACAGTTAAGTGCAACATGGCAAACTGGGTTCCAAAAATAAAGATGGAATCTTTCCTTGCACATAACGAGGCAGCAGGATCCTGTATATCCTGCACTTCTGTGGCCACAAAACTGTGCTACAAAATCAAAGCTTTAATTTAAACAAACCTTTCTCGTTTGTATGGTTGCAAAGAAAACCAAATGTAAACAGTATGTTCCCTATGGACTACAGAGAATGGGAAACTGTAGTTGGTATGGATGAGTAGTGCCAGGCAGAGTAGTTCATTTAGGCTTCAGTGATGACCCAAATTGTAATCTGTCCTTCTACGACATCTGATTTTCTTTTTTCTCCTTCTTTTGAGTACTTGCATGATAATAGACGGTTATTAAAGTTGGGTATGTTTCTGTGTAATAGATACTTGTATACTAGATATGTGACCTAGTTGTGACATGCTAATGGTTAAAATATTAAATGTTTTATAATAGCCAGCTGTCTCTTTGATGTCTGCCTTTATCTTTTGTAATTGGCTAGTTTGATAGCGCTTTGATGTTTTGTCAGCAATACAATAGATATGTTACGCAGTCATGAACGTGTAGCATGTAACATAACGGTACTATTGGTGGAGTTAGAAATCAAGGTCAAATTGCTGAAAACTCATTGTAGATCACTTGCAATTTTCTTTTGATTACAAAGTGAGTTAGAATTTTAAAATTTGAGGATGGCTTTTTTTCTTTTGGAACTTGATTACACATTCCTTTTTAATGTAGCATCCAAGTATATAATTTGTTAGTTGTTACAAAACGCTTTAGCCTTAAATAAAACTTGGTGTTCTGCTATCTGCAGGAAAAAGGGAGGAGATAGGGAGGTAACAGTCTTCATGAAGTATTATTCCAGAACGGAGTATAATTTTTACTTCTGAGTTTCATTCTTGCAAAAAGCAGGTCACTTAAAGCACACATAGTAGATGTAGTGATGGATTAGAAAGTGGAAAAAGCACATAAAATTACCTTGGTGTATTTGCACTTAGAGCTGCAGAAAATTGTGACCATCAAGAAGAGAAGTTGGTCCCAAATTAGACTGAAAATGAGATGTTGATCAGAAAATATTGTTACTAATATTACTTTTAATATTCTGGTACTTGAGCAGTAAGACTTAATTTATTTGCATGCACATTTGTGTCATTGACTGGAAATTTACTGGGGGAATTGATAGTAGTTTTCTAAATTAAAAATGCTTTTAATTCTTTCCTTCCATCCCCCACTTTGAAAGTGGCTCTATTTCAGCCATTTGGGCAGTGCTCTGTTCTATAATTTGCTCTTTGAATTAGGACTTAATAAGATTATTTGAGACTTATAATGCTAGCAAAGTCTTTTCTGTAAATATAGTTGCTCATTTTCCAGGTGTTCTGGTGTTTACATTAAATGTAACTAAAGGGTGAAGTGTTTATGAACTACACACACATAAATATAAAAAGATTATGTTAAAAATATCCTTTTTATATTTGATGTTTAAGACTCATTAAAAAGTTAACTTTAATAGGAACTGGGGTTAGTCTATAATATTTAGCTGTAATAAGCATTTCAGTGTTTCTATTTCATTAACTGTATTTTGTTTTAAGTTGTATTGTTTCTTCTGGTAGCATTTATAAACTTTTCTTAAGAAAGCTGAAGACTGAGATAGCCTTTTTTTCCTTATTGATCAGTTGTAATTGGACATTGATTTGTCTTTAAAATTTTCATGAGATAATAAATTTCATATTAGTCGTATTCTAAAAGGCTAATGAGTAGTTTAAGTCACGCTGCTTTTGAAATGGCTTGTTTTTGTAGAATAAAAACTAAGTGCCTTCTCTGAGGGTAAGACATGAAGTAGGCAGAAATATGCATTAAACTGAGTTTCATTCTTGATGCTTTCAAAAGATGACATTTAAATAGTGGTTTAAAGCAAGTAATTCTACATCTGAAATACTAAAGCTTACCAGTGGGAAAAAATGTCAAGTTCTCCTCTGTAGGCTGCTTTCTTCATAATCTTGTGTAATCTCTTCAAGTACAAGATAGTTGTTGAAACATGTGAGAACCTGACATAAATATTTGGTCTGTTTTGAAATCCACAGTATTCTCTGGATTTCTCTGCTGTGTAGTTGAGGAAATACCTGCTTAAGTCAGATGCTTAAGAAAAGAAAACTTTCAGAATTAGTACTAGCATGGTTAGTAACTCAGTTAAAGAAAATCTTAATTGTGAAATTGTAGTTATGTCTGTTTATTAATATAATTACACTTGCTTAAGTAGTGGGTGTGTGTTTTTGTTTTAGTGTAATGAGGTGTGGAACAAACACAGTTGCTTTTCAGAGTGTCTTTTTTTCTAAACACTGAATCAGGAAATCCCTCTTTTGTTCTTGTATTGAAATTGTGCTGGTAAGATGTGGTTCGAACCAACACCCAAGCAGATGCAAAGTCGTAAGTTTTAAATCATTTTCTCCTATAGGCTTTATGTACTGAATTATTTTGGGGTGGCTTTTCCTAGAGCTTTTAAGGTGTTTGAGTTTCATGAGCCTTAGTAGAGGTTGGACTCTTAAATCTTATTAACTTATTTTTTTTTTTAAATAAAATAATCCGATTTGCAAAGTGCAGAACACTTACAGTCAAGCGACTTTCCAGGGGACCTTGCTACATAGTTCCTATTTCTTGAGCAACTGTTGGTAGCTTTGACTGCAGAAGCTGTTTTGAAACTTCTCCTATAGTAAATTGTCTGTTTTGTTTTCTAATTGTCACTTTAGCCTTGTAGTTCACCTGTAGATTACAATTTAAAGGAAAATGTCATGCAGTATTGTCATAGTGTTTCATTTGTAATTATATGCAGACTCAAATGTTTTGGTTTAAACATGGCTTTTTGGTTTGGATGGAAAGGGCTGTATTTTGCAAGACTTGAAGTTATGTTAAAGAAAAAGCACACTCTGATTTTAAAATGCTTTTATTATTCACTGAAGAGAACTTGGACTGTTTTAATACTGGTATCTTCTGGCGGCAGATTGTGTTCTGATTGGAATGACACCTTCCACTTTCTGGGGCAGTTTGTTTATCAAGCCAACCAGTGGTACCAAGAGCCTCAGATGCTCACAGCTACTTGTTCTTTGCTAGTCTGATATCCTTCCCCCTAATTTTAAACCCAGGAACAAAATTCTTAAGCACATGGCAGGATAGGAAGAATAATTAAGTGAAAAATAACCTCTGGATGGGCGGTACTGTTTAGTAGGAACTCTTTTGGGGTGTTCTTGGTTCTTGTTGACCTGCTGTGATTTGAAATCCTCTTAATGGAGGTTCCTGTAGTGTTCCTGCTACTGCAGTATCTGAGTAATCGTTTGGCCTTTGGTGTGACCTTCATACTTGGCTTCTTAGGATCAGTGAAGTAAAAACCTACTGCAGGGGGAAAAAAAAGTGAGTTTTGACCTTTCCAGTCAGTTCTTAGCTTCCCTGTGCTATATTGTTGCATTATCGGTTCCGGAGCTTTTCCTTGTGTATACAGTCAAGGGTGTATGCTGGCATATTTTAGGAAAAAAAAAAAAAGCAAAGCATATTATGGAAAAGAACTAGCAAAGCCTATTTTATTTCTTGAGTGAGCCCTGCCTCCTTTTTCCCAGTAACTTCACTTCTTCAAAATACCTCAGTTCTTCCAATTCTCTCATGGTCTGAAAACTGTCACGTGTTCTGTGTGACGACCTTGGCTGCAGTCCATTTCCAGGCTGCCTGCCTGGCTGGTCCTGCGGTGCCAGGGAGCTAGGGCCAGGCTAGGCAGCGCTCTTCCAATTCCCAGCGTGCTCTTTCCATAAAGAACAGTAGGAGTCTGGGTTCAACTGCTGGGTGGCAGATGACTCCCGTAGGAAACTAGACCTGAAAAAATAAAATAGAGATTTTAACTTGCAGATGTTCTGTTGACAGGATTATCAGGTTTCAGTGAAGGACAGAAATAAGAAAGGTTCTTTGAAGAATTTTGTAATGTTAAAAAAAACAAACCCAAAACTGCCTTTCCTGTACTGGTTCTGTGGATATATGTTCCAGCGGTGATGTCTACAGAGTATTAAAATTGATAGCTTAATACTTACATGTACACCTAATGAGGATGCCAAAGCAAAATATCTTGAATTTAGGAGAATTGGCAGAGATAAAAATGAAAGAATTAGAAAACTGGTGGAACTCGGAATGGAGCCAGGGTATTCCTGGAGATGATGCATTCCTCTGGAGTAATCTCTGTTGATGGAGTAATGCCTCATCGATAGCGTATCACTCCTTTTTGTACAAAAAAGTTGATAAAGGTTTTTTGAGAAGGCAGACTAGATGAATTCTGAAGATCTTTCTGTGGAAAAGAAGTATCTCTTCAAGATGTGAAAGTTCAATGATCTGACAGTTTACTAGCCTGCAATGCATGATTTTCTACTGAGTTATTTTCAGGTCAGAGCTTGAAGCATAGATTCACGTGACTACTTAGTTTCAATTAAAAGGTCTTTCTTACTTCTTTGTCCGTTGTATGAGTGTTGTTCCCCACCCCTCTTTCTTTTGTAATGTAGTGAAATACTTTGCAGCCTGCTTGCTCTTCTTGTCTCTTTTGTGGTTATTTTCCTGTGCCTTTTTCTAGTGCTGGGGAAAGAAACCTGCAGCAGGTCTGAAATCTAAAGGAGGAAGAGAATCTTTTTACAGTGTGTTATTGTGGAAACTGAAGTGTCTGGGAAAGTCAGTTTATGTACCTATTTGAGCTTATCTAGAAACCATTGCTCTTCAAATACTTTCACAAGTTGCTCATAAGTCTAGTGGTTTTTAATCACCCAACATGAAGAAACAAATTTTTTAATCTTAATTTTTGTTAAGCTGGTTTTAAACATTTCCCTTACTGTGCAGTAGCTTAAACTTGTACTGAACGATGCTGAAAGATTCCAATGGTGGCCAGAACTGAAGCTGGTATTCAAAATGATTGCTCTTCAAGTATCTATTATTTTTATTCCCCCCCCGAACTACAACATCAGTTGGAATTGTAGTGCTTACTGGATGACTTCTAAAGAGCCTTTGGGTTTTTATTTTCTTTATTAAATGCAGAGCTTTTTTTTTTTTGCCTACTCAAGTTAATATGAAAACCAACTTCAGTATAGTATCTCTTACTAGATGCTTGCTGTCATACAAATCTTGAATTCTGACAACTAACCTTGATTACTAAGTAGTATTATATTAAAATATTGTTTTGAAGAATTAAGGAAAGGTTTTGTAAAGCTTTAGTGGTTGTATTTAAACTCAACTGTTTCTTGTGTGGCAGCATTTTGGTCAGAGCCTAATTTCTTTATTAAAATTTTTTGTTTCCTGACAAAGATTTTTGAGGGAAGAAACTTCTCCTTAAGTGTGTGGATGTGAATCCATAATTTGGCAAAAATCTGCCTGTAGCCTAATTGACTTTTATTTCTTTAAACAAGTGATGATTGTTGGTTTGGTTTTTTTCTATTTCATATGTAATTTCCTCATCAGTCTCATAGCAAATTGCATTAATTTTTACTTCTATCTGTATTTAAAATGGTGTCTCTAATAGATAAATTCAGGGAATATAATGGAAACATTCTAATGAGATGCTGTGCTCTGCATTGTGTAGGTGTCATCTTTGTGGCATTTTGTCTTGTTTGTTTTTTAAGCTTTGTGGAGTTTTTGAGTACTTTCCTACATAATTAATCCTGTCATGGTATTGTCTTCAGGCTAGTTTAACTTTTGCTGTGTTTCTCACTACTTAAATATTTTTGCTCTAGGTGGCTTTTCTTATCCTAGCTTACCAGTTTTTCATTTTATTTCTAAATCAAAATGTCCTTGCTGATTTTACAGATCTGAATATGCACACACATACAGACAGTTACTTTGTTGGTATTTCATATGTTACAGTATGCTTGTTCATTGTGCTGAGGTCATCATGAGAACCTGGTCCTTGCCCTGTTGACGATGTGTTTGTAGGTTGCAGTTTAACTGAAATGAATGAATCTCATTTTTTTATATTAGAATAAGAATAATTAGCCACTACATGATATTCTAGTTATGCTTTTGTAGATGTTCACATGCAGTGGTGTTTAATATGTGAACTTGAATACATCTTACAGAAGATACCTAAGTGATGGATACTTCTTAAATCAATTATCAGATGTCAACACTTACTTTGATTCTACCCTCAAAAGTCGACAGATTGTACTGAACTGTCATGGTGCATTGGTAAGGTGTGAGCTGAATCTTGTAAGTAATGACCTGTTACAAGTTACACTGCTACAGTTTCCAGTTCCTTAGCCCTGGATAATCAGGTGCCAGTTTACTGTAGGACTGGTTTTGGGCCATTTTTGCTAAGAGCATGGGGTGAGGTTCAAAGCAGAAGTCATTTTTTTGTGTAGATAAATATACTGTATAAGTTGAAAACTGCTGCTTCCTTCCTGTTGGCTGAAAATGTTAGGCTTGCCTGGTGTATCAAGAAATGCAAACAGTTTCATGAATGAATAGGTTAATGTTGTAACCAAAGTGATATTCTTGGATGGAGTATTTGTGGTCTAAATATCCAATTGTACTAAAGCCACTGTGACCCATTAAACCTGATTCTTCTGGTTCACTATGTGTGTTTTTCCTTCTGGCTGATTTTGCAATAGTCAGTTCAGATCTTCACTGTGAATCTATTTGAAGCTGTTACATTTTGTTCCTTTTTCCAGTGTTTTTCTTTATGTTGTGTGGCTGTTGCATACAACTCTCATTTTGGGTTTTCGCTGTTTTTCTGCTGGGTTTTTTGGATGTTTTTATGTTGGGCACATTTACTGACAAACTAGACTTTATGCCATACTCTTGTCTAGAATTTCTTTTACTAAAGAGAATTAACATCTTCTAAGATTCTTTTTTTTCCTCTCACTTCTGTTCTGGTGTGGTAGTCTGGGATTTTTTTTTTTTACAGTAATTTACCATAATATAATACTTAAGACATAGAATATTTAGGCTTACCAGTAGTTGGAATAAGGCTGCTGAAGCTATTTCATCAAATGAGTTTCTCTGAGTTTTGTCAGCCTTCTTTCATCCCAATTTTTTTGGTGTAGGTAGTTTTGCTACACATGCTGAAAGCACAAATGTAACAAATCTTACACCCTACCTTGGAACAGTGCTAAGTTTCTGTCAGTGTTGATATAAGCTTTACAAAGTGTGTAATGATGCCATTCAATGAAGTTCCTTCCCTCTAAGCTTGATGTGAATGTTTTTTGGAGGGTTCTGACTTCCTGATTTCACAAGCAGTTCTGTCTGTATATCACTGAAGTTTTAACTTCCATCATTGAGGCTTTAAGCCAGAAATTACACTGACATCTTATAACCGAAACTACAGGTGTGTCAAAGCTAATGCAAAGTGCATCACTGATACTTCTGTTCATGCAGCTTCTGCTGTGGAGGCTAAACAAATGTTTTTCTGGAGGCAGATGCTTCTCCAGAAGGGCAGAAATGGGCTGTGATTTAAGGGAATTAAACCCTTGGCCTTCCGCAGAATGAGCAGCAGTGCATCGGAAAGACGCAAATTTGTGATGGATAAGGACAGCAAGTGTCAGTTCTAACAGCATCTGGCTCGGGTATTTTACTGTTTGGGATGCGTGAAATGGTGCTGCTTTTCACATAAGGTGACAGCTTGCTTATTTGGAAAGAATCTGAAGCATTCCCAGTGATATCTCTAACTGCAAACAGCAATGTTTTTTGAAATAGCAGTTTTGCAGTTTGAAGTCATTGTTAAATTTTGAATTTATGGGCTAATTCTTAATCTTGGGTTCATTTTCTGTTGCTAAGTCAGTGAAAAAATTGTGATTCAGTGGTGTGAAAGCAGTTGTGAGATGTCTGTGAAGCACTTTGCAGTACAGGCTTCTAAGCATTGTGTTAAAATGAAAAACTGTGAAACAAACCACTGCTGAAAAATACAGTTGTCACATAAGCAGTTGGTGGCACCTGATAAATGGCATGGTGCAGCAAAGGGGATTCATTACACACGTGCGTTGATTATTATTACTGCCTTGATCCACATTGCCCATGTCTTCTGTCTTTCAAGATAGAAGTACTATGCTTTGTTTTCAAAAGCATGGTAAGGAACCACGTTTTAGAAGCAAGGGACATTGACCTTCAGTTTGTACCACTGTTTTGTCACTTGCCGTCCTTGATTTATTCTCATAGACCCGTATTATTTTTTTTACCTTAAATATTACTTGCCAGTGAGATAACAAAATGTTATGTTGTTCTACTGTGATGGAAATGCCAGTTATCAAGGGTCTGGTTGTTGCCAGTCAGACCAACAGTTCACAAAATCAAAGCATTTTAAACTATTGCACCTAACATGGGTGGATTTTTGTTCTTTTGGAATAGTCTGGGTTTTTTGTAACAAATGAGCTGTTCTCAGGAATATTCTAAAGTTGTCTCATGAAAGATATGAATGGCTCACCTGTGATACAGTATTCTGGTAAAGAGCTAGTTAGGTCTTTCATCTGTAAATATCTCTACAAACTCTTATCATATAAATCTGCAAAACATTTACTTTGTATCTATATTAAACTGTGATCCATTAATTTGTCTTCACATATACATGATTTTTCTAATGAGGAGATACTGTTCCTGTCCCACGCTGCAGAGTTAAAAGGGAGCTCTAGGTTTTCTGAGACTGAACTTCTTATGCTTGTCTTGAAACTCAGCAATTCTCTTTTATCATCTGTTCTTCCTTGGTTTAAGCTATGAGAAAGTTTATTGTCAGTTTCCAGTTATTTTTGCTTCACTGTTTTCCTTATTAGGTATTTACATCTGCCATTGGTGAAGGGGGTTTGGTTTTCTTCTTTTCACCCCAGAAAATACTTTAAGTGACAAGTGGCACAGTCTGTCCAAGAGGGCTTTGAGCAATTAATGTAATACCCTGAAGTAAAAATACCCTTGTCTTCACATAGGATGGCACAAGTAAATAACAGAAGGAGCTCTTTAAAAGACCTGGAGACAAGCTTGTCTCTGAGCATCAGTTTTCTTGGGTCTTGGGTGACATATGATGATGTTTTGCTTAGTGACCTGTGGAGAGGTTAGCAAGATAAAATAGTTTTCCTGGTTTATTTGTAATTATTTTTAGGGGGATTTCCCTTCTGAAGTTTTTATGTTTTGGTCACCAGAATTCTAATCTTCTATCTCCAGACTTCTGGCAAAAGACTTAGGGAATGTAGAAACCTTTGAGGTGGTTGCACAGGTTTGTGCTAACCATTCTTCTGTGCTCCCAGCAACAGAACTGAAGTTGTGGAAAGAAATTAGATCATCTCTTTGCAGACGTTTAGTGTGCGGCCACTCCTTGCTCTGAAAATGCCAAAGGCAATTTGGTTAGTATGAGTCTTTTGATGCAGAAAGAAATAGTGTTAAACAAAATCTTAACTACCTTGTTTCCATATACTCTGAAGCTGTGTGAGGCAACTAATGTAGGGGTTAGCCTGAGCAGGACAAGTGAAGCCTCTTGTCCCACACACCAAGTATTTGTGGCCCTACTAATTTTTTGTGTCCTACAGCACTGCTATTTGTGGCCCATTGATTAGTGAAACCTTAGTGAAGTCAGACCTTGAAGAGTGCAATCTCGCCTGCTAGGCCAAATCCCCTGTAGGGAGAATACTGACTGTGTCAATAAAAATAGCATTTTACATTCATTTATTCTGTAAAATTGTGCTGGAATTTTTCCATTTTTATTCTTTTATGGTCTAGGATGCTTACAGTACATAAAATTATTTGAATTACTATTTCAAAGGTATGTTTTGTCTCCTGCTTCCTGAATAACTGAAGCTAAAAATCAAAACCAATTACTACTGCAGGGAATGTCTTCTACCAGTGATTTTGCAGAATCAATACCTGCTTCTGCTACAAAAGAGGTAGAGCTTAATCCAATAATGCACATTACTTTTTAATTCACTTAACCACTAGACTGCGTTAGTCTGTTGGAAGACTAAATCCATGTACTTTCTTAGGAGGAAATAAACACTATTTCTGAAATACAGTTCTTGCTCTTTTTGAGCAAGTGACATTTTGGTCCTTTTAGTTGCTGTAATTATCAAACATATTTAGTGACTGAATGCAGAGAAATGAGTTGAGACTTGGATAATTAAGTCAGATTTTATCCTTAAATATTCCTTGAATTGGAACAATCTGTCTCGAATTTTCACAGCTATTTCAGTCTATACAACAAATAACAGGATGTGATTTTTATGCACTGTTAAACTATGGTTTGAACTGAGGGCAATGTCCAAATTTTTATTTGACTGTGAATTTATCTAGTTTGGTTGATTTTATGTCAAATGGCAAGCATTCAGATAACGGAATAAAATAAAACTGACTCAGAGGAAGTATTTTATGAACTTTGCAGATGCTTGGACTGTATGAGGTTCAACTCAAAAACCAGCTTCAGCTTTAAGTAACAACAAAAGCATTTATTCCGCAACTAATTGCAAAGCATTTTGGTACAGCTTTCTAATTGGAAAGAAGTTGAGACCTACAAGTTCAAAATGTCAATGGTGCTATGTGATCAACACAGAACTCTCTAGGCAGTATATATTTATATCTATAATCTTCTTGTCTCTCAGTTTTGGAACTCTTCTGAAGTTTCCTATCTGTCTTTTTGCTAAAAAACTAATTTTCTTTTGGGGTACAGTGTAGAATGCTGTAATTGTATTTTCTAATGCCTATTAAATTGTGTTGAGTAGTTGATGGAGACCAGGCAAGGATACAAACAGCAGGATAAGTAGAAAATACAGGAAATCTGGAGGATTGGCATAATGACAGTAGCTCAAATTATGACATGGTACTAATTTGTGGAAAGCAGGTAAGGATGGGTGAAGAGGTCTCCATCTGAAGTTTCTTGACTGTGCATCTATAGAGCTCTTTGAAAATGCTTCAGAGTAGCCTTCCTGCTAATACGTGTTAAACAGTTTCTTGCTCAGAGTTTGTGAGTAGCTGAGGTCAGTGCCTTTGGTTTTTGAGAAATTTTGAGTTTAATAGCATCAGGGCCTGACTGTAGATGATGCTTGCTTTCTTGTTTACTATTTGCAACTTCTCACTAGCACATGTTATTAAAAGGTCAAAATAAAGATCTCTGTCAACTAGCACCATAAACTTTGGGACATAAATGGTATTTCAAGGAAGTTCACAGCTTGCTCGCATGCCTTTTTTTACAGAATCATGCTATTTTTAGTTTGTAATAGTTTATAAACTGTTATTTACAATAACAATTCAGGTTAGATGGAATCTCTAAGTCATCTGGTCCACTGAAGCACTTCCATGTGCTTTTTCTTGGACGTCTGCTTTTGTCCTCTGTCAGGAGGAGGATATTGAGTTAAATGAAATAAGCTAGGTCCCATTTTGAAGTCACAGTTGATAACCTGTTTGAGTGTTTCAGGAAGGTGCTGGTATGCAGCACTTAATCAGACTTAAGGTTTTAGGTTCTGTACATAGCTTTTATTGCAAAGACTTATTGAATTCTTTTTAAATGTTAGTGAGCAATTATGTTCATGCTGAAAGAGCAATTGTGCTTCAGGCTCAATTTTTCTTATTTTTCCTTGTCCTTGAGGTCATACCTGATAGTGCAGTTTTCTGAAAGTCTTTTGTATGTTAGCTATGGCTATGTAATATCTGGGGAAGCAGTGTATGTTTTAACTGGAGGAAGGCAAGGAAAAAGCAAAATTCTGTGTTTGTGTACAATGTCAGTTCACTTTTCCTATAGGTTATTTTATTGCTGTACACTGCTGTTTGGAAAACAGAGGGTCAAATCCAGCAGGACTGTCCTGCTGATGTTCACTGCACAGTTGTGTTTTGATACTGTAGGTTTGGTAGAGTGTATTTGGTCCAATGCATCCATGTGCCTTATTGAGTAAATTATTGTGTACAGTGGTCTGATATCTGTTGCATTCTTGAACTTCTGATGAAACATAGGATCTCCAGTCTGGTTATTAAAATGACTTATTAAAATAAATATAATTAAAATAATAAAATGTTTCTGTCAGATCAGTTTGACATTAACTTGATAATACAGGTGTTTGCAGAGATAGACAACATCATAATCTAGAGATCATCATACACATGAGATGCTGCATAGGAGTCTTTACCATTTAGCTTTCTCATTTTACCATTTAGGCAGTTTCATTTGCCCTCAAAAACTACCAAAATGCTTTTATATCATTTCAACCAGAAGGATAGTTCAGGAAGGTGGAAGACATTGTTGAGAGTTTGAGAGGACTCTGAAATCTTTGTGAATCCAGTACACTTCAGAATTAGTCTCTGGCTAAATTTGTGCTTTGCAGTTGCTAATCAGGTGAAGTTAGGCTGTTCTCAGTTTATCATTAACCAGACACTGTGAATATTTTATTAAAAGGTAGGTTTTTAACCAAGATTAAATAGGGTTGCCTCATATAGAAGCTAGTGTTCAATTAAATTGCATACTGTTCTTATTTGAATGAAAGTAATTTGAATATGCAGCGTGAAAATCTTTGATGTGTGTCTTTTTTTTTTTTTTTAAATAAACTGTTAAAGAAAAGATCATACAATTAGTGAGTAAAACTGTAAATGATTATCTCATTCCTTTAGCATTTTTAAACTGATGTGTTACTACATCATTTTTTGTGCCATTAGAAGGCAGGACAAGTAACAAGCTTCCTTGTTACTAGTAAGATGAGCTGATGGAAGATGCAGACAATTTTTTCTGCTTATTCTGGTAAGGTTATGTTTATCAACATTGTGGTTTGAGCAGTTTTCTTAACTGACTGCTGCTGTTAGCTTTTAAATAAATAAATAAAAACCAATTTCATTAATGTTGAATGTGATTAATACATAAATATTTTTTTTTTAATTACAATGACATAATAGTAATCAAAAAGCCCAGCAACCATGCTTCACTAAAGATGTTGTGTTCTTTACCTGTTTGCATGTTTCCAATCAATTTCATTTAGATACATCTTTCAAAGGTCAGGTTATCTTTGGCTTGCCAAATGCAAAAATAAGCAGTAAGGTTAGGGCCCTAGCCTTGGTAAAGATGAATCTTTACTGACTGCATTTTGTGGTTTTTGGGGAGGTATTTCATAACTTGTTCTTATGTGCTGTTCATATTCATGCTTTATGGAATGCTTCTCTTGAGAAGTCCTCCTCTCTTCCCAGGTAAGTGGTTATAGGCTTAATCTGTGTTTTTGTCTGTATCCTTGTCTGTAAAACTTATAATTCTTCAGAACCACCTTCCCTATCTAATCAAGTGGTGGGATTTTTTGGGGTTTGTTTTTTATTTTGTAGGTTTTTAATAAGGAGGAGAAAGCTGCTTGCTAATTGTCCAGCTACTGAGAACTATATATCTTTGCAGTTATACTAGAGGAGTCAGTACTTCCTAGAAAAAGCATCACATCTTACAAACTTTGTTTTCTTCAGGTAGACACATTGTTCTAACAACACCCACTGTCAGTGTACTTTAGATGAAGCTTGAGACTGGCCTGTATTGGATAAGAATTTGAAAGCCTCTAGTACTTTTAATGCTACAGAAGAGATAGAAGATTTAACTTTGACACAGAAATGTTGTACACTGTGATATTTTTTAGAGAGGTAGGTGTATATGCCAGATCTAGGTTGGCAGTAATTATATTTTCTTTTCTGATAATTTTCCCATGAAGTTTCTATCTTTTTAAAATACCTGTTTTTCATATAAGATATTTCTGGTTCACATCCTAATCCTGACAGTATTGTTTGAGTGACGTGAACGCCTCAGTGTTACCTATTTACTATGAAGAGGCATAAATACGCAGCTTCTCTTACTTGTAATGAACTGCAGTCTCAATTTGCTGTGTAAGATTCCCCCCTGCCCCCCTTGGCTTTTAATAGAAAGCCTCTTCGTAGCTGAAGTTTTATGGTAGGTTTTGTTACATACAGAGCAAAAGGATTTAAAAACTCAGATGGATTTTCTTAATACAGTGAGAAGCTTTTAAATGAGGTGTCTTTTTAGAAAAACAAACAAAACAAACCAGAAATAAACAACTTAGAAATCTGTACTTTTCAGCAAAGATGACTAAGATAGCTAAAAAGACTATCTTTGTTTCTGTGGCTGATCACTTGGGATTTTTTTTTAGTTAAATTGTGCCATGATTATGTTTATGCTTCTGAGAATGGAAGATCAAGGGCAACATCTTACATGCCTTTCTACCGGTTTTGTTCAAGCTGCTGTGTCATAGTAGTACTGGTGAGTATATTTAGCATCCTTTCATGTCCAGTAAATTGTAGAGATCTCTTTTCTGATATTTCTGGCTGGAGATGTTTTTTGTTGATGTACTTCGGACCATTTCCAGAAGGCTCTTTATTACTTACTGTTCCAAACCATCTTTGGCTGTTTCCACATATTCTAACAAAAATGACTGCATATGTCAAAACATACGTATAGCTTCAGAGTTACCTGCTTCTGGAAACAAGCAAAAGTGTGGTTCTTGAAGCTATTCTGGGATAAAGTGAGGACTTGATAGGCTGGGTGTGAAGGTGGGAAAGCATGGAAAGGGAATATGAAAACAGAAGACAAAAGGAAACTTCTTGTATTGCTGCTTAGCCTTGAGATGTAAATTTTGATTTGCAGAAGTAATTAGTAATTGAATTCTTGTGGATAAAAAGGTGGAAAAATGCAACTGGGGGAGATATTCCTGCTATGTGCTGCCTTCTCGGTTCAAATCCAACGGTTCTGATTTGGCAGTGGGTGCTGCTCAAGGAGTGAAAACCACATTGCTGGCTGGTGCTAGAGTAGGCAGGGACAGCAGAGAGCTGTGGTTCGTGGTGAAGTTTCCTTGGTCAGATCTGCTAACAAATGTGAATTTCTGTTCAGCCTCTTGCAGTATGCTATGAGGGTGTCAGACGGTACCCCACAACCCACAAGGATTTCTCTTAACTCAAACCTGCAGAATACCACAGCTTTTTGTCATCTTTCTTTGAGGTGACTGAAGTCTTTGTAAACAAGGGTAAGAGGACACATTGGAATTGCGCAGTTGGGTGAGGTAGAGGTGGTAAACTGTGTTTCCCTGAAAGGTTAGGGTAAATGAGCTGCCACTTAACACAGTTTATTACAAAGCAGATCTGTTAGAGAAGGCTTGTTTGGCTGTCTTGAGTTGTGTGGGTACTGTGCCTGGGACAGTGTGCATAGGCACAGTTCAGAATGAATGCAGTTGCTGGTGTACCACTTAAACTTTTTGGAATTGGTCTGAACGTTGTATCACTTTCTTCTCCATACCTCTTTCATCAGAAGCTTTTTTGCTGGTTACGTGTGAGCTCATTGGGTGTTTCCTCTTGAAGGCTTAAATGTGTTTTTGTCCTGCCCTTTCTGTCATCAAAGTATCACTAAATACATTTGTTAATCCTCTTTCTTCATTTCCCCCCCCTCCCCCCCGACTTAAATGATTCATGTCTAACAGAGACAGGCACCTTAAAGGTTAAGTGCAGGATTGGCTTGTGCATGGATGTGGTGGTCTGTCTGTTCATGGTCCAAATCATGCCATGGATCTGTTGACTACTGCCGTTCTGAAGGGGTTTCTCACTTTTTGCCTTGCAGCTTGTTGAGAAGCTGGGTCAGTTTACTGGCTTCAAAGAAGGGTGTTTGGCATTACGCTTTAATCTGAAGTCTCCGTCTAGAACTATAGATCATCGTTAAGTCAGCTGCAGCCAGAATAGCAGATCATACTGTTTTTAATTTGAGTCCAGTATGGCTGAAAAGAATGCAAAGGAATACACAGAAGGTACTCAGTATAGGAATATGGATTTTATATTTTTTTGATAAACAAAACCTGGATATGGAAATCGCAGTTCTGTGGTTTTGGCTGGGAATTTTTTGAGAGTCTACAAAGTAGCAAAGAAAACTTTGAACACACGCATATGTTAAGTTCCCAACAGTAAAGTTTCACTAAAATGCAGGACAATTTTACCTTTTTTAATTTGCATAAGTATGTTGTTGTGTAACGCTGTTTTTGAAAGGTGGTATGGAGTATTTTGGTTTATTTTGTTTGTTTTTTACTGTATCTGTATTCCCTGTTGGACACATTTGAGTTTATGCATAGTGATGATGACTTGTACCATGGTGATAATTTAACTACTCAAGCCTGTCGAAACTACTCTAGCCTGCCTTTCAGAACAGGCTTCTTAGTATCTTGGTTGTAAGCCTGCTAATTAGTAGTTAGCACTGGTCATAAATCAAAACTAAGTACTGTTTGTGTATACTGTGAACAGGATGAATTAACAGAGCTTTCTGTCTTATATGCATGTTTTTCTTGGCAGTTTTTGTTTGAGGGTGTATGAAATATAGTAGTTCAATGTTGATCCTTCTCAGTTAAATGCACTGAAGTTCTGAAATAGTATTTTATCTATGCTTTGGGCCCAGTAGTGCTTTTGGAAAGAAGTGAGTGAAAAAAATAAGGACAACTTTAAAGCTGCAGTGGTGGTGGTGGGGTTTTGTTTTGTTTTTCAATAATACTGATTTAATTTGTTTTATATAAACTTGTATGCAAAGAGGTTCTCAATTATCTTCAGGTTTTTATGAAATCTTACAAGATCTGGTGCATAATAACATGTTCCAGGTAGGAGTAGGCTTGCTACATACTGTGCTGTTCTTCATGTTCGGAACTGTGAGGACAGAGATTGCATTAAGTTTTCTCCCCTATTATCCAGAGGTGCTAAATTAATTTTCTTATAAGACATTCATATATACTTGCCAAAGTACTACTCAAAATAGTCTAACCATGTTCTGTAGCTTGTTGCTGTCTGAATCAATGGACTAATGTTAGAGCTGTAAATAAAAAGTATTCAGTGGGTTATGAAATCTCTAAGATTAGGAGTGTGGTTGCAAAAATTGCATGGTTTTTTACACAGGCTATTTCAGGTTTGTTTTCTTGAGTGGTATTCCTGAATAGAAGGTTAAGAGAACTAATTTTTAGTCACTCCTTGATAGTGGAGTCAATGGGTTGTTCCCAATAATTGTATTTCACTTCCAGGGCACCAGTGTTGTTACAATTTTCAGCTTTGGCTCTGGAAGGGCACTATTCTGCTTGGATCTTGCTGCCTTGCTTGACAAATGACCACCATGTTTTGGTGGGCTCATCAAAAATGGCTCTTGACTTGGTGGGGGTTGCCTTTGGTAGTCTGAGGGGATGAGGACTAGAAAGTGCTGTTCTTCTGTAGGTGAAATAATGCTTCTGCACCTGAAGGGAAAAGGAGGACACAGGGCAACAGCAAGACTCTGTGTAAGGAAGCTGGTGTCCAAATGCATTAATACAGATGTATATGAAATATAAGGAAAAAACAGGTTTGGGTGTGTTCCTCTTTTGCTTGAATAAAAGCTTACTTCCTCACTGCCTTCCCTGGGTGTGGGAAGACAGACCCTTTTATTTGTTTTGAGGTTAAGTTAAGTTTTGAGGAAAGGGAACAAGGGAGGTTTGTTTCCTTTCTGGATTGAACATGAATTATACCCATATAATTGGATAGTTTATCTAACAAAAAGCTTTCCAATAACTAAGGTCAGCGGTGATCATGTGAAAGAGCCCCTTGAGACTGGGGAAGTATTTTGCGTTCACATTTTAAAATCAGTGCTTTTATAGTCTAACTCCGGATTGTAGATGTCTGTGTAAAGTATTGATGCTGTTTTTTTCCCCATACCTTTTGTCTGGCACCAGAGCACTTGTTCTTCCTTATGGGTGGAAGACACATGCTGCCTGTTATGAGATCCCTTTTACTCCTTTACATCTTACTAGATGACACTGGGACCTCTTGTATTTCAAAAGGTGCTGAAGACTAGGAATGTCCTGTAACTATATAGATGCTGTTTCTGCAATATTTTTGTACGATTGTTGGACTTTCTCTCCCTGGGGGACAATATAAACAAGCCTTTCCTATTCTACAGTTGGTGTTAGTTGGGTGACTGGTTAGTACAAGTCTACTGGCTGTCAAGTCTCACTTGTGTTTCTATCTGGTGAAACAGTGTGCTAGTATCTACAAGGTAGTTCTAGCTCTGACCTTAATTCCATCTTTGAAGTGAATCTCGCAGTTGTTCCCATTTACTGGGCTTTCATTCACATCATGGGGCAGTCTGGCAGGTTGTGAACTCGATTTCTTTCAGAAAACACCAGTAAATCAGAAGATTCTGTCAAGGATTACATCTAATATGGTCCATTTGCCAATTAGCATTTAGTCAGTCTGCCTTGAGGCTTTTGCTGAGGATGCTTTTCAGGAAGAGAGAGAGAGAGGCAAGAGGGCTGAAAGAGGAACCTGCACTGCCTGCCTGGTAAGAAGTGGTGGCTACTGGTGTCTAGAAACCCAAACTTGTTTTTGTCAGTTATGGAATAACTTATACATTAATAATACATAAAATTTATAAATTTTTTTTGGTGAGTGTATACATGCAATTAAGCCAATATTAACTTTTTAAATGAAGGCTATTTTTCTGAGCATAGCTGTTCCAGTAAAAGCGTAAATGTGGCCTTAGGTGTAGTCAAGTCTTAGTTCCTGTAGTACAACTTTTTCTGCAAATTTTGCCATGTTTGGCTTTTCTTGTATGTAGGAAGTAGTTCATGTTTTTCTGTGAAGCGATGCTGATTTCTTTAAAAGGAAAAAAAAAAAAGCAAGGTGTCTAGTAGCGAGTTTTAAAAGTCTGAGGGTTTTTGTGTGTAGAAACTCTGAGAATCCATAAAAGCACATGACATATTTAATGTGCAGGGTGTAAGTTGTAACAAATATTTCAAGTTAAATTGAATTAGCTGGAGTAGTTCTGACTGCTTTTTACTGATAGGTTGCTTTGTCAACTGTTGCAGACTTGTCAGTGGTAAAAGCTTCAAGCTTGTTCATCTCAATCCCATAAATGTTGACATGTTTGGCATAGACAGGTAGCACTTGAGAATCTGCAGTGGGCTTGAAGTGTTTGCTTTTCCTAATGAGGAAATTAGCAGATAGTTCTGTTTTCTCTTTGATTAATTTTGGGCTTTTAATGATATTTCTCCCTCCCCTGCTGTTTGTTCCCATTTGTGATGTTTGAAGATGGTCACTTAAGCATGAAGCAGCATACAGGAACACAGATACCATGTGTCTGTACTGGAACTGAAGGGCTTCCAAACATTTGCAGAGTAAAGGCCAATACTTGTAATGATCTTTAAGATTAGGAAATTTATCCTAGCAGCAAAAAGAAACCAGTGAAAAACTCTTTAAAATCTAGTCAGTGATAAAAATGTGACCAAAGTTTTTGGTGCTTCTATACAAATGCTGTGAAATCAATGTAGCGCTGAGCAAATCTGACCTGATTTGAAATAACAAATTTAATGCTAAAGAGTATCTTGTATCTGCTATCAGAGGAACCATAGCTGAAAATGGCCTTTTGGTTTCTTCCTGTGCTGCAGACATTACTGTCATCTGATCACTTTAAAGATCTTCATGCAGCTCTGTATGGGCTATTTATATTAAAATAAATAATAGCTTAAAAACTATACTTTGGGAATGGAAGAAGCCATCCAGCACACCTTGTAGTCTCCCTCACTCATGGTAATTAGCCCTTTTAATCATTGCAATGAAGACTTCCAAACTAACAAAACCATGCTCCCCCCCTGCACCCCCTCCACAAACAACCAAAAAACCCCAAAACTCGGCGTATGTTTTTTGCTGAAATACCTTCAGTAGGCCTGGTACAAGGATTTCAGGAGGGGCTAGTTGAAATGCTTCATTATTTAAGAAGTGTTTCAACTTAAATCTCTATTTCATATGCTTTAAATGGCTCCTTTCAGAATCATAGCTAGGTATGTTTTAGGAAAAAAAAATGACCCAGAAATATGCAGACTTTATGTCTAGTCCTTCAGGGTTATTTTAAGCAGCAGAAATGACACAGCTTATGGTTGTGATGGGGAGAGCAGAAGCCCTTAAATCTAAGAGACAAGAATATACATCTTATATTCTTTTTGCAGGGGGCTAGAGGCAGGAGGGTGCCCCTTTTCCAGTAATTAGGATGTTAGCTAATAGAGAAGGTATGTAAAAAATTTTTTAACTTAACCTGTATAATTGAGAAAAAAAGTATGGTGTCCTGATATGAGATTGCAGTGCTGCATCTCCAGTTGAGGGAGTGGAGGATGTTATGAAACATTCCACTCTGGTCATAAAGGTAGCTAGTTATGTCCAATTATGAGTAAGTCTGTTGGTCATTTCAGTACCTGAATTATCTCTGGAGCAATTTAGGCCTATAATTTAAATGAAGCATTATTAGAGATGAGCGGGGAGTAAAAAAAAGTCTTCATGGAAATTTGGAAGGAAAGATGATGTTTTGCAGGGGTGGTAGTGATAACCTTGGTCTTTATTTTAGTGTAGATGAATTTGCATGAAACTGCGAAAAGCAGTTAACCTGAAACATAGAGTGTGAAGAGGGAGTTTGTTGTAGTTGTTTATTTTTGGAAGCAATACTCTTGGGAGAGCAGAGGGCTTATTGATGTACTCTGTAACACAGCTCAGTGCAGCAGAGATTTTTGCTGAAGTCTGAATCTTGCCTAAAACCATTTTCCACAGCTTTCTGATTGATTTTGCTGTAGGACTTTTTTACTCCAGCATAATTGGATGCTGTGGTGATTAGTACTGCTCTGCTGGTATGATACTCTGTTTAGGATCCTGTCCTTGCTTTCTCTCTGATGAGGCTGTGTGACTTAAATGCCCCACTGTTGAGAAGTGTTGTTCAGAAGCAGCGTAGATTTGGGCTGCTAACATATAGCAACTGTTTTCAGATATAGCTGGCAGTTTATTTTCAATTTTATTCAAACTTCCTTGTACATTTCAAAGACTTTCTAACCTTTTCTTCTCCCAGTTCCCCTCATTCCAACCCCAGGTTTTCTGTTGATTCTGGTCTGTGCTTGCATGCTGGTCTACCTTTTGATGAGTATTGATTTTTGAGATGTCTTACAGTGCGACATAACTACTGAATGCTGGCTTCATGGTTTTCATTCCCTATCTTTTAGGCTGTTTCATTTAGGCCTTCATTTTTGTGATCATGACTTGGCTGTTGTCTTGCCTCTACTTCTGAGAATAGTTTCTGATAGCACTATGGATATTCAATTACAAAAACTTGCCCTGTTTTTTTCATCATAAGTTTGAACAGTAACTGATATTATTGAAACTATAAAAGTGCCCCTTTCATCACCCCACTCCACTGGCTCCTTTTACAAGGATATTGTGCTCACAATGACCTATTTTAACCATAACATTTGGAAACAGCTAGGAAGAATCCAGACTTGCATCTTCCTTTTTAAAAATATTAGAGTTGTTGCAGATTTCTTGGCAGTCACTGCCTTACCCATGGTTCTGTTTTGCAGCTCTTTACCTAATTTGGCTGCTTTTTTTTTTTTTTTCTTCTTTTTTTTAATATCAATACCAGTGGATTTCTTTGATATGGCTCTTTTTCCACTGAGCAGTCTGATGTGGTAAACTGTCTTTTTCTAGTCCTCCTTCGATCATTTTAGTGTTGGTAGATCTGTAATGTGGCCAGCATAAAGTTACCACTGGAAAATAATGAGAGCTGCTGTCTTCAAGACTGCTGATTCCTTTGAGAGGTTTCCCTTCGGAACATGGCAAGGACAATTAGCATCACAGATGTTAATGGATAAAACACTGTACAGAAAACCACTTTTTAAATGTGGCACTGGAGTCAATATTCGACTTATTTATTTCAAGGTTTGTATTTTTTCTCATTTTTTCCAACTTTTCAGTAATTGCAGACATTAAATAAATCTGTAAAATTTAAATGAGTATTTTAATTTCAGTGTTGTGAGCTTGTGAGCTTCTTTTCCCAAACCAGGTTATGGTGACTTTTAGGAAAATAAGATTTGTGTACTTTTTGTTGGGGGTGATGGTGGGGAACTACCCAAAAACTTGAAGGATTTTCTTGCTTAATGAAAAACAGAACAAAATGAAGGGAAAAAAATTAAACTGTGCATTCCATATGTGGTCAACCTCTTTTAGACTATTTTTTTCTGCAGAGGTTTTTTTTTTGTTGGTTTTTTTTTTTTTTTACTGTCATCTCCTTTTTTTTTTTTTTTTTTTAATAGATGCTGGAATTCCCTTTTCACACTGTTTCTTAATATAGTGGGCAACTTTTTCAAAATGCTTTGATGGGACATTTTGGTTGATGTAGAAGGTGTCAGCTGCATAAATAAGAGTATGGAAATGATTCTCCATAATTTTTAAGTAGTTGATGAGGCATACCTCAGTGGCACTTATGAAGTGTCGTTGTGGTTTAATTAGGAAAAACAGTGATCCAACAATAGCAGCTGTTCCTCTAGGCTGAAGTTCAGATTTTAACCTGGTCTTGTCTGTGCTGCTGCTGAAAGAACTTAATAGCACTCAGCCCAAATTGGATTAGTGTGCAAATCCAGCTGGAGAGTTTTCTGGGAGCTGCAAGGAAGGTTAGTCTTCAGTCTGTTTGCAGCATGGCAAAAGAGGAATCTTGTGTCAGTACAAAGAAGGGTGGCAAGGAGGCTAGGATTTAATTTATTTTTTTTACTTTGTTTTTTGGTGGCAGTACTAGTTGATATGACAGTGATTAGGCATTTATTTCAGAAACTTGTCAAAATGAGTCTCAGTTGCATTGAAATAATGCTTGCTTTTGGCTAAAAATCTTCAGTGTTGTAATTGCCAGTTATACTGTGGTGCTTGTAATGAAGGATCTATGTTTGTCTGAGATACTTCTTAAAGAAATTTAGGATTTCTATAGTTGGAAGAGCAGCTTATCCTATAGAGACCTTCATACTAAATGAAGCTATGCATGAGTCAGTCTTGTAGGATGTGGCTGAAAAATACTGCTATGTAAATGTTTAAAAGTTGTATTTTGTAGATTTTGTATGTCTGACATTGTTGAGAACTCAGGGAAGAGCACAACCTGTAGGTAGCACTGTGCAGCTGAAGTCATGCATCAGATCAGCTGATGTTAATAGATGCATAACTCTGGAAACATGCTTTTGAGTTGACACTTTTTTGAAACAGTTGTTGTTGTAGCTTCCCCTTTGGTGTAGGATGAAGGCAAGTCTTTCTTCCTGATTTTAAAAAGAACAACTTAAAATTTTATAAATGACACATTGTTTAGCACACATACAGTCTTGGCTTTAAGCTAGTTGTTTAGGATGTGCCTTTCAAATGAAATATTTGTGGGGTATGGAAACAGTATTTGTATGTATTTTGAAATGATTGCCCAAGTTTTTATTACATGGGGAGCTTTTGCGTATGTTAAACTGTAAATAAATAACATGTTAATCAGCTGTGTCTTCTTTGGACTTCCATGCATCACTAAAGCTTTTCTTAACTTTTTGTAAAGTCTCATTAGCATAATTACTATTGCAGTATCAACAAGTCTATGGTACACCACTTTCAACAACAAACTTGAATAGGAATCTGACAGTTACTCAAGGACATGAGGAGTGGGACTTTTTTTTGCTGTGGGAGAGCAACATGAAACTTTTTCAACGGAGATTCTGAAAGTCATATGAAGTGAAAATCTACACTACTGCAAAGGTGGTATCCTCTTATTCTAACGTATGGAATATAAAAATTACCACAATATTTTATGTGCTTCTAGCCCTACAAAAGCAAGTAAATTTAAAATCCACAGTGAAACTCGGAGCCTTGAGCAGCAAAAATACTGAACTAGGAGATGAGGTAAGATTTGGTGATATTTTGTATTAAAAAGGCTCATTTAAAGGGATACCATTACACTGTAGTACAGGAGAAATCGCAAGATTTGTTTCGTTAGGTTGTGGAGGCATACACTGCTGGAATGGATGCAAAGTTGCTAATATAGAGGAAACTGCCTATAGGCAAGTATGTGTTCACCACTTTTCTGCTGCATCAGTACCAGGCATAGCAGAAACCAAGAGCTGACAGCTCAGCAGATGTTGATAGAGAAAGAGAGGATGTCAGATTTTCACTAACTTACCAAGTTAGTGGTTGGTTGGTTTTTGTTTGTGGTTTTTTTTTGTTGGTTTTTTTTTTTATTGCATTTGACTGAATTATTTAAGAATTTGTGATAAAATATTTTAGAGAATTGTTTTATATTTCTTTTGTCTGAATTCATTGTATATCATCCTCACCTTCTGTGAAAGGCAAGTCTGTGACTTACCCGATTCTATGTCCTTGGCTCTGGGCTGTGTCCTCCCTAGCTGGTAGGAATTCCAGAAGGAGTTCTGGTCCACCTCCAGTGTCTGTCCTTCACTCTTACCCACTGCAAAACAAGCAAGCACACTAGGTGGGTCTTAGGATATCACCTTATCATTGGATCTATCTGTTTTCCTTTCAGCTTTGTAAAAGTATGCTTCTGCTGTTGGCTACAAAAGTGGCTCAGTTTTCCTCTAAGTAATTATTTGGAAACTGAATAGCAGTGGCAGCAATTTGGAAGCAGTGGCTTAGCACCTAAGCAAAACAGTTCTCACTGTATTAAGAAGGGTGTAGTCTTTACAACACAAGCTTATTCCAACCTACATCAGCCTTTGTTAAAGAAAAAATACCCGTTTTTACCACTACAGTGGAAACTTTCTTCGAAACAAAAGCATGTAACCATCCCCAAGTAATTGAGGTATCAGATTTGTGTATTTTGTCAAGGTTGCTTTGAAGTAGCAGCAGCACATCTCTGTAGTCCTTTTGCTCCTGGACTAACACTAGACCAAATATTGAAAAGCAGAATCATCCTAACCTGCAAATGGCATTGCCCTAACTTTTCCTTCCTTATTGCCCCCAAAAGAATATCTCTGGGGTAAATTTGCAGAATTCTGTCAAGCTGGCTGTGCCTTTCTCTTGCCACTTGTGGCAATTAAGTTACCTGTACTAACATAGTTTTTCTTGTGCTGCCTGCAATAAGTGCTTCCAAAGACATTAAGAAGGCATCTAGAGACAAGGTATAGGGTATTGAAAGAAATTTTGACTAGCACTAGAAACTAGTTCAGTCCTCAGACAGATATATTTTTTTTTTTTTTGTGAATTGTCTTAATAGCAGAATGTCCCACCTGAGATATTTTAAGAGTACTCAGCACTTGTTTCCAGTTGTTTTTATTGTGTTCATGTGTGAATTTTCAAGGGAAGAGCTGATGCGGTGTTGAGTAAGTCAATTTTCTATTTTGTCCTTTGGAAATTTTCTGTGATATTTGTACCTTAAATGTATCAGTTGGGTGGCTTTTTTGAGTAACACCATAACTAATCTGCTTCACCTCTCTCTCCTTTTGCTTGAGTTGATCTGTAACACTGCTTGTTCTTAAGTAAAATATAAGTAATGTAATCTATACTGTCCTTAAGGTGTTGGCCCTGTGTCTGTACCAAGTATTTCAGCCTTGGAGATTAACTAAACCCAATCACTATTTTCTAAGTTTCTTGCCAGCCTGTAGATAGCTGTGTGGGTTTTATTTCTGCCCAAGTAATGAAAGATCCTACTGTGACTAATTAATCTGTGATTTGTTGATTAATATAACTTTCTTTCTTGTTGGCAAATGTTAAAAATTTTGTACTGGAAATGCTGTACAAGTAGTTGTCAATAGTAATGTATAGATGACAAATTTCATGTTTGTATCATCTTTGTATTTTTTTTAAATTCCCTAATTATATTATTTTTTAAAAAATCAATTACTTTTGCCACTGTATATGTCTCCAGAGAGTTAAGTCCAGCTTTGCAGCTTTCTCTAGATGCATAATTTTTCCAGACCAAGCAGTCGTGGTCTCAGATGTATGCTTTGTCAGCCTTAAGGAGAGCATCCTTCTATAAGCATCTTTCACAACTGTTTTTTGTTCCTCTTGTTTTCATTTTGAAGCAACATGGGTGTTTCCTTCTCTTGTGAAGGCTATTTTTTTTGGCTTTGTGAGAGCCTGTGAAAATTCAAGGTATATGCTGATTATGAGGTTGTCCTGGAGCTCTGCAGCTTGTCATCTCCAGTTGAATCCCTTAACCTAGTTATTTCACAGATAGCTTGTGCATTTAGATTTTCTGTGTAGGTCAGTTTTGACAACTTCTTGTTGCTTGTAATGTCTGTGAAACTGCATTGCAGTATGACTACTGCTTGATCAGACATAGGAGTTTTCCATAGAAAACAGTGAAGTAAGCTTTGGCAAGCCTGGGCTGCAGCTGCTAACTGCGTACTTGTAATTCCATGCAAGCTTGGATGCTGAAGCCCAGGTTGTCACATTTCAGCTGTTGTTGATACTAGATATGGGTGGACTAATGCCATGGGATCTTTTTTTTAATTCTGCAGTCATGTTGAAGGACTAAAAATGAAGAGAAACTTGTGATTTTGGTTCCTTGGTTTTACTAGACTAGAACTTCTTTTAAAGTGTTGACAACTTGCTGACCTTGCCTCATGTTTAAGTAACATATCCTATTTTAAATGGCTACTTTGCAAACATGCTGTTTATCAGGAGCAAAGCCTATGTACGTAATTAGAGCAGATGTGACGTCCTTTGTGAAGCGCCGCGTATTCTTTGACTTCTGAAATGGTGGTAGTGGTTTTGTTGCAGAGAAGAGGTCTACTTCTAAATACAGATTTTTACATTTACCATCCCCTCTCTTTGGAAACTTGTAGTCTCTATTTACCTCATCTGTCTGGTGCCATCTTTCCCTCATTTTCCCATCCTCAAGCTCCTAGTGCCCTGGTTTGCTGCATCGCTTTCGCCTCACCATGAGTTCTAGTGCAAGTGGTGGGTTTGGAGTAGGGGACCATTTCTTTTGGCAGCAGTCAAAATCTCGCCTGTGAAACCATTGTTTCATGGCCATTTTAATCTGTCTGTTGTAAAAAGCTAGAACTGCTTCTGCTTTGAGGGGAAATAATAATACTTGAAAAATGCTATCTAGAATCTTTTGCAATATTCTTTTGAAGTAATTCTCTGCTTTTAATGGCTTTTCTGAATCACTGAAATGCCATCTGTGACGAGAGCGATATACCAAGAGTCTGTCCTCAGTTTTTGCACTTAAAATTTAAATTTTGCTCTAAGAAAGTTGATGAGATTGTCTTACTGTATCCTGAATGCTCAAATTTTGTTGCTGTTGATGCAGTTGCTGATAGGCAAAAGTGAATTTATTGCTGGTAGACTTCCCCGTTACTTTGTTTTGCTAGGATCAGCTTTGTGGCTGTAACAGATGTTACTTCCATAATTTATGCTCCAAATTCAAGTTGTGAAATGGTGGAGCTTTGGCTTTCTTTCCTTTATAAACTTCTATAAAATACAAAGCTGAGCTCTTTGCAAGATTTCACATGATATCGTCCTACGTGGAGCTGAAATACGTGGGAGCAGCTGTGCAGCATGATGCTGCTCCCAGCCCTTCTCCTGGCAGGTTTCGTTTGGATTTTCTTGTCCATTTCTTGAAATGTTGATTTGTATTTTGTAGAGCACTGAACATAGGAACTAGCCTTTACAAAAGCTTCTAAAATCAGACGTAAAATTAAAAGCATCTTGTAGTCTTCATTTTTTGTGGTCATCTAAAATGACATGGCAGAGCATAATTTCCCCTCAGCAAGAGGACGATTCCATCATATGATTCGGTATAGTTCAGGCTCTTTGATTATTCATGTAGCTTCACTTCTGTATAAAAGCAAAAAGCATCTGTGTTACAGTGCCATCAAAGCCATTGCACATTTGCATAAAGCTGCAGGTGCTGTCATGCAGGTAAACTGAATTGTACAGGGATGAAAGATGAAATGCATTAATTTTTTTGTCTTTTGCCAAGCTTTTTACCCCTCTTTGAGTCACTAGCATCAAACTGATGGGATTATATTTTAGGCAAGATCTGTCACAATAATCAGAATTTATAAAATGGAAAAAAAATCCATGAAAAAAGGCTCACCTGCTAGAAATAAAATGTGCTTTGATTTAAATAGTCTGTATACGTAAGTTGTGGAGAAGTACAGATTTTTTCTGTTGAATTTTGTTGCTGTGTAATAACTCTTTGGAGCTATCAGATGCACTAAAAATCTCTCCTCCCTCACATCAAAGAAGAAAAGTATTGCTGGATATCTTTGTTCTGATAAAGCAGTAAAGCCACTGCAGCTTGTGTTTGTTTGTATCAAGTAACTCTAACTGCAGGCTTCCTCTTAGAATGCAGTGGAAGCTTTTAAAATAAATTGTGCTATTTGTAGAAAACTCATTTACCCTGGGACGTTAGGTGTTGGCTTGTCTCTAATAAGCTACAAGCCCCATTGGGATGAGTTACCTTCCCTTGCCCACCAGAGAGCTGTTGGCCGTTAATGCAGTTCCTACAGTTCTCAGTTAATGGATACAGCGATGGAGACTGGGTCATCTTCTTGGTGACAAGACACAAAGCACACTTCTTTGAGCAATTTAACTGAAGTCTTGGTTTATGATGCTGTGATTGCCAAAAGCATTTTCCTTGCAGGTTCTGAGGCAGTCTTGTAGTCCCACCTGCAGTCTGGGAAAGCAACTTGAAATGCCTAAGTACAGATAGCATGTGTGGTCACATTCCCAGAGGTGCAGCTGACTGTCACAGGGTGTAAGCATGAAATACTGTTTGACTGGTAGATAGCCAAGTAATTGTTAGTGAAGAACAGAAAAACTTTGGGTGACTTCCGCATGAGTAATTTCTTTCTTATTTAATGAAGAGGTAGGAAATAGAATGTGCAGAGCACACTGACACTGTTCAGTATCAGTGATCTTGATCACTTGACGTGTTTAATGAACTCTCGTATGGGGTCATAAATCTAAGAATGTAAGTCATATTTTTAAGTTCAGGGCTTGGATTTTAAAAAACAAGATCCTAAAAACAGAGTAGAAAACTGATCCTGGATGTGGTAGCTAGAAGATGTAGTGTGGTGTATTATCAAGAGATGTAATATATGAATGAGAAAATAGCAGTCTCCAAAAAGAGTTAGATATCAGATTGGAAGCTGAGTTGCAGTGGACTGCTTGTACATTTCTGTTGTAGGTATTTGCGTAAGAATGGTAGAGGCTCAAAAGTTGGAGTAGGTTGGAAATGCACCACTTTCTCAATGTGTCACAACAATGAATGGTGAAAAAATGCAGCATCATTAAGGTTTAAAGATAACAGTTAATGCCTGTCATCACAGGGAGGAGATGCTTGCAATTTAAGTTTCTTTGCATTAATAAAGTTGTAATGAGCTGATGGTGGATAGAAGTTGAAGTGAAAGAAAACCCCATGTACTGAATGAACACTTGCAATTTAGCTGCAAATAGATTTTTCTAATTGATTATTACCGATCTGGTTCCTTTACAGGGAGTGGTTTGGAAATGAAGGTGAAAGATTTATGTAGCTCAGTTGAGAACAACTCGAGTTACTTTATTTTTCACTTCTGGAGCGCTGCTTTCCCCCCATTCCCATAGACGGCATTTCATTGTTGCATTTTTTGAAATTGTTAATTCTCCATACTTATCTGCACAAATATTATTCTGGAGACTATTTACCATGGTTTGCAAACCATTCAAGTGGTTGTTGTTGGTCTGTTCTGACCCCAAAAAACTATGTTCAAGATATAAAACAAAAAGCTGAATAAGTTGAATGTGTTGGCGGGGGAGGTGTATGTGTGTGTGCGTTTTTTCTTTCTTTCTTTTCCTTCTCATGTTACAGCTGGTCTCATCTGTGTGGAGAAAAAGGGAAGTACTTGATCAATGTTTTGTTCACAGGAGAAGAAATTAAGTGATACGCCATAGGCCATCTGTATAAAGATGCTAATATTTGACAGGTTAACCCAAGTCTAAAAGAAAAGCTCCAATATTTGTACAGCCATTTAGAAATTCATAGGCTTGAGAAGAGTTGGAACTTCTGCTAATCCTGTAAGGGCTGGCAAAAGGTTCTGTGCTTTGCAAGACTGACAGGAGTATGTTAGTATAGTACATGCTTATTTCTACCAGGAGTGGCCAACTCCATTATTTTAATGTGATTACAGAGGGGAAAATAGCTTGAGAAAATGTTGACATTTTGAAATGCTAATTTTCTGATAAACAAGAGACACAAAATAATGAAGAAAATGAACAGTGTATTTGTCCAGAAGAACTTGAAGCATATATGAAACATTAAGTGGGAGAGTGAGGGCAAGGTAAAAGCAGTAGCTGGATACCAAAAAAGATTAAACTCCTGGATTCAGGATTACCCTGCAAAGTTAAAGCATTTTTAAATTTTCTTTTGGAAACAAAACATTTCATTCTGAAAACAGAAGACAAGGTATTTCTAAAAATTACTCTGTTAGGTAGCTAGATCCGACTGCATCATGGCCCACTGAGTGACTGGAAGTTATTACTGCTGAAATGGTACATTGTATTCTTATGCTGCTTTTATGTAATGGTGAGAGGGCAAAATCCCATCAGAAATGCTTAATGAGTGTGGGAAAAGGCATTTTATATGGATGTTTGGGTTTGTTTTTTTTTATATTAAGGCAAAGTAACCACTTGTTTTCCCTGTTCTCTTGTGTTTTGTTTTGTTGTATTCATAGCCCATTGCATCCTTGAAAGCTGCATTCCCAGCCTTTCCAGTAGGGAATCCTTTCAGGTGAATTTGGGTGGAGCAAGGTTCTACATGGTAGAGCAGAGGGTTTTGTTTGGAGGTGTGTGTGTTTAGTTTTTTTCCTTGCCATACTGTTAGCTAAGGTAAAAATATTGTGTCCAAAAAGGCTGCTAGAATTGTTCAAATACAGTTAGTTTCTTTTAATTTTGTTTCCCTTGTAGTCTGCAGATAAATTCCTGTTCTATTACAGTGAAAGCAGCATGACTCCCCATAGTACCACACTGAATGTTTTCAGTACAGTTTTTACCTACAGTTTCAGTGTAATTGTTTTATCTGATATTATAGCCTTTTGCTACCATCGTAGGTGTTGACTGTTACATGGTCTAAGGCACAACTGCATCCAGGGTTGGTGTAGATGCAAACTCTTACATGTAATACCTCAATCACTGGTAGCATTTAAGCAGTTCAAACTGTTACAATCAGTACTGGCTGATGAAAGTTGCTGACCAAAGTGAGTTACCTAAAGTGTTACCTAGGGGTATCTAAGAGGCTGGGCACCTTTGGGAACCAGGTGGTGCATAAATACCCTTTGCATACTTGTCTTTTTCACTAATTTCAGCTCAAAAATGTCTTCCCATCCTTGCTGCTGGAAGGGAGGGGGAAACAAACCTCAAACCTCTCAGGTGTAATGCTTCAGCATTAGCAGAACTACTTGGTATGGAGTGCCACAGCTGCAGGAACCATCTAGGGCAAGCTGCTGGTTTTCCATCACATTCTTTCAAAGCTGAAAATCTTATTTCCATATGTTGAATTTCAATGGCAACTTGACAAGCACTGTGATTTTCAGAAGTGGTTATTCGGAGTGTTTTCCTCTTCAAATTCTGTAGCATGTCCAGACCAACAATAACGCTAATAGAAGGGAGGAGAAGGGATAACCCTTTTTTTATATATTGAATTAGAATCTGACACACAAATCTTTCTTCAGTAGTGCAGTAGTGAGCCTTTTCCAAGATGATGGTCACCTAAAGTGATGTTTGCTGAAAGGATATGAATTGAACTTTGCAAAAATGGACCCCTCCTTTCAAGGCATCCAGTAGGTGGATAAAACTCGCTTCTGTTTAACTGGAATGATACGTGCATCTTGGGCAGAGTTGTGAGATGGAGAAGGTTAAACTTGAAACTAGCTGCTGCTATGAGGCTGGAAAGCTGTGAAGCTTTTTTCTGCTGCAGACTTGGTAGGGACCCTAAAGGTCTTGCAAGCACAGACGATGTGTCCCCCTTACAACCAGACACTTCTAGGCACTGTATTTACCACGTAGTTCTGAAAGGTCTAGTGCATCTGACCACAGTAATAGCCAAAACCTGCGGTGGTAGCGATGAAATGCTTGTCAGCAAGCCTGTCCCCTCTGGCTCGCATGTAGCTGTTGTGTTTGGGTTAGTGTTCCCAGCGCTGCTATCTTGGGGTTGTCACTTGAGCATCTCCTTGTTCTTTGGCTGCTGTAGCCAGAGCCTGCTTGCAGCAGGGGCCAGCTCATCTGTCGGACAGGGTGGGGTTTGAAGAACAAGCGCTACTAATAACGTAGCCAGCCTGCAGGAGCTCTGGTTGCAATGTTTCATCAGCTGCTAATCCGTTTACAGTATAGCTAATCAGATTGCTCTGTTCTGTGCTGCAGAGACTTTGTGCTGTGCCATTGTAATTGAGATGGCTGATGTGTATAAGCTAGCTTGTGTATGAAATCGAGCTGGCTATTACAGGCGAGACAAGGTCTTGTCTGCTGAGGTTCGTAACTACTTTGTTTTGTAACTCTCTACTACTTGCATTAACTCAGGGCACTTAAGTTTTGAAGCTTTCTGAGTTTAGTCTCTACATCAACTGTTACTTGTTGGGGATGGAGGGATTAGCAGGTTAGGCTTTTTCTTTTCGAAGTGTGGGGGCAGTGCAGCTCATTCTCCTCCCTCAGTGAAACTATATAGTTTGCACCCAATTTTTTTAGCTTAAGAGCAGATTTCTACGTGACTGTTTCTGTTTAGATCAATAACTAACAGCACTGCATATGAAAACAGAAAACATAATTTTTGTATACTTGTTTTCCTTAGTTCTTGTTGCCAGTGTGAATTGTTGTGTTGAAGTAGTTTCTTTACAGTAGAAAACTAAGCAAAAGACTTTTTTTTTTTTTTTTTTAATACTGTAATAAGTAGTTGATCTGAAATTCTTGCTCCTGTCTCTGTAGAGATGTAAATGGGGGGTAAGCTTTGCCGTGGGGACTTGTAACTGTATTTGCTTGGATTGGCATGGCAGTAGTGCCTCCAGATTCTTTAGCAAGGCTGGCTTATTATTGCTGATGAACAAATAAAAAAAAAACCCAACAAATAAACCCAATCTCCCTCCCCTGCCCCAACAACAAAATTCCCAGGCAAACCACATAGTACTGAAACCTTGTTTTAGCTCTTGTGGCTTTAGTAGTGAGACTGAATTAATTTTCACTTTTTTTCTCCCACTCCCACCCCACGCCCCCGCCTCACCCCCTTTCTTTTTTCCCTTCCTTGATGGTAAGACTCTCAAATAATACTTGAAATAAAGGAGATATCATAACACCAAAGCAGGCTAAGTTAGGAAGTTATACCAGGAAGATAGCTTGTTTATAAAATTTAATGTGAGGTGATATCATCTTTGTGTTGTAACAGGAGCAATGGAGAATAGCTAAATGCATTCAATCCTTAATGTGATCAGAAAAATGAACGTCTATAGAATCCAACAGTGACAGTTGGATTTGCATGGTTTTCCTTGAAATTCAAAAACATGACAGGTTCTCAAAGCCTTAGAGCGGAGTGCATGTTTTCAGGTACTACATTTGAAGAGTATTTGAAATGTAGATTTAAAAGTTTATACTTGCTGTGATACTCGTGGGTTTATTGACACTGTTTTGTTTTCTTCCAGGTGAATCTGGACTGGGAAAATCAACATTGATCAACTCATTATTCTTAACAGAATTGTATTCCCCAGAGTATCCAGGTCCCTCACACAGAATTAAAAAGACTGTACAGGTATGTCTGGGAAAATGCAGCTTGAATGATGTAACTTACAATCTAGTAATGCAAGGTGATCCAGTTGTCACATAAGCACCTGTATTTCCAGTAAGTTTAGCAGTTATGTGAAGCACCAAGAAATGCTCAGTGTGTCTTTCGGTGTACCTTAGCTATACAAAACTTTCAGGTTCTGAAACTGGTAGCCTGTTGAAGTGTGGGAACCTTGAAGTCAAGTACTTTGCGTGCATGCTGCCTGTATTTTAGAAACCTTATATGGCTGCAGTTCTCTTTGGAAATGGGATGTTTTATTATCAGTTAAAATACTGAGTGTCTGTAGAAATACACAGATGTGCACTAACTCCCTTGACTGCTTAAGGCAGGCATTTAGAAACTGTATTAAAAGATTTGACGCAAGTGTAAGGACATAAGGTATGAAAGTATCCACCAATCTTCTGCAGCCTGTATCCTTTGTGGTGCATTTTCTACTTATTATAAGTTGTTATTCTGAAACCTGTCAGGGACTAGGGCGAACCTGGCTGACTTTTAAGTACTAGACTTCGTGCTTACGCAAAAAAGATGTTCCTGCAAGTACATGATACGACAAAATTATTTAGTCGGGCTGGAAAACTGAAGTTGATCCATTTGTTTTGTGTAATAATTTGTTACTGATCAGTTATATGTTTCTCTCAAGAAAAGGAGCATGCTTTTTGTATTATGAAAATGTTATTAAGAAAAAAAACAACTCACAACACCTAATAGGAAGAAATAATTAAATAACGTTGTGGGTAGTGTAGGAAATAATTATATTTCAGTAGGCTGTTTTCTGCCTCCACAGCTGAGCAGCTGAATAAGGATGCATAAGCTCTTTTCATCTCTCCTGATGAATTTGGACACTTGTTTAAGATTTTCATGAATATAGTTTGTAATAACCTAACTTTGTATAGATGAGAACTGGGGGTGCTCACCGTTGCTTCTGTTGTCCAGCCCAGTTCCTCCAGCTGCAAAATGACAGCCTCAGACCACCTCAGCTGTGGCTAAAGTGATTTTGCAATTACAGAGTGGTCGTAAAGTGATTAAGCCTTGTGTTGAGTTAGGAGGGTATGCAAGGTGCTAAACAGAAGCTGTAAAATCAAATGTTTTATTCAATGGAATCAAATAACTGCCTCAGAGCTATGGTCTGATGACCTTACTGGTTTGTGGGGCTTTTGGTTTGTTTTGTGTGGGGTTTTTTTTGGGTTTTTTTTGGTGGTTTTTTTTTTTTGGGGGGGGGGTTGGGTAAGGCTTTTTTTTTAATCTAATCTCAAAACACTGAGTCATTATCACTGGGCCAGGAAAAAGTTATGCTTATACTAAGAAAATTAAATGATGTTGCTTGTCAGCTCAACATTAGTCTTGAATACTAACACAAAATGCATTTGCTGCAGAATATCAATCTTTTAATTTGGAAGAAAGCTTTTGAACATCCTGTGTTTGATTAACAATGTATTTATTTTTCTAAGCTTTGGTCATGTCTATTAGGCTGTTTTATTGGTTTAATATAAAAGCATAGCAACTCTGACAAAATGACTTAAGACTTGCTAGCAGGGGCATTGGACCATTATTTGAATTAGAAAGGTGGAATTTATGTACCTATTTCAAAGAGATGTTAAGTGGGATGGAAAAGGCGTGCAAATAGTTAAGCTTTGGTATAATATACTTCTTGATGAAATAATCAGTGCCTGTTGAAAAACTAAGTAGGAAGATGACCTGGTTTTTATTGGAAGACGAGACATAGTGTGATTTCATTCGTTACTGTTCATTACACATTGGTTTAATGGAAGCTAAACCAATTCAGGTTATGTTCATTGAATTATAGTTTAAATAACTTAATGACGGGTTGGATTCCCTGTCATTGGAAGACTTCATTTTATTTTTTTAGATTGGGAAAAGTGGGAAGAATTTACATACAGACTAACAAAAACCAATAACAAGACATCTTTCAAAGATAACTCAGTGCTGCCCTGGCTAAAGGTGAATCAGCGTAAGAAAAACTAAACTAAAACTCTGTGCACATAGCTTCTGGAATCTGAGTTAACTACTTTCATCTGTTAGGTGGCAAGATTAGATTATCTGTTCATGCTGACCTTTTGAGTTCTTCAGAGGTGATTTGATTTTTATTGATTTACTGGTTGAAGACAACCCCCATAGTTTTTGTTAAGCTTCACTTAATTTTTTTCTTTTTTTCTTTTTTCTTTAATGTGTGGGGTAGGGAGTCAGGGCTTGACAGAGCCCTGGCTGAAAAGCCATTGCATTTTTTCCTACATCCACTGTGTGGGCTAAAGCCTGAGGGTGGCTGAGAGCTAGCCAGAACTACTGTCAGTAGTGAACTGGGGCCTATCATGACTCAGAAAGTAATATGATTGGTATAAAATATATTTAAAGACCACCTTCCACTAAAAAATTACTGCTTACTTTATCTGAGAGTTATTTTGTTTGTGTATACTTGTAGTGCAACATTGCTTTGCTTTCAGTTTCTTGTGCTGAATGAAAAATCAGTAAGCATGGCATTTTAAGAAGGAAACTGAAACTGTCTTATTTCATTGTCAGTGTCTAAGTGAGGATAAAACTGTTTCCCCCTAAAACCTTGGAAATCTAGTGGGTTGCAACTGTGTATGATGTGGAGGTGATTCCAGTCAAGCATTAAATCAAAGAACCAACAGTGGTAGCAGCTATTTGGATCCACACGTTATTTGTACTCTTTGCCAGTGTCTAATCTGTCTAAGCTGAGGATGCCAAAGGTTTTGTAGGGTAGAGATGAGACAAGCGACCAGAGCACTCTAAAATCTTGGTGGTGGTAATCACCTGTTTCTATGTGGTGAGAATAACTTACTGATCAGAAACTATGTAAGATCTCGCATAGATAATACAGACTGGTTTGCGCTTGAAAACAATTGCAGTTTCAAGTTGTTTTGTGAGGCAGGTCCTTTGTATTAATTTAATGGCAAACAGAAAAACAGTAATAAGTGATCTGATGTCAGATGAATGCAGAGAAAACTTCTTCAGAAATGATGGGGTATGAAATATATTTTCCCTGATCATTATTTGGCTATCTTAAATAGAGTAAGGTAAGAGCTTGCTTAATCCATTAGAAGTAGTCAAGCTGTAACAAGCATCATGTCGTGAATGCTGTGTTGTAACTGCCAAGGAGATAAGTGTGACCCAGTTGACTGGAGTGCATGGGAAAATGGCTGTTTGGAGGAGACTTTTAATAAAACGTTTTAAATTCCAGGACTCGAACTAATGTTTTCCATGAATCCCTTGGGAATACTTGTAAATCAGATGATAGGATGCAGTTGGATTCTTAACTATGAATGACAGTATTTTACAGTAATTTTTCTGGATCTTTTCCAGATATTGCTGTCTTCTGTGCCTTTGACCATGTATGGACACATCTATTTAGGCTAGAAAAATGCAACTTGAAGAACGTGCCATAAGGCCTCTGTAACCTACTGTCTCTTACCAATAGTCTCTGCCACTTACAATGTACAGTGGATATGGTCTGATTGTCCACAACACAAGCATAGGATATCTAATTTGATCAACTAATGTTTCTTGTTCCGTAGGTTTTTGAAAACCCTGCTCTGATAGCAAGATACCTACATGAATTTATGGAAAGTAAGAATAAATTTAAATCCTCACCACCCAGTAAGGTATTAGCACTGTCTGCAGAGATTCAGTTACTGCAGGCCATTTTTCTGAAGGTGACTTCACAAATTCAGCCACATTTAAATTTTACAAGCATACAGAATCAGGAAAAATGTTTGGCGTGTCATTTCTGACTATCTCCTGACCTTCCCTTTCCTTTGTTATAAACAAATGTTCAAGATAATGGTTTATTAATTGCTGCTTTTGTAAAAGCATTCCACTGTGAGTACTTAATAATTTAAAGATTTTCCTTGGGAATTTTTGTGCTGGAGAATAAAGTTGATACCTTGTAAGCACTTGGCAAGAGTACAGCTCCTAACATTATCATCTCTAGTATTTTGAAAGTGTTAGGAGTTTCTTAACACTTGCAAAAAGCTCAGTTATAGGAGGACATTGTGGTTACTGTATGCAAGAAAGCAGAAAGAATATGAGGAATCAGAAGTTAATCTGTGTGCTAAAGCTTGAGAGTAGTAAACTTAGGTGAGTTGACTATGTGGCTGGGGATTACTGTCGTGAGTTCTGGCATTGATTTGTATGCAATAAAATATCTCTGTAGAACCCTTGAGGTGTAAAAAATTACATTCATCACAATTAAGTTTTTAAAGCACTGCATGTATTCCTAGGTTCTCAAGGTTTTGGACTGGGTGCTTTCAGAAAGATAGGATTTACGCAGTTAGTGAAAGGGCAGCCTGGTGGTGTCTCAGGCTGTGTGTGTGCTGGGGCTTTTTTTTATTTTCTTTTTTTTTTTTTAAAAAAAATCTTCCTAACCTTGCAGTAAGCCTGCTCAAGTAGGGGATTGAATTAGGTCGCCTAGAAGTCCACCCCAACCTGGATTCTTCTGTGACTAGCATCTAGGTAGACCAGTGTTAGGGATGGAGACTCTTTGTTTTATGAAGCTGCTTTACTGATTTTGTGTTTGTGTTTTTGTTATGTGAAGAACCAGCTCATGACGATTGCATGCTCTGGAGTGATAGTGTAGCTGAGTTAGTTTTTTGACACCTAGCAGTAAAAAGGATTGATGTGGCTCAGATAGGATCCCCAGGGCTGAGCAGATAAAAATAATATCCTGCATACTCAGAGATTAAATGTGGAGCTTTCTTTGCAGCTGGTTACTGTTTTCTGTGTTTGTGTATTCTTTTCTGAATTGGAATCAGTGTTTTGCTTGTGCAAGAGGTATTTAGTTTGACTTTGTGTAGAGTGTTCATTTATCTTGTAGATTGACATTGCATCACATAACCAGTGATAGCAAAGTGTTTGTAACAATGTTCAGGTGTGGCTGTGAGAGTGTCTGTTTTGCCTATATAACTAGGGATGTGCAAGTGCTTGAGCAGCATTGATACAATCTCTCTCGGACCCTGAGCTGGTCAAGAGATCATCCAGATAGGATTTATTATCAACATTTCTACTCTGAAAGTTCTTCGCTGAATGTTCTTTTGGGTGTTCACTGGTTATATTTAACTTTCTTTTTTCTCTCCAGTTAGGGTGCAGCAGGCTTAAGAAATGTTAAGCAATGTGCAGCCGGGTGGCATCTGCCAACTCGTATGTGGCTCTGAATAAATGGCTTCCATTGTTCATTTCTTGAATCCATATCTTGAAAATAGAGTCACTAGTGATTTAATAGATATTGTCTTAATATCAGGGAAAACTGTGTTTAAATGTGTGAGCAGTTGGAAAGAGCCAACGTGCTCACATGAGTTTGTAATTTATGTTTTGCTGCTGTGGATCACACTGACTGATATGACTGATCAGTGCTGTACAGCACTTTCTTAAGCAGATACACTTGTCATTGGCACCGTCAATAATTAAGGAAGTATTGGTAGAAAGAAGGGGTTAGCAGTCAATTTGCTGTTCAGCCTAAGTGTTCTGTGTCATGACATGTTTAATCTGTTTGATAACATGCTTACTGCAGGCTGACTGAGCTGTGCTGCAGATGTGTGGTCACAACTCGAGGCACGTATTCCCACACCCAGATCTCGCATGGTGCCTTGTGCTGATGCAGTTGCCTTCTGAGCCAGGTTTCCATCAGTGACCTGAGCTAACAGGAACAAATCCATACAGTCACATGAGGTCTAGCTCAGCAGATTGCAGCTAGATTATATTACTTTCCAATATCAATCTGTTTGTAACAGGAAACCATCACTTTCTATGATCCCTTTCCGAAGCGTTATACTAACTGAAGAATAAATGTATTCTTAAAAATATGTTAACAGGACTAGAATTGTAGTATCTAAGATGTTTCGGCAGAGGATTAGTTTTGAAAACTGTCATTTTCTTTGAAGTGACAAAGTTTACTCCAAGTTATAATGCCTGCTGTATCCAAATGTTTGAATATCTCAGAACATACGTATTTTCTATATATATCTTTTCATTTTTTATATTGGCATTAGTATTGTTGGTTAGGGTTTTTCCTGTTTACAGGAGTTAAAATTTTAAGGTATCCCATTTACTTAGATGGGTTCTTTTATCACTTTATTTAAATTATGACTTTTTTCTTTAATGATTTTGAATTTTTAGAAATTTTATAAGCAAAACATGGATGCAGCATCCTTCTGAAACAGAAAAATTACTAATTCTTTGTAAGATGACTTATTCATGGAACGCTTTTCCCAGTGTGTATGATGAGTGACAAAATTGCTAAAAATTTAATCTTGCCTTATTCATTTTTCAGGTTGAGCAGTCAAAAGTTTTAATCAAGGAGGGTGGTGTTCAGTTACTACTTACAATAGTTGACACACCAGGATTTGGCGATGCTGTGGATAATAGTAATTGGTAAGACATTCTTTCAGTTAGCTTAAAACCTTAACTACTGTAGTTCCAAGCACCTTTATAGCTCCATTGAAATGCTGCCAGCTTTTCCCTTTAAAGTAAATGGAGCATTTGGCTCTATCCAGTTAGTGCGGTGTGCAGAACCAACTTCTGTACTGTCACAAGATGTGACCAGTAAAGCAAATTCCTTTGGCTACTGTTCTTAAGTGTTCTATTTAATGCTATTATAATGAAGGTAATTGTGTTTGAAAGGGTTTTTCAGTGGGCTCACAGCTTGTATCTCCAGAGCTATGTAACTTGGATGTATGTTGAGGAGCTGGTCATTTAAAATGTGCAGTGTTGGAATGTCTTAATTAAAAAAAAAAAAAAAAGAAAAAGAAAAGGCAAGCCATGAGGAAATAGTGTACATCTATTTCTTAGCAAAGATGGACTTTTTTACGTAAATAATATAACTTATGGGTTTTTTTTATTCATGTAACCTCTGCAGCTGGCAGCCAGTTATTGACTACATTGACAGTAAATTTGAGGACTACCTGAATGCAGAATCTCGAGTGAACAGACGTCAGATGCCAGATAATAGAGTGCAGTGTTGTTTATACTTCATTGCTCCTTCAGGACATGGGTTTGTATTAGTGTATATTATATTTTCTTTCTCTGTCTTTTATCTCGGATAAAGATCCGAATTTTGGCATTCTTAGTTATATGAAGTTCAAAATAGAATTTTCTTAATGATCTGTAGGCCATCCTTAATTTCAAGGATGAGCTTGCTTTGGCTTGTCAAACATCAGCAAGCCAGACAAGAATAAATTAGAATACCAGAAAACATGATTGCACATCAATTACCTGACAGGAAAAATAGTACTAGAACAATTATAATTACACAGGTGTTCACAAGTGCCATGTCTGTTTGTGATCTGTGTCTTTTGTTCAGATCAGGAGAAGAAACTGGTTCACACTTGAAGCAACAGGATTTTTCCTTTCTATTCTTCCTTCTTCTCTTTGACTTTAATGATAAATTGGACATGGGAAGTTTCCTGCATGCTTTAATTCACCTGGGGTAATCTTTTGTCTAGTGATAATTCAAATATAGGCATTATGGGTTTTTTTTCAATTATTATGCAATCTTCCACCCCTGCTTAGTTTTTAACTTGATCAGACTTCTATCTAGTGGTAGAGAGAGAGAACTGCATTTCCAGGGTGTATGAGATGCGGGTTGATTGTGTCTGAAATTGATAAGTTGTTAAGCAACCATCATATAACTGATCAAATTTGTCAGAGACTCTTCAGTTATACCTTCAAAATCAGAAGGAAGAGAAGATAAGTAGCCTATGCTACTGTGTGTGTCAACAGTAGTAAAACTTGAAGGGAGTGATGAAGTAATTCTGAGGAATATTCCTCAGGCAGTGAAAAAAGCCAACTATTATGCTCAGTTTCTGTAGCTAGCGTTGGAATGGTTCTAATAATTTTGGACTGGACAGAGTTGTACCAAATTTGGAAAGAGTATTGGGGGGTGGAGAAGAGCTATTCTTCTAGACTTGCCTTAATGAAACATTTGTTGTTGTTTTTCAACATGCATGTTTGTAATGTCAGTTTTGCTCAGCATGCATGTCAATTTTTAAATGCAAACACTTAAATCCTTGGCATACGCTGTTTTACTAGTGTGCAAAATCAAAATGTTATCTAAATAAAGGGAAGATGATCAGTTCTTTGTGTTACTCAATCTTTTCTGAGCTTTTTCAAAAAAACCTTTGTCTTCCCTCCACACTCCCCTTTTACCCATTAAAACTTTAAACCAGTGGGAGGTGCAAATTGTAAGGAAAAATAAAGGTAATACTTCAGTTAAATTAAGTTTTGGTCACTAAATTTGTGAGGCTAAAAGCTGGAAAAGTATGTTCCTTGCATGGGTATTTCATGTTATTCTTGTGGGGGCATGTAAAGTTGAGCTGGGTTTGCATAGTGTTTTTCAGTTACTGGAGTAAATGCTTGGAATTGACATCTAATTAAGGAAATGAATGAAGCACAGAGAAAATTGGTGCTGCTGTTAGCATTCATTTCTTCTTAAGATCCTGTCTTCTCTGAAGGGGCGTTGCTTGCTTCCTACCTGTTTTTTGTTGTGAAAAAGCCATGCAGTCTTCAGTCATGTTTCCAACAGCACATGCAACCCATCGAGTAATGTACTCTTTGCTCTTAATGCATGATTTTTTTGTGTGTGTTTACATTGAATTAAAGCCAATTGTAGGTGTACTTACTTCATTTGTCCTTATAACTTTATTCATTCGCAAAAGCCTGCTTTTTGCAATCTGTAAAGAAAAAAATTATGCAGGTTAAGTCCTGCATAATTTAATGCATCTCATCATTTTTAGCTGGTATCTGCATAAACATCTGAGTCCATAAGTTAGTTGGTATGGGAGTGGGTACGGGGGGAGAGTGAAGGGGGAGGAGCCTTCCAGGTAAGGGAATGGGGTGATAATGAATTGCAGCCTTTCTGCAATACTAGACTCATGTAAAGGCTTCCTGCTTCAGTTCTACCCTGTCTGCTGAAGACCTCGAGGTGAGCACTGTCGTCATTCTGAACTGTTCGGCTTTGGTAACTGCCCTGCAAGCTGGTGTTGCCCTGGGTAGCTTTTTGGAGCGAGGAGAGGGAAGGCATATTGAGATGAATGGATAGTTAAACCAGTGCTCTTAATCTAGATGTGCATTAATGTTAGTTAATTAATGGAAACATGTTGAGAAGCTGAGGAATTCGGTGACAGGTAGAAAATGTTAAATTGTATATTCTTTAACACTTTATTCTTTTACATATAGTTTGGAAAAGAAGCTAAATTTGAGTACCAACTGAATCTGGTTTTAATGTTCCTAATCCTAATTTCTTTTATATGAAGAGAAATAATCTTGTTAAATCCTTTAAATGAATCCTTTAAGCCTGACTAAATGCTGTAATTCTGAAGCATTAATGCATCACGGCCTCAGTGGCTGTACTTTATCAAGCAGGAAATATTGACCACTTTGATCCATGTCGATGATATACCCATATGGTGGGTGTTTTAGTTTTTATGTCACTGTCATCTGCTTTCATAATTATTTTTTTTTTTTGTTATACATAGTGATTTACAGATTAGATGTTCCTACTTTATTTGTACATAGGCCACAGAGTTTACAGTCTTTAGCAATCTAGTACATAAAAACCCCAAAACCTCAGAGCCCACTTTCAGGAAGAAGCATACAAATAAACTCCACTTCCAGAAACTGAAACTGGATATGTGGACAGAGCGTCATTCACAACTGTAAGCTCTACCAGTCAGGCTTTAAGTGGGACTGTAATGTAATGACACAAACTTTACTACCTTCGTAGGAGAGTTCTTATCACTTGCTTAAATGAGGGTAATTTCAGCTAGCAGAAGTTTCATGACTTCTAGTAATATTAATTTATGACTTACCCTCTGGGCTTACACAGTTCTGGGGATTTCCTATAGCAGTTGCAGGTAGCCTTTTGAATTTCATTCAAGCCTCTGTCACTCACAAATCAGTGTCTCAAGGGTAGTTGTCAGGACAAATCTCACATCATTTGTACATTCTTGTTTAATTAATATAAATTGCAAAGCTCTAATGCTGTCTTTCAGACTTAAGCCTTTGGATATAGAGTTTATGAAGCGCCTGCATGAAAAAGTGAATATCATTCCACTTATTGCCAAAGCAGACACACTTACACCTGAGGAATGCCAACAGTTTAAAAAACAGGTGAGTTGAAAGATTAGTATTTACAACATGGGGTAATTTAGTAAGTAGGCCCCTATGGAAATGGTGAGATTTAACTTCTTGCATACGAAGTTTAAACCCTGAAGCAATGACTTGAGACAGCAAAGCTAAGTAATTTATATATCTAGATTTAATTATATTTCTTGGTGAAATAATCTTGTTTCTATCCTCAGGGGGAGAGGTTTCAAGTCTAGTATGTTTCTTGGCAGGTGAAATAATTCACTGCTGAGATAAAAATCAGTCAGGGAGGAAGGGAGCTTTCAAGATTTAAGTACCAAACAGAAGTTGTGTGCTTAAAAAGATTAAAAAAAAAAAAAAAAAAAAGTTATTTAACAGTATCACAGTAGTATTGATTGTATTGTGGTATTCACTTTTGTGTCAATGTGCTGTATTTATTAAAGATGCCTCAGGTATTAGATCAGAATCAGTATGCCTGTTGCTCAGTCTTGGGCTGCGGTAATGTATTTTAAAGACAGTGATCTAATGCTAACATTGATACAACTGATATAATTTCCTTTGTAGAAAAAATTTGGTATTACTGTCTCCAAGTGGTTTATGTTTTATTTCAACTACATGAACAGAGTAGAACATTTAGGCTTTGTTGTATTGTATGAGGAGGATAAGGAGGACCCAGAACAGGACAAGACAAGGCATGAAGTTTGTTTTATTGAACTGTGTCCAGTCCTAGCTTAGAAGAACACAGGCTCTGAAAAGAAGTTGGCATTAAGAGAAGTTGTGTGTAATACTCTTGATTTAAGACTGAAAAAGAAAGGACATTTTCTGCCTTGGAGGAGCTTAAGCAAGGTGCTATAGTCCTGAAGTCTTTTTGGTTGCATTTTAGGAGGCCTTTTTATGTAAAGGAGGGAAAAAATGGTAGAACGTGGAATATTTCTTAATATATAAGCAGCTTTATCAGTGAGTTGGTGTTAAATAGGGGAGACTTTCCCAAATCAAACTTTGAAAATAAGTCCTTGCATGAATTGGGAACTTAGGTTCTTATAAGATTGCAAACACATGAACCAGAAATATTCCCCAGGGCTCTGCAGTGTAGCTGTTGGCTAAACAGTCTAATATTTTTCCATTCTAAAATTCTGGAAAACTAATCAGCTTGTTTTTGAAAATACCCTTTAGGCAAATCAAGCACCAAAACAGTACAGTCTCATTTTTGATGATGCTGTCAGTTAGTCTTAAGTTTTAATTAGTGCTTGCAAATACTTTTCGACACATCTAACTGCTGGAGTCAGTCCATCAGTCACAAGCTCTATTAAAATGGGCAGGTGATTCTGCGTGAAGCAACTGATGCTCAGGTGAGCTAGAAACAGAAAAGAATAGGAGTGACAGCAGTAGCTATTGTGAGAACTCAGAGGGCTGAAGCATGTCTGCAGTTATCCAATTATTATTTTTTTTTAAGGGACTCAGTTGCACAACTAGCTAGAGAATTTAAGCTGTATTGTATTAGGTTTTCTGTGTGCAGGTAGAATTCCCGTTGGTGTAAATGTCTGTTTGCCTTGTTGCAGGAAACTGATGTTCTTTTTTGCTGTATTGATGGATAGTATTCTGTTAGCTGTGGGGCTCTGACTCTGATCCTGTCTTCTCCTGGCTAAGGAGAGGTAGTCATGCCAATAATCCCTTGGGGTCACCTGATGGTGTTAAATATGTGCAAGTTTTGTGATACAACTCAGTCACCTTAATATGCAAGGATCGTTCATATCAAACAAAAGGAGGGAGAATCAGATTGCAGCAAGAAATAGGGTTACTGCAAAGTATGAATTCCTCAAACAAATAACGTTTTTGTTTTTAGATAATGAAAGAAATCCAAGAACACAAAATTAAAATATATGAATTTCCAGAAACAGATGATGAAGAAGAAAATAAGATTGTTAAAAAGATAAAGGTAAATATTTATCTTTTGAAAAACTGCTTGCTGGAGGGGGGTGGGGTAGAAAGATAAAAGCTTTTTGTCATTAATGAAGAGCCCACCAAAATGTTTAGAAGATAAAAATCAGATATAAACCTGTTCTAAGAGTCACTGCTCCTCAGCAGAGGCAATGAATGACACTCTTAGATGATGTAAGTCCTTTAATGGCTAAACTTCAGAATGAGAGCACTAGATCACGTGTTCATTTAATAAACTCTTAAGATCGCTTTATTTCATCCCTATTTGACTTTTCTCCACCTACCACATTTTGTTTGATTCTGAGCTTTGAAGGAGGCAAGAGCTGTCTTTCAGGCAGAGGTGTGCAGTGGCACAGTGTATCTGCATTACAGTTAATAGCTGTCTGACTAATTGATATACTGAAACCTTAATAGAGACAAATGACTAAAGAAAATCAAAAGGACTGTCAGGCTGTTGAAAGGCTTTTTCTTTGTTTACTTGTGGTTTTGGTTTGTTCTTTTATGTTGGAGTCCATCTTGTATATGTTTCTTGAGCCTTGCTTCTGTTTGTTCAGTAGCTTTAACGGCCTATAAAAGCTTTCAAATTTTTTTGTTACTGTGGAAGTCACCTAGGATAGATAAACACAAATAGCACAAATGGAAGATATCCTGTGGCTAACCCTAAAGGAGAAGAGCAGAATAAAAACAAGGACAAAAGTCGAAAATACTTAGCTTTGTACACTGTTCCTTTCAGCGGCTTGATGCTGCTCTTGGCTCCTTTGTTGCTTGTTACACTGGAGAGATTTTTGGTTCAGCTGAAAACAAGAATTTCAAGTAGTTCTTTGCCAAACCTTTGAAAAACTGGGTACAAGATCCAGTCAAAGTAACAGGCCTTGTAGCCAGTGAGGATATGAATTGGTAAATAATTACTGTGCAGTTGAGTAAATAGGAAATGGTTTGCCTGCTGCTTAGCTTACTAAATAACAGTAATGTCTGTTTCTTAACTAGATTTACAGAATACAGCAGTGTAAGGAATTTGAGAGATGTGTATGTGTATATTTGTCATTTCACTAGGCAGAGGTCAGTAAACATAATTATTGCACTTTGGGTAAGCTGTGTTATAGCGCCAAACTAGCTTACATCAAGTTTATACACGGGCATGCTTTCAGTATCTTTTGGCAATAGAAATTTTGATTTTTTAAAGTAATACTTTATCTTGTAGGACCGTTTACCTCTTGCTGTGGTAGGTAGTAATACGATCATTGAAGTCAATGGCAAGAGAGTTAGAGGAAGGCAGTACCCATGGGGTGTTGCAGAAGGTAAGGTTTTCTCATGATTTTTTTTTGTTATCCATTTCAAACTTACTAGACATTAGTCTGTATTTGAAATGTTTGATGTGCTTAATTTCAATGTGTTTTGGTCTAGAAATTATTGAATATACATTTATTGTTGTGATAGTCTTGGAACAAGGTAAAGGTTCAGCAACATGTAACTTTGCAAACAGATTCCTGTTAAAGCCTCAGTGGGGAACTGGAAAACCTGTAGTAACTTAACTGCAGTTAACAATGAGAATTACAAGTTTGTTAGCATTCTTATTTTAATTTTCTTCATGCAAAACCTACATATTTTTTAATTCCTCTTTCTAAAGTATTCACATTATAAATGTTAATTCGATCAGTTTGACTAGTGTAAATTCAGTTTAAAGGGTCTGCAAGAATTTGGTTTTTTTTCCCCAAACATCTGAGTCTTAATTGCTGGAGTGTAGCAACAGGAAGGTACCTGCTAATGAATTAAATACTTTTGTTAGTTGTTTTTTTCCATGTTTGGTGGTGTGGGTTTTCTTAAATTATTATTATTATTATTCATTTTAAATTTACTTTGCACTGTTACAGAAGCTTGAAGATAACTGTATGTTCTGCAGGCAACCATTGCCTGTGCTTTAATACTACTCACTTATTTCAAAATGGCACATGGCATACCTTGCACCATGCTATATAGCGAAACTCACCATTAAGCTGTTTTTGCATGATCATTGAACTTTTTCCTTGCAGTGTGCGTGTATTGAATAAAGGGAAGATTTTTTTTTTTTTCTTGCTATTTCTGCCTTCCAAGGACAAGGGACTGTACATTTGATGCAGTGTAAAATAGACGCAAAAAAAATCCAACCAACAGGCAGAATATGGACCAATACTTTAGAGAGAAATGCTGTAGCACTTTGAAGTGCATGTCTGGCAGGAAATGAGGTTTGGCAGAAAGTAAAAACCAGCTGCACCAGAGAGGATCCAGCTTTATTTAAGGCTATTGCATTAGCATTTGGAAATGTACAAAATGCTGCTGCTTTTCTTCATTTTAAAACAAACTTTGTGTTTTACACTCATGTGATTGTATAACTTTTGGAAGGGAAGAACTATCCTAACGAAAAGGAGCCTCTTTAAATGGCTTTGAGTCTGCCAGCTAAGGACAGAATAGTCAGAGATTATACTTTTTTGAGAGTATGACTTCATGTACTATCTTGAACAGCTCCACTTAACAGTTTGTGTAAAACCATGGGATAAAATAATGCAGGAGTGCAGATACAAGCTGAGCACACAGAATATGTGCTTCATTTTTCTGTAGGATTCACTGAACCTGGGTTATTTTAACTCCTTCGTCCTGTTTTCCTTCCTCCTTCCCACAAAAACGTCCATCTCTGCTTCAGGGGCGTATTGGAAACCTGTCTTGTGCCTTTCTTTTGTGTGTGCCAAGAGCTTTGTGTGTTGCCTTCTCTGTCTGCATGCCAGGGAGTTCAGGGGTGTGCATTTTTCTCCAGTGTTATTTCATTATGTATTGGGGAAATGCCACTCAGTACCAGCCTCTTCTACAGTAATGGGATGATAGACACAGTGGAGTAGGTCACATCTAATGACAGCTGCCAATGTGCTCTTTTGGCCTGTAGGCCCATGCATCAAATAAAATATACAACCTTCTTTTGCTTATTAATAAAGAACTAAATTCACATAAAAATTAAGACTTTTGGCAACTCTTTTGGTGGGGCGGGGAGAAATAGATTGCATTGTCTGTCTTCTAAAGGTTTTGGATATACCTGTATCTAGACTGAGGTCTTCGGTTAGTGTCTGATCCTTATACAACTGTGCTGGCAGGGCTTCCAAAGGACCATATATTTACCTAAACTGGCAAAACTGTGCTTCTGTTGCAGTAGCTTTTCTAATGTATGGAGTACAGTTTGTCAGTGTGGCTTAGGGGAGCACAGGAACTCTGCTGGTAGGATATATTGATGTATTGCTAATGCTGTCCTACTGTTAATATGCATACTGTTTGGGTAGGGAAAGGCGGGAAGTGATCTGTTGTTGGAATGAATGTAGGAGGTGAGTGACATCTAAAAGCCTTACCTCTATGTAGGGCACGTATTTTGGTTGGCATCTCAACAAAAATTTACCTCTTTGCAGTTGAAAATGGTGAACACTGTGATTTCACAATTCTGAGGAACATGTTGATAAGGTAAGTAACCTGTGGGGGTAACATTAAGTTTTCTGGTATGTCCAAGAGATTGGGAAGTCGTATATTGGAGAATAAAGGATTTGAGCTAGTGAGTTCATATTAATCCCTATATTTTTAATTGTGAACAGTATTTTACACTTCATATCTTTTTTAACCACATATTTAGCAAGCAGGTTTTGTGGTGATATTTTTTAAATAGTTCTCTTTGCTTTCTGATTACTTGTTCTTGAAAATGGTGATTAAACCACAGGAACCAGAGTTCTTTGTTAGTGCTGATGTATACTTAGTTGTAGGTACTTTTTTAAAATAAAAATGTCAGTGCTGCCGTTGTCTAGAGCAAGACTGCTTGTGCCTCGTTGTGTTAGGCACTGCGTCCTATACTTAACAGCAGTTCAGTAAGTGGCATCTGCTGTAACAACTCTTAGTTTGGTCATTAAGCTTTGCTTTTCTCCAGGCTGACAATGGAAAATTATTAAGGGAAATGAGTGCTTGTAACTTAGTCTTGAACTTTACATTTAGCTTTTGCAGACTTAAAAGACAGGAACTAGGAAGTTTTGTTTGTTTGTTTCTTACCTGACATGCTTTGGCACACCTACTACAGTAGCAATACACACTTTTCATATCTGTTCTCCAAATACTTGCAAGTTTATCCACAGAAGTCAAATTTTCCAAAGATTAGTCCTGTAAATTAAGGTCTAGAATGATGCAAACTTGAGGTAGTTCATTGCAGAATAACCTGGTATTTCTGTGACTTTGCTGTCTTGACAGCTGTAATTTATGCGGAAGAAAGAAACATTGTGGGGAATGGGACATTAATGAAGGTTTATAATTTCATTAAGTAAATCTGCAAAATTACCATGGACTGATTTTTCAGATAGTATTTTGTATTTGTGCACTAAGCTGATAAATTGCAATTATTGACAGAACTCATATGCAGGACCTGAAGGATGTCACTAATAACGTACATTATGAAAACTACAGAAGCAGAAAACTGGCAGCTGTTACATACAACGGTGTTGACAACAACAAAAATAAAGGGCAGCTAACAAAGTAAGTTCTTGTTAAGGTTGTATTGCGCTTTAGTCTTTTTGCTCTGGTTTTTGCTTCGTTGGTTTTGTGTGTGTGTGGTGGGGTTTCTGGCTTTGTTCTTTTTCCTGTGGGGAATGGTTTTGTTTTTATTTGTCCTCCCACCAGTTGCCTCTTCACTGTAGTTCAGGTCTTTATACTGTGTATCTCTTGTTTACTTCTGATTTTTTTTTTCCTATTTCAGTAACATTTACACTAGTTTAATTGAACATGTTAGGTAACTGTGTTTTAGTTATATTCAGTCCTGAAGAGAAGACGTTTACATTTACTATTTTTGTTTGAGTTTTTATTTCATTGGCACTTACTGCAAAGGTTTTGTGCATCAGTGTTTCTATTTTGGTTTATATACTTTTGGGATTGTTCGTTCTTTTGGTGTGAATGCTCAATACTTTATGTTAGGGACATTTTTGAGAAGAAGGGATTAAAATTTGTTTAGAAATTTTGAAAATCCAGACCTGCTGCTGTCATCTTTGAAATGCTGCCCTGGCCACTTCTACGGTTGCTTATCATGGTAGGGAAATTATTGCAACATCTTTATCTTTTGTGAGAGGAGAGTTGCAGTACAGGAGGGGTTTTGTCTTTTGTTGCAGTTGGTTTGTGTTTTTTTTAACCCTAATATGTCATTATAATTACCTCTGACAGCAAGTTGTTTGCCAGCCTGATGAAGTTACTGGAAGATTTAAAAGTAGGCTTTACTTTATTGTGCATTGTATAATGCTGTTTGAGAATAGCCTCATTCTTAAGTGTTTTTTTCCTGTATCAACAATAATTAGTGATTAAATAATTAATAATTAGTGATACTTCTATTTCTTTCATTTGTACTAGACTTAAATATGAATTTCTCAACCAAAATATAGGGTACTATTCTGTTCAACTAATGACATGCCAAATTGCAGCTGTTCTTCCTGAAAAATATCTCTGAAACTAGATGGAAATACCTGCTATTCCCATCCATTTGACAGCTACAAAGCCATTTTTCATTAAAGGAGCGTCTGTTCTGTGCTACCTTAATTCTTTGAAAGTGGCTGTGAGGGAATGATTTAAGCGAACATGATTTAGTTTCGTCTAGGGTGAGCCTACATGAGATGTTGACAAAAAGTAGAATAGTATATGTCAGTCATATCAACTCTTCGAATGTGTACGTAAATTTAGGTAAGGTTTGCAGTGAGGTCAAGTCTTAAAAAGAGTAGTTTTCAAATACATGTATCCATAACACAGGGGTTCCTTCTTCTTACTGTCATGTTTGTTGTCATTGTGTTGTCCCTGAGTCACATCTCGAGGGTTCTGAATGCTTATAGCAAGTATGAGAAATACTTCTCAAGCCGCACCGTTCCTTGTAACGGTACAGTGTTGATGGGAGGGAGAGGAGGAGTCATACGAACTAAAATTACTAGATGAGGGAGTTGCTGTGGAAAAAATGAGGATGGGGGGGGTGTAAGGTAGTTTGCATGTTTGAGAAAAAACAGTCTAAGTGGGCACGTCGGAGAAGAAAATTACTTGAGTGCAAGATTTGGAGCTAACTTTCTCTTTGCTGAGGTGATACTGTATTGTTAGTAGCACAGAAAAGAAAATTCTGCGTTTCCTCCAGGACTTCTGACTTGCTATTACTATACTTTTTACTGCATTATTATTTGCTATTACTGTACTGAAAAGTGAAACTTTTCCATGGATATAAAGAGGAAGTTGTTTAGTTCTTATTTTTTTGTTGTTTAATACTATTTTTTTATACCTTTCCAAACCTTAGTATGTTTTCCTTAGATTTTGAAAAAAAAAATTAATTTTAGTGATAACACTTTCATCATCTTTTATTTTGTGCTGTTTGTGTTAGTTTGCACCCACAATCTTGGTCTGTTACTTAATCCCCAGTTAAGGATTGGTTATGGTGAATTTTTCTTTAAAAGAATAAAACAGTGATTTATTTTTTTTATTACTATTTTTTTATTCCCGTATGGCAAACGTAACAAGATGCGTTTCTGTCTAAATGTATCTATTAGAATGTTTCAAAACTATTTTTGTGTCCTTCATTTGACCCCCTCAATCAGTTGCTGATAGCTTTGGTGAGATTTTCTTTTTAGCTAGAATTTATGCTAAGAGGGTCTGGAATTCCTGTGCTTTCTGAAGCAATCTTTATTTTTGCATCTCCTGCCATCTAAGATCACTATGTTGTCCCACCTGAATATTTCTAGGTAAACATGCCTTTTGGAACAGTTTTCTCTATAAGAAATGTCTCTCAGAACACTGCAGTACTGCAGCTTGGAGGAGAATAAATACAACTGGTGCTTTTAGCCATCAGGTTTTCTTTTGTTCGAGAGAAGAATTGTTAAATGATTGCAGTTTGTTTGATGCAGCCATTTGAAAGACAGCACAATCTATTGCAAACTTGTAAGAAATATTTTGAACCTTTCCTTAGTTTGTTCCTCCAAACACAGGGTGACTTAAGTAAGTAAAATTCTTAAATGCATATATTGGTTATGAAGCAGCTATTACAAAGGCTATTCTTGTCTTGTTACCTTATCCGAATGTTGAGTTGCAGCATTGTTTTTTAAGTTTTAACATGCTTTTTTGGCTTCAGTGTGTTCTCATTGTGTTGAATCTAGCATAGCTGAAGCAGCATAGAAAAAATTTTCCTAATAATGCTGTGGCTTCCTGGAAATTAATGGGAAGGGGGATGAACAGATATTGTTTATCTGTGCATCCCCTTAGGAGTTTTATGCTTGCCTGCTTGCCTTTTGAAAGAAGTGTCTGTGTCACAAATGGAGCAATATTTGACTTGTGCTCTGGAAATCTGATTCTTTCGTAAGAGGCAGATCCTGTATCTCCATATGAGAATGGAGACGTGCTCTGATGCTGTCCGGTGGTATTACAAGCATGCTGTTAAGCATGGACACAACCTCTGGCTCTGGAAACTACTTCGCTGCTGTTCTGTAAGATGGGAGGTTAGACATAAGAGGAGAAGTACATGCAGCAATTTTTGCACTTCTCCAGAAGTATCTCCCACTGGCAGCTGTTGGAGACTGGATTGACTTTTTGTACCTTTAGAACAGCTGTATTTTTATGATCTTCGCAGATCTTTGTTTTTCATACTGTTAACACGTAAATGTGAAAAGCGGAAGTACGTGCAACAAGTTTTACTAATGCTGTGCGGATGAATTGAAGCAATTTCTTCTGTGCAGTTGATAATTTTCTCTGATTTGTCTCCTTTAATTTGGTGAAACTCTAATTAACTGTTCTACAAGTAACTCGTTGACCGAAGAGCGATCCAAAGCATGTACTCTCCGTGATTATGTAGCCTTTTTGTATTTTAGGTTTAGCGTCTGATTTCTTCAAATTTTCAACATCATCCCAACCATTAGAAGAATCAAATGGCAAGGGCAGTCTTCACATATATGGATAATTTGTCTCTTTAAACTCTGTGGTAATTGTAATTTCACACGTGTACTGTGTGACATGTGAGAAAATTTGCATTTGCTCTGAAATTTAAATTTTTTAATTAGAAAAATCTTTTCTGTTTGCTGTATGAAGCTGCTATCTTCAGTCCGTTTAAAAGTAAAACCTTACTTTATCGAAGGTCGTGTTGTACACTGTAAAGATGAGCCTTATCCATCCACTGCTCTGTTCAGTAACCCATCTGTCACCCGGTAACAAAATACACAACGCACAGGTCGTTCTAATCACTTAGCTTAGACAGCTTCTAACTCCTTTTCCCTATATTCTTATTAAGCCCATCTTAACCTGTGGTGAGACTGAATCGGAGAATCTTGTTTTCATCCTTCCCCCCGCCCCCGCTCCTGTAGCGTTAGGGAAGCGCTCTGGCAACGCTTGGCCGGGTTAAGCGTCGCGCTCCGGGGAGGTGACCTTGCAGCAAGCCTTCTGCAGAGCTGAGCTCGGCCGCCGGTGAGACCTCTGCTGCCCGTGGATGTCAAGTGCTCTTTTTGTAGCACAAGAACATTCCTGGGGGTTTAATACAATGTCCTTTGCTAGGTGACAATTTTTCAATGAACACATAAGCCTCGATATGGCATTGGTATCCGAAAATTTGTTTAGAGCAAGTGGTTGTTCATGTTACTAAAGTATTCAAAACTCACTTTAAGAGCATGCATATTCTAGGGAAGGTATTCCTGAAAGTATCTGCACATCAAACCTGCATTAATATTGACAAGGTATAGTGATTTACTAACTGAATTTCAAATAAACATAACAAGCTTTACCTAAGTCTTTCCTTTTACTGTGAAAAATTTACTTTTGGGGGAGCACATAATTAGCATTAGGAATCTATTAATAATGATTTTACTTTTTTAATTATTGCTTTTTGATTTTGTGGTTTTATTTAAGCATGCTAAGCTAAGCCTCTGTATTTTTTGTTTTTTAGATTTGACACAGTTGAAGGCATGTAAGTGGTCATTTAAATTTTTCAAAAAAACGTAAAGACAAAAATTTTATAAAAACAAAAAGAGTTTCACTGTTTAATGTTTCAAATTTAAAACAGTTTCCTGTCATCCCATTCTTAGCATTGTTTTTTTCCCTAGCAGTTTTTTTTTTGTTGTTGTTGTTTTAAAGCTGTGCTAATGTAAACTGTAGGAATTTATAAATACTTTCAGTGACAGATATATCTGTAAAAACCCATTCTCTTTTAGAAACTTTTTGGCTATGCCTGAAACGAATTTGGTCAAAATTCAAGCAGAAGTGAATAAATTGTGATATCCCCCCAGTTTCTATCCATTGCTTCATTGTTATCTGTAGATTTACAGCTCTTCATTGGATTGGGAAATTAGTTACTTCAATCTTTTCTGACCATGGTTTTATCTTATTACTGGCTCGCAGAGGTTCCACGTTGTGCGTATCTAGAATAATTTTTAATTTATGCCGATTAACTTTGAGGGCTGTTTTAACATACATCCTATTAAATGTTTTATGTCTTTGGTGGTCTTCCTTCAGCTCTCTTTTTGTTCAAGTCCCTTATATAGTTGTATCCTGAATTACAAGATGATGTGCTTTTACCCATGTCACATACTGACAACCTAACAAAACCAGTTGTGACCTTTCTTGTAAAGCTCTCGGCTGTAAATGCTTGATCAAATTTTCTGTGCAGACTGATTTTTCCCACTGAATGAGTATACAGCTGCAATACAGCTGGCACGACATCCACATTGGATTGTTAGTTTGTCAACAGAAAGACAGTTCTGCTCCCTTTTCAACTCTGTAGAAACTGCAGCAATAATTCATCAGTATTCAGATCTACTTCCTAGGTTAATTTTTGAAGAGCAGATACATTTGAGAACTTGTACACTTTAAAAGGTAACAACAAGAAAATAGTCTTGTTTTGACAGCTGGTTAGTTTCCACAAATACTGCTACTCACCTCTTCCTTCATTTTCTTCTTACTTTAGTGTATTAGTGTACTTTCACCTGGGTTTAACCATTATTTATTTTCCTTGACAAAACTTGCTAAAGGGCTAAAGTAAACATTAGACTAAGGGTCAGTTTCAGTTCCATATATTATACAGCATTTTACTTACCTGTCCAAGCTTTGCAACTATTTGTTTAGATTCAATTTAATTCTTTTTTAAAATGGAAATGCTTTTTTTTTTTTTCCCCTCCTCCTTGCCCCCCACCAATTGTCACCTTTAAAATACTGGTGTTTGAGGTAAAAGTCCATATGGCCTTGAGTTGATATGACATCAGTTACTCTCACTGTATGGTTAGTTGGTGAAAATGGGCAAGCAGGAAGGGTAAAATGAGCCCTTAGATCTTAACTACAGATCTTAACTATGTTTGATATCTCATCTCTTTAAGAATGAGTAGCAAATGCTGAATCAAAATAGGCATTGCTAATTGTTTCAATCATCACTGAAAGTTAGTCGTTCTTTTCTCCTTTTAGAATGCTTTTTCTGCATTATTTGAATCAGAACAGAACACAGGGATGTTTTAGGGTTTTTTATTATTATTTGGTTGGTTGGTTGGTTTTTTTTTTTAAATGAAAACAAAATTACTTTTGATAGGGCTTAGGCTTGCTACCTCTACAATTTGCTGGTCTGAGTGACTTTTTGCTTACTTTCCGTAGATACCCTCTGCTGGTTGACTGTAACAGTTCCAGATACATTCAGTTCTCCATTTTTACCAACACGATAGTTAAAACTTTGTCATTTTAAGCCATACATACTCAAAACCAAAAAAGGAGGCCAGTGATTTGTTTTGATTATTTTGTCGAACAACAGAAAAATCTTAATGACTCTATGCAGCAATCATCACTAGATGAAAATCATTCTGTTTTATCAGATATTTAGTGTGAAAGTAGCTATTTAAAATCTGGATCACCATAACATGGATAGCAGGCTTATACAGCTTTAAAAATTCAGAACCCAGAAAAAGAATAACTGTGAAATATATTTTTTAAAAAATAAATAATTAACTTATAAAAGTAATGTACATTAAGTTTATTAATAGCTTTCTAAAGGAAAGTCTTCCAACTAACACTTTCATGCAATATTGGTGTTCAGTTCCAGAATCTGTTTTTTGCAAAGTTGCTATCTCTTCAAAAGCATGACCACAGAGTTCAACACAGCTGCAATGTTAACTTACTCTTTGGACTCACTTTAAACAGTGAAGATTTAGAGGAAATGGGACATTTTCTGCAGTGCTCTTAAAATTTTTATTATGTCCATTAATTTATGTATATATTTGAATGGGAAAGAAAGATGCCTGAAGATCACTTGGAAGATGCTAACTTTTTTTTTGTAACTTTCGGTTTCCTCTCTTCCCACTACCAGGTTCTCCTAAAGATAGAAATTCAAGAGTTCTGTTGCCCTAAATGTAATGTAAATCAATTGTGGGGGAGGAAAATATGTTGTATAAAGTGTCTTTTTGAGGAAAACTTAACTAAACAGTTAATATAATAATGCAAATTGAATTTAAGCTAGCAGTGCATACAGCAATGTTATTTATCTTAATGCTTCAGCATTTTTGTCTTGTTTTTTACAGATGCCCTAATGTAACAGACAGGAAAAAAAGTTCTAACTAGCTAACTTCTTTTTCTGGATTTATGGCAGGAGCCCGTTGGCACAGATGGAGGAGGAAAGGAGGGAGCATGTAGCCAAAATGAAAAAAATGGAAATGGAAATGGAACAGGTGTTTGAGATGAAAGTCAAAGAAAAAGTTCAGAAACTGAAGGACTCTGAGGCTGAGGTAATCAAAATGTCTTAAACCCCAATATGCTTGAGGCTGACCAAGTGTAGAGATGGTTCCTTTTGCCAAGACTTTGCAACATAACCTCTGTCTATAATTTGATTCCATAGTTAGATTTTACGTTTAAAGACAACTCAGTTATTCTTTCTTAGCTTGTTGTCTTTGCTGAAATGGTGTAGGCCCAAACTTAAAACATAACTTTAATGTTCTCATGCATTCTCATTTTATTTTCACAGTATGTTAGAATACTCCTTAACTTTCTTACCCTCTTTTTCTCCCTCTTCTTTGGAATATTTTATGCATGTTTTCTTCCATGTGCTTTAAAAACTTCTGCAGATTTTAATGGTTTACACAAGCTAATGTAGTAATGATAATTTGCTTTACGTATTAAAAAAGCATTTTACAATTTAGATACAATGTCTATAAGAAATCATCTAAATGAGAATTACGAGACTAAGGAAGAGACAGGGATATGTTGTCAGCATTTTGATGTCATTTGAACGTACATAAATTTAATTTCAGTCGTCTCCAGGTGAAGTCCTCACAGTGAAACTGGTTTTATGGCCTTGAAGCAGCTCAAGTGATCTTTTTAAGAGACTACTGTAAAATTATATTTAATTGGAAAATTAATTTTAAATTTTGAAAAGGCAGCTTCTCATAAGAAGCCTAATAGAGAAGTTCAAAACTGTCAAAGTTCCTGAAGGAAAGTTTGGCTCCAGATCTGAGGGAAAGTGAGGGAACTTGGAAGGATGGTTGAAATGTTGAAATGTTTGGCAGCCTAGGTATTGCAAGGAGGCAAGATGTACTGGGTCAGAGGAAAAAAATAGAAGTATCAATCCAGACGTTTTTTCTGTTGAAGAAGCAAATAGATAAGGGCATAAATGCTAAGATACACCACTCAGCAATTTGAGGGTTTTAAAGCTAAGTATTTTATCTGGATCAGTGTGTTTAATTAGTCACTGGATTTATCCTTCCTTAGTTTCTCTCTCTCTCTCATCTTTTTGAACCCATTTATACTTCTGGCCTTCACACTCTCCTTGTAATACGAAAACCAAACAGAAACCTTTCTTGTTTTGCATGTAACACTTCATGACTTTTTGACTGAGTGCATCCTGTGATACTAGTTTTTGAAGTTCATGCAGTGCTTTTTTTTTTTTTTTTTCACCATTCATTACTTCAAACTTCTGTTGTATTTCTCTAAATGTAGAAAAGTAGGTAATAAGCACTGCTGAGTATAAAGCATTTTAAAAAAATCTGTAAAAGGAAATATGTTTTGAAGGGTTTGCGTAAGACAGGAATTTGCAAGAGAGTAAAGAAAGAGGGAGTTTTATTTAACCCAATTCAAAAACGTGTTACACCGTACAAAAGGAATCACAGTGATTCTCACATACACACAGATCACATCACACAGATCCATTCTCACATACAACATATTTGATTGTAATCTGTCCCATCAACTTGCAAAAGAGACTTGTGCTGTTCTGGCAATGTATTCTTATTAGTATATTATTTGTATTCAATAATACCAATAATAATTCCTTTAGTTAGTGAATAAATTAGCCTACTTAATATTTTTTTCAAACAGATCCTTAATATAGTTAATATTATAGGATGAAATCAATGTTTGGGGTTTTTTTCCCCTGCACAAAGTTGAAGATGCTAATTTATGCATTACTGATAATCAGGTGCTCTGCAATTTGCTTCTTAACATTTGCATCAAATATTGAATTACTCTTGAATTTCCTTTTGCTTGCCATATGTGGCTGCTTACAGCTCCCTGTTTGTTTGGGCAGCATTTGGGGTGTTTTCTGTTACGCATAAAATGAGGCTGTGGGATTAATACCCTTTTATTTCTCTTACTGGCAGTGCCTATAACCTTAGACGTTTTGGTCTAAGAGTTACTTTCTCTGAAGAGAAAACATAATCTTCTGTTTCCTTGCATTAGTAACATGCTGATGTTTATTACTACAGCTCCAAAAGTTGCTGTGTTTTCTGAGCTTACTGACTGTTCATAACTTTTTCTATAGCTGCAGCGACGCCATGAGCAAATGAAAAAGAATTTGGAGGCACAACACAAAGAATTAGAGGAAAAGCGTCGCCAGTTTGAGGATGAGAAAGCAAACTGGGAAGCTCAACAGCGTATTTTGGAACAACAGAATTCTTCCAGGTAATTTGAAGTCTTGTCCTGGAGTTCAAAGTAAATGTTTGGTAGCTTTCTGCTAAAAGGCAATTTCTGTGGTAATAACGGTCAGTGCTGGGTGGCCACTATGGAAGTGCCACTTAAAAGCCAAGAAAAATCTGGAACTCCTTTGAGTTACAAAGGAACATGTATTAGAAATATTGGGAAGATTATTACTTCTGAAGCAGGTTTTAGTCTGCAAAAACACTGTATCCATACATAACTAGATCTCTCTAAAAAAAATTATCTTTGTATTTGAAAGCTAGATTTCATCAGATTTCTGAAGGATGAAGAGTTGAAGCTTTGAGAATGAAAGTGTTAAATTTTCCTAGCCCTTGGAAGGGGAAATCTAGTGATAAATGCATTGCTTGACTTCATGTAGTACAAGTACTGTGTACATAATAAATTTAATATGTTGTATTGCAACTAGTAAAGCTTTTATAAAATGTATTTGAAAAGATGTAATTAGTCATTACTTTAAAAAGATTAGAGCGTGTACGCGTTGTTTAACAGCCTTTTTTTTACGTATCGTTTTAGGACCTTGGAAAAGAATAAGAAGAAAGGGAAGATATTTTAAATGCATCTTTTTGACCACCAGTTATGTATTAGTTGCCAATACGCCAGCCTGGACATCAGTGTTTGTTGGATCCGTTTGACCAGTTTTGCACCAGTTGTATCCATAGTAATGGATTTAACAGCATGACATATTTTTGTTAATTTTGATGGAGAATGAGATTCCTTTAATTGTCTTGGGTGTTGTTTACTTGTAAAAATAACCTCTCTACTTACCTTTTTTTTTTTTTTTTTTTTTCCTCTTCCTTTTTTAAAACAGATGTCATTTTAATGCAAAGAAAACATTTTACTGTTGTACAATCATGTTCTGGTGGTTTGACGGTTTACAGGATATTGAAAAATGCAAGGACTCTAGACTGTTTTTAGTGAGGATAAATTGCCATAATATGATGCAAACAATGCTTCTCTATTATAATACAAAAATTCCTTTCAGTGCAGCATTATACAATAATGTAATTTAGTCTAACACAGTTGACCCTATTTTTGACACTTCCATTGTTTAAAAGTACACATGGAAAAACAAAAGTTGTAGGCTTACAGTGCACCTAAGCTTTTTATAACAACCCTTTTATGTTTTGGATTCTTTAAATATATGCTATTCTCATTTAGTAACTTCTTTAGCCAGAAGGATCTCATTACTGCTTCATTTTTTGTAATAACGTTTAATTTAGATATTTTTCCATATATTGGCCCTCCTAAATAGAATATAGCTTCTTTCATATGGTAGGAACCAGTGAGTAAAACTTTCCTTTAACTCCCTTTTTACATTTTATGGTAAGTAGCAGGAAAAACGCATTTATAGGTCATTTCTAGGCAAAATTGTGGAGTTAACTACAAACCTGTTTCTACCTGTGTGCAGTCTTTCTTTATTTTACTAGAAATGGGAATATGGCCTCAAGAAAAACATCACCATTTTGCATTTAGCTGTATTCATATACTGCATTTCTGTATTTTTGTTTGTATTGTAAAAAGTCACATAATAAACAATGTTGTGATGTAACACGCTGCTGTGTCAGGAATTTTGAAGGAGTTAAAACAGCCAAGTACTTCTCTGGGAAATGTCTGATCTTTTTGTCTTCTGTCCGGACTCGATTGACCTGTCTTTTTGATTTGTCCAAGGAATTAGTTGAAGGTATAGAAAATACCTATGCATTGTGGAGTTGTAAAAATCTGGTTTCAGTGTCTGTGAATTGCAAAACACAGGTCTGTCTGGCCCAGAAGAGGGCACCCCGCATCCACAGGCACTGTGCTGCATCCCTTCCCCACAGCCTCTTCAGGTACTTCTGTTAGGCTTCTTGGCAAGGCTGGGGTTCTTTGTCTTTTTAGTTGTGTCAGTGCTAATAACTGTAACAGTCTACATTGTTAAAAAATTGATGGCAACTTTTTATGTCTGTGGAATGATGGAGAATAATGTCTTTTTTTTTTTTTTTTTTGAGATGTCCTTTGCCTTACTTTGTAGTACGCCTGCTATCACTCTTCCTGTTCGTATTTCTTTCGCGTGAGTTATGCTTATCAGAAATACAGTTGTTCAGCTTCCCAAAGAAATGGAGACATTTCCAGTAGTCTGTGTAAAGGCCTCCTTATAACACATTTCAATTATACTGGCTATCTCTTTTTCAGAGAAGTTAGTGATTATCAGCAAGTGGATGTAGATTTCCCTTTGAAGTAAACAGAGTTGTAAAATCTGGTATTTTGATACATCACAGAGGATGTACAGTGCCTGCATGTGCCACTCACCCCCTTGGTAAATTTATTTTGATACTTAATTCTGTAAATTGAATAACGAAAAGACCAGGCAAGTTTTACCATCTAGGACAGGAGCTGCAGATTCTGTATTGCTTTTAGGACTCATCAAAACTCAAGATGTACTGACTGGACATGCTAGTGCTTTAGCATTCCTGTTTCCTCTGAAATAGAGATTTTATTTATCAGGAAACGTATTTTAATCATGCTTGCCTTCTTTCTCCCCACTCTGAGTCTCTAAGCTCTCACACACTTGGGATAATTGGAAACTAGTATAAGCTTGTGTTAGATCTTTTGTATGAGGGCTCATAGATGATCTGTAACATAACATTTGTAGTTGAATGACAATTTAGAGCATATAGAAGTCAAGTGTTCAGAGTTCCTTTCTGAAATGGAGCATTGTCCTTTTGGGAAGATTTTCATCACCTCTGAACTTGTTTCTTAAATGCTTTGGCTTTTTGTGGTTGGTTTGGGCTGCACCAGAAGAGTAAGTGTCTGCCGAAAATTAGAATTCTTTTTCAGACTTTCTGCACTCTCTAGCTGTGGAGGGAGGTATAAAATATATAAAAAAATAAGTAGAGATTAGTAGGCCTGAACCTGTGCAGCTTGCAACTTCGTAGCTGTGTAGCCAGTAGAAGTCTGTAAGTCAAAGAGGTACTATGATAGAGGCCAGGATTTTTTTTTACCTTCCACTGACTAAATCATCATTTAAGTGTGTTATTTCTATAAAGTCAATACTCATTTTACCTGCTAATAAATAGGTACTTAAATTTCTCTGAATTTGTGTCACGACTCAACAGAACATGCAGCAGAGGTTTTGTGGTGTGTGTGCTGGCTGGTCAGAAGCCTGTTGCACCCAGATGTCAGTGGACAGTACTAGACTTGTCTCATTTTCCTCAGGATGTGCTGTGAAATATTACCTGCTCTATTGAGGCACAAAAGAAGAGGTGTTAAAAAGCAGTTCCATACATTTGCTGCACGTTTCTGTAACAGTAGTTAGAATAATATAGCCTAGTCTTCAGGCAATCGTGAGTCTTGAAATTTTGCTGCTGTGTTTTAGAATGAAGATCTCAGTTCGGTGTAGTGGATGGTCTGTTAAAGGGGTAGCGAGGAAGAGAAAATAATCCTGGTCCTGTCAGGCATGCCGCTTCAAACAGCCCTGCTGAAGGGGCAGCCAAGCTGTACGTTCATACGGGGCTGTTGGTATATCTACTTCTATATAGAGATAAATATGAAAATGCATCTATATTATTATATATGGAAAAGTTAATAAAGGCTGCAAACTTGGGACTTCCTTCTGATGTAAAATACATTCCCATAGTGAGTTGCTTATGTGGCTGACCACAATTCGGGTTCGGGACCACAATCCCAAGTATCTGGATGCAAATACTACTGCTGCCAGCATGAAATGCGAAGTGCCAAGTTTTGGTGGAGTGGTGTCGTTCTTTCAGTTTTCACGGTTTTCCCATTTTACAGTCAGTGACCGGCTGATGCCCCTTCTGGCTCGAGTGGCCGTGTGTTGGACCGCTCGAGTTCAGGTGATGTTGCACCACCAGAGTACTCCTTGTGGTCAGGCTGCTGAAGCAATACCAAAACCATTCCTCAGTTTGGCATCCCAGGGCGTGAGGCAGTTTGCATTTTCCCTTCTAATTTCCAGAGTAAGCATAAGGAAGAGATTCATAATTGTTTGAGGACTGGTTTTGTCTTCATTGATTCAAGAAACTCTTCAATCTGATTTAAATATAAGGTTGAAAGGTTTCAGTGCAAGTAAATTAATAAGGAAATGAAGAATTGGGCTGGATTACCAGCTCCTGCTTTGGGAATAAGCGGAAGGTGTGGTGCAAACCAGTATGCTGTGGGTTCAGCTTCCTATTTGTGCCGCATTGTCAAGCTTCATTTGTCTTTGGGCAGCGAGGGCAGGCTGTGTTAGGTGCCCAGGGTAAGGAGATGCTTTTCCCTGGGGGCTAGCTGCTGAGGTTGCTTTTGCTTACGGTTCTTGGGTTTCCTGCCAGCCTAACCTTAACGTTTACAGCTCTCTCTTAATGCAGTTTACATTTCTCCACTGCCAAGGTCTCAGTTTCCTGACTTCACACCACTTAAGGCTCAGCAAGGCAATTATTCCCTTCTCCACAACCCATGCCTGCTTCATGCCATGTTCTGTTGAGTATCCCGTTCTGCGGGGTGGCTGGCGGGTTTGATGGCCAGCCCCAGGCACCGGGATCTGCTGTGTCACTCCTCCTGAAATGAGGTCCCCGTACCACCACCTTCAGGAACGGAGCACTTCTGAAGCGCTTCGCTGTGGTTTTGCCCACCCCTGCCTTCTGTTGCCACACGGTTACTTCTCCCAGGAACTACTCAGCTGTTGCTCTTGGCAGCTTCTTTTGCTTCTAACTAGTCACAAATGTTCATCTTTAGCAATATGCGCTATATCCTGGTAAAAATGGCAGAGGTCGTCTTCAGAGGGGGTGAGTGGGATCCCTCCCCTGCGCCTGGATCTAACCACCTGCAGATGCTGGAACAAAGCACTGTTGCCATCGCCTTGGTTTGCTGATGTAGTTTATTGCCTTCTCCAGCTATGGACAGCAGCGAGGAAGCACGGTAAGTGCGGCTTTGCCTTCCTGTAGTCACCAGGACATAGAGCTGTGAGCCTGGAGGGCTTGGTCCTGTTCATCAGGTATCCATCCACAGCTGCCTGGGGCATCCCTGCCTGAGCAGGAGGGGATCCAGGAGGGTGTCTGCAACTATGGGGGCGGGGACAGCCCAGCAGCTGCACTGGGGGACCTGCGAGAGGGCTGGGATGCCAGGCAGTGCTGCTGCAGAGGCTGTAGGTGCAAATAATCCCTGTGTGGTGTACCCTGTTTTCTCCTCATAAGCTTTTAAGAGTGGATGTCGGAGGGAACAGATTTTTGAGTGACACCATGAGAAGAAATGGCTGACTGACATAGGAAAGCAAGAAATATGTATTCGTTCCCCTCCTGGTTGGGAAGGCAGCTCTGGTTTTCCTTCTGTAATATATCACCTACCTCTGTGCTGTTGTCTAGAGAGGTTTCTGGGGCCGCCAAGACACTTTGTGCAGCCAGAGCGATTTTTTTTTTTTTTTTTAATGAAGGCGATCATCTTTCAGCTTGCCCTGGGACAGCTAGACCACATAAGTCAGGATAAAACTTGTGGTTTTGCTTTATTAAGGGGGAATTACTACTCCGGCTTCTCTGATTTCCAGTGGGGGGGGGGGGGGGGGGGGGGGGGGGGGGGGGGGGGGGGGGGGGGGGGGGGGGGGGGGGGGGGGGGGGG
>JAVJGJ010000047.1:93839253-93852734 GCA_035590215.1 Microhierax caerulescens
TGTCAGGCCACTGGGATGTGGGAAAAGAGCCGGCGTTCGCTGATCTGTGTGTAACTCGTGCACTGTGAGCAAGGTCTTGGAGTGCTGAAGCACTTGAACGTGTTCATTGACCCCAGTTTTACTAGCTAAAATACGTAAGGCTGTGTTTAATGTCAAGTTGGGCTCCAAGAAATATTTATTTCTGAGGACTCAGCTTAGGGACCTTTGGAAACCCAGAGTCCCTGTCTGTGGGGAGGCCACTGCAGCCCTCTTGGTTTCGGCGTGATCACGGGCATCCTTAAAGGCAACTTGGTGCTCAAGTGCTGCATTGGATCAGGGCTCAGGAAAATGCAGAATATTTTTATTACTGAAGACCTTCTGCAGTAGCTTGTACAGGGAAGGTGCAATGTATGTCGTATGAAGCTCATGGGCATGGTAAAGAAAATGTTTGTTCTTGCAGGCCAGACAGTTCAATACCGATTGTACAGTACACCGAGGCTTCTCATAGACCACACATCTGTTTTTTAAGAAGATTAAACATGGGCAACTTTTGCTGGAGGAAAGCAGAAAGGAAAAGGTTGGATCCAGCACTAGCAGCATTTCACTGTGTAAATTTTAATTTACTTGATTCTTGGAAACTACCAGTGTTTTAACTATTGCCTTGAGGCTGGCAAAGACTGTGCTTATGCCCGCAGGTTTTGCAGGATTCCTGTCCTTTTTTTTTTTTTATGGAGAAAAATTAACAAATAGGACAGTGTCCCTAGTTATCTCTTAACTTTGTACTGATATGAATAGCAGCCAAAGACAAACGGTTTGGTGTCTCCTGATATTTATGATGATGAGTCACCTAAGGAATGGGCCAGCCCTGTGTCAGCTAACGCTGCACAGGCAGCCAGGTACCAGTAACTGCTGGGAGCCAGCCAGGATGGGTTTAATCCGATGGCATGGGAAGGGGAGGTAACACAGATAGTGAGGTTTGGGCTCCTCACTAAGGACCCCCCTCTTGCACAGCTGGGCTCAGGCTGTGCATCCCCCAGCCTTTGCCTTCGGTCCCACTAACTGCAACCATCGAGTCACCCGTCCCTGCGTTCCCCCGTGCCCATCAAACTGAAATCAAATGTCGATGACTCTGGGAGGGTAACAGATCTATCCTGGGTATGCGGGTCACATCTGAGCACCAGTGTGTTGGCTCCCCGTGTGTGTCTGCCACGGCAGATCCTGCCGAGGGGCTGACATTTCAGTGCATCCTGTTTACACTGCAGCCCAGACAGCAGGAGAAGTATTTTTAAACAAAAATGCAGATCGCATTGTAATCACCCTGTGTTAAGGAAACAAACACTTTTGCCACAATGCAAAACAAAACATTTGCTCAAGAGTTAGGTTTGCTGTCCCTTAAGCTATCTGCAAAACATAAACTCTTGACTTTTTCCCTCCTCTTCCACTGATTTCCTCACTGCGGTCCTGTGATACATTCCATGGAGAAATGTTTGCCATAGGTAACAGTTTCACATTTTTGCATTTTTATAGCATGCCAGGAATTTGATTGCTGAGCATTTCTTGTTTTGAAATGTCAGGCGTGTCTGTCTGAATCGAATGATTCTGCCTGCACTGCAAGCAATGCCTGTATTTTAATAGCATCTTTACACTGAAAGAGGGGAAAAAAAGAAAAGAAAAAAAAAACCAAAACAACCCAGGCTAAAAACGATTCTTTTGGTTGCTAAAAATACTGTGGACAGGAATAGAGAAATTACTGCACTGTTTTGCAGACTCACGTGTGCTTTGGGTTTATTATAGGATTAGAGCTGCCAAACTATGCCAAAGGCTATGCTTCAGTTTCCATTATAAGTCTGATTTTTGGCTTCTCCTCAAAATTATGAAAAACTTCATAGGTGCTGCAAAATCCATGGGTAGGCAGTCTTTAGGATGGAGGGGTCAGCGTGTGGGAGTTGCTTTTCTTTCCATCACTAAATTTTGAAGCGGGGTGCCTGAAGCAGGCTGACTACAGGGAGCGTTGTGCCCTGGTGTGTGCCTTCCCGGTGGATGCTGGATGGGGGACAGACTGCTGCCAGCCACCTTGGCTGAGGACTGCTTGTTGTCACTGGAACGACAGATGGGTTTTGCCCATCCCCCATTACATCTCTTGCTGTGCAGAACTTATGATGTGAGGAAAACTCACCTCAAAACTGGGCTTTGTCCTACCAAAGCTTTTTGTCCTACCTTTGTCTTCCTAATGCTGGTGAAGGTGGGTCCAAAGACCCTTTTGTAGAAGATGCTTAATTGGGAATAGAAATCAATGACAGCATTAGCATTTAGTCAAAAGCATATAATAAAAATATTCCATCCCATTGCTGCCTTTTCATGTGCCAGAAAGTTGAAGGAGTAAAAGTTTCAGGATGGCTTCCAAGCAGGGATGCCTTCAGGGTACCGTATTGGGCTGATGCTGCCTCATCATCCTGCCTGCTTTCCCTTTTCTTTTTTCTTCTTTTTTTTCCTTTTTTTTCTAATGTGGTTTTATTCTTCAACATGCAGAATACATTCTTTTGCAAGAGCTTAATCTATAAAAAGCAACAAGTACACTGAAGCCTTGCCTCAGCTGGGAATAGCTCTGCCACTCCAAGTTATCAAACTCCGTTTGCAGAGCACGCACTGGGAAGGGAAGTAGCAATACCTGAGAGGACTAACCCAGATAATTTGAACCGCACTTTTGCTACTAGCAATGAAAAAATAGCTGCTGCAGGTCATTACTTTAAAGAGCCAAGAGGCAGACAGGTGCCATCGGCTTTCCAAGTGCTAAAACTGCACAAAGAGGCCAGCTCATCACATCGCTTGCACCATTGTGTCTCTTGGTCAGGCTACATCTGCAACGCATGAGGATTCAAAACACCTTGCAGCTGGTGGTAATGATAATAAGGCTAATAAATAGAGTGGTTGCTTGTGAAATGATCATTTGTTCCAAAATAGTCCTTATTAATAGCACAGGGACGGCAGTGGCCATCTGGGGCCTCAGCTATGCAAACCGCTACAAGAATTTGCTCAGGCTTTGCTTTGCTCCGTGGCTAACGGGGAGCTGCGGCTGCTGCTGGTTTTGTGCTGGGTCAAATGGGTGCTAAGATTGGGGAATGTTTCCTTGGTGAAATCTATTTCAAGTCAAAACATCTATTTGTTGCTCTGCATATTTCATAACGTGACTACAAAAAGCATGTGGGAGAATATTGACCCCTTGAGTAACATGGCTGACCCCAGCAGGCTTAACTCCTTGATGAACTTGGCCTGCTTTATTTCTTAATGGCATTTCAGAGCTAATTAAAATCCTCTCATGCAGATAAGCAAGAAGAAAAAAAAAAAAGGGGGGGGGGAGGCAGAAATTTCTCCCAAAGGTCAAGTGACACCAGAAGCTGTGCTGAATGTGTCCGTTTGTCACCTCGGGCATGAAGCTATCCAGAGCTGTGACATTTCCCTGGTAGGAGTCAATAGCAAGTCCTGGGTTTGCAATGCAGTGTGCAGTTTGCCTGCCTTTTTGTTTTCCTTGTCCCATTTCCAGCTGAAGGATGTGACGGTCTGTAGCAATCCCCGTCTCTGTACTGATGGTGTCAGCTGGGCTCATGACGGAGGGTGCGGACAGCAGCGGGGCCACCCCAATGACACCTGCTCTGCCTGGGAGACGGGGGGACTGAGGGACCAGCTGCTGGCAGAGGGCAGCTCTGTGGATGCAGGCACTGTTATCTGCCCGTGCTGTGTGTTAGCACCAGGATGGAGCCAGGGCTGCTGCCTTCGTGCTCAGTTCTCGTTTCCCCCCAGCGCGGAGGTGCAAGCCCAAGAGCCTGGTGCTGGTCTCCTTGCCTCCGGCTCGCCCTGGCTTTAGAGCAGCTGTGTGCTGGGATGCAGGCACTGGATGCGCCAGCGGGTGCTTTGGCATACGTGAGCCAGGGGCCTGGGGACAAAACCAAACCAGAAGCTGGCTGTATGTGCACCTCAAAACTGGTCTGCACCCACCTGGGGTGGCCCAGACCAATTCTTAGTCCTTGTGGCAGGGACTCCCAGTCTGGGGAGACTATACTGGACCTCATCTGAAATAAAACCTCTGAACTGCTTATAGCATGGGGGCACCAGCTGCTTTGGTCCATTGACCCATTCCTATCATGCTGAATTACTTGCTAATTATAGCTGGGAAGCAGACCTTTCCCCTCCTGCCCTGCTGAGCTATGCCAGTCCTCCCAGTGAGCCGCTGGTAAGGTTTTACTGGTATCTGTTCCCATCAAGTGCCAGGACTTCATCCTAGTGCATGGCTGGCTCCATCTGCACCACGCCAGCCACGTTCAAAGCTTGCCAAGTTTTAGAAGCAAAGACTGAAGCTCTGTCACCTTCCTGCACACCCGGCTTCTCCCTGGGATGTGGCTTTTGAGGCGCCTGAAGAGGGAAGCGGTGGCAGAAGGGGAGACCACGTGTCCCCACCACCACTGGTGCAGATGGGGAAAAAATTAATCAGTGAGTCATGTGTGAGCAGATCCAGAGCTGTTTCGCTGCCCCCCTTCTCTGCGCCCTCGGTGACCACTTTGGGAGCTGTTAAGAAGAGACACGAGCTCTTCCATTGTTGAAGTCAAAGCTGCCTGCCAATAATAGACATGTTCTTTCTCTTTAGTTCGCCCACACAGGTTAATCTGTGTTTTTTATTAAAAATGATGGCAGGCATTTTGAAGTCAGGATGATTGGGGCAAAAAAAAAAAAATATTCCTTATGTTGTTGTTGGTTTTGGGGGTTTATTTGGCTCAGCTGTATTTCTGGCTTGGCTTAGAATGTCTGTGATTGTCCAGTCTGCTTTTGTTTGCCTTTCTGAGATGATGTGTTTGGTACACGGGGAAATAAACAGCAAAATATAGCTTTCCCTAGGGTTTCTGAGCCAGAACTTGTACTTCAACCTGACCAGTGAGAAGCGGGTTAACTGCCCCGCTGCAGCAAGCTGGCAGGAGGCAATATCTTTATTTTCCTTTTATTCTGTGGCTGCTGTCTCTGCCACAGGTGTAGGGAGCTGCTTTTGGGCACACAACATAACTGAGGGCTGTATGCAAAGGGATACTGGAGGTGAACAGGCAGAAACCTAGGCAGGGATGGAGGGCAAGAGAGAAACCATGGGATGAGAACAGGTAGATGAAGCAAAAAGGAAGGAGATGTGATTGGGGGGATAAAGAAATGGGGACCTTGGAGCTGCATGCCATGCTTTTAAGAGGCTGATGGAGGTGCCAAGTAGACAGATATATGCAGAGAACTATATATAGACACACCTACAGATGCACACAGATAAATATGCCTCTTAAGAGTTTATAAATGATATGAGCAAAATGTATCTATATACGCACACATCATCTAACAACAGATGACTTCTGAAATCTGTACTTGTCAGTGCTCGTATCGGCACTGATCTGCAAATTCAGCATAACAGATTCTTTGTTCTCTGAATAGCCTCTTATTTTGACCCTGCATAACTTTTGCAAAAAGCAGGAGACAAAATGTAATGTAGGTGAGTGAAGAAAATTGCATAGGAAGAGAGAGAAATGGTGCCCTACAGGGCATGTGCTGGAGGGAACTCGGTGCTTGCAACTCTATCTCTGGATGCTCTGAAGATGAGGTCTCTAATTGCATCAAACACTTTATGAGGGAAGGACCCATTTACAACCTGAGCTGAGCAGTCTGTTCTCTGGCAGCACACCTTGTTCACCTGAGCATCCCCAGGGATTAGAGAAATTGCAAAACCTGCAAGGGGGGTGGTGGTGGTGGAACCAGCTAACCCAGAAAAAAGCACTGAAGTGCTAGCTAGGCTGAACACATTTTTCAGATATTCTTTGGTGTTTGCTGACAAGGAGTGATGTTAGGGGCCCCAGTACTTGCATGGGTGCATGCTTTGCAGAGAGATCCTTGCGGCAGGGGCAAAGGCAACTCTTACCAGGGGGGACATGCTACACTGGAGAAGGCATCCATTTGTAATCAAAGGACAGTAAATTCAGTGAGATGTGAGTCCTTTTCACAGGATCCAAGGAAACTCCCAAGCCGGTACTGAATTACTACTTAAAATTTCAAAGACTCATTATTTATTGCACGTGTCACAGTAAGATGTTGGAACTGTGCCAAGGCTTTCAGCAAGCAGAAGAAAAAGATGGTTTATACCTCCAAGAGCTTATCTGGGGGGTAAAAACTTACTGCCATATGCAACATCACCTGCAGAGAGACATGAACCTCCAGAGAAGTTTAATCCGACTGTGCACAGAGTCAGATGCTACAGGAAACAAGAAGTTTTTCCTGAAGTTTTCCATAAGTCCCACTTGCTGAGCTATGGAAACAACGTGCCCCAGGGACTTGGATTCTGTGTTTTAACCAAGTGGTTTCACACACAAGTCACAGCAGTGCCTGAAGCAGGGGCTGGGGTTCGGGGGTGCTCCACACCAGCTCCCCTACAGAGGGAGAAGCCTGTACTGGAGCACAGGTGTCATCTGCAGTGGAGTATGCCCTACGATGTGATTTGGTTTTGCTTTGTCTCTTTACAATGAAACACTCTGAGGACTTTTCCTTTTTTTTTTCTTTTTTTTTTTTTTGTTATTTTTGTTTGTTTGTTTGTTTTCTTGTTACAAACCTGGGTTCTGATCCTACACCCCCTTCTGCAGAGAAGGATCCCAGTGCTTGGCTGATGCCTTTAGCTCTTTACCAGCTGAAGGCAGCAGTAAAACATTGAAATTAGGCTGCAAATCAGAGAGTAATCCTGACCCAGCATCTGCCTGTTTGTCACTGAGGAAATACAGAATTCTTCAATTAAATATGAAAGCCCCCTGGTCTCTTAATCCATAGCTTTTAAGAATCTCTTTATAAATATATATATATATTTTAATGTCTGTCCAAAATAATCTGTCCCCCCCTTTTTGCTTTTTGGCCATGGGTCAGCATTTCCCTTCTGGCTCGAGAAAGGCTGATAAGATATCAAAAGCTGGGCGGCAGCCAGGTAATTGGGTCACCGAGGCAAAATTCAATCAAATATCTTTTCGGTCAGTGTCACTCTGGCCTGAACAGCTCCCGGAGCCACAGCTGCCTGGCAGCTCTTGTTCCCCTGATAAGCTCAGGGCTGATCTGCAGGCAGTTTTAGCATCTATTTAACCATTTATGTCTTGCTGCGTGCATTTCAGCGATGGGCTTGCCTTGCTCTCCTCGCACCCATGCCAGTGGCCGGCTGCTGGTACCGTCCCCAGTTGTGCTGTCCCATCTCTGGTGTGAGTATCCATCAACAAGTTTAAGGGTAGGGTACACACAGGTATTTTCTCTGTGTAGTTCATGGCTCTCAACTGATCTGTGTCAAATCTTAGCAATCCCTTGAGTCCTTATTGAACCAATGGGATTTGTACCATTAGGCACCAAGAAGCGATGTAGCTTGACCAAGGTTTTGTGTGCATGACCTTTCTCTTTTATTTTTTTAAAATATTTTAAAATAAAATTTTATTAGTAATTATTACTAAAATAATAAGATTGTATTATTTTAAACCTGTCACCTTCACTTAACATCCAGAAAAACGTAGTAAAGGCTCATCTGGCTCAACAGAATTCAAAGCGATGCTTTCTTCAGCTGTCAATGACCAAGTTTTACTCTCCAGACTGGCCTTGTCAGGAAAATTAGTTTCTCCTACTAGTGTCTAATCATCTGCAGCCAAAGCTGGAAGATGAGACAAGTCAATTTTCCACTGGATGCTTCGTAATATTTCATTGCCAGCATTACACAAGCCACACTTCCCCTGCATTATGAAATTATATCAGAAGGATGCAGATCGCAGAAACAGGGGATGTTAACTTACATCTCACAAGTATTGTCTGTCAAATACAACAGCAGTAATTGCTTACTTTCCATTTCTTAAATGTACTAGCAATAAACTGAAAATATAATAGGATACACATATTTGGCAAGCTCTTTTCAAGGGGTTTTTATCAGTCCCACTGCTGGATTAAATTACAGGCGATTTGGACTTTTCATGCAACATCCTACTTTTTTACAATGTCTACTTTCAAAATTAAAAATCCCAGAATAATTTGTGAAGACACTCAAGGTGTGTTTTCTTCCCATTTTTTTTTTCACGTAGTGTGAAATTGGATTTTGGTAAGTGGAAAATGTTGTTCTTGTTGATTAAAACATCTCCGGCATTTCTGGTTAAATGGGTATGTAGTGATCCAGCGCAAAATGGAATAGATTTATTAACATCCTTCTCCTCTGGTGCATTGGAATATAGCCAGTTGGTATCCAGCTGCTCTGCCCATTGCAGCTTGAGCACTGTCCAGACGGATACTTTCCCAACTTAATTCTCATAGCACCCAATGGTGAAGAGAGAAAACCAGGAGCCTGTGATTACAGGACAGCTTTTCTAAGGCTTGAAGTTCTCTCACGTGTAAAAAAAGTGACTTCTGGGATTCTCAAAAGCATTGTAACTTCTACTGAAATAGTTAACACCCCTGAGAACTGTGCACTGGGCCATGTGGCAGTTTATCATAATTCCCTGAGTGTTGCTCGGAGGACATCAGAAGCGTTATGGTGTGCTTACCCTTCTGTTTTTCCTCCTTGGGCTTTGAGTTAAATTTATTTCCTAAAAGGTGCTTTAAATGAATGAAGCGGTTGCTGCTCATCTGAATAGGTTATAGTGAAAGTTAACAGTCCGAATTATCCCTCCTGGACCACCTTCCTATTTTTATCTGCCATTGTTAAATGCAGCGGAGAAGCCAACAGGTGAAAGTCCCGCAATGTGGTGGATTCCTCTGCTAAAATCTCCCTGCACATCGGGAGGATTAATAGTAGGTGACGTTTTTAGCTATAAATCTAGGTCTCCAGGCTGGCTCTGCTTTGGCATGTGATCGAATGTTCCCTCTTCCCGCTCACTAATTCCTGACTAATGCCACCCCACCCACTGCTGATCCTCTTTTATAACGGGCTGTCAGTCAAGGCAGAGCTGGCGACCTACATGACGGGGAAGGCAGTGAGAGTGTTTGGCTCTGCACCCTCAGGGTCTGTGTCAGGCTCTTTCGAGCTATGGGCACGCAGCACAGCTGTTCTTGATGCTTGTCTTGGTAGCCCTTCCATGCTTGGTCGCCACCACATGTGTCCCACAAAAGTTGTGCTGCTATGATAACCTGTGCTTTGAGCTGAACGTGCCTTTCCTTTACCTTTTTTCCCATCGCTGGTAGGTTATATTTTTAAAGGTCATGCAGGCACAGAGTGAAGTGTGAGCATTCTGCCTGGGGCAGCTCCGGGCTGCTGCTGGAGACATGGGATTTCTCTCTGGGAAAGGCAGGGAGAGGGCTGCAGGCTTCCCGGCTAGAAGCACAGCTGCTTGAGGGAGAAAATGCAGGAAGAAGGGAAGAAAAATAACAGAGCATCACTGCAAAACATAACAGTCCTGCGGAGACAGTCGCTTCTTGTTCAACCTTCGTTTGCTGACTGATATCACTAGTGCCTCCCTGATGTGATATTTCAGTTTCCTACCGTACTCCGTGCTCATAGGCCGTGTGTTTCTTTAGCGTTTATCTCCACAGATGTGGACACAGAGGCAGTAAAAAGTGAAGTGTCTTTGCTAAGGTCATGGAGCAGATGTAGGAATTGGGAACAGGTGGTTTCTCTGATACTTTCTGCTTTGAAGCAGGACAAGGCTATGAATTTTGACCAAGGCTTTCCAGATGGTTTTAGTGGGGCCAACACAGCAGCTCCAGCTCTGTTAGATGCTTCCCGCTTCCACTGTGCAGCTTTATGAGACGTTAAAAAAAAGGTATGAGTAAGGACAGTCCCTTAGGCAGAAAAAAACATTGTCATGTGTATCTGGAAAATATAACCTTGGGACAAAAGTTGCAGGGCTTATCAGTCCAACCTGAGATTCATGCTAGCCAGAACATAGGGTGCATGGGAGCTCTGGGCATGAGGTGCATCCAGCATACACCAAAATACTCCAATGGACAGATTTGGAGAGAAAAAATGCTGAGATTTCAGCCTGGCAGCAGCAGCAGTTTGCTGTGGCACAGGCTTGGTCCTTGAACTTACTCTCCAGTGATTTAGAAAGGTCCCCGCTTCAAGGAACTGAAAGTTTCTGGTGGGATCTTTTTGCTGCTGAAATTCAGAGACAAGGGACACTCCATCAGCCCAAGCTGGGTAATCTCTGATAGTCATTGTGGACTGTGGCTGAGGAGAAGGATTCAGGTTTGCTAGGGTAGCAAGTGAGCTGTTACGGGGTGAGCAGGCTGAATTAAACCCAAAAGAATCAAATGAGCTGTTTGATTTTTGTACAAAATCTTTGAAGAATTAAAGAAAGGTCCTAATGAAAAAACAAAATAACAAGGAGAATTAAAATTCAATATTCAAGGAATTAATAAGCATTGGCTAAAAATGAGGAAGATCTTTAGTTTTCCTTTCAAAAAAGCATGGGTGGGTGCAAGGTGGGCAAAATGAACACGTCCTAAGGGGAAGGAGCCCTGATGCCTGCCCCGCTGCAGCCCTGGGAAGTGCTGGACCCACCGCTGCAGGAGGCAGAGTGGTCTTCCTCCCCTTTCAGCCCAAGGGGAGGGATGCCTTTATGGCCAGCTGAATCATGAAATACACCTTGGCCTTTGCAACTAGAAAATTACTGTTAAAATGGACCCGGGTGACCCACTGGTTCCAACCTCTTGTGTATACAGATACTGCTACTTCAGCTCCAGGGGAGGTTTGCCACTTTATGCCAGTAATGAATTGGGCTTGAAGTGTTCATTCATTGTGGCCTTTTATCCCAGTTCCTATATGATCCAAATCTTTTCATCTGTCCATATTCCATAAGGGTGTTTTCTTCCTGGACCGTATTCAGCACCTTTCTCAGGTTAGGGAAGCGATGTGCATGCTTACGTAGGTACCTACGCAGCCTTACTTTGGTAGGTACCTGAAACTGCTTTTTCCCAGTCTGTGCTGTTTTGGAAGGCGGTTAAGATAAACCATAACTGAACTGCTCTAAAACACATAGAATCAGTATTCTTCCACAGCTATACCAGTATAACTTTTATCCATAGAATGAAACACATACATTGTAAGTAGCAAAACTTTCCCAGAGAGCTGAGCCTTTGGTGTATTCCTCCCTGATGCTACCCTTCAGGTTTTTGTGTTTGTATTTTTTTAATTCAAAGCTGACACACAAATGTTTTGGGCCATCAGTGAAACAATGATGAAAAGAAGAAGATGGAGAGATTCAGTTATCAGGCTGACCTTTCCTGGGACAGGCTGGAAGGACTGACCCTGTGGCTTTGACCAGCTAACCTCAATGGCTTGAAACTCTGTTTTTTGGTACAGATTATGGGAGTAAACCTGAGCGCAGGGAAGCCAGCAGATACTTTTCAGCTCTGATGGGAAAACAGCATTCAGGCTTCTCATTAAGTGCAGGAATATTTTTGTGTGTAAGTTTCTGTCAGATGTAAGGGAATTTGTAAAATCTAGTTCATGGATGCATGGGGCAGCACTCAGGAGATTAACAACAACAAAAAAATGAGTAGCTTTCTTGCCCTGTGTCCCTTGTGACTATAAAAATGTGCAAAGGAGAGCAGGGAGAGAGTTGAAAAATGCACCCAGAGCGGTGGGGATGGTCCCACTGCATCTGCCCCACAGTGTTGACATCAATGGCCAAGTTACTGTCCTTTTCTTGTCTGGCTGCTGTAGCTGCACAACAGAATCAATATCTGCCTTGGGAGATCACGTCGTAGGGCTTCATAGAAAAAAGACACTGCAAAGACACCGGCGATGTGGGGCTTTCCACTTTTTGGCGCATTTCCGAATCTGATGCTTGGAGTTGCAGGAGGGAGAGATGGGTGGCTGGAGATCTTAACCTGCCCTCACCGCTGGGCTGCCTTTGATCCCCTCATACTGCACCATGAGGTTAAGGTCTACCGGCTGAACAAGAGTCTTAAAATCAGCTGCTGCTCCACAGTTTGTAGATCAGGTTCCCTTTAAAACAGCATAAGCTGTAAAGAGTTTAAAAAAGGAAAGAATCTGCCAGATTGGGCAAAGCCAGCAAAGATTTACAACCCAGTGGGTTTTTTCATTTCCCTTTGTTCTTATGTTAAATATTTTCTCTTCCAGCCACTTTCACTGGGCTACCAGTGCCAAACAAAAGGAACAGGAGCACTCCAGGGGAATAACCGGCAGTGGTTTGAGTCTTCCTTCACCTTACACATGCTCAGCTTAAGAAGCGATGACTTTTCCATCATGGGCCTCCTGAGTCTTTCAGCTGGATTCAGAAACTCGTGTAAAGCTCAAAGAAGAATGTGGGTCTGAAAGATCTAAAGCAAGCTGTGGAAAAAGAGGAGTGAGGTGGAAGCTACCCAGCTTTCTATATTTGGAAATAAGAGAATGTGCACTCCCAGCAGCTGCAAGTAATTACAAGGGAAAAAAGGACCTAATAGGTTCCAGCCCATCTGTGGTGGCACCAGGCTTTTGAACAGCCCAGGGTATGAATTGCAGTGGTTCCGAAATCAAATTTATAACCCAGGGGCCAGCTGGAAATTCATGAGATGTACTGAAAATCTACAGCCATGTGCTTCCAGAAGTGCCTACCACCCCTTCAAGGAATTGCTGTCGGAAAGTCTCCGTTCACCTCTGGGGCAGCGACATCGGCAGCGTTTGCTGCTGCCACAGTCCTGTGCTGAGCCTGTTCTTGTGTCTGTGATTAATGAATTTTAAGACGACTTCAGCAGTGTTGTGTTTGTTCCCCCTCTTGGAAAGCAAGTTTTCTGTTCCCACTGTGACCTGCCATACCTTCAAAGTTCAGGGTGCACAATGCTAACAGGAGAAGGAGGAGTGTGTATTTCTGGGGGATGGCAATCTGGCAGGTTGAGGTGCTGCTCGTGGGGCCAGGTCTGGGTGACCTCATGATACCTGCCGTGCCAGAGATGTTGGGATGCCTAATGGTGTTAGGAACCCAAAACCTCTGCGGAGCCAAACCCTAGTTACAAAAGAATAGAAGAATGGCTCTGGAGTGTGTGCATGTGCGGGGAGAACAGATACATTAAATACAATAAATTGTATTTGAGTAGGATATGATGAAACCAGTCGGTCCAGTTTGCCTGAAAGCAACCCCCAGCCCTGTGCAGCAGCACCCCTGCTCCCGCTTTCGTGCTTTCCTGCCTTCCCACCCCTGTCGTGGCAAGCGACAGGCAGCATCAGTTCCAACCTCACCTGGCTGCCAGCCACGCATAAGCAGGGCTTTGTTTTACTTATTGTGAAAGGAACGTTTCTGGCGTTGCGGACGTTACAGTGAGCTCAGACGTAGCTCGTCTGCAGGGCTGGCACAGGGGGATGCTGTGCCCTGGGCCTCTGTTGTTAATGCTGCTTGTGCTTCCCAGGGTGTGTTATCTGCGCGGAGCCAGAGCGGACCCAAATACCGATAGCCACCAGTTGTCCCTTTGCTCAGAGTCTATCATCATCAGAATCTGGGTGATCAGGTGCTGGAGAGAGACGTGCCAAGGGATCATCCTGGCCC
>JAVJGJ010000047.1:93852834-93864844 GCA_035590215.1 Microhierax caerulescens
AGCATGCTTTTTTTTTTTTTTTTTTTTTTTTTTTCATGCACAGAAAGCCTCACAGGACTGTGGGAGTTTACTGCTTTTCCTTCAGTTTCCCCAAGTTTTGGAACCTTTGTTTCCAAAAGTGGTATGAGGCACTGGGTCATATGTACCCAGCCTGTGATGTGACCATGACAATGAAGAAGAGCGTAGCTGTGGGACAAACTGTGGCTATTTTAAACCCGAAAACGTGGCCAGAGTGATATAGCATATCATGTGTGTTGACCCCTGGGCTATCCTATTAATGCAATTAGTCGTAATCTGATCATTTCTTATAGATGTTACCAAACATAATGACCACAAGCCAGAAAGGACGGTTTCATCCAGTACTGAGTAGAAACTTAAGGTGACTTCAGTGTTTGATGTCTGTCTTCTGAGGGTTGGTAGGTCCTATTTACTGTAGGAGATGGCGATCCATTTGGGTTATTTCTCTTCTGGGCTTTGCTCTCAAATGAGGAAAGGGTCCCTTTTCCTGAAGCAGAGCCAGCTGTCCCTTTCTGGGCCAAGGTAGTATACCACACAGTAACAATGAGCACACCATGGGGTCTGTGTTTGGTCCTTGAGAATTAGGCTAAGGGAAAACATTTGGGTGCTCAATTGTGGTACTTTTTACAAAGTAGTTGGCTGAAGTTAAACCCACCTATTATTGTTAGGACTCCTAAGCACACCCACCCCTTTGCACAGTAATCATAGCAACAAAAAAAGCCCTCAAACCTTTTTAGTAAGGAAATGTTCTATTGTTTCAATTTTTCTGTAATTAAAGCCTGCTCTTTGCATTAGAAAATCAACTTGCATTTACAAGATTAATAATTCCCTTGAGTTCTCTTTGCTTCCATTGTTCTGAAGAGATTGAACTTCTCCCTATTTGGCAAAAGAAGCCCACCAGTTTTTTCTGTCTTAAAATTAACCCCATACATCATGCAGAGTGATAGCAGAATGAAAGCCCTGTGATGTTGCTGGTTGAAGGCTGCCTTTCTTCTCCTTTCCCACAGAAGGCATCTCTCCCTGACTAGCGAGTCTCTCTGCTGGACCTTTTCAACAGAGCTTTGATTCAGGACTTGTGGATTTACTCGTACAGTATTAACAAACCTCCATCTCCATTGCTGCAGAATCAGAAAAAAAAACTTAATTATTTGAGAGCAGATGGATGAGGATTTTTTGCTTGTTTTTTTGATCCAGTTTAGATCACGTATCATGTTTAAGTATCAAAAATAACATACGCTGTAAACTACTTCATCAGTTTAAAATGGGATGGTTATCCCAACAGATCTGCCAAGAATGGATAATGGATAATGCAAGAATGAATTTAACTACCAGTCCCATACTATCCGTCCTCTGTTCCTCTCTCTCATAGCTTCTGCAGCTCACCAAATTCTCCCCCAGCTCCTATTTACAAGGCAGCAAGTCCAAGGTGACCATCTTCTACAAAGCTGCAGAATAATTTCTGTTGGAAGGGAGATCATCTAGTCTGATTTCCTGGTCAAAGCTGCTCAGGGCCACGTACAGCCGAGTTCTAAGTACCCCCAAGGCTGGTGACTTCTCAGCTTCTCTGGACTCCTGCCCCAGGGCTGCACCACTCTCATGGGGATACCTGGGAGGGGGAAAGATTGCTTGGAGTTTTCTGCTGAAATTGAATACACTTCAAGAGTTTGTTTGATATTATTAAAATTAGCCTAATTAGCCTTAATTATAATAATAACTAGGGCATGGTTAGGAGTGATAGACTTCCTCCTCTTGCATCCCGGCATGAGAGCCCCTGTCTTCTATCTCAGCAATCCCAGCACCGAGTTTGAATCTTGACATAGCTGTAACACCTGAGAGGCATGGGCAAGGGTCGCGTGGTTGACAGGGGGAACAAAAATCCCACAGCAGTGGGCTGGCAGAGCTTTATGAGCAGAACTGTGAAGAGGAGATAAAGCTGTGAGGATGCTGGGGTGCCGAGAGGAATGCTGGCACCATCCTGCGCTTCCTCGCCCAGCTCCCCCTCTGCTGCTGCTCGCTCAGAGTCCTGAACAGCTCTGAAGTGCACGGCTGGATGCCAAGAGAAAGGCAAGTAGGTGGCACAGAAGGTGGGAAATGAAAAATAGCTTCTCCTGGAGAATTTGTTCTTGGGTCTTAAATGCTTCTCAGTGGGCCTGGCTACAAGCCTTTCTTGTGGCAGCATCACGCGAGTCCAGGAGCTGCTAAGCGAAGCAGTAGGCAGCTTAGAAGACAGCATGGAGAGTGCTCGGTATCTTACCTGTGGGCAGCCCCCGTGCGTTATTCAAAGATTAAAACAGGTGAATGTTCAATATCTGACCCTACAGAATGACTCGGCGTAGTGAGGTGAACCCCTTTAGGGCTGGTTCCTTCAACAGTGTAGATTGGTCAAATACTGCAGGTTTTCCAAGCCTTTTTCCCAAAAATCCTGAAAGGTTTGGGTGGGGTTTTTTTGTTTTTAACAGTGAACTTGGAACAGTCATTTGACATCTCAAATGTCCAAAACTTCTGGCAAAGAAAGTTTTTTTGCCTTTTCTAATCAAAGAAATGTTGTGATATTCAATTTTTCTAAGACTTTATTTTAAAGCTTATTTAACATTTAAAATCAACATTATAGTTGACTTTTTATTGAATGTTCCCATACTGGAAAGTGAAACTGCTTGATGCAATCTTTTTGAACATTTTGATTTTAAAATGTGAGTTAGAGAATGCACCGAGAACTCCCTGGAGCACAGGAAGAGACCTAATTTGACCTTTATATAACCAGGTATTGTTTTTTATTGTTGTTTGGTTGGGGATTTTTTCTTTTTAGTTGAGTTTTTTTCCCACGTGATTTAAAGTAATTACAATTTTTGTCTTGTCTTTTTTTTGTTGTTGGGTGTTTTTTTTTCATGCACCGTGCTCAGCCTGATCTGGGAATCTCTAGCCCTTCCTGAAATCCAAGGGGAAGAATGCCTCTGCCACTGCTGAGGGACTGGCAAACGCCTCAGAGAACTTGACTCTGAGTCTTTACTTCAGCTTACGACCCTGCGGTAAGGTGGTGGGATGTTTCTGCTGGCAGTGCCCCCCATTACACCTGTCAGAGCCTCTGCCCAGCAAAACCAAATGAAATTCAGAACTCAATGAAGGTGAAAATACAGTGCCTTCCCTTCAAGGGATTTCTTCTCTAACAATGTTTCTTTCATGATTTGTGCTTGTGATACGGAGTCGTCATTGTGCCTTCAACAATTACCAGCTTAAATCCAAAGGGAATCTGCTAATTTGTGTCACCTTATCTAAAAGCAGGGAGGACAAAAGAATACAGATGGAGCAAAACTCCTTCCCCGTTTCTTTTCAATCTACCGCAAAGACAGCGTGAGCCCTCGAGTGTTTGTCTTTGGCAGAATTAGCCCTTTCAGAACCAGATGGTATCAAGATCGATTGATGTGAACGCAATGCAGTGGCCCTGCCAACTGTTGGGCACACGGTGCCTATCTCAAACACACCCCGCGAAGGCCACCACGTGCTGATACCCTTCCTCACACTGGGCAATCCCCCGCTCTCCAACTAGCTGTAATCATGCTAAAGAAAGCTGGATTTGGTGAGGGCAGTGCAGATGGCAGATGCTCATGCACAGCACGCAATGGCAGGCTCAGGTCCAAAGACTTCACAGAGCTGGGCCAGCAGCCATTCGAAACCTGCAAATCCCTATTGATATGATAGATAATGACTATATTCAAGTTCTTTAAAATAAAGGGAGACTATTCCGGGTTCTTTTTTTAACCTGCCTTTCTAAAACCCTACTGTCCTATGCTATTAGAAGTAATGCCTGCAAACAGTGGAATGCAATGGCAAAAGCTGTGTGTGTGTCTGGGAACAGTAGCATAAGTGATGCCTTGGTTTGCTGAAAATCAGTCTCCCCATCCCTGTGCAGTGTGAAGGTGATGGTGCACCTAACAGCAACTGCTTGCTTGGTTTGGGTAACTCCTACCTGGCAAACGCAGCTATCTGAGAGGTGAGCTGTGGGCAGCCCGATGGCTTTGCCTCGGAGTGCTGGATGTCAGGCAGGTCAAGGGGTTCAGTGTATCCAAAAGATGTCCCTGACACCTTGAAGCCCAAGGCATGGAGGTCACTGTGCAGTCAGCCCTATGTTAAGTCTGGAGTGAGTTCATGTCCAGTTTGGGGTGGTGATACGGTATTTATATATTGAAGGAGCAACATTTGTCTTCCTGGAGGTGTTTTACTGCCACAGCTTGCGTGTGTGTGTGCATGAGGAAAAGTCAGATTCAGGAACTGGCACCTTTGGGATGTGGCCTTAGTCAGCCTGAGACATTCATCCAACCATTTATTTGAGCTTACCCTCCCCACTGAGAATCCAGCCTTTCTTCTGTCCTATCTCAGGAGTCACACTGGTGAGATACCAACAGTCCCTGATATCACTTGGTAGGTGGCAGGACAGGGATGCCCGGCACCTTGCAGCATCAGGAAACAAGAACTTCTCCTAAGTCACAGAAGGAGCGCCCCGTGTCCCATAATTGCCTGCCACTGTGTAGGTTAAAGGCAGGCATGCTCCATGACTAATGTGGGAAGAATGTGGCTCCTGTACCGGCTGCCAAGGGTGTGTGTGTGTGACATGGTTGTCTGCGGCATGAAATCAGAATTAATCAACTGTATGCTTCAGGACACTTGGGAGAAGGATGAAAACCTGATTTCAAGATACATAGTGAGATTGCTTTTGAAGCAGGAGGTGCTGGGAGCCGCTCCCGAACCACAGCAAAGTCTGAGAATCCATCAGAGGAAAAACAGCAGTCCCACAATATTCAAACAGTGTTTGCATAGAAATTACAGCCAACCAGTATCTGCTGTGCTGTTTTCATACTGAGTCACACGAACAAATACACCAGGTGAATAGGAATGAAGGTCCTGCAGAGCACGGGGAGCTCATGCTACTGACATAGTGCTAAAGCTTGTGTAAGACAGTGACAGCTAATTCTCCTTGTGGCTCTTCAAACTTCGGGAAAGCCTCTCCAAAGCAGATGTTACTTGTCTAGAACAAGGTCTGGAGCTGTGGACATGACCTCAGCCGTAACATCCCATAGAGTAAAAAGAATGCTGGCATCTCATGTAATTTAAGCCCATATTTAGGCAGCGAACTCCGCATCCCAGGCTATGCAAGCTTTATTCTCCAAGAGTACCTCATAGTGCCTGTGATCCCAATTAGGCTGTTTATCAGCGTGTATATTACTTGACATAAACAAGGACTAGGATCTAGGCTTAAAACAGTAAGCACTCCAGGGCTGTCAGTTTTATTTTGGGGGAACTATTTGGGTTTTGCAGCTTGTACGACATCTGGCAGTAATTCATCAATACTTTGGTATGGTGGCTTTAAGCATCATGTTCTTGACTGTAACTGTGTCACTGCATAACTATCTTCCTAATCGCATTGTTAGGATCCACGGGAACAGCTAGAAACAGCCTTTGGTCTCTGCCTCATGGGTCACCTGCTGATTCCTGTTGATGTTATTGAGCTTTTCCTGCCCCACCTGCAGCTCAGTTATTCCTCAGTTTGAACAGATGCTGTGGATTTCTCCTCTTTAGGTCTTTACCAAAACTCATCTTGTCGGTTTTGGTATGTCCCCCTGACCTGCAAAGACTATTTTGAATTTTGATCCCATCGAGCCAAATCCTTGCAGGCCCTCTGGCTCGGTGCCACCACAAGCACTCTAAGTACGCTCTCTTCCACACCTCTGTCAGTAATCAGCTGCTTCTGTCCTATCCCTCGAGCCAGCTGCCCTGTCAAAGAGAGGAGTGAGTCTGGTAAAACCATGCTGGTGGGTTTTTTGGACACCTAAGTATCTTCCAAGAACTTACAATCCTTTGTGTCAGGCTTTTTCCAGGGATCAAAGCTAGGTTTAATGGGTCCTTCGTTTTTGGTTTGAAATAGCTCAGTGCTGTTCACCTCCGGGTCCTTAGGGGCTTGCTTATCCTCCACTGGTCCAGCATCACTCACACTCAGATGCTGCTGACCTGAGCTCGCCTGTCCCCTCCAAGCAGCCATCCTACAGGGCCTGGTTCTATGGGAAGACCCCCACACTGTCCTCCTTTCCTACCTCCTGTATGCTTGCATTTGGACAAACCTGGCTTTCAAATGGAGAACCACGCGAGGTAATTCCATCAACAGCACAGGTCCACCTGCTCACATGTGTCAGCGGAGCACCCTCTTGAATCATTCTGGGCATCCTTCCTCTGCCTTTAGTTGGATCAAACCTCCACAGAAGATGTGGTAATAGCTCGGCAGCTAGGTGTCACTTGTCAGGGAGGTTCCCCAGGGAAGTTCAAAGTCTGCCGGGACTGGTTAAAGTCATGAAACCCCTTTAATTGCTGGTGCAGGACTTGAAATGTGAGAAACAGATTTTCTTAAGAGTAGTGCAGAGATGCTCTTTTATGCAAGATGCTACCTTTTCTGCAAAAAGTCTCAAACAAAACATTTACTGTTTCATAAACCAATGATGGGATCCTCCACAGAGCTCTAGCTTTACACTGAGGCTCTGTCCTCTGCAGATCTCCCCTGAGAACTTGGGGCTGAGGGAAACTTTGACTCTGTGGTTTATTTTCTTCCTGACAAACAGAAGTTTATACATGAAGAAGCAAAAAAAGGAAACAAATGAATCTTAGCACAAGTAAACAACACAGAGGCCTGACTGACCTCTCCTTATAGCTCAGAAAATTAGGAGAAGAATCCAGGGTTTGTCTCTCTGAATAATTTCAGGGTCTGAAGCACAACTGTTCATGTGAATAAGAAATAGAGACTGAACTCTCAAGTTTTTATCAAAAAAAAACCCACAACAACAACAAAAACAAAAGCAAGCAAACAAACAAACTCAAAAAACCTTCCCCCAAAAGCAAAACCCTCCAACAGCAGAAGTTGTAAGTAATCTGTAAGCTGGGGCAGAATTGCATTGACTGCTACAGTAATTGCAGTCATCTTGAGTTAAAAAGCTGTATGCATGAGTTCACTAATGTTGATGAAACTCCTTGAGAAGTCAAAAGTAAACATGAAATGGATTTTTTTAACATTTCTTTAAAATTTGTTAACAAGAAAATCAATTATGTTTAACTCCTCAGGCAATAGAAGATAACCAGGGAACTACAAATAAGGTATAAATGACAAACGATGCAAAATAATAATTTATTCATTGAAACAACAGAACGATCAGGAGATAGGCCTCAATATTAATCATTATTTCTGGCACTAAACATTAACGAGTTGTTATACTGCTTTTGAAATGCAAATGTTCAGCATGGGCTAATGAAGCACACTCCCTGTGAAGTCCATGCTTCACTATAAGTTAGCGAGCTGACTTGCATCTTCAGTCCCTACTTGCCACCAAGATGTAACACCTAAAGACATGTGAAGGGTAAGAGGTCCACATGAGAGGTGACGTTGGAGAGGCTGGCTGTCCCGCCGTTGATAAGCAAAGCGCTGTATGAAGTGCTGAATGCCATACCGCACGTCCAGCTTGTTGGCTTACTTTCCCTCTCCTTTTGCTTGGCTCTTGGGGGGCCTAAAATCTCATCACCCATATCTTTTTCAGAAAAATCCATTTGATGCTTGCTTCTGGGTGGAACCATGGAAAGGTTGCGCAGGGTGAGAGCTTGGACACCTAGCTCACAAGTCACAAATTCTGACTCCCTGTTGCCAAATTACACAAAGTAGAGATTTGCAGGCATTTTTACTAGAGGTTTGCCAGACTAGACCTCAAAGAAAATATAAGTTGTGACACAGGTCCTCTGTATCCCATGTTTCTTATCTGGGAAGTTCAAAGATGCTACCACTGGAAGCCCGCAACAGGTGAGCTTCTGTAAGCATGGCCTCGGTGACTCTGCGTGGCATGAAGGAAGGACTGGATTGTTTAATTCCTTTCCAGCCCTGTGACCCATGGGATATACGAGTAATTAGGTGTCACCTCAGATGTGGCAGATGAGAATCAAATCCCCCTGCTGTCTAAGGAAATTGGAAACCACATCCCATGCTCTGCTGGAGAACGTCTCCTCTAGCGTGGGTTCCTCTCATTTCCCTCTGGATGAACTGTCCCACCACGCACTGACGAGGCAGAATGGCAGGCCAGTGGTTGGGATCTCCTGTGGGAGGGAGAGGTCTGGGTTTCAGATCCAACGACCCAAATGAAGCCCTAATCCAGGCATAAGGATGAGTCACTCCTGCTCACCCTTCTGACTGTGTTACTCTGTAGGATGTGACACTGGTAACTTGGCAACCCAGCACGGGTGACATCACTTAATCTTTCTGCAACAAGTCTGGCAGCCATATAAAATGCCTTACAGGAAAAAGAGTTCATGCCATGGGCACTGGATTCCTAAGAAAAAACTCATGTGATCATGTGCTCTGCTGCACTGCTTATCATCCCCTCCCCAGGAATTTTATAGGTGTGTGGGCTAATTTTATAAAAATCCAACAGAGGCTAAATGTCTCAAAAATACAGAGTTCCTACAAGTGTCGCAAAACCTGATGGACACGTAGAACAGAGACATCCAAACTGGTGACCCCACTGTGACTAATGGATACCCAGCATTATTATTATACAGCAGAAAATCAACAGAGGAAAGAGATACCTGAAATCATACTTTGTAAATCCCACTGCTCCTGAAGTTGCTAACTCCTACTTGTTATTACCTGTCTTTGTAAAAACACTGCATGTCTTCTGCCTCGGGCATCTGTTAGAAGTGTTACTGAAGATGTCCTCGCAGTAGGAAAATAATTATTTTAATAGCTCCTTTAAATAAAAATACTGGCACTGCAGTTAAAGAGCTGCCTTTTCAAGTCGTCACCCGCTAAGGGCCCAGTGCGGCAGGTCTGAGAGCATCGCCCCTAGGAGCACGGCTGCTCCGCGGCACCGAGCCCCTGGCTCCCAAAGGCGGTGGAAGCAAGAGCTGGAAAAGGCGCTGCTATCACATGGTGGGCTGGCTGGTAGGAATTGCAGCTGCTGTCTGAAGAGGCAGACTCTGTGGTATTTTGTTGAGCAACATCTCCTGGCTCCTTCTAGCCCTCATCATGAAACAGAGTTTTTGTTTAGAGTCTCTGCAATGTAGCTGGTGCATTTTGGAAAACGGGAAAATAGATTAATAGGGTTTTTTTTAAAGACCAGTCTTCAGATGCTGAGAAGTGGTGACTTTAAAATGCAGTGGCCTGTAGGCTGATTCTTTGCTTGAATTAAGCCAAAAGGCGTTGCTCAGCAGCAGCTACACCCAGGCCATCGCTATGGGTTCAAGCAATTCCATATCCTCCTTAAACAGTGCACTTAAAGTGCTGCAGAACCTCCTTCCCAGGGAAAAAGTTCAGTTTTGTTCCTTCCTCTTTGGACAATGCTTGCAGGGAAAGAAGAGTCTGAGGCCCTCGGAGCTGGCAAGTACGTGATGCTGCCCTGCCCTTGTGTCCCTCACGTGGCTGGCTGCTCATCCCAGTGCCACCCAGCTGCCCAGGAGCCTGTGTCACTAGCTGCCTGGGGGGACACCATGCGAGCTGGTCAGACTAGGAGGGCTCTAGACAGTAGCAGAGCAAGTCCCAGATCAACAAATGGCTGCTGGGCAGTGACAAAACCGCTGCTCTCCAGGCCGCTTGCTTCACAATGCTACCCAGCAATACCCAAAACCATTCTGCCTGATGGCCGATGGCTGCTCCCGAGGGCCTTGGGAGGTGTCCTCCTTTCTCCCCCTGCTGCCAGAGCCTGCCTGGTCCTGCAAGGTCCTCCACGGCTGGATTCGCACCCTCAGAGTGGCAAAATGCAATTTTGCCTTCACTGAGAGGTTTTAAAGCCAGCCTTGGCAGGCAGCCAGCTTCTCCGTAGGCGGCGAGCTGCGGGATCCTGGGGAATAAGCCACCCGTGGCACCTGGGAGCCCTCTAACCTGTTGGGGCTGTCCGAGATCCAGGAATCGTGGATTTCTGGCCACTTGCCATGTTAGGTGCCGAGCAGCCCGGGGAGGCTACGTGCCAGCCAGCGAGTACCAGCAGACCATGATCAATCACTTCTTGAATACATTTAAATATACTGAGCTTGGGATTGGATCGAAGATAAAATCTAGTATCTACCTGGGTTTCATAAGATTTATTTTCTGTTGCCTACACTGGCTGTCAATAATTTTGCCATTGTTTTTTCAATCATTTACTGACTGCACCCCTCCTTTAGCTTTCTCATGTTAATGGATTGCCTAACACTGATGTCAAGCCAGTAACTAATCTTTTTTTTTTTTTTTTTTTTTTTTAAACTTTTAAAATATAAACCAAGTCTGTGCCTTTTCACATCTTGTGCTCTTCCCCAGATACCAAGATGTGTCAAAAGTTGACTCGGAGCTCAGTAAGCTCCCTGTAGCTGTTATTTTCATAGTGCTGACAAAAAAAAAAAAAAAAAGGTAAGGGGCTAATGGAGTGGCAGCCCCCCTTCTTCCCCCACACCTCACATTAAGATGGGCCATACTCCAGTTTAGGTGACCGGACACTCGTTGCATCCCTCTGAGCTTTGCTTCCTCAGCTGCATCCAGTCTCACAAGTTATCTTGGTGCTGCAGGTTCAAAAAATGTTGAGTAGCTGCTGACAATAGAAAGTGCTGGGTGAGAAGGACATCTGTTATTTTCTTTCGGGAGATGCTCCTGCCTTCTCTCTGAAACACAGAAAAGCCAGTACTGCCTGCAACGTAGATGATGCCTTGGATAGGTTTCGGTGCTTTTCAGCCTGAAAACTTATTTAATGAGCCTGCGTCAATTTGAAACAACCTGCTGTAGAAAGCAGAAGGGTACATTCTCTGTTGAGATAACAGCTTGTAGAGCTATTACCGTAATAATATTTTCCTTGCCAAGAATACTCGTTTCAGTGGTTAATTGTTTCCAGCTCTGTGCTGGTATCATCCCAGCAGGATTAGGCCCAGCATGACTTCTGCTGCATCGGCCACTGTTACTGCAGCGCAGAGAGCACTTTCCAGTAGACGTGGAAGCATTTAATCACCTAAGCAGGCACTTTCTCCACTCCAATAGTCAGCAGAGAGCCAATACCCTAATGCGGCCAGTACCCATTCCCGTAATGATAATTTGCTAACTGTACTGCTCAGGGGAACAGAAGAGAAATGCGTGATCCGCAGCAGAGCACCTAGCGCAGATGCTAAAGCAGCAGTGCCCCTGTGCAGTCTGAAAGCCTGGCGCAGCCTTCACCCCCTTACGCACAGCCCGTTCTCCTTCCCTAAGAAGCCGAACAACTTCAGCCTTGTTTGAGGTGAACCCAAAGAATTTCCATTAACTTGCCGTGAAAAAAGCATGTATAAGCCACTACTACAAGCCGTTTAATTTTCATCAGAGGGCCAACCAGGAGTCTTGGTGTTGAAAAGATACATGCACCATATTCTAAAAGAAACACGTGTGTTTGTCAGCATCAGGGCGCGTAGCTGGCATCTGCAAGCATATGTTGTGCTTTCTTTCAGTTTCCCTCCCCCTTCCTTTCGATTACACCCACCGATTATATTTTGGATTCATTGACATTGCAGTCGCTCCTGTGTGGGCACAGTCAAGCTCTTCCAAATGAGCTCGTATGGCTACAGGCAGCACAGCAGGCAGTGCAGCATGGGACTCGATGCGCTAGAAACTGGGCAAATAACTTCAGTGGGCTTTTACCAACGCGGACTGTGGTGGGCTGCTGCGGCCCCCAGGGCATGCAGGGGTGATGTTGTGATGTTCTAGCCAGCTCAGGTGCACGGGTGATACAGAACCCCAATTTCGTGCTGGGTGGTGGCATGCCGTCGCAGGGAAAGGCGGGTAGACCAGGGACCATGGGCCAAGTGAGCAGATTGAATAGATGCAAAAGCATCATTCCGCGGGGAGCTGGCAGTTTGTCGTGCACTCACAATTGCTTGAGAATGGGGAGGGGGGGGGAGATAAATTTGAATCCAGAAAAATCCACAGACATCCAGCCAACAGCTATGAGTTCCTGATAAAAAACAACTCACAGAGCAATATTCT
>JAVJGJ010000047.1:93871137-93881186 GCA_035590215.1 Microhierax caerulescens
CCCCCCCCCCCCCCCCCCCCCCCCCCCCCCCCCCCCCCCCCCCCCCCCCCCCCCCCCCCCCCCCCCCGGGGGTGTGGCAGGATGATGGTGGTGTGCCAAGGTTGAGCCAGCTGTTTCCTTCCAGATGTCAGTTCGGACTGCTTTTTCCCTCTTCTGCTTGCTTTGGTCAGCTTCTTGGTGCAGTTACATCTTTTACATACAGAAAGTGTAAGTAACAAAGCCTGAGCAGTTGCTGCAGCAATCACAGAGCCATAGAAGAGCCCAGGCTGGAAGGGGTCTCAAAAGACCATCTGATTGAACATTTCTTGGAAAAGAGAGCCTAGATGAAATCATCGAGCACCCTGTCCAGTCGCGTTTTGAAAACCTCCGATGGTGGGGGCTTTCCTACATCCCTGGGGAGGTTGTTCCAGGGACTGACTGTTCTCTCTGTAAAAAAATTCTTTCTTACATGTCTGTAGAGTAACAAGTACCAATATAAGGTTTATACTGCGCACTAATATCTTTTTTTTTCTCTTCTGGGCTTAGTTTCTCAGACAGAAAGCCTCCGTGCTTACCCTTTGGGCACATGCCAGCCCTCCATCCTCCCTCCCTCAGCTTTGGAACCGGTTAGCTGGTTTCACTTGGGTTCTGAGAGACCCAAATTGATGTTCTGGGGGAAGAGTAGGTAAACCTCAGCCCAAAATTGCCTCCTGGGAGGCAGCAGGTGGACAGGGGAGCCCTCACTCCCACTCAATTCAGAAGCTCTTCTTCCTAATCTGACATACCCCAGGTGGGTGTCCCAGGGGACCGGTCACCCTCAGCAGATCCTCTTGTCACCTAAAAAAAGGCAAGCTCCTGAAACCCTCCAGAGGAACCTCTTATTAAAAGATGAGGGAAAAGCCATCTCGTTCAGGTCCCTGCACTAAGTGCTGGAGGCAGGAGAACCGCTTTGCCATCGCTCCCCTACAGTAAATAGTAGGGTTGGGGTTTTGTTTTCCTCTCCCATCTCTTCATCTGGACTGAGAGGTGGGGTCATTACACGAGGTAATGATTTACTACTGGGGCTCGCTGCTTTGTTTGGGAAGGGGTGCGGTGTGGTACCTTGTCTGCTGGCTTCTGGCCATGTTTCCTGGTGGAATGATGGAAAAGGATCGCCCCCCCCCCAAATGGACATCATAGTAGTAGTGATGGTTGTACTTGCATGCTTTGGAGGCTCAGCACCAGCTCGTATTTGTTATTTCTGCTCTGTTGCTGCAGCTCTCAGTGGCCTGGCAAAGCCCTGAGGTGTGTCTGGTTTACGTCTCTTTGCTTTATACAGCCACTGGGTTTCTCTCCGTGGGGTTAATACTAGGCTGGAGCCTTGCCAAAAATAATTCCTCTGCAAGAAAAGATCAGGAAAGAGGGCCTGGCTTGAGTAACCTGACTGTGCTAATAAGTCTTAAACAGCAAAAGAACAAATACACCCTCTTCTTATGTAATATGGAGGAAATCCTGCCTCCTGCAACTTCAGGAAAAACTTCAGAAAAAATAGAAATTGTTAGATGGTATCTTCTACATGCCCCTCACAAAGGGATTTTTATGAGCAATGGAAGTGCAGATGCATGTAAAGCCACCGTTAGGTTGCACTTTCTGATACCTCTGAGGACAGAAAGAATGGGGTGATGGAAGAGCTGTTGTGTTTGGGGTTTGGGGGTTGGTTTGTTGGGGTTTTTTTTTGGCTTTGGGGAGGTTTATTTTGGCCTCCACCTGTATAAGATCAACAACATTTTACTTGCTGGAAACTAATGGTAGACTAAAACTGCCTTCTGCATACCATCTGGCAGGGGAAAGCAGCAAGATCTTCTCAGGTCAGACCCTGAATTACATGGTTTTCTGGTGAAATGAAACTCGCCCGATTTACTCCTGTTCAGGATTTGGCCCATTCCTTTGTCTATGTGAAATCACCTGAGGGCTGCGGAGCTCAGCTGGGGGTTAGGGCTTCTCTGCAGTCCTGCTCCCATCTTGGGCAGGGATCCCAACCCCTCTCAGGACTGCTGCTGGGGGAACGGGAGATGTCAATTAATTAACTTAAATTCAGTTTCCAAACCTCTGCTTCGTATGGATGTGGTACTGAGACCTACTGCTTCTCCTGTAGGAGGTGGGTCGCTCACTCAGGATACTTTGCAACTCCGGAGTCCTTGCGGGAGGGATCAAAAGCAGTGAGTGGGTGGACCTACAGCGAGATCGTGAAGGGTGTGCAGCATCCCCGTGTCCAGGCTCTCGGAGAAGGTGTCTGGAGCCATGTGCTCCACAGCAGATCTCGGAGGTGGATGTACTGAGCTGTCTGATCCTGCTGGTCTCTGCTTATAGCTGTGGATCTGGTGGGCTTGCCGCAGCCCCCACAGCTTTCCTCCCTCGGACGTGACACAGGAATGTCAGGCAGGCCCTTGAAATCACCCCTGAGTAACCTTCCCGGGTATTTTCCCATGTAAAGGGAGATCTGGGCATTTTGTTGACTTTGAACATCTGCCTCAGTGTATTCCTTGAACAGGTTGAGAGGCTGTATCTAACCGGCCATTTTTATCTGCTTTCAAGTTGAGAATGTGGCTGGAAGAATGGTATAGTTAAGAGCCAGTTTAACCATATAACATAAACCTTATTTTTCTTATTTTAAAAATCATAATTGTACCCCATCACTGTTACTTTTGCCTGACCAAAGTGGAGCAGACCAATGGGGAAAACACTTGTTCATATATTGATTTTTCTCCTAACATATGTACTTGATACATCTGGCAGCACTTAATGACTGCATAGTTTCAATCCATGCCTGCTGGGCTATTCTGCACATCTTGCAGGTCGCAGGTATTTTGGTAAACCAGAGCTGCCAGTTTACTCCTGCAGATCCTGCAGGGTTTGCTGTGTTCCATGCGGCAAAGATTAAATGGGTTGGCTGATGTACAGTAACACATCGGTGAATTGGTGAGTGATGCTGTGCTGCCTGCTCCTGAATCGTGAGCATGAGCCATGAGACTATAACCTCATCCTGCCTTTTCAGGATCCAGACTTTGCAGAAAGCTTGTGCCTCACAACTGTAGACTACAGACAGGTATCTACACATAGGAGTCCATCCTGTAAGCAGAAATCTTTAATGCTCTGTGATTCTTCTGCTGTTTGGGAACTCGCCATACAGCTGCAGGAAGGGCAGTTTTCTAGCTTTGGCTTTAAAAAGAGCAATAGGATTGTTCCTGAAGGCAGAAGATGCTGCTGCTGCTGTTCTTACCGGGAAAGAAAGACCAAGGGTCTACAAAAATACTCAAGTTCCTGAGAAGGTGTGAGCAGAAACTCGGTCAGTCCCTCTTAACTAGAAGAAAACACTGTCTGTGCAACAGACTGCTGGTCTGGCTCACCCTGAATACGGGTCTGCAGCTGTGTTAAACAGGGATGTTTAAGAGAGGATCTGGTTTTACAGATTTAGCTGCATCCGTCTTGATGGATTTGGGCTTCAGCGTGTTCCCTACTGCTGCGTTGTTAGGAGGACCCTGCTTCTTCAGTTCCTAATTAGCGCTTCTCTGGGAGTCTTGCCCAAACAATTTCAAGGTTTGGCTGGATGAGCAGAGACAAGTTGATAGGACACAGATTACAGTGTGCATGTAACTTATTTTTAAGTCTCATTGTTCTTCATTGTCAAGCAGGTATGAGCTGACAGGCGGAGGCACGGCGTCCTTACTGAAATAATTACAATATGCTGCAGTAATTTCTGAGCGCTGTTCTATGGTGTCGTGATGGAGACAAGAACCGTGGCACGTTATTAATAACTTAATGCTTAAAAATAGGAACTCAGTAGCTTCTTCCTTTTTTCTTCCTTTCCAGATTGTCGTCTTTATTATTTTACAGGAGGGACTTCGCTTTGTTTGTGTAATAGCTGGCAGTCCCCAGTGATTTATCAGATGATAAAAGCACATGGTGGCTTTGCTGAGGGGAGGGTGAGACCTACCAAAGACCATGTCTCCTGTGGTGGAGGTGTGCATGTGCTTTCCACCGGGCTCCGGTCCTGTCCCCTCCCTCGTCTCAGGCCTGGGTGATTCATGGAGGGTTCTGAGAGCAGGGTGGGCATCATATCAACAGCAGATAAATAGTGAAGGGAATATGTAGGTGTGGTAAAACAGGTGTTTTCTGTCGAGAAACTGTTCCGTCTCGCCCTTGGCATATGCAGCGTATCCACGTCCCAGTCAAGCCGTGTGGCATTTGCAGATAGAACGAGTGTTCGGAAGTGCTCGATCGCTGCCGGGGAGGATCAGCGCCGCTGACCTCCTTTCCATCCCCACTCCTGGGGGCTTGTGCAGGCAGGAGCCTGGCGTCGGCACCAATCTGTTACTTTCAGTGCTGGTGGTAAAATTTTTAAAGGCCAGTGAGTAAGAGAAATACATTTACCCTGCTTGTGCCCCATATGTGTGCACATTCCAAAAGCTGAAATGTATATAATTTTTATTTTTTTTTAAAAAAAAAGCAATTCCTATGGAAAAATACATTGGAGATTATGTTGTCATTATGTTAAGGATGGCTAGGAATACTGTGGTTACTAAATGCACTGTGTTTGCTGTGGAGTGAGCGCAGCCACCTTGTGCAGAGCGGGTTGGAGTCCCTCTGTCTGGAAGGGAGCCTGGTGGCTATGCAGGCTGTCTGTCTGTCATGGGGCTGGGGGGGGGCACAGCAATGCTCTCCTGCTCTCCATGGGGATCATCCCACGGGACAAAGCTATTCCTGGGAGTAGTTCATGCCATAGGTTTATGGATATGGATGATGAGGAGGAACTGGCAAATTTCCTTTTTCTTTGGTGTGGCTATTTTTTGCTGTGTTTTTATAGGCGTTTCAGGTAACGTGCTCGAGCCTCTGTGCAAATTTAGCTACGACAGCTGTCCAAGCCGTTCACGGCTGAACAGGTTTTTAATGGGTTACTGAACAGCTAATTGATCAACAAGAGTTCTGCTGTGTGCGGCGGCGGCAGCCTTCCTGCCCTGTATCCCTCCTGCTTGCGACACCCTGCCAGTCCTGCAAAACCACCGTGCCCTTTGCTTCACAAGGCAGGGGGAAAGCACAAACCACTGCCGGCTACAGCGCAGCGAGGCCGCTGCTTTTGCTTTCAGCCTTATCCTTTGACTCCTTTATATCTATGACTCCGTTCTTCCCCTCTGCTTCCTTGTCGGTCCATCCGTCGCCTGCCCGTGGGTGCGGAGGCACAGGCGTGTTCCTGCTGGCCGCCGAGGGCTGGCCCCAGCCTTGCTCAGGGTCAGTGCCGGTCAGTGCCCTCGCCCCCTCGCTCCGGCTCGGCTGGCAGAAAGGTTAGCCAGCTTTCTCCCAAACTGGAAGCAGCGTGCTGTTGGATATGCACTGGATGTAAAGATCGAAACCCTGTGTTTGGTTTCTTTATCTACTCCATCTAAGCAAATAAGACTGAGTGCAACTCCAACTCAGTGACACTGAGTTGCAGGGTGTAGTGGCAGAAGCAACACAAATTTGGTATTGAAATAGGAACTGTAGAATTCAAACAAGTTTGTTGCTTTTATGCATGCAAGGTCAGTTCCGTACGTTTGCTGTCAAACCTACTGCTCATAGCATAGAAAAAGATTATCTTATTCTTCTTTTTTCTCCCTCTAAGCAGGCAAAAGTATGGAAAAGTGTGAACCCCTGTCATGGAGGATAGTCTTAGCTGGGAAGAACCCGTATTACTTGATTTAAAACAGTTTGCAGTTTAACCAAGGCTGCAGTTTTCCAGTGGCAGTATCATCTTAGGCTAACGTAGTTGTGGCTCTTCCACTGGAGACGGTGATGGGATCCCACCTGCATGAGGACCACCTTAGGGAAGTCTTTGAGTTGTTCCCCTCTCGCAGCATGTGGGGCTGATGGTGAGGCACATACCGGCACCACAACACGTGGGAGAGGAAGTAACACCGTCAGCAGGAGATCCCCACCGTGTATAAAACATCAGAGCTGCTGCCAAATTAAGCGTTAAAATAAATGTTACTGGCAGGAAAATGCCTTTGCAACCTTTATACTGACCAGCCCAAGTTTACCTATGATTTTGGCAGCAATGGCAGTGCAATTTTTGGTTATCTGTCTATATCTTCCTGCTAGTCCTTTGTACAGCTCCTTTCCTTATCTCTAGCTGTGTTTACACTCCTCTTTCACAACCAGTGGAGACTGCACTACCAGGCTGCCCACTGTCCTCTGCCACTGGCCACCCTCCTGAAAGCACGGCATTGAGCAACGAACAGCATGTGGCCCGAGTGAGGGCGAAGGGGTTGGTGGCTCTGGCAGATAGCTCAGCCTTATTTCCAACATGTCTCGGCAGGATATCTTGGTAAATGATTGCCCAAATGCCCTTTGGGCAGCAAAAAAAAAAACCCAAAACCAAAACCCACCAAGATTTCTTGTTTTAAATGCTTCAGAGTTCTCCAGTGCAAACCCGTGCCACAGAAAAGGAAGCTGTGGCTTAAAGGACAAGATAAAGGTTCAGGGATTGAATGGTCCTCAGTCAGCAGCTCATGGATTTAACAGATATGTGGACAATTTTCATGCAGAGCTGTTGGCAGTAAAAATTCTGGAAGCGTTGTCAGCAGAGGAAAGTTGTGCTGCACAAGCAAACGCCACCTCTAAGCGTGTGGTGTTTCCCATTTCTCATTTAAACCGAGACTGCTTGGACTTGGCTGTGATTTGACTTGCTTCTCCACATATTTTTGACTTTTTTTTTTTGTGTGTGTGTGTGTGTGTGTAGAGTACAGCAGCTTTTCTGAGAAGCTGAGTGCAAGGATGATGGTGGCCCTCCATATCCATACTGCCTAGCTGTGCACTCAGATTTGGCAAAATGAAAGTGAAAGTAAGAAGATGGGCAGATTCCTGTGTATTGATTGCCCATAGTTGAAAGGAAATGGCTTCACAAATTGCCTCTGTCTTTGACCTGGCCTTTGAAGCTTGCTCTCCTAAACTGAACGTGACCCCCTTCCTTGTTCTCTTTCCACTCCTATTGAACCTAAAGACTTCTCGTGGGCTTTGCTTGGCTTTGAAGTTTTCTTGCTACACCTTGAGCTCTTCCAGTTACTGCAAGTGCTGCTTGACTAAGCCTTTGCTCATACCGTGAGAGTTGAATGGTATCGTCTCCCCCCTGCGAGGCCGAGGACTTCAGTTTCCTTGGCTCACCCGTGATATTTCCCCAGAAATCATTCTAACGCTGTCTTCTCCTTCCAAGATGTGCTGCAGCATTTCTTTCTCCTCCACTGAAGCCTCTTGCCAAGCAGTTTGAAAATCATTACCTTTTAAGATATCTCAAGTTTCAGACAAAACCTGCTGGAAAACTGCAGCCTTACATTGAATTTCAGGTGGTGTTAGGAGTTCTGGCAAACAGAGGAGGCTCCTGCACCATCGCTTTAAAGGAAAAAAGTATTTATGTTTTTGATTTCTGTTCCCCAGAGGCACATACCTTGTTAACTTCCTGATGTGTTGGATGTGGCATTATTTTTAACTTGCAAGTGCAGTTGTTTAAAAGCAGTTCGTATGTCCATTAGGAGCTCAGCAGCACAAGCGCTCGGCATTTTTTTTGCCGTCTTCAGTTGAGCCTCTCTGATTACACTGTATGGGTGCATGCTGCACCGACAGTTTACGGTGTCTCTTCCATATGCATCTCGTCTTCCTAAAGATAGTGTCTGGAGACGTCAGCTCTGTGAGGAGAGACTGATGAATTTGTATCAGAAGAACCTTTTTGTCTAGCAGCTCTTCAACGCGCCGCGCTGTTCAGAATATCACTTAAAAATAGAAAGTACTGGAGGAAGATTAGCTTTGTCACGGCGCTGTCGTTTGTCTTCAGAGCCCAGGTACAACCTGGTTTGGCTGAACCCTGGGCTTTGTCGGAGAAAGCCTGAGATGCCCATGCAAGGCTCCCTGTGCCCCAGTTTTTAAAGTACTTACTGGTGCGTTCTGGGGGACTGTTAGGAGTCTACAGCCAGATCAGCGCTAAACGTGGGTCCCCTCTTAGTACCTAAGTGTTGTTTCTGCCAGGAATTTAAGTATGGTGCTCTGAAAACTTCAGTTCTTCCAGAGCAGAGATTTGCCAGGTGACTATACTGTTGTTCTGGGGTTTGGGGGATTTTTTTTCTTTTTCCTGCTCATAAAACCTTCCCAGGGTCATTATAACCTAAAGACTTGATCAAATGTTGTCCGTAAACTTTGCACCTGTATTTATTCACTGCAGGGCAATTTGATGTTATCGGGAAGTACGGGTCTTACAACAGCTTGAATCCACCGTCCAAAGAAAGCTCAGAGAATGTTACTTCCATTTTTATTATTCCGACTGCTTGGCTCAAGTTTCATCTCCCAGGTCTGCTCCTCAGAACTGGGATGCTCCTGGAAATGCTGCCTAATCCAGAAGTTTGTTCCCATTGAGCTGGTGGTTAAATTTTGGGCAGTTTGCTTATTCCTTTGTCTCCATCCTGCTGGATGCTGCATCCAGTCAAACACTTCTGCACGTTTCCCTGTCACCCTGTTTTTACATCCTGTTTTCCATACGGACGTTTTGCCTTACGGGTGCAATGAGTGGCAAGCCTGGTGCTTTTGCCTCTAGGTATTAAATCATTGATATGGTTGTTTTTATAGATTGGTTCTGTGGCACAGCTTTAGAGGCACTCATGCTAACAAAACCTGTGCAAAGCACACCTCTTCAAATAATGGAATGCTTTCTGTGGAGAAAGGATTGCTTTATCCTCAGAATAAGCAAGAGACGGGAATGAGGTCAGTGTTGTGAAAGGGCTACAAGTTCTGCTCCATGGACCTTGTAGACCTGCATGTGCGTAAGCACCTTCGAGCAGCATCATTGGAGCCCTCTTTAAGTTGTTTTGTGTCCAGTATTGAAGCCAGTAAAGTACCCAGCAGGGCTCAGCGCGCAGTGTTCTCACTTCTGCTCCCTGGGAGTGCCCGCATTGCCACCTTCACTGTTTCTCCGACAGTTTTGCAGGGTTAACCCCTGTTCAAGCTGGAGAAGGTCTGTGGCAGACCAGAGGGACGCATGGCATTGCAGTGGCTGCCAGGGCATCAGGGCAAACTGATGAGGAACATCTCCACGAGCGTCTGCACAATCCTGATTCATGTCCTGCACGCAGTTTGTTAAGAACCGCTTTGTCCACCTCGGAGCTTGTTACAAGCCATGTGAATCATGCTGAAAGCTGCATGAGGCATAATTTTGCACCACTGTGTGCAGCCCCATCAAACACGATTTTCTCCTGTCATCCCTTTCTAACATACGATTGCACTTCAGCTCCAGTGTTTGGAGAGCCCTGGGTTTGGACAAGCAGGCTTTCTCGTTCGCACAGGAGACTGGTGTTTCTAAGACCGTTTTGTGTGGAAGCCTCTGACCTAAATAAGATTAAGGATCTGGACTACACAATTAGCAGCCAGTGCCAGGAGAAAAAAAAGCGAAGCTTGAGCCACCGTTCCCTGCTTTGCCAGGGCCGGTCTGAGCGTGGGGCTCTGCAGTCCTCTTGCATCCTTATGCTTTAAAGGCCATTCTTATGTCCAGACGTCTCCGAGCTTGGCACGCAGGGGTGCTCAGTGACTGGGAAGCTTTCAAAACTCCTTCCTGCATGTCATTGTGCAGCTGGAAGCTGGGATTGCTTCCAGCTCACTGAAGACACTCCGACATTGTTCCCTCCTACCCCCCTCCTCCTCGCAGAGTGTGGTTTTTCAGGAGGCTAGCATGTTCCCTTGTCGGCTTTCCACGCAGGAACACAAGCAGCGGTTCATGGGAATAACGTAACCCCGAATTAGCGATGAGCCAAGGCAGAGGGCAGCTATATGGTGTGACGGTGGTACGAGCCCTTGGCTCTGCGGCCCGCTAGTGAGGATGCCCAGCTAGCCGGGCTGGCTCGTGGTGATGCTCCCATTTATCTGCGTGCTGGCCCGCCATCAAGAAGCACAAATGTTCAGCGCAGTGGGGCTCTGGGGTTTCAGCAGGAAGAAACGATGCCTCCCCCTTGACCCTGCCTGCAGTCGCTTGCAGGGGGGGGTGAGGTGTGGTTTGTCCTGGGGCCCCGGAGGGGATAGGCAAA
>JAVJGJ010000047.1:93881196-93900870 GCA_035590215.1 Microhierax caerulescens
TAGCCAGGGGAAATAAAAGCAGGTTAATGGGACAGGGAGGAGAGTGTTTTCTCCTGAACCAGCCTTTTTTCTTCCCAGGTCCAGGAACAAGGGGAGAGAGAGAGAGACAGCTAATGAATATATAGATACATTCAAATGTCTTTACAAGGACATCTTCCAGTGCAGGGATCTGACCTTGGACATTTGGATCACATCATTGATAAGATGGTGGCCTTGAGGTCAGCTCACCTGATAGCTGAAGGTGCTGCTCCAGAAGACTTTGCACAGCTCTGGAGGCATCCACAGGCACAAGGAGAAAGAGCAAATGAAGGACAAAAATCTAATTTATTCCAGCTAAGTTACTTCACATTTTCCTGCCTTCTAGCAGGTCAGGAGCTCAGGTGAAGTGAGAACTTCTCCCGGCACACCCGGCTGTGCTGCTCTTTGCTCTGCTGCTCCTTCTGGTATTATTAGCTGTGCATGTTTGGAATGATAAAGGAGTTGATTTGAGGAGAGGGAAGCTGGGGTGGAGTTGAAGCTGTAGTCTGAGGCACACAGAGGTGTGATACAGGAGCTCATATGCGCAGTTTAATAGCTTGGTTTTCTTCAGGGTGTCTCCTGCTTATGAGAACCCGCAAACAGCTTTAGCCGCGAGCACCAGCCAGCTCGACTGGGATCCCTAAACCAACGGTGCAAGGATGTAGGAGCCCGCTTTGCAGGGTCGGGCCCTAATGTTCAAGTATCTCCTGTTCTGAATGTCCACAAATGGTGAAGATAATCTCTAAGAAACCAACAGGATTAACTCAGAGCGACACTTACAAATTTTGCGAGACTGTTGTGATCCATAATCTCACACTTTTTGCATTCATCCCTCAGAGCCGTGCCCTGTGGAGTGAAGGCTGCATGCACCGGAGAAAGGAAAGCTAAACTGGGAGGTGGGTGGGATGCTCCACAGCCAGATCCCATGCTGATACACAAGATCTGCTGTGAGTTTGGGGCATGTCCTTGACTTGAAGGGCACGGCAGTCGGAGGCGTGTTGCTGCACCTCCTCCAGCTAACCCACATCCCTTTCGCCTCTCACATCCTGTAGACATGATGGGTGTTTCCCTTCTTGAGCGAGTGTTTTGGAGTGTTATTGTGCTTTGGGGTGGGGGAGGGGGGCAGAGGAAAGCAAAAGCCCAACACCCTGGTTCCGCTGGCTTAGGAAATCAGATGGTTTGCATGGCACATGAGAGGTTTCTTCAGCGTGGAGTTAGTGGTGAGGTGGTTCGTGGCAATGTTGACTAGTTCGTGACAGCAGTGTTTTCCTGCCAGGGGCATGGGGGCTGATCCCAGCAAAGTGTTGGCTCACCTGGTGGTGTTACCAAACTCCCTTTGCACGCTGACTTTGTGCCTGTGCCTGCCAGTGTCACCCCTGCTGACTTATCAGGAGAGGTTGTCTCCCCGGTGCTGACTTTCTTGCTCCGTGTCAGGGCAACATGCATATATTTGGGTGTTTTATGACTGAGCAGAAGTTCCATCATCATTACCGTGTACGCACACAGATAACGGCCTCTTACAAAGCTGGTAACAAGCTGAGTTGTCTGTGTCTTTCATAAAGTAGCAACTGGTGTCCCGTAACCCGGGTTTCTTTGCAGAGGCAGAAGTTGTACCGCTTGGTGCTGACTGCCCGTGTGTGCCCGCTCCTCCTGCCTGGCCTGCCAGGCTTCAGCGAGTGCAAGGGTGGGGGGGGTCATAGTGGTCCTCACTCTACTCTTTGGGCTGTGGGAAGAGAGGACCCTGCCATCCCACCCAGGGCCCTCCCTTTGCAGCGAAAGGAGGAGCATCACAGCTGAGGATCTGCTCCAGCGATTGCTCAGCCTCTTTTTCTGTCCATCCCAGGGCTGAAACTGTGCTTCAGCCCTAACAGTAAACTTTTTGCCTGAACTATTCATGCTTTCCTCGAAGAGGAGAAGGGAAATGTGAAATTCCTCTTTCTGCTCCTCTCTTCTACCCTGCTTTTCTTTGAAAGCTGTCCTTAGCATTTTTCCGTGCGGTTGTGTCAGGAGGTGTTACATAAGTTGCCATCTCCTCCCTGGGCTCCCTTAAAAGAGGAAGGCATGACTGCTGCTTCTTCTTGTTTGTAGCCTTTCCTCCCCAGGTTTCCTCATCCTCCTGTGTCACTACGTGGTCATTTGCACGTGCAACGCTGTCCCAAGCAGGACCACCCAGCCTTGCCTTCGTCGCCTCACTGAGCATCCTGTGGGCTCAGTAATAGGTTGGCTTTGCCCTATAGTGTCACCAAAAGACTCCTCATTACGCCGCTGCTCTGTTAGGACTCGCTTTTTCTTTCTTTGAGCTCCTTCCCCTGAAGACGGTGCTGCTTCATGGTGACCTTACTGAGCGTGAGGTGCTAAATTGCAGTCTCTCACCCAGCTTTTTTCTGCCGCAAGGTGCTGGTGAATGCTGCTGTACTTGCTTCTTCTTTGTCATCATCTGTGACACGGCTGGTGTTTTCATGAGCACTGGGCTTTGAGGCACTGGGGAGTGTGTGTGTGTGTTTTTCTTTATCGTCTTATACGTATATGCCATAGTAGAGTTACCATTTGAATAGTATTGAATTGCTTGAACTAGTGAAAGATTGGTGAGCAGCCAGGGGGCCATAGGCAGGTCTGTTGTAGGTCAAGGTTGCTGCTGTGTTCTGGAAGCCCCAGGTGCCTGGCTGGCACTACGCTGGGGGAGCAGCCAGCCTGATGGGGGGACAGGAGCCTTCTGAGATGCTGTTCCATGGGCTCCCCTTCATCAAGAGAAGGTGTGGAGGCTTTCCTTCTCGCTGGATATCCTGTCCCCCTGCACTGCAGACCAGAATCAGTCCCACTGGAGGAATGAATTAATGTGGTGCCCTGCCTAGAAGCTTCAGTACCCTTACGTGTGCTGCACAGCGGTGTAAAAATGCTCTGCCTGGCCAAGGTGAATGGCAAGGGGAGTTGGTCGTTGGCTCAGAAAGGAGAATGAGTTTGGAGGCAGAGACCTGGAGTTTAGTCATGGAGAAATAAACAAGAAAACAAATGAAATCACCTTTTTGATGTGTGCAGGCTGTGAAGATATGCTAGTTATGCCCTATTAAAGTCCACTAAACTCTATTAACCTTTCTTACACTGCTAAGACTTGCATAACATCAGCTGTTTTTTCCTCCCCCCTTTACACTAGTACAGAGGCTGTGTGGTGGGATGCTATTTTTCTCTTTTCTCTACAAAGCAAAAAAAAAACCAAAACCCGTGGTTTGTTGGTTGGTTTTTTTTTTGCCTAACCGAGGGAGATAAGAGAACTTCCTCTTATTAAATCCTGTGGCAATGCAATCCCAACCACATATTACACGACTGAATTTAACCACGCGGAGACATCTGCCTTTGGCAATTTTTGTTTTTATTAGTGCGAGAGAGAGTCAGTGCTTCTGACTACATGAATCCTAGTAACCCCTAAGACGTCTGGCTGGATCCCTGCCTGCGCAGGGTTACTTCAGTTCAGGGAATTTGCGCTGCCCGTGGCTTGTGGCAGGCTGCATCCACTCACAGGCAAAGCACCTTACATCTTTGCCCTACTCGTGCTGCGTAGCACAAATAAGATGGTGAGAATCATGTGTTTAACAAAATCTCCTTTTCATGGCTTTTTGGAAGGCTTTAAGAAGATTTTTTTTTTTTTTTTTAATCCCCAACGAGTTCACAGCCTTTTAAAATTCAAAGGATTTGGGGGTTTGCTTATAAGTTTACCTGTGTCCTCTCTAAAGGGAAACCTTTGGTGACAGAGCTGGAAACAGAATTGTGTTTATTGTCCCCCGTTATACATTTGGTGAAACAGATAGGACAAGTCTTCCTTGCTTTAGATCTTAAGACTTGCTTTGGAGCTTAATGGATACTAGCAGACTGGGTAAAAAAAAAATAAAATAATTTCTCCATAGACGCAACCCTCTGCAATTTATGTAATGGTCATTTCGATAACTTTCTATAGTAACTGTTTATGTACCTGCGCACTGGCTGTGCACTGCGACAGCTGTGGCAGTTTGCAGGCATCTGTGTTTAATGAGAGCTGTGTAATGAAATTAATGACCCCTTCCATTCTCTCTGCCTGTCTGATTCCTTAGCACTCTGCTTTCGGTTTGAATTTTTATTTATTTTAATTTGGTTTTTAAAGAGCATATGGCTTTTAAGACTAAGCTGTAGCTGTTTGCAGTGTTTGGGGATTTATTTGACGTGCTTTGAGAAAGAGGCAGCCTACAACTGCTGCTGCTGCTTGACAGAGTTTTGCTGAGGAGGCGGCTGTGATGCTTCCCATTGCTAAGCTAGCACTGGTCACTCATCTGTTTTTTCCCCTGGCTTCACCACCAACCATCATTAGCACAAACCAGAATTTGCAGATTGTAATACAAATTATAGCTAGGAACAATTTGGGCAAATAAAAAAAAGAAAAAGGAAAAAAGAAGGGGGGTGCTCTACAGAAATCAGAGCAATGCCCCAAATAGCAAAGAATAAGTGGTGAAGTAATGAGTCGTGCGTATGCTTTCATGCATTGTTAAATGTCTACATGAGGCATTAAAATGGTCTAAGAGGAGAAGGCTATAGCTCTGTACCATCTCCATCTCTGACATCGTGTCGGGTGAGTGTTATCACTCCTCAGCAGCTTCAGGCGTATTCCCATCGCCACATAAGAAGCACGTGTTTCTGAGATCCTCCTGCTTGTTACTCTTCCTCAGCACCCAGAGCTGACCCAGGTTAATCTGGGAGCTTCTTGTCTGCTAAGTAAATTGGCTTCACTTAAATAGCTGCTGAATGCGGCTTGCTGAACAAGAGCGGTGGCTGCTCAGACCGCTCAGTCCGCGGTTGCAAGGGAAAGCCAGGCTGTACGTGTCTGGGGCAGCGCCACTTGCCGCCTCTGTAAAGCAACTGGAGATCCAAAGGGAATAGCTCTGAAGACCCTGACTTTAAAGTACACAGGCAGGAGAGCTGCTGCATGGTGGGGACGTGGCATGGGCAGAGGTCCACAAGGTGGTCACCTATGGCATCTAGTCAGCACTGCTGCCTGTCAGGGGGGGACGGAGCTCAGCCGTGCAGCCATCCCAGGAGGATGGAGGCAGCCAGCATGGATGTGGTGCCAGCACTGGGAGCGGGTGCCTGGGCGGTGGTGTTGTGTTTCAGCGTGACAATGCTCTGCCTGACAATGTCCAGCCATGCCACATTATCCCTTATCAAATTGGAGCACTTGGAGACTGGCACATTTGTTTGGTTTGTGGGTTTTTTTTTTTATTACTCTGATAAATGCAGTGGTTGTATTTGTCATAAAGAAGTGGGAAAGTTGTGACTGATGCCCTTAAGCTTGCAGGAGTTGCTCTAGAAATGACGTAGATCCTGGCTTCATGGCTGTTCTGGCCCTTCACCCGGAGGTTCAGGAGGCTCCACTTTGATGGCAGTCTTCTTGAGCTTCCACAGTGCATCACTTGCCCTTGAGACCAAGAAGAAACTGTGAGCTGCATTGCTGCTGTGTACAGTCCTCAGCTACAGGGAAGTCCCATTGTACAAGGGATTTTTGCAAACATTGACTGAAAAATGGTTAATCTGCTTTTGCAACGGTGCCCACTATTGCTAGCGACGTAAGCTTCTGTGTGTGTAACCCATATGATGCTCTTGGTTTGGAACTTGTTATTCCATATATAAGTATTCCACAATTTAAAACTTTCAGTGATATCTTCCACAGTAAGAATTCAGATTTTTCCTCTTCTGTAGAAGAAATGGATTATTTTAGTGAGGTTCCTTAACTGCTGAGATTTGTTCTGAACTCCAAGTCATGAGATACTAGAACAAAAAGGCTGCTGTGACAAGTGAATATAAAATAAATGAACTGTGCTATTTTCTAAGTACTTATTAGAACAAGGGAAAAACCTTCTGCTGTGCTTGCTTCAAGGGAATTTTTAAAATGGCACATTAATAAGCCCATGCCAGAAAATGCCACACTGGTTAGGAGCTCAGCAGAAACTCAAGTAAAGGATTAGTCGTCCTCCGCCTCCCCCATTCCTGAGGTGCGACTGCATGACCGTGGCTTTGTGGCAGTGTTGGACATCCCTTCCATTGTATTTTTTGGTCAGTTGTTTCACAACGGTGTGTGTGACCTTCTATGGAGAGCAGCTTCCATCTTGACAGCAGCTTGGAGACCAGAAAGCTTGGGAACCACCAAATGAGATGCTTATATGGACAGTGGTGACATCCCGTTATGTGAGATGAGAGCAGGGGGAAAAGCAGAGAAGCTGTTTGCCTTCTTTATGATGTGTCTTGCTGTGTCCTCTGAAGAATCTGGCACAAGCTATTGTTGGGGTGGGAGAAAAAAAAATTACTTGACCCCATGTGTCTAGTCAGATAAACCTATTCCTGTGTCAACAAAGACCATTGTGGTAGAATGTATTTGCCACACAGGGTAGTTATCCTTTATGATGGACAATAAGTTACTGTACTCTGTAACAGTATGTAATCTGGGGGAGTGGCTGCTGTGGCAGATGATAGCCCTTCAATCCAGAAGATCCTGAAGAAACTTGGCTGAGTCAACAGAAGCCTTATGACGTTCAAAAGGAAGCACATAACCTCACACTGCAGGGTAAATGACCCCTTGCTGTAGTACAAGTGGACAGTTGGCTGGTTTGAGATCTTCAGAAGAGACATTAGAAGAAGCTTCCTCACTCATAAGTTGGTGCAGCACTGGAAGAGGCTATCTTGAGGCCGTGGAGACTTAGTGTTTTGGAGGTTTTCAGGTCTCAGCTGGGTGAAGCCACAGCGGACCTCATGATAGTGCCGTGTTGAGATGGTTGTCGCATCGCACGGTCTCTTTTGACCAATGTTTCTGTGTTTGTGGTTCTGTAGTACTCCTGGAGACAGACACCCAGAATTTGGTTGATGTAGGATACTTCTCTTTACCATGCAGTCCCCAGGAATTTTCTGGGATGTGGCAGAAAAAATGAATGGTAGCAGCCTGTGGAAATAGGCTGTAGCCTGCTCTGCTATATGTTTATGTTGCGTACTTCCTTTGAGTGCTCTGTCCCTTCTGCTTAGTATAGCTGTGCTGGAAAACTCTGCCAGCAAACTGAGCAGAGGCTGGTTCAGGACAACCGTTGGCTGGGAGAGTGCCGACTCAGCTGGTTTTTCTGACTTTGAGAATTCAGGAAGGATTAGGTTCTCTCCCGGATTACAGTTGCAGCTATGTGATGCTTCCCCTGGAGGTTTAAATCAAAAACTTTCCGTGTTACTTTGATACTCAGAGCAAAGGCTATATGAGGTTGTGGCTTTCTGCTAATCAGAGGCTTAAGCTTCATGTAGCACCCACCACACTTCAAAGTCATTATTAAAGTAAAAGACAACTGGACTGATAGAAAGACTAGTTGGTCTGCTGTTTGGGTTGAAGTTATATAAATGACACTCCAGATGCCCCATAAGCTGAATTCCCTATTCTAATGCAGTATCTTGTGATGTTGTAGGTGAAACTGGTAGAATACTTTTGTAATTAACTCTTGGAAAGGAGGCTTTTAACTTTTTATCCTTATGTGACAAGTGGTTTTCTTATCTAATTAGTGCTTTCTGCGGGCTCTTGCAGATGCAACCTCGGTATTGGCTGGTTATTATTTTCTGACCACAATATTCTTTGCATTTCTAGTGACCTAAGAGTGTAGCATCAGTGTAAAGAAAACATTGGCTTGACATCAACTCCACTTGTGAGTAGCCTTACTCAGTTGTCTTCAGTGGTGTTTCTGACAGCTGAAGACTTGGGTGCATGCAAGGCAGAGGAGCACCATCTTCACTGGTATGTGAAACTCCCGTTTTCTGCCTTTGCTCCCTCTGGCCCGCTTCTTTTCACAGTTTTCCGTTTCTTTACTTCACATTTTGGAATGTGCAATTGCCCTCAGTTTTAGAAGGATGGATGGATGCTTGTATTCCTTCAAAGCTTGGGCATCAAATTGTTCCGTCTTCTGTAATCTCGAAAGCAGGCTAGCCAAGTGACTGTTTTGAGGAAGTCTCATCTACTGCGGCCTTTCCTTTGCCTTTTTGTGTAGATGCTGCAGAGACCCAGCTGTTGGCAGTGGATCCTGCTGCCATTCCTGTTTGTGGTGCAGTAGACGGCTGTGCTGACTGATACACTCAGCTCTGTTGACGTGCAAACTCGACAGGAGGCTCAGCCTGTGCTGGAGACCTTTGCCGGAGTAGTAATGCAGGAGTGTGATCTTGTCAACCCCTCCTGGTTTTCCCCTTCATGGTTACAAGGCCTCAGTCACCTTGGGAAAGTCTTTTCTTCATCCTTTGATGCTTGCTCCTTGCTCTTGCAGGGCACCACAGCATCAAGGTCTTGTCACCAGCTTCATTCTAGAAGCGTGGTGGGGCTGGCTTCTGGCCACACGGTGGGAAGTCCTTAAAATGGTCGAGCTGTCTGCTAATGCAGCTTCTGCTCCATTCTCTGCCTGTTATAATATGCACTTCATTTTATCCTTTCTGTCCAAATGCCTTTGAATTTGTGAGACAGCATAAGCTGCTTATGAAATAGCCGTAAAGTACACTTGGCCAAGCGCCGCTCTTGATTTCTGTAGCGTTCCTGTCCCCTCGTCACACTCCTCAGCGATTTCATAGCGTCTCTCTGAGCGCCTCTTGTTTACATCCTCCCATTTTAATCCCCACTGTTCAGCCTCCTCCTCTGTTTAAACAATTCCACCTTGGCATGAAGTCTTCTGCAGAAGATGCTGGTATGAAACGCACAATTGCTGTGGCGCTCTGCCAGGCTCTTCCAAGCAGGAGCCAGCTTTTGAGGCTCAATCTCTGTTAAGAGCATACTATAAAAGACTTTGAAGTCCTGTATCCAGATTCAGTCAGGAAGCTTGGGTACTCTTTGCATAATGCCAGGACAAATGGTACTGTCACTCAGATGCCACCAGCTGATTGTTGTTCTCCCGCCACCAAACAGCAGCATTGCTCTTGGCCCTGTGTTTAACAAAACAAACTGGTTTCCACTGTACGTATGCCTTTGTAAGGTTTTTAACTGGGCAAACCCACTTGTCTGAGAGGAAGATGTGCAGGTATGATATGGTAATATTGCATTAAGTTTCTGATGGTGAATAAGGAGGCTCGAGGAGCTTTCGCACAAAAGCTTGATAACCTATGGTTCACATACCTGACGGAGAAAGAGAAGCAAACTATTTCAAGTCATATTTTATTGCTTCCCAAGTTCAAGTCTGTTTTGCAGGGACACAGAGGTAAATTCTTCAGTTAGAGTCCCTGTTAATCTCTTTGCCTTCTAAGGCCTCATAATTTTATTGCCAGCTTCGTTCTCTATGTCAGAACCATAGTGTGGTGGTGTGCCCTTTCCCAAACAAGCCCATTTGATCTAATTAAGGACTACTCAGTTTTGCCATCGCTGCAGTAGGACAGGGTTGGATTGGAGAAAGTGCCATTTCTGGAACTAAGAAGCTCTACCCCAGCAGGGAATGATTCAGAAAATCCGGAAAAAGAGCCAAATGCCAGAGACCACTTACACTATAACATAATGCCTGTATTTGGAAGCTCTAAGTCACCTTTGATTTTTATGAGCTTCTAAATTTTTGCTTTCGGTCTTGTTCTCCTCCCCTGTTGGACAGGTTTGAGTAATTCAGTGCAAGTTAAATAACTCGCCCATGTCCAGTTTTAATGACTCAGAAGAAGTCAATGTTGCTGTAAACACAACAGTCTTTGTGAGCCTCTCTGTTCCTGCAGAATTATAAGGAAACAGGCATCCTGTGAAAATTTTTTTTAAAAATAATAATCTTAAGACTGAACATTATACAGAGCATTTTCCCTCATTTCAAAACCACTGAACATAAGGTGAACTGGTTTGAAGTGAGACATTATTACTCTTAGATAAATATAGTAAGAAATGCAACATGGAAGAAGGAAAGTACATTTTATCATGATAGAAATTATACTAAAGGCGAACTCCCCCCCCCCCCCCCTTCTAATATGGGCAACTGGGTTTGGTTCGCTGTCCATCAAAAGTGAGTTGAAACAACTTGTGTGTTTTTTGTGAGTAAATATAACTGTCATCAGATTATTGTCGTGTGTCGCCCGTCGTCCCCCTCACCACCTTGTAGTAGTATTCTCTTCTGCTTCCTGCATTATCATGTAGTGAAGTGGTTGGCACAGAAGTAATCAGTGAAGGAGTAGGTGGAAGTGGTGACAAGGAAGCCTCCTGGATTGTCACCCTGAGTTTTGAACAGTGTTGGAAGTTAAGCTGCATTGCCACTGCCTGCACCTGGTCCCCGTTAGAAGAGACATGCAGGCAAGGTTGCTGTGTTCAATATAATTTAATATAGGTATTTGGTTTGCTTCTGTTTTATTCATTAGGCTATGACTCTGTAATCGTTCTGTTACTGGCAGTCTCAGGTCTTCTGTGGTTTCATCTCATCCATTTGGGAACTTGGGGATTATTTTCAGATGCCTAGTCTATTTTAAACTCTCTTTTATTTTTTTTTTTAAATCAACAAATAATGAGTTAGAACAGATTGATCCTTTTGAGCCATTTGTCTAATTAACCTTTGCCTCTCAGGAATCAGCTTTGGTTCTGTTCAATCAAGCGCAATGTATCCCAGCCTTTAATAACCAACATTTCTTCTGAGAATCTTGGAAGTCTTCCATGACTTTTACTTTTCTAACTGCTACCACTCTGTTGGCATTGCACCTGTTTGCAGAGGTAGACTTGAGGTAGGAAAGAATAATCAGAGGACACCAAGAGAAAAGTCTTTAGGATGGCCTATAACTTAGCAAAGTGTTTCTAAAAAGTGCAGTTAGCTCTGGGCTCATGTCTTCAGTGCTCTGCATCCCAAATTGAGACGGGTTAGCAAATCTTTATGAACATAATCATGAATGAAAGGATTTGTGTGCACATGGCATGCACCCGTAAGTGTGCCCCTTCTGCAGCTTCTCTGGCTTAAGCATTTGAGGCAATCTTCAGAAAGGGAGACTTTATGCAAGTGGAAATGAGTAGACAATGTCCAGACTTCTTCTCTCTTACCTGGAGAAGGAAAGAATTAGGCCTGAGACGTGATCCTCTATGTGTAGGAGGAGCTATGCAGGCTCCTTCCCTGATGTTCTTATCCTCTTTTACGATAGAAGCCCCCAGAATTTGCACAAGTGTCCTGTTGAGCATCAGTGCCTCACAACTCAGGAGACACCTTTTCCGGGTAGATGGACAAGAAAAGAATGATGTTCCTTCAGCTAAAAAAAAATATAATAAAATAAAATAATTCAGTTCCTTCTCTCAGACACTTTGGGAATTTTGAGCAGCTCCTCTCTTAAATTCACTGTGCGTGACCTGCTGTGCTTACTGGTGTAGGAAATGTCTCTGTGCACAGCAGTGTGGATTTTATCCCTTTGGAAAGATCTTGGAGCGAGTGTTCCCAAGAAGAAGGTCAAGGTGGCTTCCAGGTCTCATTATGCATGGGCATTCACATGCTTTCTGCAGCTGGCTGTGGCTTGGGTCATTTTGTGAGCATTTCTTACTCCTTTCCAGAGTGCTGGGAAGAAGTTTGCTGTTCTTGCAACCTCCCTTTTTGGTTTTGCAGTCATGCATTTGGAATACACAGTGTCCAGGGTTTATGAATCATCGTTCTGTTCCTGCCATGATATAGCTGTGCTGAAACCACATTATCAGCTGAACATAAATCAGACCCTCAATGCAAAGTTCGTAGGTCCTGCAAAATGGTGCACAGGGATAGGAAAGAGAGCAGCAAGGAGAGAGCTGCACGTGAGAGAGGATTGAGAGGGCATCCCTGGGCCCAGGGAAGTGCTGAAATGGAAGAAGAGAGCAGAGAATATTTCACTTGCCTCCTGCCTGTTAGCCTGGGTAATGCTGCTGTTTCCCTCCATCCGCTCTCAGTAGTAACCATCCATAATTCATGTTTTCCCCCTTTTAGTTCCATTACAGTTTCCTTTCTCCCCGTGAAAAATACTTCAATCACTCACATAATGTAATAGGAGCCGTGAATGCAAACATCGGGGGAACAGTGTTTGCCTGGCCTGTGCTGCACCGCCAATTTGCCTGATGGATTTCAGCTTCTCTGCTCCTTCCATTTACTCCTGGTTCCCTTCCCAGCTGCAGTGCCTTGATCTGCTTTTGAGTCTCAAACCATTCTGCAGGCAAATCAATGATGACTAGACATCGAAGAACAGCTGCTTTCATCCGAACTAGAAAACTGCAAAAAAGTAGCCTAATAAAAACATACATGTATACATATAGTTATATATAAACATATGTTTATAAAATTACTTGTAAGATTTATAATAGCTATTTAACATGCAAGTATATCTAATGTCTTTATAGAAATATATATATAAAATACATATATACAAAGTCAATATAAATATGTTGTTTTTTTAAAAAAAGGGAATGCAGCCCCCTATTTTTATCTTAATTTGTACTTACTGTACAAACGTATTTTTCCTGAGACTCTTCCAAATCATTTTGTTGTGTCATTAGCTGGCAGCTAGTCCCAAAGCAATATGGCATGGTATTCCCATCCAAGCCCGTCAGCTTACTTCATAAGCTCTCTGGTGGCTTCCAGCAGCCATTAAGACGTGGCAGCGGACACGATTTTTCCTTCCATTTAAGGAGTGATTGAGAAGACGCAGATGCTTTTAGTAGAAAAGGGAGAAACTGATTTTATTTCCTTGTCAGAATTCGTAGGGGTAGATGCAGAAAGTTTATGAGGCTGAAAGTCGTTAAGCATGCTATTTTTTCTTTCTTACGTCTGCTTTTGTTTTTGCTGGGGTTTGAATGGACAGGGTCTTGGGGGGAAAGACAACTTGGTAAATGGCATACGACAGCAAAAATGAGATGGTTTTCATGTGCATGCATTGATGGATGGAATCACTGGGGCAGGCAGAGCCAAGAAACCAAGCCTCAGGTCTCATTAGACATTAGCAGCAAGGGACAATTCCAAATGTGGAATTTAAAACAAACAAGCAAACAAAAAACCCCACAAACACCACCCCACCATCCCCCAGGTATCTCCTCCCCATTTGCTTAAGCAGCAAGTTTTTCTGTGTTTGTCACTTTTTGGCTCTTTCCTCACTCCCCATGTACTTGCACGTGCTCAGTGCCTAAGCTTCTGCCTGGGCTTGAAACAATTAGCAAGCAGCTAATCACAGCCCCGAGCCTCAGACTGTCAGCAGCTGGCTGCAACGGAGCGGTGCCGCGGCCCTCCTGGGGAACACGGGCCTGTGCCGGCTGCTGCCCCATCCTTGTCGTTGCTCACCCTGTCCCCTGGCAAGCGCCCAGGGAGAAGCAGGGGCTGTGGGCTGCAGCGTGAATGGTGACGAAACGGTGCATGTCCTTTTGGTGGGAGGGCTGGGGACCGAGGTCAGGTGTGGGGAGAGCAGGCAGCTGGTGGGGAGTGCTCCCGCCTAGGTGCCAAGGGCCATCAGCACAGCTCAGCTGCATTTCTTTGGGCTTTCTTGCTTCTGACGCTTGTGTTTCATGCCCATCTCTTAGAGCAGAACTGATTTATGAGTGAGGGACGTTTGTGTGGCTACGCAATACAGTTTTAGCATGCAGATTTGATGACCCAAGGGTCTTGTGTCCTGTTCTTTTTGCTAACTAACCCCAATGTGAGTCTGTCATCAAGCACTCCGGTCACGTTCATCCATGCTCTACTCTTGGATATGTAAGTCATCCATAAAACTTCGCTGTGGGCCGTAACATGGTTACAGGATCTTATCTCAAGAGCAAAGAGGGAAAGTTTATGGACTGAAAGGGAGCGAGGAGGGAATGATTTATTGATGTTCAAAATAACTGTTTGGGGTTGAGTGGTTTTTGCACAGGCTATTTATAATAATGTCTGTGAGCCTAGCTGAAGCGTGATTCGGTACAGCTGTATGCTGAAGACAGAGCCAGAAAACTAAGAGAAGTCAAATGACATTTCTTGATGTTGTTAACTTTAGTCAGGCTTGTGTGCTGACTAATAGAAAGCATGATTTTTTTGGGGAAAAAAACTCAGGCCTCAAGCAAATATGTATAAGTTTGCAAAGCCAACTGAGACTGATGCTCAGTTCAGGTCACTGCTGGATGACAGCCCCGGGTTGGTGATGACTGGCAATGAGCCCTGTGCCATCCCAGCCTGCAGGTCAGAGCCAGGCAGTGCTGGCTGTCTGGGGAGCTCTGCTCTTCCAGGCTGCGGAGGGAGGCTGGCTGCCAGGAAGGAAGAGCAAAGTGGTAGTAAATCTGGCTGTGCTGGCGTGCCTGGAGACTCCCCATGCACCAGGTGTTTGCAGGCTAACAAGGTGTGGAGAGCTGAGGCATAGGTGCTGGAAATGCCACCTTCCAGCCAGGGTCTTGCTGCTCTACCTTTGCAGCCGCCCTGAGTCACAGCACCAAGCCGCTTCTGTGGGATGCCTTCGTGAAGCCAAGCGTTGGCTTAAATGCTTCACCGACTTTCTGAGCACTGAACTTAATGCTTCACATTTTCCTCATTTCCTCCTCTTTCCCGTTTTCTCAAAATCACCAGGTTCTGCACTGGATGGGATCCTCAGCTGTACCCTAGATGTAGGTCACTGTGCTTGTTGATGCAGGACGCTGCTTTGGAGACCTTCTCCCTTGATAGTGGCCACCAAGTGACCTGTGTCCATAATGGCTGGAATTCTTCTGCTGTGCAGGGATGGTCCAGAAATGGGCTGTAATCCTAAATCCTCTCTACCCCTATAGCAGAGCACCCTCCAAGCTGGTTTTGGGGGAAGCAGCTTCTCTCCCACAGGTGGAGGCCTCAGTTCATTCTGTATGGAGACATCTTGGATCTGCCTTGCATGGCGGTTGCTGTCTATCCCATGTGCCTTGCTGCAGAACCATAGGTTTGCTGGTTTGCAGGCAGGTGACCCTGCAGTGGTTCTTAGCAAGGCCGTGACATCCCCTGTCGCAAGAGCAGATGGGATTTTGTGGGCAATGTGACCTCAAGCTGGGAAGCGAAGCTCAATGTGAATAAAACACAATGATGGCTCCTGGTAAACAGGGACGCACCAACCAGTAAGGGGCCTTATTGGCAAGTTTGCAGTATTGCAAAAGGTTGCTAAAAAGGCTTAAATTATTCCTGGCTACGTGGGATTACAGCGAGGAACCCAATGCTACATGTTTTTAAGTAAGAAGACTTTGAGGAAAGGATTGCAATGCTACCCTGAGGCGTAGAGTTGTGCTCTAGCTATAGGCGTTTGCTCAGCACTGTGACTAATCTGGAAACCAAAAGGAATTCCCTTAGAGGAGAATGCTGTGCGTCACCCGCAGCCAAAAACAGAGGGAGTCATGAGTTTCCTTGACAGCACATCATGTTTGCGTATTTTTATTGCTGGAGGAGAGTCCTTCATCCTGATCACTGCATGTTTTCAAGTATTTTGAGTGTGCCTGGGGTGCCAGGATATTAATGTCAATAGCTTTGTTTAAGTAGATCATGTAAGTAATTGAGCCAGTGACTATTTTTAATGGGGCTTTAGATATAAGCAAGTCCATTTTCAGCAAGTCAGTGTAGTTACTTGCATTACAGGTTTCCTATCAGCGTACTTTAAAGCTGGCAGATAGAGCAGGTGCTCCAGGAACCAAAAGATTTCGTCAGGAAATATGATTTTTCTACAACTTTATTCATAAGTTAGTGTTTGCATACCACAGGTGAAGATGAAAGAAATGACACCACGGCATATAAACAGAGTACTTAAATGTTGTGTTGTAGACCACAAGAGCTTAGGCTTCAGCTTTGGCTTTTGGTAGCTCGATTTGCATTTCTGCTTTATCAGAGATTTTTTTTCCCCTACTCTCTCAGTTGCTGATTATATTCCCATTTACTCTGAAATCCTTCGTGAACACACAAGCTACAGACAGCATACATAGTTAGGAGCCGCTTTCAATGTTTGTAGGATTGCTGATGTAGTGCCTGAATAAGCAGCCTGATCTATTTTCAAAGCGTCAAACCTCCAAAGCAGCAGCCTTGAAAGAAGCTGCATTTCCAAGCCACCATTGCATGAAGTAGCACATACTAATGTTGCTTGGAATTGCTGGAAGAAATAGCAGTAAATAACTGGCTATCAAGAGCAGTTTTCCAGGTAGTGAACTGTAATCCAGTGGGCAGAGACAGCATCCGTGATGGTGCTTCAAGGGAAGAACGATCGTGCAGCTGGCTGTATGAAGGCTGATATTTGCATTTGCTGATTCCTTTTGACCCAGAAAATACACTGGTGTCACCTGAGGAGGAAAGAGTGAAGTACTGGGCAAACATTGATCTCTGAAAATTTGTAACAGTGGAGAGAAGTCTTTTTCACACCAAGCCAAACCCAAGTTGATGCAAATCATGTAACACTGAATTCAGATTTGCTTCTGGCCCAGCATATGCAGTATCTCTGTAGGACGTTAACATTTTGTATGGGTTCTTCACCTCTGAACAAGAGCACAGCATTCCTGCAAATATAATGAGACAAAGTAAAAAGATTCCTGCTCCCTGTTTTATTGCTTGCTTCTGTGCAACTCGGTACACTTTGTTTTTAATTAAAAGCATACCAGTTGAGGAATTTCTGTGGGGCTTTACTGGTGTAAATGGGAAGGAGGGTAGGTTTGTACAGAAAGATGATAACCTCTGATGAAAACAGCACTTGCATCTGGGTTGGTCTGCATCTTTCTTCTGTGGGTGTCGAGTGTCAGATAATCCACGATTAACGTTCTAGAAATAAATCAGTCAATCGGTAGAAGCATCAGCAGCCTGGATGGATAAATTCTACCTTTTGATGATTAAGCAATGGAAAAGTTGCTGGCTTCAAAAAGAAAAAGACCAAAGTAATTTGCATAACAAAACCCACATTGTTGTACAGCTTGCCAAAGGGAATGGCAAAATGTTAGATTGTACAAGGTACACACAGACTTGAAGCGATCTTTGCAGTGGCTGTGAGCATCCCAGTTGTCTCCAGTTCAGCTGAATGCTTGTGTGCAGCCTAGTGTGTTCACCACATGGTAACAGAAAACCATGTGCCCCCTGCTACTGTAGTGGTTGGGCTTTAATGGAATACCTTTTTCTTTTTCCTAATTATCCAGTTGTTTTCTGAAGCATCTCCACCCTCTCTGTCTTGGGAGTGGTGGCCTCTGCAGACTGGAAATGCGTGGTCTGGGGTTGTTTTATAATGCATTGGATTTAGGCTTTTTATGACACTTTGAAGACATCTGAAAAGTAGAAATACATTAAAGTGAAAGCACATTTGTGTTTAGGGGTTAGGCTGTGAGTACCTGCAGCAGAAGGCTACAGAGTGGAAGGACAGGACTAAAGCTACATTTTGTCAGCGGCTGTTACTGGATGGGTGTACGTCATTAACTTATAAGAAGTCAATGGACGTTCAAGAATTATGCAATGTTGTTCTGAGGTTTTCAAAGACTAATGAAACTATAAATAAAATAAAACTTCTTGTAGTACATGGCAAATTATATCCTTTGGCAGACCTCTACGCTGACTGTTCGCACAGTCTTGAATATGCACATTTAACTGCACTGGCTCTCTGCTGTGTCTGTCTACAGAGTCTTAAGAGTCTTTTAAACAATATTTATATGTATACTTTGACTCTTCTACTGCTGCACAAGTGTTATTGTACCCCTAGGTAAGGGAAATTACCCTCTGGAGCCCAAGGATAATATATTAAGCGACTGGTTTCAAGACTGGGTAAGGAAGGTGAGCAGTCAGAGTTGCAATAATGGTCTAGTGCACCGTAAAAAGCCTGCCAGTGTTCTGCAAGCCTGGCTTGGGGCAGCATGGTGTGACAGCAGCTTCTGCCCTCATGGGAGGACATAAGGGATGATGCCACCACAGGTGAGTTGAACTGCCCTGAGGAAGTGAGGTTCCTCCCTCATTTCATTAACCATATAGCGAACCCAAACTTTAGCTTCACTAGGCACCAAAGCTGTAGAGAGCTACAGTTCAGGTGGGCTGAATTGTAACCACGCCATCCTAAAGCAGATGCCCGGTCTGTAAGCATCTGTAAGTGGATGTGTTGTTGATCCCTTCTACTCTCTGGCCAAGGCAGCTGCTGTGGACCGTTGATGGCAAGTGCCCAGGGATGGGGAGGTGTGAGGTGTGGCCTCACCAGTGCTGCTGCCGGGGGAGCATCACCTCCTCGGATGTGCCAGCCATGCTTTGTCAGTACTCCTCAGCTTCATACCTGTCCTGTGAGCCCTGCAGCTCGCTGGGGGTGCAACAAGATCCTTTCCTGAAATTCCTTAGTGTAGGAAGGATTAGGCTTTTCCACTATATGGGGAAACGTGCAAGCAACTGAAGCAGAAGGAAGATGGATAATTTCTAATTACTCATTAAACTGATTATGGAAGTATAGGTGTTGTACTCAAGGTTCTCATATACCTTGACTTAGCTGTGATTTTAGCTGTCTTACAGGGTAAAATCCTGTTTGAGTAACTCTCGTAATCTTGAAGTGAATGAAATTCCACGTGCAGGATTTAGCTCCTAGAGGTAAACTTAGAAAAGATTTGGTAGATGAAGAAATTTGGGTTTGATTAGCAAATGGCATTACATGAATAATAGTTACGGATTATCTCTCTGCCCTACTTTCAAACAGTTATGCACATTTCCCTCATACCTCCCTCAATTTTCTTGAGCTGGGTTGTTTTAGTTACTGTACCTCATATATAATACAGAAAATCCCTGGGAATGACTGTCGTGGGACTCATAGAAACCTGTTGATACTGAGGAACAAGGCTGAATAGAAATGATAGAAATGTTTAGAGTCTTTCTCTGTCATTCAGAAGATCCTTCAGTGTTAACTTAAGGTATTAAAAATGTAACAATTAATGCAGTTTCTCTGTAAGGTGTATTCGGGTATGCTTGTAAGTTGGAAACCAGAAAATCTCTGGGACAGCTAATTCAAAGCAAAGAAAGTAACACTGGTTCTCTCTTGCTTTTTTGTACATTTTTTGTATCTGTACCTCTATAGACTCTTTTTTGAAGTGAGAAGATAAAAAGAGAGCTTCAGTTCTGCTGTTACTTGTGTTTCTGTAATGCTTGCAATGGAGTGATTCATTATTTTGTCCTCTCTGTTTTTTTGTTGCAGCATCAAGCTTTTGGCTGTGCAGGAGCTGGTCGATAGAGAAGCATTGGAAAAGGTATTTAAAAATACATCTTATACAACTGTCATAATACACCTAAGTTCTTAAAGTCCTTAGTGTTAGTCAAGCTTCCTAACTTTATAGAAATCGTGCAGGATAAAATAGGGCATCTTCCTAGCTACACAGTACGTGAATCAGAGGGGCAATGTTTTGTCCAAGTTGGCTGCATACTTGTGGTGTTTTCTAATTTTGCAGTGGGCTCGGGGTAAGCAATGTCTCAAGACTGCCCATATTAGCTTTTGCAGAATCAGTTCCTTGCTAACAGCTAGAATAAGGTGATGATTTGCACCATCAAGGATGACTGTCTGAAGCAGAAAGAGTGTCTGAGGAGCCTCTTGTGAACATCCAGCTCTGGAGAGCGGCAGGAGATGCCTTGGCAGACGTGTGGATTCGTTTAGTGATGAAAGGATCAAAGCGCGTGTGGTGCCTGCTGGGCTGAGCAATCTGGCCTGCCTTGCGCGGGGGTGGTCCTGCCTTTAAGCCTGGCTTTCCAGGGATCCGAGGGGCATGGCGCCCACTGACCACCCCAGGGACGG
>JAVJGJ010000047.1:93900970-93921158 GCA_035590215.1 Microhierax caerulescens
CCCCAGGGACGGCGGGCTTTGCAACCAGCCCGTGCTGGGCTGCGCGGGGGCAGAGAGCAGGAGCTGTGCCGAGCCCGTGGCTCGCTGCATCCAAGCAATGTGGCCCCACATGGGGGTGCATCCCCCTGGTCCAGCGCCTGAGACCTCCCGTTAGCTTAGCCCAGCCGCTGGTGCCTCGGCAGCCTGCCGTCCCACCTGCAGAGCCGCAGCAACACCGGTAGCCTCACAGGTCTGGAGGGTTTGTAAATAATAAAACCTGTTGTTGCCCTTCAGCCAAGGCCGTTGCAAACACAGCAGTACCCTATAGGTCATTTCCTGCTGCGTGAAGAACCTAATGTATTTCTTATTGGTTTATGATTTTGCTGGCCTGGAGGGTAGGACTGGACTCCCCGTGCCCACATTGAGACCGGCAGGTTCCCTTCACTTTCTGCACCAGCTCCTTCATCTAGAAGACCAAGGAGCCAGCCGGGAGGCAGCACGGCAATAGGAGAGGCTTGGTAGGGTTCAAAGAAAATGATGGATCCGGACCTGCTGGGAGAACTGCTGCCTTGTGTTGGTCATTGAGCTGGTGCTGCCCCTCTGTACCTATAGTGACCTGACAAGGCTGGGGGAGGAAGGAGGAGACCTTCTCCTGCCTCGAGCACATGGTGCCTGTGTGAGGAAGGCGCAGGTCCTGCAGCACAGGCTGCGTCTGCTAGGTGCTCTCAACGTACTGGGTAAAACGAAATCCAGCAGCAGCGGGTGCTTCAGCCTTGTGCTTTGCCCCTGACTGGAGGTGCACTTCACAGAGGTCCTACCTACAACCCAGATAATTCAAGAGGGCCATCTCTTCATTGGCTTTCATGAACTCAGGTTTTGACCCAAAGAGGTGGCTTTTCTTAAAAGGCAGCGACTGAGGACTAGGCAGGTGATACTGTAGCTTTCTGCATGAGTAGAAGACACAGTTCTCAACTGCTCATGCAAAACAGGTGAATATTCACAAACTGTTGACATTTGCAGCAACTGGTTTCTCTGGCATCTCTAGCCCTGTACACTGCTCACCTTGCTGTCAAGCTTGCACCTCCCTTCAGCACGATGCCTCCTAAAACACAGCCTGGCACGGGCAAGTGACCTCAGCCTGGAGGGAATGGCTGTGTGAGGCATCGTCTGGAGCTCTGCAGGAAGCTCCTCAGAAAGGCTCAGCCTCAGGAAAATGATCTTTCTAAATGGAGCTCTCTGAATATTTGATATCTGCTTTCATACAATGCCAAGCTTAAAGAATTTAAAAGGCCAGTTTAGCCCTCTGGAAAATAACAGGGTTGGAATTATGTAAGTTCAAAGACATTTGCTCTTTGTTTTTTAAGTACAGGAGGGAAAAAAAAGTAGACTAGATCAAAATCCGTTGTCCTGCCTGCTTGCAGAGTCAGGTTTTGTGAACACATGCTGGGTTGTGCATTTGTAAATCACTATGTATCTACATTATACTGCAGGAATACAGAATATTATTAAATGATAATATTTTAATGTTCATTGCAAGACTGATTTTTCTGGCTTTTGAAGGGGAGTTTTCTTTAAGGTAGCTATGGACACGATAACCTGAAAATTGTTTTCTATAGAATACTTTCTAGTCTCTCATAGATGGTTTTGAACTTTTGTAACCTTATTTCTAAAATTCAATGCTTAGCTTTGAAAGTGTCGTTATGTATTTTTGACATTTGCATGGGAACCCAGAGTGAGCAGCAGCACACTGGTGAACAGCAGTGCCCCCTGAAACGGCTTAGGGGCACACACTGGTGTTCGTGCTGCAGACTAGCTCCATTAAATCAAATCACATTGAAGTTAAGGGCATGTGTAGTGAGTCTCTTGAGAACCAGGACCCTGAGACAGTATCAGAAAACTATCTTGCACTGCAAAGCGCAGTTTACCATCACATTTTTGAAATGGGATGACGGTCTGGGAGACAAGGCATATGAAGCAGCAGGCTGTTGGAGCAGGATGGGAGAACCCACTTGAACCGTTGGGGTCTTGAGAAGATGGCAACCCCCTGTGGGGATGTTGCAGAAAGCTTTGCCCTCGTGTAGCAGAGTGCCACTGTGCTTCAAAAGCCTCACATCAGTTATTTACTGATTGCTTACAGCAGAAGGGTTTAATGCCATTCTGACTGTCTTGGATAATTTGTTATCTTTTAAATGTTTTTCCCACCTTGGCCATCGAAAATGAATTGGTCATGCCATGAGAAGCTTTGTGTCATGCAAAGACACAATTGTGTCTTTGTTTAATTTCCTAAATCCTAATGTTTTGGCCAATTTGACCCTTTATGCCAAAGATCTACCACACCTGGCTGCATTTATGCCTGGGTTGCTGAGACAGGAGGAGTAATCGGCAGGGTTTCATTACAGTTCATCCTGGCTTGGGACAAGCTTGTGTGACCCTTGGATGCTGCTCATCAGCTGGTTTGTTTCTCTGGGGTGCCACGGGCACCTGTAAGCACTGCAGAAGGGGTTGTTGCTTGTGGAGCTGGACCCCAGCACCGTGCTCGCTGTCATTAAGAGGAACGGAAAAGTAGTAATTTATCTCTGTGAAACAGGACCAGGTCACGTAAGAAGAACACAGATCTTTACCTGAAGAAAACTCTGGGTCAGAGACAGGTTTGTTTACGTTTGTTTTGGCCATAGCCCATCAGACCTGTTCCAGCACGTACCCCGTGTGAGTGCTCTCACTGTCAGCTTAAAACTAAGCTTACCTTGAACCCTCAAATCGATCTGTTTCCTTCCCCCTGCCTCCTTGCTGAGCTTGCCCTGGGGCTGTGGGGTTGCCTTGCTGCTGTGCCTTCGCTTCAGAAGTGCCGGTGCCGTTTGCCCAGGGCAGCGACGAATGCAGACGGCAAGATGTCAAGGGACGGCTTGCGGTTGTGACAGCCTTGTCCCCACAAGGGTTCAAGGCCTCTCAGGCTTTAGGGTGAAGTATCTCAGGCATGCAGGTCTGTTGGCGCTGTGTCCTGTGTGAAGCGTCTCTTCCTTTTGCGGAAGCAGAGCTCTGGGGGAGACCCCCAGGGACACTCTTGCCCCAGCATGTTTTTGAGTACTTTACTGAGTCTAATTTTGGGAAGTCCTTAATTGCACATGAAGAATTCTACTTGGCAAGTGTTAATTGTATTGGGAAAGGGGAAAAAAAGAATTCTCCTGAGGGACATGCTGTTTTTATAGTTTAAAAATAAATCTGTTTAAGTAATTAGCAGATTGAACTGCCTAGCCAGGTGACATTTCACATTGGTTGCTGGTTTAATGTTTAAATCTGTATCCTTCTCCACAGGCAACAAGTATGCCAAAATGATTGTTCTCATTGGCGCTTGGTGCCAGTAGGATGTGCAGGAAGGGTCATCTGTATTGTAAGAAAAAAAAAAGTATTCTTTGCGTTCTGCCAAATGTTCCCCCCTGCGCTTTTCAGGCATTAACACAGGCTCTTGAGCTCATTTCTCCTTCAGAGGTAGGTTACTGAGGCAAGTTAAATAATCTGTACAACCATGTTATATTTAGTAACCCCCTGACAGCTTATAAGGTATGCCTGCTTTGGGAACAAGCAACTGTAACCCATTATTTTCCTATTTCTGTATTAATAAGCAAGTGCATCTGCTGTTACTTGAGATGAGAAAGGGCTGTCCGCTTGACTCCACAGGCAGAGCGGTTTGGCTTCTCACCTAGGAAATGCAGATCGTGTAACTCTGATCCACAGTTTGTGGAAGTGTGGAATTAATCTGCGAAGTGATGATTATTCTGCTTGAAGTTGGAAGTGATCTGTCTAGGCTGGCATGAGGGATATGCTGGGTGGGCTGAAGCACGGTAGGGAGCTGGGGTGAGATCTGTGGTTTGGTTCAGGGATGATTTTCTTGAATTTGATGCTAACTTGCAGCTTGAAAATCAGGGTCAGTAACATTGGTTTCGCCGTTGAGGCTTGTCTGTGCTGGTGATGGCAAATTTATGCACCGTGAGCTATGTCCATCCAAGAGGTCGGTGAAAGGAAAGTGAGAAGGACAAAGTAATTAATTATCAATGGGCTTACATTGCCTGTACAGGGTTTTTACCTTCACTGGAGAAGTTTTGGAGGTCACAAATCCAAAGGGATTGGAAGTGTTGCACCTGGCATTCAGAAGTAGAGGTTCTGTAGCTGTGAATCAAAGGATACATTTGCTGGGCACCGGGAGAGGCAGTGACATAGCCTCCAGCCTTCTTAGTATGGGAAGGGATCTCTTCTGTCTGCTGGCCAGATGTTACATGGGCATTTCTGCTGGTGTGGAGATGAAGAGTTGAGATGACAGAATGAGAAAATTCTGATCAGTCTCGTCCTCCACATAGATTTCCCCCCTGCCACCCCATATGAAGAGTTATTTCTCTTTCCTCAAAGAGGAGATCTTTACCCTGTGGAATAAAACGTAAAGCTTAGCACTGTTAAGCAAGCAATCCCTGTGAGCTGCGCTCTTGTTATTTTTTCCACCTCCCTCAGCAGTCCTGATGGCTGGAGTTGTCTCCCATGACGTGGAATCTGCTTCCTGGGTTTCCGCGCCCATAGGAAAGCCCAAGGTATCTGTATTTGGGAGGTGTTTGCTAGATGCAACCCCTTCCCATTTGTGCAGGATTTCCATACTGTGCCTGAGGAATCAAGGAGCCACAACTGGGGTGCTACTGAGGAGCTGGCATTATTTTAGTAAAGGAAGATTAACCTGCCCATCATTGATCAGAAGCAGCTTTTTTCTGAGGGGAAATGCAATGATGAATGCTGCCCCCTTTTCCAGGGTAGGACCCGGGAGATGAGGACAAAAGGGAATGCTTGTTTCTTTCTAGTGGCATCACTCTAACAGTGCCATTTCGGTGGCAGTCAAAAACGGGTTTGTAAAATGCTGAGCTGCCCTGTGCGTTCCCTGCTGCAGCCTTCTACTTTCTATGCAGCACACAGAGAATTTTAACTAAAAATCTGCTTTTGTTTTCTCGGTCCAGTGTACTGTTTCCTCCAGATATTATCTGAACATAAAAAGTATGACGTCAATTGAGGTTCCAGAATTTCCAGTATGAAATGCATCTGCTGGAGGTTTTTATTTATCTTTTGTCTGCTATTTGAGTAGATTGAGCCAGATCAGTGTTTAATCATGATTAAGCCCATTGTAATCTCTGCTCTTTGTAAAATCCCTCTCGGAGCAGGTTGTTTATTTGTGAACGGTTACCCCTAGGAGCTCGTCGGTGTTTGGAAGAGAGGCGCTCTTTTCCCTTTGCAGCAGCGAGCGTAGGCACATCGCTTCTTGTTGGCATGGATATAAATATGTTTGTGTATGCACTTGCTAGGGCGGTTGGAAGTGAGCTGTAACATGCCTTGACATGGAGCAGCTGGTCACCTGAGGCCATTTGATGGCCCGTCACCATGTCCTCTGTGAAACCCCCCAGTGGCTGGTCATGCAATCAGCGCTGCCCGTGCAGGCAAGCGTTGTGCCCTGTGTATAGGCTGGCACTGGCATGGGAGCTCCCATCCGTGTCTCCTGAAGGAAGAGTGGGGAAGGGATGTTGACACTCCACACCACACACACCCCTTCAGAGCGAGGGTCTACCGCTGCTGTCTGAGCTCTGCAGCTGCTGGGGTTGCACCACCTGGAATGTATCTGTTGCCCCTGCAGCCAAAATGTCCTGCCCTGTGTCTGCCATTAGTTTTTTGGAGGGTGCAGTGACACGGCCATTCCGGAGAGGTAGAGACAAATTGTTATCCTTCATTTATGGAGACGTGCTGGAGTTGCAAGGAAATCACATGATCTTGGCAGAGTCACCTAAGATGACGAACTCGGAGCAGAGTCAGGAAGTGAACCTCACTCCCCTGAGTCCCAGGCACGCTTCTAACGCCAAGACAGTCCTTCCTCTTTGATGTGAATTGCTTTTACTGCAGCAGGCGTGCACCCCAGAACTGCAGTTAGTTCAGCACTGAGCGTGTGTGTGATTTTTAAATGCCATGAGCTCCCCGTACACTGTGAGCCCCGTCTTGCTTCACTTTGGAGCTGTTGGTTAACAAAATGATAAGGCAATCGGCAGCGAAAGAATGAATTGCTGTAAATGAGTTACATTTACTGCCTGCTCTTAGAACTATCCTTTCCAGAAAGAGGTTGACTCATTTGAAACTTAGGTGCATGTGGATGTCCTCTAGAGTCAGCTAAGGAAACAGCAGTCTCGCTTTCAGAGAACAGAAAAAGGAGATGTAGATGTGGCCACTGGCTCAGTCGGGACCTTTCATCAGTCTCTTCCAGCCCTGTTGCTGCCTTATTTTCCTGTTCCCCGTTTCTAGAGAGGAGAGGTAGAGTCAAGTCTCTCACTGTCTCCTTTGCCTTTTTCACCCTTGGGATGGACTTCTGCATAATTCATCAGCTGAAGGAGGTCCTCCTGCCCTGTTCCTTCAAAGCCACCGTGTAGTCAAGGACTGACCACTCAGAGCAAAAGGAGATTATTACAAAATGTCCAACTGATTTTGTTTTAATTCTTTTTCTCATCTTATTCCCTATTACTTACCCTTGTGCTCTCCCACACCCTTCCTGTATTTCCCCCTATCTCTTTCCCTTGGCTTACTTGTTTATCCGAGTGCAGGTGGTACTCAGGGGTGCAGAGTCTTTTTCTCAGACTTCACCCCCGAGGGTCAAGAAATCTCAGGGTGAAGGGAAGCATAGCTGTTATTGTGAAGGAACCATTTTTGGCTGAGTGGAGCTGAAAACAGTGTTGGCACCATTTCTTACAATACAGGAGGCTTGTTTGGGATTATCCTACCCACTAAATTGACTTGGGAACCCTGCAGCTATATAGTGTTTGCCTCTGGCTTTTCATTTCTTTTCCTCCATTCTGTCCTCTAGGAGGGATCTAGATGGCTAGAAGCTTAAGGAGATCTATTGGTGGACCTTATAGCTCTGGCCAGCTCCGTGGTGATTTCAGTATCTCTTGGTAGGGGACCTTGTCTTTCCAGGCCCCTCTACTGCAAACTACCATCAAGCGGTCAGTGGCGCTGGAAGCACGGGCCCTCATCTATTAATATCTCTGTCATCTTTGGTCTCGGCTGGAATTTTTTGATCTTTAGTTGCATTTCTGTCAATATTCTGATGATCTGGACTTCAATAAACAAAACACTAGAAGCCGTGCTGTAGACATCACAGGGAGCCACGGAGAGCACAGATTGCCCTTAAAATGTTGTTCTTTAAAAGGTGCCCTCCGCTCCCCTAGAGCATGGCCGCACCTCTCTGAGAAGTGGTGGTGTGGAGATTCCCTGGTGTGCTAGCTTGGCGTGCTCCTGTGAGGCATCTAGGCTTGTCCCTGAACAGAAGCAAACTTTACCCATTAGTAAAGTAATTCTCTGCGCTTCTGGAACAAGGAGAAAGAGAAAATAATGTGTTTACAAATGCTGGTATGTGTTTAAGTTTTGTTTGTGGGTGGTAGATTAGAGGTCCTTAGTCAGTCCTCTTTTCTGGCTTTATTCTAGAAGATGGCAGACGGCAAAGCAAGTTCATAGAACAGGACGACTTCTGAATTATCAGCAACTTTGAGGAAGGGTGGGTTTGGTTTTTTTTTTTCATTTTTAATAGGTCAACATAGCAGCAAGGGTGTTTTAACGTCAGCCCAAATCGTTACGTAACGCATATTCTTTCTATGGGGAGCCAGAGCCCATGGCATTTGTTAGAGCAGAACTTTGGTCAGGGCTGGAGGACAGTCCCATAGACTGTGGAGGGCATGGCAATGCATGAAGACAGAAAACCACCTATTACTCATGCAAATCCATAAGTAAAGAATGTGCAGTTTCAGAGGGGAATCGGTATCAAATTGGGCTCTTTAAATTAGGTGCTAGAGGTGTGGAAAACAGCCTGAGATGTGTGTGAGATTTTTTTTTAAAAGGGTGAGATGACATGTCCTAATGCTAGCAGCCTGGAAGAGATCCTTCTAATAATAAGTGTCCAAAAAAAAAAAAGTAATGGAATAGGATGTGAGACAGATTTAAATAACTTTACAGAAGGTGGCACAGTGTTCTGTACAGTGGCATAACCAATGCCCGAAGTAAGAATAAATATTTGAGACTGGCAATGGTTATGAGTCATATTTTATATTTTTCTCTTCCTTGTTTTTGTGTTCTTACCAGGGGAAGGAATGCTTGCTCTAAGCAGGGATGTAAATCAGTTGGGGAAGACAGTTATACTAACAGTAGAAAAGAAATGGATGGAAGTAAAATGCCCAGTAAATAACTATTTTTTGATGCAAGGCACTGTAGAGGTGGCCAAACGGTGACCTTCTAATAATGAGGGCTGTGCCTTTTTTCTTGTGTCACAGCAGTTTTCTTAATACATTGCTTTTATTCCTTCTCATACTGCACGGCAGCACAGTCCCATCTGTCTTTACCACCATATACATGCCAGGAGGGCACAATTTTTTAAATAAACAAAAAAAAAACCACACAAAAAAAAATTTCCCAAGTCACTTGCCAGCACCTCTGGAAATTAGTAAATTTTTATCGTGGGAGTGGAGAGAGAGACATAGTTATTTTACATGCTCAAGCAGTTTTCCTTGATTAATAACATTCAAAGCTGTGATCTCCCTGTTCCCTTTTGGGTTTGTTTGTTCTTCTTTTGTATTAGCACATTTTTTTTCCCTCCTCTTTTCCTCTGGCTGAAGGCAATGTACGGGTAAGGAGATTTCGATCATGGCAATTCGATACAGCTCACTGAATGGTTTCTTTTTTGTTGGTTTGTTTTTGTTCGTTTGGGTTTTTTTATTATGAACAAGACACTATTTTTTACCACTATTTGGGTCTCGTGTCATAGGATAATTTCCCACTTGCTTTCCATATTAAGGGCTGGGTTCTGATAAACTGATTTTCGCCTCGTGTAGTGTGGGTGGTTCCTAGGTGAGTAAGGTTGTACTGGCGGTGCTATGGTTTTACACCACACCGCAGAAATCGATTCCTGAGTTTCATGTTTCATGAGACAAGAATTGGCCTGGGAATTAAGCAGGAAAAAAAACAAAAATAATGAGGGGTTCCCAGAAAGGCAGTGACTCCTGGTTACCCGGTGCCTTATACCTAGTGCACATGAGCATGCCACTTAGGTCTCTGAGCATCTGCACAGTCCCTGGCCGCGCAGAGCAGTGGCATAACGGGTCAAAGCAAAGTACATGGGCTCTGGCTAAATGTGCAGTAGCTCACTTTGTGCAATCTCCTTGTGTCAGTCACTGCTTGAAGCAGTAGCTGTGGTAATACACTTAGAGCAGTATTTCTGAAATATCTGATGCCACATCACTCTGCTGATCTCAGTGATACCTTCCCTAAGCGTATAGCTGTGTTCCCAGAGAGGCCTATCTCTGGTGGCAGAAGCGGCAAAATGAAGCTTCTCTTCTTTCTTTGGAAATAATGAGTTGGGGGAAAAAACTTGGAAAAGCACCTGAGTATTTATAGCAGATAACATAGTACTAAAGTAAATAATTCAGTCTTGGAGTGGCTATGATGGTAGCACAGCTAACCAGCTGAGCAGGCTGTTTTATGACAGTGTAGAAAAAGTGTTTGAATTCAACCATTCATCTCTCCTAAAAGCAGCTTGATGAAAAAGATAACCTCATAGTCATGAGGGCTGCTTTTTATTCTTCTTTATATCACATCGGTTCCCTTAGCATGCCATTATTGCTGCTAATGATTATACCGCCTACTTATGCAGAATAAAACACTCTCTTGCAAAGGCTTCAAGAATAGATTGCAAAGATTTGTGACCATCCCTGCCAACTTCTTGAGCCTTCAGTCCTGTATTATATTTAAAAATAAAAGAAGTCCTTAAGGGTACAAGAAGAAGTAGTCAGGAAATGTCTTCTGCAAAATGAGTCTGTCCCATGAAGTACAAGGAAAAGGCTTGGCTTGTGAATGGAAAAATGAAAAATTAAGAACCCACAAAACTCCTACATGGAGGTTGGCAAATGTGGGTGCTCTCTTCCACAGGGGAAGGGCAGCACAGGTTTCTACCAAGCATGTGTGAAGGCAACTTCCCATTAAATGCCAAACTGGCTGAAAGATGTTGTGTGTCCCATTTTGACCGTGGGTGGCTGAGCATCGTGTAATTCTTCAGCAGTGGCCCCAGCACTTAAAATGTGTTAGGGGAGTTATGGCATTGCTTCTTTCAGTTGTTGTTTTGCTGTTCTGCACCAAAGGTTTCCGTGTCTTCCTTTTGAAGATCTATAAAAAGACATTGTTTATATAAATAATCACTTTTGTTTAGGATGAAGGTAGGAGAACACACCCGTGAATGATCTGCATTGTTGTCCTGGGAACACTATGATTAAAGGCGAGCAGAGAACTGATTTTATGGGCTAAATCTGTTTTTTTAATCATATATTCGAAGATAAAGAAAGTCATTTCCTCTTAGATATTACAAAGAATTAAGCAGTTGTGTGGCTGTGGTGAGCTGTAACTCATCTGGGAGAGCAGTGTAGAAACTCACCTGTAAAGTTTTCCAAAATAAGTACTCAAAAAGGAAAACAAATAACTTGGGAGCGCAAACTTAGGCTCCTACCACTCCCCAACTGATTCTGTAAAGCCTGACTTAAAAAAAATAAATATCTAATTTGATTCAAACAAGTTTGTATATGGAAACAAATCATTACACGCATAAAGTTAAGCTTATCAGCATAATTATTTCCCACACATTCATGAAGTACAATGGGTGAGTAACACAGCAGTGGTGGGAGAGAGGCGTGTGTCCAGCTGGATTCACATCCACGGGCTGGTTCAATAGGGGACCATGCTGATGCAGGGGCTCAGGTACCTGACGCAGGAAGAGATGCCTTCCGACCTGCTACCTCACCCCAGGGGTGCCTGAATGATGGAGTCCTCTGGTGCTTTGCTTTCAGGCTCCTGGTGCCTCTCTGCGGACCCAGAATTACCCCCATCTGAAGCAGGCAGAGCGGGCTTGGACAATTTAGTTTCTAGTTATTTATGTGTGTGTATATATATATATGTGTGTGTGTGTGTGTGTGTGTGTATATAGTTAGTTATGTATAGCTGAGCTTGAAAAATAAGCCTTCCCCATCCTGTCTCCTCGGAGGAGCTCAGTCCCAGAAGTTGCCTTTTTGAAGTGTTACGCTCAGAAGTGGTCTTTAGTGCAAAGCCGGGAATTGGGATCGCCACGGGGCTGCCGGGCGGTGAGGCTGCAGTGCGTGCTGCTCTCCAGTCCCTAACGGGGTGCCTGGAGCAGTCATTTAGGAGCTGAGTGAGAATCTGATCACCAGAGGAAGGATTTCTGTCCGTCTGAATTGCTGGGGTGCGCTTTAACAAGCAGAAGCAGCACATTTTCCGTAAGAAATGACTCCTGTTCGAGCTGATGAAAGCTGTAGGTGCCTTTCAGATGGACCAGGGCTTGGGATCCCAATATGCACGCACGTGAGTCCAACAAATGAGCTCTGTATGTCCGTCACATGCAAAGGCACATAGAGGTGGTGGCTGTGCCTGTAGGTACTGTATTATTTCTGAGGAGTTGGCTGCTGCTGAAGGGCTCTGCCTTGATTTCACTGCTGACATTGAGTTTATAGAGCTCTTTGAAGGATGCATTAAGTAATGTTTGTGAACAACATGGAGGATGGCAAGCATTTATTTGGGCGTCGGTCTGGATGGTGTGGTTTAGCTCTAGGAACAACAAACCAGTACACAAAGGATGGGAAGGTATTGCCCCAGGTCTCGATGACCCAGTGCAAACAGGACACCCTAGCGCGGCAGAAGAGACAGATGAGTTTACCAAGACTAATTCTGTGGCTGTTGCACTTTCAGTAGATGGGTTACTTGTCTTTTTTTTTTTTTTTGTCCTAGAATTTTTCTCCTAAACTTAATGTTTTTTTAATTATTTCTTCAGCTCTAACTTCATGATGTTGGCCAAGTATGACCCAAGAGGGAGAAGTGGAAAACTTCTTCCAACACAAATGTGCAGATATGGCTGAGACTGAAATTGGTTCCCTGGAGGGGGGTGGTTCTCCTTTGAAAACACTCATAATTATCTATCAGACCCCCATCCACCTGCCAAGTTTTATTTGCCTTTATGTAATATCAATGCTTGAGCAACACAAGCAGTAAATATTATGCAGTCCTTAATGAAGCCTTTTTAGAAGGGACTGGTTGAATGGGTGAAAAATGTTTTGTCTTAACAGAGGGCCACCCCGATTTTCTCTCATGTTATTTGTATGGTTCCTCTGAATAGTGTTTGTGAGTGCATCCCCCATGCCAGTGCATGCATATATTTCTTGTGTGTGTATTTTTTGGCTACTTTTGCAAACAGGAGAAGGATGCACTTGAGGGAAAGGCAAACAGGCAGAGAAGGCCTGAGGCCAACACTGTTGTCAGTGGGAAGTGGGATCCAACGGTGAGTCTCTGTTTCAGGCTTTAGCCATAATAACGCTTCCTTTCCCTGCTGTTACATTGGGTTATGGGAGAATCCAGATGGAACTGAAAGGTCTGGTGCTCCTCTGTGTCCCCTTCGTAGTTGCTCCTGCCTGTGAGAAGTGGATGCAGTGTTGTTCAGCTGCAGAGGCACGCTGAGCATCCTGGCCATGCTGTGTCCTGCGTCCCCTCTTGGCTTGCCTTGCATTGCCACGTGTGGCTGCACCGGGACAACAGTCCTGAAGCCTTTGACCTTTCCTTTGTTTGGTGTGCATCTCTGGTACTCATTAAGGCTGCTCCCTCTCACCTCTCATGCCCCTCTACTTAAAAATAAAGGAACTGTGTGTATGTGACGTCTAGAGATGTGATATTTATTCCCTAGCTCTCATCTCTCCTCCTAGTTAAGAGAAACCAAAATCACCTTTGCTTCGATGAAGTTGTTGTTTACCTTTACTGCAGTGCCCTTTTGGTCTGAAAGCTTCTGTGGTAATTAACTAAAATGGACAGTTAATTGCTTTGAGTGCCTTTCTAAAGTTCAGGTGATGAGGCGTACCATGTCATAACAGCAGGCTCACCCTGGAAGCTCCTCCTCACTGTTCCTTCTCTCCTTGCCCTCCTTACAGCCTCTGCTCTGACTCTAGGTCTGGTGTGAAAGCATCCTCAAATGAGCAATCACTGGCTAGTAAGAAATATGTAATATATTAAGCCCTAAGACATTGTTTTTCTGGGTCACATTTAGTTTCCTCGGGGTTTAGAGGCAGTGCACCGTCATTCCGAGCAGAGGTGCTCACCTCAAGGGAGGTCGCTGGCTCAGTGTGGTCCCCAGTGCCGCTGTGACAGGAATAACACGACAGGCAGAGATGCTGAGCACGGAGCGGTGTCAGCACCTGGACGAGGTGACCCTGCTGCGCCTGGTTTGGGACTGGCTGCACAAATACAACCCGAAACAAAGACTAACCTGGGCGTCGCACCCTGAACAAGGGGTGGGGAGGTCCTCTCATGGGCTGCTGCAGGGTGCTCGCTGGCGTCTCTCCTAGTGGGGCAGTGACTGCTCTGGCAAGGATTTAGCTTAGTGCATAAACTAGCTGCTCTTGCTGGCAGTGCTTGGAGTGTCTGGGGGCGGCAGCTGGGTGTGTTAGGGAGTCTGTAACTCAGATGACCTCCAGCATGTGCTTGCCCAGGATACGTTCTTCTCCCTGCTCCCAAGTCCAAGACCCCTTACCTTCCACGCTCCAGTCCCTCCTCAAATGTGTTTCCCCAGCTTCTTCTAGCTGCCCTCTGTTCTTTTCCAGCATCAGTCATAAGCTCATTCCTGTACCTGTCTCCTCTTCTGGAGCAGCAGGGAGCAACAGGCAGTGGCTCCATATCAGGGTGGTCAAAGAGCAATTACATCTTTGGATCCTCCCTGCTTGGGAAAGTGATGGGCAAAGGCGACGGGGCTTGTCCCAGTTCCTGGGGTGGTGGCCCATGCCGGCATCTTGCAGGCCACATGGGGGCAATGGGCAGGTACCTGGCACGAGGGGGTTGACCCCTCAAGAGCACAGGCTGCTCTTTGCTTAGAGTGTGCCTGGGGCCTGGTGCTGCCGAGTTCCCGCTCCTGGCAGCACTGCTTACCCAACAAAAACCAGCACCCAGCTGCACGAAAGGCGGCGGTGGCATGGGTGTAGTCCAGGGCATCCTCGTAAATAAACGCTGGAGCTGTTGGTAGATTAATATGTGTGTGAGTTTTGACTCAGTATGTGTAGGATTTAATGAAGAAGCTGATTAACTTGCAGCCTGAAAGGCTCTAGAGAAAAAGGAAACCAGAACTTTTTTCCTTAGGAGGATTTTTTTTTGGTGGGGAGGAATGTTGTTCTGACTGACTGAGATTTTAATTTTGATTTTTCTTTACGCTCAAAGAACTGCTTCTCAAAGGGATTGGCATAGCTCTAACTTAACTTTGCAGAGGAGCAAAGGCATTTTTTTTGTTCCCAACGAGGGCTAGGAGCTTGTCTGTATATTTTTCCCATACGAGGGAAAGTGTAATGTTGTTTGACGTTGGGTTTTGTGAGCAGAACAACATGGTTTCAGAAATGCCCTTCTCACTTCAGCAAAAAACCATGACCTAAGCAAGTATGCTGTCACGGCTTCAAAATCTGTGTGCCTGTAAGCCCTGGAAAATGGGCACAGATTAAAGTCAGCTGCTGTAGGTCAAGTTCTCCATTGATGCAACCGTACCCAGAATGGGCTGATGTCTTTTTTTCAGAGCAAAGCGTGTAATCTTATTTGTCATTTTTTTTGTTTGAGCAACGTTAAATCAAGGCCTTAAAAAAAAAAAGAAAAAAAAAAGTCAATTTGGCAGAAACAAAATATTCAAACTAGTTGACTGCAGATTCTCTTTTTAATAAGGTGATTGTTTCTGTAGGATTTGTTTAGCTCTGTTGTATATTTTGTGCTGGCTGGACTTTCTAGGCAGCTGCAACCCAGAGATAAGTCAACTCTGTTGTCGGGTTACAGTTGAACTCCTAATTTCAACCAATTTTTTATTTTTTTTCTCATTTAAGTTATTTAAATGTTAAAAAACTCATTCACCACATTCATGCTGTTCAAAGTCATCAGAATTACATCAGGAATGAAAAGTTGTTCCTGCTGTGATTTATTGCGTCTGTTAGGGCAGCACCTGGTAATCCATCGAGAGCAGAGCTGTGTTCCCAGGCCGTGCAGACACCCGGTGTGCCTCCTCATTTCATAAATCAGCCCAGCCCTAGTGCTGCCCAAAGGTATATAGCAGACAATAACGCGGTATGTTAAAGCGGCATCTTGAATAAGAAGCCCCATCTGATCGCTGCATTTCAGAAAACCGTTTTAAAAGGCGTGCCAAGCGCTTTCACTGTGGGTGTGCAACCAAAATGACTCAGCCTTTCGAGGCAGAGAGGGGTTACGCGTATCTGAGAAGCTTACGGCTTCAGCCTCCAGGATGCTGAACTTGCAGACAAGGCAGTTAGGGAAAGAGCAGGGTTTGGGTTTTATTTTTGAGTCAAAAGATGTAGTAATTGTGAGAATAGCTGTCCCATCATTTTGCTGATACCCGTGTAGGAAGCACTTACGTCCATGCAGTTTATCACTCTGACACTATGAACATTGGCATGTCCCACTGCAAAGAGACACTGTGTAGGGGAGGTTATCGTTAGCCTTGAAAACCTTTCTGCATTGAAGTGCTGCTTGATTTGGAGGGACACACCGGATACAAGATTTTGTCTGAGGATGCTCTTTCATTGTGAAAAACCTCTGTGTTTCAACGCAGGTGCTCCAGCATCGGGTATAACAAAGTAAGGTGCAGTGGAAGCCCCCGTTGACCTTCTGCAGCGATTTACTTTACACCAGCCCCTTTCTCCGCAGCCAGAGCTGCTGTGTGGCTGGGGTGCTGGGCTGCCAGCTCCAGCTCCAGGCTGCTGGGCCTGACAGCAGCTTTGCAAAGGGCTGTAGCTCTTCCTGCCTTCAAAAAAACCCCTTTATTTTGAAACTCCTGGCAAAAAGTCTTCTATATTGCCCTTATCAAGGGGTTTCAGATTCCAGATTTTCCAGGGCATTTTTGTTGTTATTATTTTTATTATTATTATTATTATTGCTGTTTAATTATTCTTGTTGTTGCTGTTATTATTTTTATTAGCAGTAGTTTTATTGTTATTTCAATCCCAAGTTGTTACCCAGGTTGACTTGAGGGCTTTCCATGGTGTCCACAGTTACAGTATCCCTGCTGTGCTGGGCATTAGGGCGCAGTCTCTATAGCTCTGACCGTGTGCTTGGACACACGACGGTGTCAGAAGGATCTGCTGGATCCGGGTGCAAATGTGCAGCCGATCCCTTTGTGCACGGTGAGTCTCAAGCATGTGTCCCTGGTGTAAAGTCGGAGGAGCCTTAACCCCAAATGCCGGCTATTGAGCTCGGTTACCTCTTCTTGTGTTGCGCCTTGGCTTCAGTGTTGGAGTGGATCCAGCCACACCACAGGGGCTTCCTGCCCCCCCCGGGAGGATTTGGCAGCTGTTGGTGAAGCCCCTCCGGGGGTGGGATGTGGTGCGGTCAGCATCTTTGGAGGTGGCACAGAGGAGCCCACTTTCCAGTCAAACAAGTGGCTTTGGAGGGGAAAAAAAAAAAAAAAAAGGAGCCTGAGGGGGAAATGTTCTACTCACGGCATTTTTGCTGAGTTATTTTAATTTTTCTTTATCTCTATGTAACGCCCAGCTGGGGGTGAGTCAGCCTGGGGTGTGACCATCTCCTTGTGAACCTTCAGGGAGGGCAGAGAGCACAGCCTGTCCCCCCATAGTGTCTCTTACCAATGCCTCGCTACATGCTTTATTTTGCAAATTTTTTTAAAACCCTACCAAGCTGATTTTTTTTCCCCCTTTCCTCTCTCTCTAGTTTTGTATGGAGCTGAACCAGCCAACGCTGCCAAACATCCGCAAGTGGAAGGGCCCTAGAGGATGTTGGAAGGGTGTTGTTTCCGAAAAACCCTCAGGCCAGCTACACAAGGTACTTAATCCCCAAGTGTGAACTGTGGCTTTGCTTTTTTTGTCACCTTTAACCAAGGGCACATTCTGAATGTTTAAGGCAAAACATTTTGCACAATTTTTTTGGCAGTGTTTGCATCTCTTGTGTTTTAAGCTGCCTGCTCTTACAGCTTACAATTTGACTGTGCGATTGATTTTTTGGAAGAATTGTTTTCCTCAGCCTGCGGCACACTTCTGAGGAGGAAGGTGTGTGTGTTTGGGGGAGGTATGGTGGATAAAAGCAGCACAGAAATACAGAAGAAAGGCTACACTTTACGAGAAGGAAAGAGTCCTTGGTTTTGCCCCTGGCAGGCTGCACTACTTGTGAATTATTTTGTGCTGGTCACCTGAGCTTGTTCCCTCGCTCCACGCAGACTGGTATTTGGAAGGGCTCCCCATTTTCCAAGTTTGCAAGAGCTGTGCAGCCTGCCATCCTCATCTGAAAGAGGAGTTTATCTTATGTGTTCCCCAAAGAGCTCTGCGCAGGTGTTTAAAATGCTAGACTCCCTTTGAAATCTGCACCATGCCGCTCTGTGCTTTTCCCTGCAGCATCTTCTGCTGTGGGAATACAGCAATGTGCTGCAGTGAGGTCCTCATTTATAAGGTGGTGACAGCTGCACCTGCTACCCGTGACAGTATTCCAAGGTATAGCTACATCGGGATGGGTACCACTAATGGTGCCCCAAAGCAGTTTCTCCCAAGGGAAATTTCTATTTTTTCCCTTTAAGGGTGCTAATGAGTTTTCAGAGCAAGGTCCTCCTAGGGCTTGCTGCTGAATGGGATCATTCTGATGATGAAGTTATTGCAGTGTGGATGTTGTTCAGCAGAAGAACCGAGACCTGTCATGGAAAGAATAGTGCCCAGCAGTACATAGGACTGTCTCCATCCGTTGTGAGCACTGTCATTATTAAACGTGGGGTGCAGTTGTCTCCTGTAATCGCTGCTCAGAATCTGCATTTCCTTAGTCTGACTTTTCCAAATCGGGTTGCATCTCCATTCACTGTTTTCAGACTGATGTTTTGGGAGGTGCATCTCCTTTTATTGCCCTTCTGAGTAAAATCCAAGAATGAGGAAAACCCCCCAAAAAACCACCAAAGCAAAAACCACCACATAAGCAGCGCAAGGACTGGACTCTGGCTGCCACTAGAAAGACACAGAGGGTCCAAATTGTCTGAGGTTTAACACAATTCACATTTAATTCTGATGCAGAGTGCAAATCCCCTTCAGGATATTTTTATTCCTGACTAGAGTTTTCCTTTGGAACCTCCTGTGTAGGCAGGTTGTTAAAACACTGAATTTAAAAGTTGTGTAAAGTGGTCGAAGTTGTTCCCTCCGCTCTTCTTTTCCCCTCCAAGAATTATGAATAATTGTCTCAGAGTTTCTATATCCAGAATCTTTAGTCAGTTCTTTCCTGAGGTCTGTTTCTAAAGATAACAATGAAAGTTTTGACTATGGGCCAGGTAAATAAAAATCATCATCTGCCTTGTTTTACTGGTAGAGATGTAAGGATGAATGGTTCCCAGAATTATGGGAGACATCTGTGGCCAAGGTAAGACATGTGGCTGTTCTTTTAGCTGCTGTAACAGAAATCCGGCTGTGCTGGAGAACCCTCCACTAAGGCAAAATGTCTCTTTACCCCTTGTGTCGGTTGGTGACTCTGCCCGTTTGACCGCCGTGGACACAAAGGCAATGCAGTGAAGTAACACAGTGTCACCCTGAGTACGTAGCGTCCTTGGCACCAGCTGGTCTCAGGACACTCTGCAGGGTTAAATAATGGTGGATGGTGCTTCAGCCTGGTGCTTCCACCCATCCGCTGGCATTTGGCCTTCAGCCAGGCAATGGCTTTTGATCACCATGTGGACGTGAAGGCTGGAGCCAGGAAAAACCAAACAGCTGTTGGCAGCGGGGTTACTCTTCCACGTCTTTTCCTATAGCAGTTTCAGACCTTAGACTTCCAACTGGTGGAATAATTTTGTCGGTATTTTGAAGGTGAGTTATTCAAAGGAGCTACCAAAGGATTTTAGGCAACCTTAATGCTTTCTTTCAAGGCTAATGGGAAGTCAGCAGAGCAGATAACACTTGTTTATTGCAGCTGAAATGGAAAAAAACCCTCATCTTTGTGATGGATTTAATTACTGTTCACTAAGGGAAGAGCGTTTGAGTTATACCAAAGAAAACGGTGTTTGGGTGGTGGGAGGAGAGGCTGTCAGGCTTTGAATTAAATACCACTGCTGGTGTGACTGGGGTGGGAAGCTTTCTGAAATTGCCAATTCCACATCCCAAAGTAATAAAAAAACCCAAAACCAACCATGCAGGATGGTAGAGCTGAAAGGAGTGGAGAGCCGAGCACGTAACGTTTGAGCTGGAAAAGAGGCAGAGAAGGACTGAGAGGTCTAGACCAGATTTCACACCCAGAGACTGAACGAGCTCAGGTGGTTTTAGCTTGTGGGTGACAAAAGGCTGCGAGGTGGCATACGGCGTGGGGGGACAGAACAACAGCATGCAGCATTGTCTACTGCAAGTCCTAGCAGTCACCCATTGAGACCACGAGGCACAGAGCCCAGTTAGACAAATGGGTAACAAACTACCTCGTTACTGAGCACACTCAGAAGAATCTGATGGCTTGCCTGGACGAGGAGGGGACCGAGGACAGTACCAGCCCAAACACACGCACAAGAGGCAGCATCTTTATCTGTCACCCCTGCGGTGGTCCTGAATGCATTCCACCTGTGTAAGATAATACAACTTGTAAAATCCTCAGCTGGCCCGAGCAGTGCTGAAGTTCCCTGGGTGTCTGATGGCCAGCCTGCAGGCGCAAGGAGCTGCCAGGAGCAGAACAGTGTTTCAGCTCGGTGCACTCAGTTTGCAGTGAGGTCGGTGGAGCTGCCCGGGAAGCACACCTTCCACATCTGGGGGGGGGGGTTGCCCAGGGTGAGCCAAAGAAGCCTTTCCACCTGCTGTCTTTATCTCCTGCTGATTGCCCAGGATGCTGTTTCTCCTTTACACTTGTGCACAGTGAGTTGGGCTTTTTGCCTTCAGCAGGCGCTAAGCCCAGATGCAAACCTGCATCATATTTTACTACCTCTGCATGTTTTGGGAGTGATGTATGCCACTGCCAACAGAAACGGTGGTACTGAAACTTGTGGGTCAAAGTTTCAACTAGGGGGCTGCATTTGAGCAGAATGTTTTGGTTTTACTTTCTTGCTACTAGTTTTTCTTTCTCTTTTTTTTTTTTTTTTTTTTTTTTAATTACAGGGATTTGAATATTATGGCTTCCT
>JAVJGJ010000047.1:93933920-93980064 GCA_035590215.1 Microhierax caerulescens
GTGTGAAGGGAACACGAGGAGCACCAGAACTGAGCTCTTGGAGCACTTTCCCACCAGCCTTTAGGGAGCTGCCTTCGAGGAGGCTCTTTGTTCTCCAGACCGCCCCTTCAGACCTCCTTCGCCCCTTGGCACGCTGGCAGACAAGAGGGGCTGCCTCGCAGCCCGGTGGTTGCTTATGCCCCCCCTTCTCTTACTGCGCCAGGTTACCAGCGTGCTCCCGCGGAGACTGCTCGCAGCGTGTGCCCGGCCGGCTACTCTCGTTTGGGGGAGCCTTAACCTGATTCTGTTATTCGTTTTCCTAGTAATTTTGTGGTCATGCTACTCTTTGCACGCGAGGCTTCCCCAGATGCTCAGTAAGGTGCCGGAGGAGAAGGTGCCAGGTCTCCTGCCTGCCTGGGAGCACGTAGGGAGGGCTATGTGGTGACCTGCAGGGTGGCAGTACTGGTCAGCAGATACACACCGTGCTTTTCCCTGCCTATTACTTCTGCAGCAGAGAGAGTAGTAGGTCTGCTTGTAGCACCGCGCTTTGCTTTGTGCTCAGAAATAAGCCTGTCCCACCAGGCTGGGGACCTGCCGTTGCCCCGTTCTGTCTGCAGCGATGCAACAGGCAGGGCTCTGGATGGGGAAGGTGTGACCAGAGTGACACTTAACCATGTTTTAACTTCAGAACAGAAGGAAGAAGATTTCTTTCGCTCTTGAAAGTGTCAAGGAGCCTCAGAGAGTCAGGGTGAGGGGTGGAGGGGAGCGTGTGAGAGATCGCTAACGCGCTGGGAGCAGGGGGATAGCGGCAGCATGCCAACAGACCCACAGGAATGGTGGGGGGCTCCCCAAAGCGACGCACATCTAGGAGGATCTAGCGTGGAGGGCCCTAAGGAGAAGGGTGGAGAAATGCCTGAGCAAGGACACTGGGAGTTGGGGTGTGGGGCAGAGAGGGGCTGGGAAAGGAGGGAGGATGGAGATGGGAGAGCAGATGGAGAAGTGACTCACGACTGGAGGCTTCTCCACATGGTCATGTGTGTCTGGTGACAAATCTTGCCCAAACGTGGAAAAGCTTTTCTGCAAGCTGTAAAGGAAGATCAAAAATACAGGGGACCTCAGCTTTAAAACATTACGGGCTGGAGAGGAAGGAGAAGAGGTTGACTCATAGATCACGTATGGATTTTTCTGGTGGGTGGGAGTGAATTGACTTACTTCCTAGGCTCAGAGATGGATGATGCTGTAGTGAACATGTTCTTGAGTTAAAAAGGAAGGTGAAGGACTGGAACTAAATAAACACAGCCTGAAGGATGAGTACTAGAGACCAGGGCAAAATCCAAGCAGCAGAAATAAGCAAATAAGCTGGAGGAGACAGCCTGACCAGGGTTTGCTTGGGGTATGGTGTGAGATGGGAACTGGGCCCTGGTGCGTGTACATGAGACCCTCCAAGCGCAGTTTTTAGGGTGCTGCTGGGACAGGGGCTGAACATGAGCCCAGCTCTGCTGTTAGGGCAGCTTTGGGGGGGGCTGGTGCTGGAGTGTGCCCTCTGTTTCTCCTCCAAAGCCCCACAGCATTGCCCAGGCCAGCAGAGAGGGTCCCTTTGGGTAGGTGTTCACCCTGTTCTGACCCTGTGGAACCGGAGGAGCACCGTGGCCTGGAGCCAGCCACTCCTACGTCACCGGCCACGTTTCTCCCACCACCAAGTTTTCTTAGCCTTTTTTTCCTCTCCAAACCCATGTCTGTCCAACGCAGTCCTGCTCATTCACGTGAGCCTTGACTGTGTGGTCTCCATCCATGTTCTTTCCTGCTTCGTACAGTGGCCAGAGTAGTTGTAACTTCACCCTTGGCTTCTCCATTATCTCAAGGGCTGGAATAGTGCTGTACTTTGCCCTGCGTGCCCACAGACACTTCAGGAAAAGAAGCTTCCAAGTGTCTAGGAGGCACCACGCGACTGGGGAAGATACAGAATATTTTAGCAGCACCATAAATAATTAATATAGCCAATTTTTTAATGGGAAGGGTGTGGCTGTGCCTTGAAAGGTAATTGTGGTGTCATCTTTTTTATTATTGAATCAATGTATATGAATGGGTTTAAAATTCAATATCCAGATTTTCCAGATTTAACCTAATATAGACTTTCAGCTGTTCCAAGTCCATAATCATTCAATGAAACCAAAATAGATTCTGCCCTCTGTATATTAAAGGCACACAATCTCATTTTAAACTGCAGACTGAAAAGAAATCAAAGAACTTCTCAATTTGGTGTTAATATATTATGAAAACTACTAAGACACTTCTAAATGAACAACCTCCTTAAAAAAATATATTGTTCTAGCTGTTTTCTTTTGCTTTTCTCTTGGCTAAGACAGTGCTTGTCTCTACTTAGACGGTGCTTCTCTCAACATCTACGCTGAGTCATGTGCTGTCAGACTTCCATCCTGGTTTCCAGCATAAATGATTTCCAGCTTTCCCTCCTCACCAGGCAGACAGGAGCCCCAGTGAGACCCTCGGTGCTTTAGTTGCTCCTGAAGCTGCTTGCAGGGCATCTAGCCTCACGAGCCCAGCACTCAAGTGCTGGAAAAGATTTCAGAATTGCAGTAGTCCCACAGATCACCTGCAACAAATGTGGTATTTAGTCGGTACTAAAATACACCTGGCCAGCACAGCTCAAGCATTATGTTTCATGCTGCTGATGCTGTGGCAGGGGTAACTGGGATGCACTGGGTGAGGGAGAACTGTGGTGATTCAGGAGCCTGAGGAGGGGGGAGATTTCAGGCTGAGTTTTCTGAACTAGCTAGCAAGGGAGGGGGAATGTAATGCAATAATAAACTATCTTGCAAGGCCCATCAGCTAATGACTTTTAAAGTATTTCTATTTAAAAGAACCTGCAATTCTTAAATGTTATCCTTATACATGAGGGAGCTGAACCATAAGGAGATGAGAGGACTCCCTGGAGATAAGCAAGCATATTTTATAATGAGAGGGGACAAGAAACCCTGAAATGAACCCGCAGGGGGGAGGCGGGGGGTGGACCAAAATTTGAGAAGATTTGGAGTTGCATTTTCCGACATGGATGGTGCTGAGACACCCATTGCAGCAAAGTGGCTCCAATGATGCCTCAGACCATATCCTGGAAGAAGGGAGGGTGTGTAGTTGTCTTGTGAGCAGCCAGGCCTTCTGACTGAGCAGAGGGAGCTTCACCCAATGTAAGCCTTCAACAGATCCTTCATGACTCCAACCCCAAGTGATATTTTTCAAAACTGCACCAGAAAGCCACCTCTTCCATGCACAGCTTGTGATGTCTGCCCAGCCATAGAGCCAATGCCATCAAGAGAGACCAACGCTCTCATGCAACATGATGTAACACTTCAGTACTCGTCTCTGCCACTCTTTGATTTACCTTTATTTGTAAAAGTTGTATAAAATGCCTTTTAAAACTTGTCTGGTGAAACAGGGAGGCTTTTCCAATGTTAACCAGGTTTCTGTATAGGAATAACGTAGAAGTAGTAAGACTTGGATATACAGCAAAGCGACTTAGCCAGACTGCTAGGAAAGGCTGTCATCACATCATTGACATCATGAAACTAGTAGTGACAAAAGCTCACGTGCACTGCTGTCCCTACGCTTTATTACAGAACTTCAGTATCGTGAATTAGTAACCAGCCTCTCCATGGTGGGGGGAACAAACCGGGAAAATTTACAAAAGCTACGCTTCAAAATTTGAAACACTTTTACAAAGGAGAAGGGACAAAGGTGGTGCTGAGAACAGAAGCTGAGAGCTTCATCAGTTGCTACTGTATTACTTGACAGTGAGCACTTCCAGACTCCAACCTCGCACAAGGCAAATCTCCTTCTAGAATAACGAAGGACAGAAGTTTAATGGCACCTACTGCTTTGAAGAAAATGGGATGTGGGTCTTCAAGTAAAGCAAAAAGTCCTGTAGTAGTATGTAGGGCTACAGAATGGTAAGAGTCAACTGGCTGTTGGGCGAAGGGCTGTAGGCATGGCCTTTTGTGGCGAAGCAGGGTGACTAGCACAGCCTCCTGGTTTCAAGGACACATTCTGTGTGTACACTTAGATTATAAGACTTCATTACTGGGGGACGAGGAAAAGCACTTTGCTGACACAAAAGTCACTGGAGGAAGGCAGGGGTCTCTACTGTAAGAAAAAGATCAGTTCAAAATTGTCCCTTTCATAAAGGACCGGTCCCTTTGCATACCCCTGGTCAGCAAAGTAAGCCAGATTTTTCCGTGGTGTAGCCCAAATGATCTCTGCCCAGCTTACTCCACAGCCAGCTTTTGACTGCAATCTTTGACTCGCCCTCAGCCACGTGTGATTTTCTTGCTGCTTCTGGCAAAGGAGCCAAAACCTGGAGCACGTGGGTATGTGACTACAAATGGCTCCTGTCGGGCTGCTGGAACACTGCGCCCGCTCAGCGCAGCTCTAAAACAAAGCTGGGCAGGCAAAGTCACCAGTGTTCAAACTAGCCAGCCTGAAGGGGGGCAGGCGAGAAAAAGGGCTTTTATTTCAGCATACAGAGGCTGAAAAGCTTTCAGCTCCTGAACAATACTGGCAATACAAAAATTAAGGCTGCTGCAGGTCCCTGCCTTGAATGTAACCAAATGTAGTAAATTTATGCTTGTTGGACACGTTTTCTTTTTTGAAGCACTGCTGCAAATGCACCTGCAGTACTATCTGAAAGGCAGCTGCTTTTATGGGGTTATTCAAAAACCTTCAGACCTCTTAACCAGCCAAGAGCTTTTCCTCACAGATTTTCTTATAGATCAGAAAATGTGTTCTCAAGACTTTGCTGTCATATTTGGTAATGCCCTGGGGTGTAAAATGAGGCAGGAGGTTATTCCATTCATTTCATTAAAGAACAGGATAAGCGGGGAGGGAGGGATACCAGGGCTCAGGTCCATGCAGATGTGGTGTGGAGGAAACCTTGGCTCCATCTACTCACCTTATCCAATACTAGGCTTGTTACCCTGGCCAAGGCTCTCACTGGTTCCTGCCCAGCCTCTCCTACCATAGCTGCTTCCCAGGGGTTTAGAGAAGCCCTGGTAAAATGTTGTCTACTAAAACGAAACCCTTGGTCAGAATACGTATAGGTGCAAAAATCAATTTGCCTAGGTAATTCCACAATAGTCTGGAATCAGAGTATGTAGTTTATGTAGGAAGCCCTCCCACACCATCTAAGCTGTTTATGACGTGGCTAGCCATGCCTTACAGTAAGGTGCTTTCTTGTCTTGCTTCTGGTCTAGCACCAGCAGTTAAAACAGAAGGAAGGTCGCTTCAGAACAGTGCAGCACACCTCCTGGAATGCAGGAATAGGGCACTTGTGAGTTGTCTTTTCCCCCCACTCACATCTTGTTTCTTCAATGAGCTCTTCAAGATCTTGCTTGCTGTAGCATGGAGGTACTGCTTGAAAAGTTGACTTAAAAGTAGGCTCAGGTGACCCAGAGAAGAAGTGGGTGTTGCCTGCTACGCTGAATCATGTCCCTGTGTTCCTGAGTTTATTTAAAACAAGTCATGAGATCACAGTTCTGCCCGATCCTTCTTCCAAAGCACTGCCGTATCGGTACTTCCTAGACAGGCTATTCTTGTTCTCAAAGGGAGGAGACCCTTCCCAGAATTCAGCTTCCTGAAATATATACTTTACAAAGATGTAGAACAGTGTAACTTTTTGAGGGGATAAAGGGAGATAACTTTCACAGTCATTAAAACAGCAATACCTTTTTTTTTTTTTGTAAAAAATGTTAAGTCTCACAGTAAAAAAAAAAAAAAAACCAAAAAAAAAACCAAACCAACAAAACATTTTATAGCATTACAGAGCTCTAACCCTATGGCACAAAGACCTGCTTCTGTGCCCTGTGTTTTTTAACTTTTTTTTTTTTTCATTGCAATGATGACCAAACGGGAACAAGTTACACAGACAGTGATGCAGCATAATCTACAGCAGTTCTAATGCTCTAAATCATGAAACATATGACCAAAGACAGGGCAAACACAAGTGAACTAAGGGGGAATTTCTCCTCTTTCTCCTTTCTTCCTCCACCTCTAAAGCTGGGTGAGAAAAGGCAGTATGTTACAAAAGACAGTGCCAAGCACTATAACTAGCACACAAAGCAGAGCAGAGGATTGGACAGATCACTCCAAAGGAATTCCTAAGCCAAATTTTAAGAAATGCACAAACCCTTAAAAAAAAAAAAAAAAATCAGTACACAATCACAATGCACAAGGAACGTAAAGGGCCTTTTTCTGAATTCCACATATTCTGGCCACCCTTCCCTCCTGTCCCACCCCTCCTAAGTCATTTTGCAAACTCTGCAAAGTCCAGTTCTACATCCTCACAGAGTAAGTGAATGGTGGGCTAATACTGTTAATTTATGAGATCCTGGAGCTCCTCATCAGTCAGTTCGTTGACTTCCATGATCTTTTCCAAGTGCTCCATATACCGGGCATGGTCTTGCAAAAAGTGCGGTACCCTCATGTTCTCAATCACAGCTAATCCTTTCAAGCGATCCACATCCTCATAGGAGATCTGTAAGGAGGGAGATGGGTTAATTTTGCACTACAGTCCTGTTACTTCGCTGCTGTGGCTCTAAATCCTGTCTTGTAGATGAGGAAATATATCAGAGCAGAGGGATTTAAAAGCTTGTGAGAATCCTTTGAAAACACGAGTAACTGTGTGCCTCAGAGGAAGATGCAAAAAAATGTGATTTTAGCAAATGCCTCCATACTTCCTGATTCTGCTTTTGATTCAGTCAGTGAACAGACTCATAGGAAGCTGAATGAGAACGACCTACAGCAGTTGCAGGAATAGAGAGAGAAAGGATGGAGCACATGTGATTCTCAGAGTCTTTTCTCAAAGAGGTGGGAAGATTGACATGAGAATGGAAGAAACACTGTACCAAAGACTGGGGAACTAGAAAGGGAGTGCAGGACAGGCATGACACAGGAAGCCGGCAGGCTCCAGCTTTGGGAAAGCAATGCTGCCAGCTGAACTAAACTCTGATGTTTTCATTTTCGCTAGCAAATGTGCTTATGCAAAGCTAAATTAAAATGCACCTCTGGTAACTAACTACAGCACCAGCAACCCTTAAGCATCCCAATTTCTTTTTGTTTGTTTGTTTGCTTCCCATTTAATAGCAGGGTGGAGATCGGTTTTGCCTCTTGGCATCAGAGCCTTTTAGGTATAGGTATGAAACTCTCCAACATTTTCCAGCTACTATAGGGCCTACTACATTTTTCTTCTAATGAAATCTGAGATTTTTCTCTTTAGCCTTATGATTCTACAAGCTAGGACCCAATGTCTTGAGCTCACAGTAGCTCAGGATGCTGTGAATAACGGTCCAAAAAGGATGAATACTTTGGCTGTGCAATAGCTATGTAAGCTGCCCTGCACAAAGCAGGACTCCTTGGGGCTATCCAGCGTGATGAAAATTCTGTGGTAGCTGCTTTGTCTACAAGCTACGTGTTCTGGATACCCTACAGAAAGAAGCATATGTACTGGCAAAACCCACAAGCCTGGCTGTGCTTACTAACTGGTACATCCTATTTCCTCACAGCAGGTTTGTGCCAGGTGGCTTGAGAGCAGAGCCTGCTCCTTCCAACTTTTTTACCCCACGTTTCTTCTAAGGAGCTGAGCGCTGCACAGTCAGGGTTCCCTGGAAACAGCCTGCTCTCTTAGCAGGTGATGGTTTCTATTCAGAAAAGATTAAAGTGAGCGTGAATGATCCACCCATGTGTAAGAAAGATAGGACAGTGTAATCCAGATTGCTAAACCTGATCCATAAAGGCAGTCAGAGATAGGTGCATTATCACTGTTGATAATGGGAACAAAGTCCACAAAGAGAAGGGATCTGCATCTGAGTATGTGTGCTTTTCTAGCTGCCATGACAAGATGCATCCTGATTAACAAAATGAACACACACCCCTGCCCAGGTTTACTCAAGTCACTAAGGTACTGCTGTTCGAATATGGTGTGGCGTTATGCCTGATTAATGTATTTAGAAGTAGTTACAGAGGAGCTATACAAAATCATAGCATCTCCTCTCAGTCTGGAGACATGGCACCAAATGAGATTAAATCTTGACCTTCCCTCCTGTCCCAAGTTGAAATTCTACCTCTTGTGCTCCCAAACAAAGGAAAGCAAAAGGACCCTTTCCCCCTCGTATTTATGTTCAGGGGTTTCTGTTACTGCTGCAACCAAGAAACAAGTATCTGTGATCTGAGGTATGGTTTGAACGGGATGTATTTCCCCAGTCCCTGCAATTGCTAAAGAATGACAAAAGCTGACATTCTGAGATCAAAAACATAACCTCATCCTACTGTGGCAACAGGTTGCCCTCATTAGCACATGCAGCTAAAAATCATTGTACTAGGCAAAAAAGGCTGAGGCTAAACCAGGCTAACAGGCTCTTTGTAATGTGTTCATATTCTTGGGAAACACAATAGAAGGTGACATATTGCTGCTTTTGCTTTTTAAAACTCTGGTAGTTACACCACACTGAAATGCACCCAATACCTGCATTCTATTTCTCTTTAATATTACTTGCATGCAGTTTCTACATGAATGTTTTACAATGCTTCCCATATTTGATTCTTTCCTGTAAAATTTTAAAACTGCTCCTTCTGAAAAGCATCTCTGCTCAGGCTTCGAGCTCTTTCCTTAGTTACTTCTAGGTATGCGAAACAGCTTGCATGTGTTCTGTTTCCATGCACCGCTCTCTTCTGCGCTGTCGGTAATGTCGGAAGCCCAGCAAGGCACAGCTGCCTCCATCAGTCAGATCAGGTTCAGTGGTGCAGTTGACATTCTGGAGGGAAGGGATGCCACCCAGAGGGACCCTGACAGGCTTGACAGGTGGGCCCATGCAAACCTCGTGAACTTCTACAAGGCCAAGTGCAAGGTCCTGCACCTCGGTCAGGGTACCCCTGGCATCAATACAGGCTGGGTGGAGAATGGATTGAGAGCTGCCCCTGAGGAGAGGGACTTGGGGGTACTGGTCGATGAAAAGTTCAACATGGCCCAACAATGTGCGCTTGCAGCCCAGAAAGCCAACCCTATCCCGGGCTGCATCAAAAGAAGCATAGCCAGCAGGTCGAGGGAGGGGATTCTCCTCTTCTACTCTGCTCTTGTGAGACCTCACCTGGAGTGCTGTCTTCAGCTCTGGGGCCAACAACATAAGGACATGGACCTGCTGGACCAAGTCCAGAGGAGGGCCACAAAGATGATCAGAGGGCTGGAGCACCTCTCCTGTGAAAACAGGCTGAGAGAGGTGGGGGTGTTCAGCCTGGAGAAGACAAGGCTCTGGGGAGACTTTATAGGAGCTTCTGGTACCTACAGGAAAGCTGGAGAGGGACTTATTACAAGAGACCGTAGTGTTAGGACAAGGGGTAATGTCTTTAAACAACAGGAGGGTAGATTTAGATTAGATATTAGGAAGAAGTTCTTTACTGTGAGGGTGGTGAGGCACTGGCACAGGTTTCCCAGAGAAGTTGTGGATGCCCCATCCCTGGAAGTGTTCAGAGCCAGGTTGGATGGAGCTCTGAGCAACCTGGTCTAGTGGAAGGTGTCCCTGCCCATGGCAGAGGGTTGGAACTAGATGATCTTCCCTTCCAACCCAAACCATCCTATAATTCTATCTCTAGCACTCAGATGAGCACAGAAGACAAAGAAACTTCAGCATGGTTCTGTCTTAAATATATTCACATGAGAAAGCAGCGCTCTGATTTTACAACTGTGTTAACTACCTGCTAAAGTACAGAAGCAATTCGTTGTCAGCACTATAGTTGACTGCTTTCACTTCCTATTATGTTCATACCTTTATTATATTTGCAATGAAAATATGCCCAAGGTAAGCATGCTGAGAAAGTTGAGCTCACTTGTTACAATACAACACTGAAAATCTTTCAAAAGGCAATGAAATTTTCACACTAAATGCTGGGTTTCCCTATGTTTATAAATCCTGTGCTTTTACTTCTAACTTGGAAGACATGCCAGCTGAGCTTAATACTCCCTTTGGAACAACCTGATCCTCCTATTCTACCCTAAACAAACAAATAAATCACCATTTAGAGTAGTGATAAACTCGCAATAACCACAGGGTAGATCTTGGTGTAAGTTTCCTATTTCTCTACGTTCACAGAACCTGCTTTTCCTGAGAGTAGATGGAGATATTGGAGCAGGTCCAGTGAAGGGTCACCAAGATGATTAAGGCACTGGAGCATCTCTCCTATGAGGAAAGGCTGAGAAGCTGGGACTGTTCAGCCTGGGGAAGGGAAGGCTCAGGGGGATTTTACCAATGTGTATAAACACCTGATGGGAAAGACTGACAAGGAAGTCAGGCTCTTCTCAGCAGTGCCCACTGGCAGGGCAAGAAGCAATCTGCACCAGCTAAAACGCAGAAAATTGTGACCGAATACAAACCACTTTTTGATGGTTGTAAAACACTGGCACAGGCTGCCCAGAGAGGCTGTAGAATCTCCATCAGTGGAGATATTCAAAGCCCCACTGGATACGATCGTGCACAACCTACTCTAGCTCACCCTGCTGAAGCATGGGTGTTAGACGAGATGATCTCGAGAGGTCCTTGCAGACCTCAACCTATCTGTGATGCTGAGAGAAGATACTGCTCTTATACACAAATTTCCAGTTTGATTGCAGATGTGTGCAGCAAAAACATTCAGAGCAGACTTTAAGATCCTTTGATTATATAAGTTGTAAAGTCAAGCACTTATAAATTATCGTATCGCTAGAATTAAATTGCTTTGTAGACCCTTAATGTGGATGCCTTGCCATGTGGATTATGGTGGGATCTGTAATTATATGCGGAATGACTTATTGTGTTTTTGAGGTGGCTTGACAATTCTTCAGGCTCCCTGAAGAGAGAAAGGCATAAAGCAGCACAGGAACAGTATGTGTTCAGTAATTTAGCAGGCAGAAGCTGTGTGAAGTTAAGCAGGCTTAAAGCACAAGGAAGTTTTGGAGAATAAAGTTGCAGAGACTTAGCTGACAGTGAGATTTTTTTTTCAAAGCCTCCTAACTTGGTTCAGTTATCTAAATAGCTCTGCTCACCAATATGGATGTTTCTGACGCTGAAGGCAAAACTTCTTAAATGTGAACCAAACCCCTCTGTTATAACAAGCCATTTCCCTTTATCACCCATTGATTGCCAAGTAAGCAGAAATATTGGTATACCAGCTCTAAAGGCAAGTGTAACAACATCAATTTGAACCCTAGTTCATGTGAGTATGAACCCTGCTTTACAAACTGTGGAAATTTAGCAATCCAAGGATTTGGTTCAGGAAGTGTGACAAAGTTTCTGCACTTCTTAGTATAATTTTGAGAACAAACAAGCAATGACAGAATGGACATAAAATATGTACTGTCAATGTTGAAATACCATGTATTTTAGGGGGAAAAAAAAAACACCCTGTTTTTTTTAAGAACATCAGAGGTGCCATCAGTGAGAAAAAACTGAGATGAAAAACTCTGCGGTGGAAGGGGATGCATTAGCATCAAATGGTTAATTTTGTTCTCTGCTAGGACCACCACCTTATCTAGCACCTGCCCCACTTGCCCAAGGCAGTCCCTTGTACTGCAAGTCAGGTAGTAGTACCCTGTAAAGGGAGGAAAGGAAAGTCTGTGAAAAAATATGACCATAAAATGTTAATCTGATAAGTGAGGAATGAGGAAAAGCTAGTAGAAATTTGTAGGGCCTCAAAGTAATTATAACTTGCACTGTGTCATACGAGGTGCTGTACAGAACAGAGGTCTAGATCAAAGTAAACCAGAGCACAATGGCTCATAGCTCTTTACAGGCAGGCTTGCTGAAACGATAAAACTGTACCCTTTGGTAAGAATGAGACCACTCACCTTTCCCAGGGCTGTCAGAAGATGGAAATCAATGGACTCCCTGTATCTCAGGATTCGGAGGATGCCATCCAAGTATACCTGATCCTTATTGAAACAGCCTAAAAGGAATCAAGATATGCTGCACTCTGTCAGGGTTTGTTCAAGGCATATTCTCAGAAGCCATTATGAGCAGAACGATTCTATTTTTAAAACCTGGGTATTTATATCCCAGACTTTGAAAACCTTCACAAAAACTAACTAAGAGTCTAAAACCACTAGCCAGAGAAAGAAATCAAACACAGAAGATGGCATCTCTGAATATCCACAGCAGCATTACACCTTTTGTAATAAATGTGAAAGAAGGTCAAACTGAGTATGGACTTTCTATGGCTTTGCAATTTACATTCCCACTTCCAAAAAGCCCCTCCGTTACTGATTCTGTTTGAAAGTCTCACAGATGTGCGTTTTCAGCCTTCTTTTCAATGGCAGAAATCCTGCTGCCTCATTTCAGAAAGTGCAATCCCATTTCTCCCTTTTGCAAAGGTTTTACTGTGTGAAATGATGAAGGGGCTCTGTGCATGTTCTGAAAACCTCTCTGAAGTACAAAAATAGAGAAGGCAAACAGGGAACCCACCTGGTTGTGATGTGTCAGTCCACCCCCTCTTGGCTCGTACGCAGTAATCCCACCTAGTATTGGGGTCCTTGACAAATTTCCCCACGTCCTGGAAAAGCTGACTGAAGGACATTTGGCTAGCCTGATACACTGTGTAGTAGAGCAGGGCAGCTCTCCAAAGAAAAGGATCTTTGCGGAACAGGACACTGTGAATGCTCGCTAGCCCCTCTTCTGTAGGGTTGATTGGTTTTAACCCATGTTTTCTACGTCCGTTCCAGTTGCACCAAGGCTGGCTGTTGTTGTTAAAACCCCGAAAATAATGAGTTCCTGAAAAGAAAGGAATATGGGACTTAGAACAGTAGCACCTAATGATTGAAAAAAAATTACAAAATATGGAAGGAGATGCACATTTCAGAACTCTGAACAGATAGGACTGGGCACTGGGAAAAGTGCCAGCTTTAGCCTTGTCTACAACAGAGAATTTTGTCAGAGGTAGTTACCAGGTACAACTGTTCCACCTGCTGATTGCAAGTAGGACTCCCAAAAACGCCTACAGAATAAAAAAAATGTCAGCAGGACTTGAGTTCCCAAATCCATGGAAAGGAATTTTCAAGCGTGTCTTACATGCTGAATGTCTCTAGCATAGGCTAGGCATTGCAGCAAACAGAAGGAAGGAAAATCAAAGGGGGCAGAAATGTTGCCTCTTGAAGGTGATTAAACAGCCCTGCTGCTGCCTTGGAAGAGGCTATGTGCCTTTACAACGTGAGTAGCAGTGGTTCGAGGCAACTGCAGCGCTTATTCTTCAGTTGAAATACAGGCATTAGCCAAGATTAACCAGTTTTAACGCACTTAATTAAAATGGATTCACTGAAAAGTTTGTAGAAATTTTCCACAGGGCTGGGCCAACCGTGTGTAATGCAAAATAAAGGCAACCTTACACCAGTTTAGGATTTGCTGGGTAAATTCTTCATACCTAAAGCATGCTACATTTGCAAGCAGTGCAGCATAACAGAAGCAGGTTTGCAAAGTGAAATGGTTGGTGCTGAGGTTGAACAGTTGCCCTATTTTTGTTTCCCTATTTTTCACTCCAGACTAGCTCTGAATTGCTTTCATGAGCAAAATGTCCCTGAGCAGTGACAACACAGAAGGTACGCCCTGGAGCACAGCCTCTGGGCTGGCATCATCTGAAAGGATTATACTTTGCCTGCTCCAAGATTCCTTTGGAATGTGAATCTCAGTGCAGCAAGTGGAAGTACCTGTAGACTCACTTCAAAAGCTCGCTCCTGATCTGACCTAAAATGCTAACGTACATTAACCCTTGGAATCCTTTTACTGCACGCTGCAGTGATAAATACGTTTCTCCTTCCCTTTAGCACACCTACAGCACGGGTTCTTTAGACAGGAATGCTCCCTCCTTCCATGTATGAACAGTGTCTGGCCCATCGTTGCCAAATAAATAAGAACGCATGCAAGTACTCCCCTTTGCCTGAAGAACTGATGTCATGCTCATACCAATTTCATGTCTCAGCATCCCTTCCAGCCAGTGCTCTCGCGCAGTGGAGATATTGATAGTGAGAGTGGGGCGGCCATTCACCACTGTCATTGAGGCTCGAGATAGCAGGTCCTCCGTGAGATGGACCACAATCTGAAGATGAGAGAGTTCAGATAGCAAAGAGCTCTCTTCTCACTCCTGTTTCTGCTTTTTGCTTTGACCCTTTCATGATTTCATTTCTCTTTGGTGCCTTGCCCTTCACAGCTCTTCCTTGCTACCCACAATCACTTACGAGAGACACTTCTGACTCCACGGAGCTACCCTAGACCTCTGTGCTGCTGACAGAACCTCAGACTTCAGTGGGAGCCAGCAGGAGGGTTAAGACAGACAGACATGAGATGGAAAAAAAATGTATATGGTAACACTGACTAGATCTGAGGGGCGGGGAGCAATCGTATGCAGAGTAAATTAGAGAAAATTCCATTTTTTGAACTGTGTCTAATTATCTTACTATTACTGAGAACTGAAAAATATAGATAAGCACACATAAACTGATTAGGTATCTATATACTTAACTGTCTGAAACATTTTTAGTTGCAATTCTAAAGCCACATGAATGACGGGGAAGCACTGTATAGTTTGTTTCCTGATACATGATGCAGACTTGAATTCTTACTAAAATACTGATATTGTTTTGTTTGGTTTCAACCAGGAATGTAGTTCTGGTTTTCCTGTTTTCTCTTGGAAAACTGGTCATCAAAACAAAAATTGCCAGAAAAGGAAATTAATGCATATTGATATATTTTGTTATTTGAGTTCAAAAAGAGTTTTTAAACAAATGAATGGGAGGGAAAAGGGAAACTCTTTGTTGAAGATTAAGTACTTTTCCCTCTTCATGTAATGGCTAAAGAAACAGAAGAGTAGAAGGGGGAGTACCTACAAGAGACATAGGGATTTTTTTTAATATCAAATTTAACGAAAAAGGATCAAAGGCAAGAACGTGACATTTCCCTGTATTCAAACCCCATCATTCAGCTTCAAGTTCAACAGCAAACAATCAGTCCTATAAAACTCTTACTTAAGATGCTGGAAAGATAGGTAAATCCCAAAGCATTTAGATTTAAAGCAAAGGTGCCACTTAGCTTTAACATCTCGCCAACAGGAGAGAGTATTTTCATAATATTTTAGATCATACTAAGCATGATGTATTAACCCTATTTTTGCAGAAAAAGCATTTCATTAAGAAGGACATGAGATATTTGATGAGGGTCTATGATCCTGCTTCCATGAAGATAAACAAAGACAAAAATGAACACAAAGGGAGATAAAAGCATGGCTGAGACCAAAAATACAATTCTTTTCTGCTTGCCCCAAACTGTAGTTTTATAACCTCACTCTCAGAAACACAGATAAAGTCTAGTACCAGTGTTAAACTAGTCTTCCAAAAAGGTGTGATGAGTTTAATGGTTTCTTCTAAAAAATACGTTTACTAATTAAACACAGTTTCTGGGAAACTAATTTTTCATCTCTTGATCTCCCATTCTAGACTCCTCTTGCTCACTGACAGTAATCTCATCCAAATCTTGGACTGTGTCAGCTAGTGTTTTCATTTGGAATAAATCTATTTTTATACATTCGAATTCATCTGACTCTTGCAAGCAATTCTATGTAACTCTGTCAAACTGGACTTAAAATCCTGCATATAGGAAATCAGACTTTTGCACAGGGCTCTAAAAGATTAGATGGTTAAAGTCAGGAAAAAACAGCATTTGAACCAACTCAACAAGCCAACTTCTTTCAGACGTTTTTATTCACTTATGTCACTTTAATTTGTGTTGCTTCTTATAAATCAGTCTCTTGGGCTGCTGCTTATTTTTCTTGGCCTTTTCTTAACTGTTTCCTTTGGTGTAAATAATTTGATACATGAGAACAGATGGCAGAACTGATGAATAAATGGAAATGCACTAGTCTCCAAGCAGCTGAAAAAAAAGGAGGGAAGGAAGGGTGTCGGTTTAGGGTACTCCCAAAAGAAGTGAATTTAAGAACAAGCATCTATGAATCAGGAAACACACTCAGAGAGATGGCTGAAGCATTCACAAGGAATTTGCATCATTTCAATTGTTCAGAAATTAAACTAGGTACAACCTTGAGAAAAATGTGATGTAAGGAATATTGTCGTTATGGAGGAAAGGTCTCCCGAATGGTCTCTCAAGTCCATCCATGTGTAATTTCTAAGATATAGGCAAATGTTTCCTTCCCGATCCAGTGTACAACTTACCTCACCAAGACAGCCTTCTTTTACCATGTATTTCCTGACGTGATTCCAGATGCGACTTTTGGTCAGTAAGCTGCCTCCAGTGGCCTGTTCAAATTTTTCATAGCTTCCATATTTCTGCAATGTCCGCTGCATAATGTTAATGGACTATAAAATACAAAAGCATAGCAAATACGAACACAGTAAGACCCCCGTGTCAGACTAGCATGTGCATTCTTTCTCTCCCTCTCAATCACTCCCTCTTTTTAACAAATCTTTCTTCTTATTTGAACATATTGGGAGTTGCTATCAAACTGTAGTCATTAGATACAGGCTGACATACTCCATAATCAATTTATACCATCTTCAGACATACATTAATGTTAAAGTACTGAAAAAAGATTCCGATCAATTCATCTTGGTTCTACATACATCAGCATGACACAGATGTTTATCAGTCTAGTAAAATAATAGCCATTTTTCTCTTTAATTCCGGGAATGTTGTACAACTGCTTTGTAAATCAGATGTAACAGGTCACAAGGACATTTGCAATTTAAGTTGTCAGCATGTTTACTTTTTTGGTTTTCCAAAGAATTTTACAAAGATCAGCTATTACTGTCATCTTGCTTCATTTCTTGTTATTTGCTAATTTAGAAATGCTGAACCATGATTAGCAGATGTGTAACTATAATTTTAATAATAATATTTCTACTAAAAACTTCTTCTTACAATGAAATGCTCTGTACCACAGCTGTTTCAGCAAGGAGGACAGAGAACAGGAACTTTATTCACAGAACTTCCATTTGAATCACAGTATTTCTTTATAACCCCCCAAAATGAAGGAGGCATGTTTCATTACACAAATAAAGTGGTATCAACAATTCTCTTACTTATTGCTGTAGGAGTCCCCTGTGGGTGGAAAGCTGAGCACGATGCTTGTAACGTGATCTGAACACTGCGGGCTGAAGATGTTACTAGTTTATGTGTGAAATGCTCATCTTGAGTAATCTACTTCCCAACAGGTCATTTCATACACTTGAAAGAATATACGGCATAGAATAACTTCTTGCCACGCTACAGGGAAGGGCTTTTTTCATAGATAGAGCAGGAGCTCCCAAGAATCTCATAAGAGAAAAAATATTCCCTTAAAGAATGAATTCTCTTGCTAATACCACTAATGATGAAAGTGGAAATCTTGCAGACTGAATCTCTTTTTACTTTGTACACTTATATCCACGCATGAAGCTGATAACATGCTTGCTATTTGCAGTGATGTGATTCTGACGTCAGATTGGCTTATTTTCCACAAAAATAGGATTCATTTTGTATCTCTCACAGCTACTAAAAAAACTGTTCTAATTTTTTTCAGGTTGAAACTAAGCGATCCTGAGTAACTGCTACTGAAAGCCATAAAGGCAAGCTAAATGTATTCTTAAAGTCCTGTAGCTCTTTGATGAGAGAAAGATCACTTACCTGAATGCACCTAATGTTTAGTATTTCTTTGTCTGCCTCTAATCCTTGCTATTAAATTTGAAAGGCCTCCTGGTCATATCTGAATTTCTTTTTCAGTAATGAAGAAAGCAGCCTAATTTTCTACCTTAGCACAGACTATGGAAAAAAGGGGGATTAGTTTAAAGAAGGCTGTTGTTTTGGGGAGTTAAGCAATCTGGAAGCAAAGAATTTACTTACTGTGTGCCACTGTTGTGGTTTCTTTTTCCACTGCACCTGAGTCTCCACATTAAGTTTTTATTCAGGCGAGAGCAGAGAGCATATGCCATTCGCATAATAGCAAATCAGAAAGTGAAGCGTGAATAGAAATCTGTTACTGGTTATTCTAAGATCTATACCACCAGGGACAGCAGGACTGCAATACATTACCCACAGAACTGGGCAAAAAGTCAGTGTGCATGGCCTTACAAGAATGACTGGTAGAAACAGGGTCACCATAAAACCACCCAGCGCTGTTACAGGAACCCTGACTCTTCTTCTGTGTGGCCAAAACTCCCTTAGCCACCACGCTAACTCCAGCAGTAGGTTCAGGCTTGACAGGACTTGTACTGGACCCACTGGGGACCTGGTGACATTTGGCTGGTTACCAGGATCTGACCCATTTGGGCAGCTGTGCCCCTGCACCTGCTGAAGCTAGCATGAGTGAGAAGTGTATGGTATGAAGGAAGGCACCTCAGAGGACCACGCTATCTTTTCTTTTTCCAGTATTCTTTAAAAGATCAGGCGTCAGCCTGTCCTAAGAGAGGTATCATAAAAAGAGGAATGCTGTGCCACCACCTGAGCCACGGCAAATGGTTTGGCTTTGCCTCTCCCTGTTACAACACTGCAATGAGCACAGACAGCAGCACAGCTCCACGTTATGCAGCCCCCCTGGGGCACTGAAAGTGGGTGACCGAAGCACTGAAATCAGTAACTCCCAGGAGAGTCAATAGGCACCTTTGCAGACCTTTGGCTTGATTGCTTGCAAAGAAAATAAATCCTACTGCTCCTAAAGACAGGAGGCATTGGGACTGCTGCTATGAAAACCGCAGCATCATTCTGCAACTTAAAACAGATAGTATTTTTCAGGATTCATGTATTTAAATTAGAGGATACACCCTCATCTGGTGCAAACTGGGTAGCTTTGGCATCATGTTGCTGACCCACAGCTGTAGGTATTTGACAGGGGTTCAGTGCTGTTACTTCCATTACATTATTGCACAGAAATATGAGTAAGGACAACTGCACATCTGTACTGGTGACCTACGAGGTGAATGGGATTTTGGTTCCCAGCAACTTCCCCATACATTTGGTCTAGTACAAATGCATAGGTGTGGCAAGGCCTAGAAGATTATAAAGACATCGAGAAGATCTTTCTATGCCAGTAAATAATTTTTTTTTCTTGTGTCAAGTCTTAATATCACTTGTCATTAAAAATGACCTCAGATAAATGAAATGAGGTTAGCGTCTAAGTATTAAAAGAAGCAATACATGAGTCCCTCGTGCAAGGCCTAATGTTTCTGGAAACTAATGATAATTGTTTCTAGCAAAATTTAAGGCCAAGGGCTAGATGTAAAGAACAAATCAGAGCAAAACCTACTTCTTGTTTAATAGCTTATATATTTTCCCAAAGCATTTTTTCCACTTTTTTTTAATTACATGTGAGTTTTTAACTTCTAAAAATATTGGCTGATTTGTAAGTTTCTCTGTGTCTGCAAAGGCTGGGGTATTTTCCTGCCTTACACAAAATCCTTGGTTAAAGAAGCAACTCAAAAATTCCTGCCCCTTGTCCCAGGAAGCTTATTTTCAACCAGCAGCCTGAGTAACGCATGATAACAGATCTTCAGTTTCCTTTGCAAGGTGCCAAATCCTTAAGATATTTATGTTACCTACTAGTTGTTTGGTGTATCTGATTTCTCTGAGCATTTAATTAACTTTATTTGCACACTCTGAAAGCAGCTGTCTCTGAATTAATCTTCTGGCGTGAAATTTGTCTTCAAAACTTATTGATATTAAATTTAAATTAAGTTTATGAGATAAACACATTAAGTACCCACTTAAATTCTTGCATGCTTAAATTCCTTTGAAGGTACACCAGTGATTTCCATTTCTAGAGAGACCTGCTGCCCAGCAGCACCATCTTTTGTCTCCTGAATCTGTTCCTTCTGTTCCTCTTCCTGCTCTCTCTTCCCATGGCCAATTCTATCACTCAGTAATAAATTGTGGGGGAAAAAAATCATAACAATTAATAGCATTTTAGAAAAATCACAGTGGTATGAAGAATTAAGATGCAACAGGGCTTGCCAGAGAACCGCAATCCCTGGAGCAGCTATGCTACATGGTATCCCCCAGACACTCAGTTTCTGAGATAAGTCTTCCTATGTTCAAATATATGGTTGTATAGAACAGCAGTTCCCGTCAAAAGTTTTCAATCATGTGATTTAAAACACAGCAAGTCCTGTGGGTGGAATAGTTCAGCTTTAAATTCTCTGAAAGAGAATTATTTACTGCAGGAACTGAATCAGGGATGGATTTATTTCCAGAAGCCACCAGGATTTGGTCCCTTCCTTTTTAAGGCACCTTTCAGAAAGTACCCAGCACTCAGGCTACATCTCTCTGCAAGTACATCGGGCAAGACCAGGATATTGGCTCAAGCTCTGGAAGGGGTCCATCCATGGACCTGAATGGCTGGTAGGCCCCCAGGCACAGTGTCACCTCAGGTGAACCAGCACTCCTCTCTCAGGCAACACTTGGCCATAGCCAAAGGACCATGTGGCTGTCGGGTTCCCAGCAGAAGTGGGCCACTCCATTTTGATGCCCATCCTGCCTCTCAGCAAACCAAATGTTAAGGTCCGACAACAAAGCAAAGTCTTTGGCTGGAGAAAAACAGGCATGTGAAATTCACAGACTGGAGGAAGCCAATAAAGGTAGCAAAAGATAAGAAGTAGGCTTGAAGAACAGCAAAAATACTTTACATACTTTTTGAAAAGAACAGGACAAATCTAGAGTGGTGATCCAAGTCGAGTAGGGGTAAATGAGATGTTTGATGATGCAAAGGTCTGCCAAAACCGTTTCAGAGCAAGGGTGTTTTCAGAGCACATTTCTTCTCAATGTGAAAACTCAAAAAAAATAAGGGTGTTTGAGAAGGGATTGTAAACTTTATTAACCAGTTCTCTGTTTTGACGCTGTTTATAAACGCATCACTGCTATGAGATGCAGCACTGCACAGGTTTATTTGGTGGTGGTATCTCAGAGGACTCTCCTAGCTTAGTCAGAGTGCAGGTATTTTTTAAAACCACCTTATCACAACAATGTGGGAAAGGGTAAAATCCAGACCAGCATGCCAGCTCTTGCCTATTCCAGCATCCAACTGTGAGCTTATTTTCCAGCCTCTGGGCCAGCAGAACACTGATTGTGCCACAGTTCCTAAGGCCAAACTGTAAACTCTTCAGCAACAGGTAAAAGAATGGAAGAAAAGGAGGACTACGTGGCTGTATGAGGTTACTGGTTAGAAGTAATTCCTTTTCATATTATTTGAAAGGTCTTGTTTAACCCCTCTTATTGCTACCAAAGAGTGCCAATGGAAGTAGTGGTCCCAAGTCCCCTTGCACAGCAAACTCTGCTGATGCTCAAGAAAGTTAACGACACGGAAGCACCAACAAGAGCAAGACAATGCTCTGTTTAACTGACAGGTTTAGGTTATGGTGGTGTTGGCATTTTTAAACAAATTATTTACAGCCAAGTAGGTCTCTGAATCCCAAGTCACCCATGTGCAGCAACACAGCTTAGTTACCTGAGAGTTATTGTAGATACACATGCTGGTAAGCCATGCTTTTGAATTATTTGAGACAACCAAATTAGAAAACGGGCTCAGTGACATGGGCGTCAGCCCCCTGCATTCAGTCAGGTCATCCTATGTTCAGAAGCAGCTCTGCTACAAAAGGGCTTGCAGTCTCTGTTGAGATTTGTAAGCCAGACGAGGCTTGCAGGCACCATTGTGTTCCTCCCTGCAGAGCTTAAGTCACCGGGGGCAAAAGCTCCCTAGGTGCATCTTCAGGTAGCACAAAGATGTACCAGATGGAACTTGTTAATCTAATCAACAGCCATAAAATGGTGACTGCCCTCCTTTTTGGGTCACGTGGAAAGATGGGAGAAAGGTAAGAGCAGATTTTTGAGGCTAGACTACCTAGGCTGCGGTATTTTGGAGTTCACGGTGGCTTTTCTTTTGCGTGTCTGTTCTTGGCGTGATAAAGAACACATTTAAGGAATTAAAAGCTTGTAGAAATATTTCTAATGAAAAACTTTTCAAATACTTTGTAAGGAGTTAAAAATTAATACTTGTTTGGTTTTTGTATGAGACTGTCTTGAAATAGGCCTGTGGTATACAGCTTCTTCCAGTGGAAGACACCAGTTTGTGTAGGACCCTGAAAACTTATGCTACTGGAATGGTTTGATATGCTTTTTGTCATATATTAACACACTTTATCTATAATCTTAGTTTAGGAGGGAATTTTTTAGTAGTGGAGAACAAGCTGTTTTACAATTAATTGCTCTTAGTAGCCAGTGACATGTTCTAGAATCTTCAACGTGCCTAAACTGTGATGTCACCTGAATGCTGCAAAGAATTACTTGGTGTTGAATGTCATGTTTTTAGCTTTTCTCACTCCACCTATTTTTCCAACATCTGATAAAATTGCTAATTGTAGGGTAGTTGATTTAATCACTTAAAAGTTGTATAATACAAACACTTGCAATGTGTCACAACTGATTTATTTATTAACTAAAAAAATATTATATTTTTATGAGTACAAGGGAAAAGGATGTACAACTCTTTCACAGGGAAATTACTCATTCAACAAACTGATTTTTTATTTAATAGATATGTATATACAAATAGTTTTCCTGCCTTCATGTACAGTTCAAAGAAAGAGGTGTTAACACACAGGTTACTTGAAGTTGCAACTTCCTTGATGATTTTAGTTCAGCAAATTGCAACTGCTAAGTCATCTGCTTTGCAAACACTAGGGACGATTACTTCTAAGTATTGCCACTTACATAATCTTTGCAAAAATAACAAATACTCTAAGTGTAAAGAGAACTTAACAATGAAGGATGAGTAGTTTGAGCCAGAAGGAGTGCTAATATGAAAGCTTTCATAGCACTTAGAGCATGCAGTTGCTGCACTGACCTTGAAACACAGCAATGAGAGAATTAATTTCTGTAATGTTAGATATGCCAACCAATGTGAAAAGCTGCAAGTCTGCATAATATTTTTTTATTCTCAAGCTCTCTTCCCTAAAGCCACACAATGTGTGACTCATGAAAGAACTTAAATTATAAAGAAAGCAAGAAAAAGTAGAAGAGAGAAAAAAAGAAATGGAACAAAGTATGAGACACTAAAAATATTATTTTCAAATGTATTAATAATTCAAAAATGTTTACTCTTTGTCTGTGAAAAGTCAATCAATAGGAGTGTTGGGCTATGCCCAAGGTTTAAAATCTTTGATCAGACTAGACGACTGGGGGGTAAAGTGGGTGCTTACAAGCCTGTGTGTTCCCCATTGCAGCGTTGCTATGTTACTGGTTTGGAAATCCATAGTTTTCTTTGCCTTAAATAAATAAATACATAAAGAAATGGGGCAGGGTGTTATTCATCTTCTAGATATGTTGCTGTAATGCTGTATTAACCAATTTCACGGACATCCACAAAAGCAGAAAGGGCAATAAGAAAACACAATCTGTTTTAAAGTCCTAGCAGGCTATACACAGCTGTGGGTAAAAATATTTTTGACATTATTAAAAATCCTCTATAATTCTGAAATGTCAGGTTTGGAGCTCAATTCACTGAAGTGTCCTAAAAGTCCCCTATAAAATGGATGAGTTCTGTCAGTAAAAAGCTGGTTTTACAGAGATATTAGTCATAGAACAAGCAGGTGTAAGTTGCTATAAGCACCTTTTCACAGAATAAAACAGGAATAATTCTGTTCACGGAAAGCAAAGCTTCCTAAAATAAGTACAGCAACAAACGAAAGCCAAAAATGTTTTAGAAAACAAAAGTGAATTTATCCTTGTTGCAGGATAAAGGATAACTACATGCAGTTTTACACTGCAGACCCAAATCTTTATAGTGTAAATACTTTTTTTGCAACTAAAGTCATCTTTCCTGAACTTTGTACTTCCTACAAGATACCTATCTATTTCTTCTGACAAGTAAAATCTGCATGGGGGAAAAAAAATACTGAGGAAAAGCAGGTACTCATACAATATGGGCTGATTAAAATTTTGATTAATGCTGCTTTTTCTGGATAGCAAATTTGCATGCAGTGAAATTCAAATCTGCATGGAGATGAAATTTTTTAAAGCCAGTTGCAGATAAAAAAGAGAGAGTGCCACCTGCCGGGCTTGGAGCGGTATGAAAGCTGTTTTTTCAGCCATTTATATCAAGCGCAATATCTTGTTCAGTATTATTTAGGAACAGAATTCTGAAGAAATACTTTTCTTCCTAAGAGCTTCTAAATCTTATGAAAAGAATTACATCCTCCTTGGTAAGTTTCAGACATGATACTTCATTGAATATTAAATCCTTCCCTGCTTTTCATAGAGGTGTTATAAAGCCTTTATTTTTCCCATGGTTTGAAGATAAAGGGAAAAAAAGTTACAAATCGGAGTAAAACTGAGGAATCATTCATTATTTAAAAATTCATTATTTGTGTGATGGTTTGTTAAAAGTAAATCAATGACAGGCCTGCTCTGCAAAATCATCATGCATAAAATAATTTTTAAGGCTTTGCTAACTCACACTGAAAGGGATCATTTGCATTAAATTCATTTTGGCAAATTAGTTATTGTTGATTTGCTCTAATCTATGATTGATGTTGCTGATATCGCTAAGAAAATAAAAGAAAAACTTGCTAAAAAGCGCTAGTCAAGGAGTAGTTTTATTTGGTGTCAGTACGATTTAGTTTAGAAACGTGGAAGCTGATTTTGAGAACAAAACAGTTGTTCTCATAATGAAAATAAACTCCTAATGAAAACCCAACTACTGAGTTTTTAAAATATATAGATATTATAATGTGAAATGCAGACCAAACCTTACAATCCAATGACTTAATGGGTAATAACACCTACGTGCATTTTTTTATTTGAAGGAGAAGAAAAAAAAAAACCACCCAAAAACCAGATACTTCAGAAGTCAAGGGTCAGTTATTGTAATTCATGGTACTTTAATTCATGTATCCTTTTCATCAGAAACTGGGAGGGTGCAGTGTATGTCAGTGAAATATTCATATCATAAAGAAATGAAACTCATGGAATAGCAGGATTTCTTTTCAAGTAAGTATCACTTGAAATAGGAGATATTTTATTTAGAAAAGCTTATGGGATCTTTCTAAACCATTTTATAATGGCAAAAGTGGGAACGGGACTGCTTCTGTTATTATATAGATAAGCACTGGGTTTTGTCACTTAGGTCAAAGTTGAAAGCAAGGGTTTTGTTCTGGTTGGTTTTTGGTATTTGTGACTCAAAGACAGGTAGGAAGAAAAAGCAGTTACACAGAATGGAAATAGCTATAGCTATGTTAGCAGTGTGTCTGCATAGTATATAAAAAACAAATGGGGGCGGGGGTTGTCTTTTTAAATTCTACCTCTCTCCGGAATGGCATTTTTCTGCTGCTTGATAAAGTCTAATGTATATGCAAATATCCTTTCAAAGTTGATTAAAACAAGGAACATCAACATATGCTTATTCAATAACCATAACCTCAAATAATTGCTATTCCCTCCCAATTCCTGTGTCACCAAGAGGATTAGCAGCATTTCTACACTGCTTTTTTCTTCTGTTTATTAAAGCCTACGTAGGCATTGTATTTTTCCTATATTTGACACTGCTTCATTGCCTAAAATTAAATTCTTGCCTGAAGTTACGTTTCATGTAAATCTGTTTATAAGGAATAGTGCCTTTATCCTATAGAATCTGGTAAATATTAGGAAGGCTTTTGGTTTTTATTCAAAAATATTTTCTTTCAGTTCTACTATTGTATTCTCATCTTTGATGTGTTTTTCGAACAGTAGGGGAGGATGATAAGGAGAAACAACTTGCTGGTGTAGAAAAAAATGAACAGTGGAAAAGGAGGGGAAAAAAGTAACTATACCTGCTTAAGAAATCTGTCAGATGCATGGCTGTGCTTAGCTAAGACGTTTGGCAGAGCAGGGTTTGCATATTCAAACTGAGGATTGTATGTGAAATCTGAGTTGAAGAATTTAGTCTTCTCTTTCTCCACATTGGAAGGCTTGATTGCAGTCAATAAACAGAGTTTTCTGCTGGAGACATCACCTTCTTTTCCATGGCTTTTTGAGGACTGTGATTGCTTTGGCTTTGTTAGATTAAAATGCCTCATAGTTCTACTTCTGGGTCGAGATGGCAGTCCTATGCTGCTCCCTGCAACTGAAATACTGTTTGTAAACTTCATGCTGGGAGACACTGGGCTAGTGACAATGATGGAGGGCTGGCTGTTTGTGCAGTACCACCTGCCGCTGAGCAAGGGTAGTGGGACTTTGATTTTGCGGTGCTCATTGCTTCGCAAGGTGGTAGAACACTTTGTAGTTTTTCTGTGTTTCTTGTGATGAGCAGATGACTGCTTTTGAGCATGGTGTTTCTTCTCCTCTTTGCTCTGCAGAAGGACATTGTAGCTACTGGTTCCTGTTGTGAAAATGTCCTTAAGGATCCCAGATGGCGGGTGCTGGAGGCTGTTTTCATTATTAATGTTTAGCTTATGTTCTTCTGGACTCAGGACTGATTTCTTGGAAAGCTCTGTCTTAGGCCAGTGAAGTTTTTCTGCATTGAGGAGGGGAGGAAAAAAAAAAAAAAAAGAAAAAAAGAAAAAGAAAAAGCTGAGGACAAATGTGATTGTTTCACACAGCAATACTAACCTTAAGGACTCAAAACTGCAACATCAATGAAACACAGACCTTTTCCTAACTTCAGTCACATCAAGTTAATCTTGACTTCTAGACATATGGGAGAATTGTGTGCATATATCACTTTTGAACAACTAGACTGGGACTTGCAAGATCCAGCTAAGCAAGTATTTTATGTTTGCATCTCCATGCATGAGTGCACTGTTTGCAGCTATGAACTATCCTGTTTAAAACAAGACCCTGTGGAGGACTTTATGAATGTGTACTGTTGTATCAACAAATGTGATTGATCTTTATCATGCAAGGAAGGCTTTCTGTATGGGTAAAGAATAACCTAAAAAATAGGAAACTATAGGAGTATGTGAGCAGTATTTACAGTGGAGTCCCACAGGGATTTGTGCTGCGATACAAACATTCTGGTATGGTCTCATTTGCAAAATCTGATTCACAAAATTTACTATCAGAAAAGAAGAGAACATCAGAATGGGCCTGCCACTGTGAACAATTTACAACAACATATGAATAGTAATATAAGTTCAGAAGACTCCTGTTTCACATATTCCTTCCTAATACAGACAGTAAGCTATATTTAAAGAGGAGAGAGAAGAAACCAGATAGTTACAAACACACCTCTGAGTATCCTTAAGACAATGCTGTTATTTCATCTAGTCAAAGTTGCTGGCTTTAAGAAAACACTTGAGAAGAAAATGAATGCAAGAAGCAAATAATGTTCCTTTAATGAATGAATCCTCCTTTCTTGCTCTTAACACCTAAGCATAGCTTTCAGGGGAGGTCCCTGGTGCAGAGCAGCTGCAAGGAAAAGTGATTGAGGACTGAAACTTATTTGAGCTGGCTTGTTAGAGAGAAGCGACCTCTCTTCACTGGTTCTAACCATCTCCTTCTCTTGCCAACCAGTTCATCCTAGTACATCAGGTGAGCAGAAAGTAAGCACACAAATAAATGCTGTCATAGAGAAATACTTCCTACTTCTGCACCTAAAATGAAAGGATTCACAGAACAGGAGATACGGATGGAGCTTGATTAAAGCCTGCAAAAGGGATTTGAGCTTCAGCCCACAGTTACACATAGCGGAGCTGTAATTACTTTACATACAGTAATTATACTCTGAATGGAACATTAGCAAGAGATCATTAAATGCCTCCAAGGGGAAAAAAATTGATGTAGTTTCATTTCAGCTTTATTTTCACAATAAAATTAGGTTTTGCTCCCAACATAAGCACCATGACAACATATTTCATGCTGTTGGACCTCTGTGAGTTCCAAGTCAATCTGTGCTCCTCAGTTCTCCTGAAGATGCTTCCTAAAAACCAAAAAGACTGAGGTCCTATTTGCATGAACATACAATGGGAAATATGCAGCCTGGGTGTTTCCTCTACTGGGAAGAGAAAGACAAAAGCATTAGATTATTTTGTTCTACTAAAGCATGCGTATCTTATGCAAGCTCAGTTTTGTTTCACAGTGAATTTGCAAATTCCCTTTCTGCTCTTGGTGCAGGAACGTGCTCCTTGGCATTCCTGTTCAAATTCTGTCAGATCATTCTTACCGCATAAGTGACAACCTGCCTACATGGCTTATCTTGCTTGTTGTGATGAGAAACCATAGTTCCCATCACAAGCAAAACAACATCAGAACAACTACCATAAAATGTGTCACATTTTTTTTGGACAACAGAATAGGATGACCACTTTCACATATTTCTTGGCAAATATTTGAGATTGACTTCAGACCTGTACCATTACTTTTTACAAGGTTAAATGAAAAGCAAATTTTCCAGAATGTCTGAACCCGTTTCTGAGCATGTGAATTTGCTTGTGTAGACAAAATTGAAATTGAAAATTACACAGCTACTTGTTAAAATACAGACAAGATAATGTAATGCTAGTGGCAGTAATGCTTCATCTTCTCTACTGATCAATTATCAAAAGCCACAAAGAACAGAGATGCCATAAATTGCTACTACACAGGGAATAATTTGAATTAATATCACACTCGTATATTAGAAGCAATAAATAGAAAAGAAAAAAAAAACCCACATAAACAGAATTTAAAGAAATAACTCAAAATTACCTTAATCCCCTCCAAGATTTTGTGTTAATCCAATACCAAAACCTTATGACAGTAAGCTTTCAGAGCTTAGTAGTACAGTTAGCCAGTAATAAGTGTATTTATAACTAGTTAATTTCTGAAAATCACAAGTCAGAATTCTACTGCAAGTGTCACAAATGATGGTTGAGTGCTGAATATACACTGGCAGGTTTCACGTACACATGGCTGATATCAAAAATAGTTGTCCCTAATTCTGTAGTTACTTTGTATGTGCCATCTCATAGAAAAGTGATTTTTCAGCTGCCAAACGAAGTCTGGCTGTCCTTAATTTTCTTCTGATTAAAGAAGAATACTATTTGATGCATATTTGTGTTGGAAACCTAAAATAAACAGATAATCCAGCAGATTTAGAAGATTATATTATATAACACTTCAGTTTTTACAGAAGTCATTTAACTGCTGTTCTAAGTGTTTTGATTGGCCCTGTGACCACCACTATTTTACAAAATAAATTAGAAAATAATATTTGAGATATCAAAATCACATTGCAAAACACCGAATTTTAAAGTTCTTTCTCTAGTACATTTGTTTAATCTGTAATAGTTATAATTTTAAATTCACATCTGTAAATTGGACAGCATCAATCAAACTAAAATATGTCTTCCAGGTAACTTGACTTACTAAACTATATGTAAGAGTTCCCAAGAATTAGCAGTGCCTGGCAATTGAAACAGAGGTCTAGTATCCTGACTATAAAACCAATTCGCTGCACAGCCTGTGTTCTGAAAACACATTTCAGTGTACTGAGATACCATACTGCTATAAAGCAGCCAGTCAGAGAATGGATTATCAACTCACATTAATTACACAGATTGGCTAGCAGTGATCTCCATCGTTTAAACTCTGGGTACCACAGAACGGAGGCCAATAGATTACTTCTTAAAGGTATGGAAAAGGCAAACTGAAAATCACCATACTATGGCATAACTATCCTGTGTATCATGCTACATATCATACAGATTTTATCTTTTGTGTCTCATCCACATGTGTTCCAAGAAGTACAAATCTGAACTGCCCGACTTTACATATTTCAGTTTTTGCAGCAGAAAACTTTCAAAGAACATATGCCCACGCCTCCAGTTACCTTTGGGAACCTCCCTAACACATGTAATTTATGTACAAAGATCCTCTGCGTTACTCTCACTTTCAAACACTCAAAGTCACAAAGCCCCAAGCCTTTCAACAATTTAAAAAATCCACAACAAAACTAGCACAGTCTCCCCCCAAAAGATTTCCCATCATTACATTTTGGTACTCTCAGCAACAACACAGTAATAAAAAAGCATAGGTCCTAGAGACACGGGTGAATTTCTAAATTAAACAATCTGACAGGTTTGGATTGGAAGGTGATGTAGAAAGAAGCAAGAAGGAGGGGGCAGAAGAGCTGCCTGTCCCCATTCTGACATCATTAGGGTACCAAAGGGCAGAAAACCCTCCTGTTCAATGGAAACTTGGTCTGTCTTGGGCCGGAGTAGAGCTCTGCTGCTCTTCGGAGCTGCTGTTTGGTTTCTGCTACCCCATAAGGTGGGTTAGCAGGGCAGCTGGCCAGAGGTAACCCCACCATGTGTCTACAGGGTCTCACCACAGGAGCAGGCTGTGCCCCAGCCAAAATCCCATTGCTTTCTAGATACATGCTAGAATTGGCAGTACTGGCCTCGCTTCGTTGTGCAGATACAAATGTACTATGTGTCACAGCACAATACAAAATGCCGCAGGCTTGATTTTGCCAACAGGGGAGTTTTATCCCTGTGTAACTTCATTTATATATGTATAGCTATTCCACTATCACAGCAGTACTGGAGAAGGGATGTACCCCAAGACTGCTAACCAAGGATATGTGGGAACCACAAATCTAATTATAAATCTGCGCTAATGAAATGCTTTCCATGTCTAAGTTGCACCCCAGTCACTAGCTTTGAGTCTTGTAGCATCGCAGACACTGCCTAATCTTGTCAGAGATTATTAGTTAGGAAAAAGATGTTCTATTCAGAAGCTAGGTTGTATTATTGGTTTCCATCCTTTAGAAATTGACAAATTAAGCTAATCTCTTATATGTTAATCATATGTGTGGTAAAATGTAATAACTTTTCCAGACTTTGGAGAATGTTGTAGAAAAATCTTCCTTTAGGTTACTGGGTAGCTACTATCCAGGCAGCTTCTTAAACACCTATTCCACAGGTGGAACGAGGTTAATGACAGGTATTTGTGGGCACAGATCTCTCTCTGTTCAGCTAGCCTTGATTTAAAAAAGAGAGCTCCTGCAGTTTTCAAGCAGCCGTCACTCAGGTTATATATGCATAATGGACAAATCCTATCCAAACCACAGGTATGATTCTTAAGGTGCTTAGCAAAGATGTTCTTGGAGTAGTTCCTCCTATTCTAGCAATGGTCTGAGCCACTGCTTTTAGTGACCATTTAGTTCATTACCATCTTATAATATGCTTGATTTTTTTATTCACAATCAGAAACCACTCCAAATAGCTTGAGTTTTTTAATTTAGAGAAATGCAAATAATGACTGTGATCTGTCTACAAGTAAGAAAACAATGAAGTTTGAAACTGAGAGATGAGAAGAAACTATACAGATGTGACAAGTAAGATTCCTCCTTTGACACATTTTGCAAATTACAAAAAAATGTGTACATTACAAAAAAATATTAATCTTTGATATTCAGGTAATACGAATAGATTAACAACTGTCATTATGAGCTCTAGACTGTACTGTTTGTGTGCACAGAGGGCTGTGTAAATAATAGTCCGCATAAAACAGGCAACAGAGTGTGTTGTATATGAACCTGTGACATTCCACTGTCTCTCAGCTACTTCAGGCTGATGTCTGTGGTGTAACAGAATCTGATCAGAATCCTGTAGTCTATTTCCTCACCACTATAAACACCCTTAAAGTTTTGCAAACACTCAAGCTTCGAACAGGAAGCATCAGGCAACTTAATTACACAGCACTGGAAGTTCCATCTATAATGACTGAAAATGGTTTTGCTGTAGAATTAGCCAGTGATCTGTAGAAAGACTAGTGCTGAGCTATTTTCTATTTTCACAGCACACTGGTTATTAATTAGAACCTGTATGATGTTGGAAACTTTGACATTTAATCTAAGGCATTTTTTTTCCCAAAAAAAATACCCATCTATTTACTTTCCTCCTGTAACAATGTTATTTGTCATTCAGCTTTAATTCTGAGCTCGAAAACCAAGGGCAAGTTTCAACTATGAGCCAATTTCTGTGCCTGATTCATTAACTGCCAATGTCTGTAAATAACTCTGAAAGATCCAGCATTTATAGGACTCATTGGCATGACTCTGGACTTTACAGTTTGTTTTTTTCTTTGTCAAAATTACAAGGTATTTAAGATGCACTGTTTCTACCTTAAAAAACAAGAAGTATGGACTGACTGGCAAGCAGTTTCTTGTATGTTTCCACATTGTGATACAGTATTATGTAACTGACTCCAAATTCAGGTTCTTCAAATTAAATAATGTGAGTACTGTAATAATCAGTAAAAATGAAGACTTGGCCTTAATGAAATCAAGTAACACACTCCCATCGACTTAATAGACTCAGGACAGCACCACAAAACACTGATTTACAGATAGACCTGCACAGGATGAAACTCCCATCCAAGCAGATCTCTAGCTTATTCTACTGCGGCACAGGTGTCTTCAGGAATATTTCATGGAGGAGCATGGACCCAAAATAACTACCTTTCCTTTTAAGAAATCTCCATCCTTTATGATTAGAGTTGCTGTTGTACATGTCTAGGCATGCTCCAATTCCATGAACTTTATTTGTTGTCCCATTACCAGAAATAAGACCCTACTCATATCTGCGTAATTTATATGCCACTCCATCTGCCCGCAGATAAGAGCACTTGTAAGAAATCTTAATAATGATTGTAACAGTATCGTGTGGGGGGACGCTAAGACCTCTCTCCATCAGATCTCTTCTAGATAGATTTCCCCGTATTAACACTGGCTTGGAGCAGCTGAAGTAATGACACATGAAAAGCGGTCAAATTTAAGCAAGGTAAACATCGGCGTGAAAAAACTGTTCTGCAGCAGCAGCTGTACTGTAGTTTTCCCACAAACCCCACACAGGCAGCACTGGGGAGCGCGGTTCTTTGTGGTAACCAACACTTTTCTGCATCACCCTCATACAGCCCTAACACAGGTCTCCATACACATGCCTGACAAAGGCTTGTTAACTTCCCTGCAGGCACGGCCAAGAGGCGAGCCAAAGAGCCAGAGGCACCAGATACAATTAGTTAGAGTTTTATTAGCGTTCTCAGCCGCACCTTCCGCCCCTCGCCCCACCGAGGGCGGGCGGGTGTCGCCCCCTCCCCGGGCAGGGGCAGGGCCCGGCCACCGGCGGGGCTGCGGTCGTCTCCCCGCCGGGCTGGCAGGGACGAGGTGCCGTCCCCTCGTCCCCACAGCGCCGTACGCGCACGGGAGCCCCGCGCCGCCGCCCCGGGTGTCGCTTTCCCCGCGGGGGAGCCGGTGCCAGCACGCCGCTGCCTCAGCGGGCCGGGGACGCCTGAGGGGCCGCTGAAAAGCGGCCCCACCTTGCCCCGCTCCCGCCGCCCCAAGCCCCGCAGAGCTGCCGAGGAGCATCGCTCCGGGCTCTCGGCTGCCCGGTATCCCCCGGTGGCCCAGCGGTTCCCCCGGGCGTTGCCACCGCTTCCCGGCTTGTGCCAGCTGCCTGCACCCGCGGCCGAGGGCAGAGCCCTTCTCCCTGTCCCATCCCCGTTTGCCAACCCCCCCGCCGGGACCGAACGCCGGGAAGCGCCTCGGTGCCGAGCGCTTCGCCCAGCGTGCTGTCGCTGTCAGCGAAACGGCCGGGGGTTCCCTCCGTTCACCACAAGTGTGCTGCTGTTCGGGGGGGTCCCTACAGCCGCCGTGGCCGGAGGCGGCTGATGCTCTACGAATCTCGGATACCCCAAAAATAGAGCTAGGGTCGTTGCCTGCAGGGGTAGAAACTGACACTTGGGACGATTGTCTTACGTGCCATCTAGTCTGCGCTGCAATTAAAAGCAGACAGGCTTTCACCGGGCATCATCCTTAAAGCCAGTTTTACGTTCCTCTGTGGTGTAATTCGACGTTGTAATACGTAGGGTTGGCAACGCGAGAAACTGTTGTCAAATAATTAATCTCGGTTGATTTCAAAGTATTAACTTGAATGGAAACCTGATTCAGATAGTCCAAACCCTGGACCACAGGGGAAGATGGGGAATTTTGTCAAATTGACACCAAAGGGCCAATCGCAGGAATGGTCTTATTTAAGGCTTTCATATAGATGAAGCCAGAGCAATCTGCAGTTAATCCTCTCCTTTAAAGAATCACAAGAGCAAGTAAACACCACAGCATGTGATTGAGATGATTCTGCCACTCCTATTAATTAAGTGTAAAATAGTGAAGACAAGGGATGTTATTAAAAACGTCAACATAAAATTGAAACAGGGACTGAGTCTTGACAAATTGAGCTCAATGTAAAGGAAAAAATAATCCAACACAGAGCTTCACTGAGGAGGAGAACTCCCAAGAGCAAGAACACCATAAGGAACAGGAAGCAGCAAACCACGCATCAATCTATAATATATGGCCCCCAAAATTAAAAAAAATGCAGACTTATTGCTTTATATGCAGAATCGCTGCTCCAAGATGGGAATCAATCCACTTTACATAGCACGAATGCAACAGCACGTAGACTATGGCATTGAATTCTACATATTTGATAGGCAAAGCGTACCAAGCTGCAGAAGAGTAACAACAAACACAGATAGCCAAGAGGGACTGATTGAGGTGGAGAGATTAAAAAACCTCTCTATGCTAACATTGATTCGGAAGCAGTGACAGAATGAGCCATGGAAAGAAGATGCAGTTATTGTGAAGGAATAAACTCCAGGATGCCAGAGTTCAAGATGATTGAAGTGGTAGAGCTGGGAAAAGTGGATTGAAGTTCAGGGAGAGAAAACTTCAACATCACTCTGACTGGGGGTTGGCTGTCCAGTTAGTATGTAAAACCCTTCACTGCATCCCCCTAAGATACAGGGCAAAATAACCAAAATTAATTCTATATTCTCTACCAGGGTAGATCCTCAGGTAGTATAAATCAGGAGCCCTGCCAACTTCAGGCTCACAGAAGCTTGTAAGAAGTTTAGATGCCAAAGTACTGAAAGTGATAAAGCACAGACACGAGGCCCAGAACTTTCTGATAATTATACACTTAGGTCATGGAACAGTCTTCCAGCAGTTGAGACGAGTATTTTCCTCTGTTTGAAACAAAAGCCTCTTGAAAAATATTGTCCTAAACACAAATAATTTCACTCATTAGCTCTTCAGTTCTCCTCCTCCCAGAGAACAAATGTTTTTACCCACTTGTGTTTGTTAAAGTCTGTTTAGCAGTCCTCTGCATCTTGTGCTGTATTCTGGCACTCGCTTTCCTCTCCAAGCTCAACTTCTCTAAATTATATCTCTGTCTTCTAAATCATTTTGAAATCCCCTGGTGAAATGTTAGAGAAGCAAGTGGTATTGTCTTTCATAACCATCTCCTAAATTGGTTGCAGTCGAGCAGATGGAAATTTACATTGTAAACCTCTCAATTACCTACCTGTTGATACAACACTATGACTGAATATAGCCCTGACTCCACATGGGATCTTTGAGGGATAATTGTAAAGTAGACTTACGCAGTGTAAACTGGGTATTTTTGGTGAAAAAAAAAAGTAGAAGGGTTGCTAAATAATGCTGGTAAAATTTAGCCATATGCTTAGGACTTAGCTCTTTCAGACCAAAAACTTTAAGAAAGACTATGTAAATATCAGAATGCACTTCAATCTGTGCACGAGGTAGGTACTTGCTTTAACCTACAGCTATGAGGGAGGCACATTACTAAGTAATCTGTAATAATTTATAGATCACTGATAAGTGATATATAATGGAAGTACTGTAAGACAGATGAGAAATAAGTAATTAAAATATAATTAACAATTAATTTATATGACAACATGCTTAATCAAAAAAAACCCACCAGTCCTTATAAAGGGAACAGGAAGAAGTTTATTATCCTAATAACCATTTTGGGACATAATTCTCCCCCACACATTAGAGAAATAAACCAGTCCAATGACAGAAAATAACTACTATGAAATAATACTAAAAGTTTGCATCACTTTCAGAGTGATTTTTAATAGCAACCCTGTGTTGGGAGAAAGAGACCCAAGGGCACGCTGTCATTGGAAAAAGAAGAAAGGAACCAGAACCAGGTAGGATTACTAGGGGAAAATGTGCTTTAACTATTTTAAAACTGTGAAGACCTTAAGAAGAGGTTAAAAAAAAAGAAAAAAAAAAAAAGAGAGAAAAAAATGGAATGGACAGTTGTTTTGGTCTTACCTGTCGAAGTATTCTTAAAGCATTTGAATGGGCTCTTCCTTGGGAAGATGCTTCTCCACACCTCAAGTTTCCTAGAAGAGAGTGACAGATCACATAGCTTAATTGCTATGTTCAGAAATGTTTGGAGCAATTGTGGTTAAAATATTTGAGATAGAAGTAATTAATTTATTATTTATTAATTAATAAATTAAAAAGGCACATGGAAAATGGGCAAAATGCATTTGTGCTAAATCAGGTTCCCTTTTTCTAAGTAACATTAAGCTCACTGGGTAAATGGAAGGCAACAGACATGATATTATATCTTATATGGCTTTTGGCACCGTCTCACAAGACACTTTCACAGAATGACATTTTAAATACAACTAGTGGAAGGTGTGCAGGCATCTGACAGAAGGAAACCATAGTGGTCATTAGTGGTTATTCATCAAAATGCAAAGGCACTTCAGAAAGACACCTTTCAGGGTATGTCCTAAGCTCTGTTTTGTTTAGTTCACTGAGAACTCAGATGGTATAATGTTTATGCTTGTAAAATCTGTGCTTAAAAAACTGATAACCTCAAAACAATGGTAGGGCATGTGAACGCTAGGAAGGATGAGATCAGACACTCTGAATGCTATTGACAAATTGGACGGGTTATCCAAAAACCAGCAAGGAAAAAAACAGTAACAAGGAATATAAAATATTATTCTTAGGAAACAGACATCAAGAAACAATGTGAATTCCTGACTAGACAGAAATACAGCAAAAACAGATCTTAAGGTTGTGCAGATAACGAACAATATAAACCAACAGTGCAGTGTTACTGCCAAACTATGTGTTTAATTCTGGAATGTATTAACAGGTGTGTCATATACAAGACAATTTGTTTGATTTCTTAACTTCTCATGGTACTGAAGCCCCAAGTGGCATATGTCTGGTCCTGGATGAACACCTTAGAAATATAAACACAGCTAACAGAAACAAGAAAATAACAACAAGAACAAGAAGTTTAGAAAACAAACCCTTTGAGAAAAAGCTGAAGAAATTAGATTTGCCTAGTCAAGAAAATAAAAGCTTCAAGCGAGCTGCAGCTTTCCAATACATACAAGCTCATTAGAGGGATGTTGATCAGCTATCCTCCATGGCTGCAGCAGAAAGACATGAAACAGTCAACTTGATTTGTGACAAGAAATGCTTAAAAAGATTTTGCTGATCAGCATTCCAACTACGGATTTTTCAACACTGGAGCAGACTGTCTAGGGGGACTGTGGAATCTCTTCTACTGGATTGTTTTAAGAATAAAGTTTGATAAGCATGCTGGTAGTAGCTTCCATATATTTGGTCTTGATGCAGTGCAGGCTGGACCAGGCGATCCTTTGGGACTCCTCCCAAACCTAAGTTCCACAACGGATACAATTCAGAAAATTCTAGCTGGAAAGACCATTACACACACTGCACTCTGGTTGATCAAATTTTCTATTACTAGTAAGCTCCACTAACTAAACAGAAAAGCCAGGAAAAAAGCAAGTTGTTCCCAGCAGAGCTCTAGGTTCAAGATAAAATCACGAGTTCCGTAGTATCAGAGTACAGGATTTTCCAACGGCCATTTTAATTTTTAACGTTATTCCACTGCTACATTAGCCACAGCAGTTCTCTCTTCAGTATCACCAGTGAACCAAGGAGGTGATAGCTTGGAATACCAGTTAAAAGTCAAGTTTTAAACCTATATGTAGGAAGATGCAGTTAGGCAGTTGGGCCTCTGAATTTACCATTGGACATATAAAGAAACAGTTCAATTTTCCAAAGAGCTGAGGGACCTACAGCTTTCGCAGCTGGTGACCCAGTTTGTAAATTACGGTCTCTGTGTTAAATACATTAAATGAAATTTTAGCATTGATTTATATTTTATGCTATCACTTTTTCCCTCATTGCCTTCCTTGAAGTTTTCTAAGTGCTGGCACTACTACTGTATACCGAGATATGCCCATAGGTGTTACAAATGTTCAAATCCTGTCATCATTGTCCTCTACAGTGTTTCCCAAGCTACTGCCCACTTACTCTTAAGAAAATAGTAAATCATGTGGCATCTTCTGCAGTGGTACCACAATTGTTTTCATCTACAACAAAACAAAATTCAGGTTAACAAGTTTAAGCTTATATGTTACTTCCTTTTCTTCACCTTTCATTTATCTGCTGCCTTCTAAGCATTTCAGGTGCACGTGTATTTTGGGAAACTTTGTGATTATCTCATGGACCACCATTAATTCTACTTTGCAGTGCAAAACTGCAAAACTACAGATTACATGAAATAGCTACATTCAGAAGCTGCGATATGAATAATCTTGCAAAAGGTCCTTTGTAATTTGATGACCAAAGTGCAGATCCATCTGAAACACACACACACCACCCCCTAACCCCACCCTTTTTTTTTGTGTGTGTGTCTGGAAGGTGAGACTGAAGCCAATGTGCCAGGCTGTTCAATCTTCCACTCTGGGAAAAAAAGAAAGAAAAAAAACCCCAGCCCTAAGTAAATTGACTCTCAAACTAGAGGAAAAAAACCCAAACCAAACCTTTCTTCATGTTTTCTTTGAGATGGTAGCTCTCCCTGGGTGTCTTGCAAGCTGGTTCTGCTCCTTCTTTTGCCGGTTCCTTTACACCCTCCATGTAAAAATAATGCAAATACACTGTTTTCTATTCCTGATGAGACTCCTCCCTGCAGTGAAATGGCAATTACCCAGGCCTTGCACAATGTCTGCATTGCAAAGGTAGCCTGTGGCCTAGCCTTAGGAACAGCACAGCTTAATACCTTGACTCTGGCACAGAAAAAAAGAAGAGAAAAGAGGAAGAGCATAAAAGGAAAATGGTCTTTTAAAAGTCAGCAGTAGAAGAATTCAGTTTGAAGACAGAAGCCTAACCACCTTTATTCTCCAAACACATTCAAAAGGCTAAGAAGCAAGTTGTGGCTCCTAAATTAGTTTTTGACTGCACAGAGAAGCATTTTCTAGGAAATGAAGACCTGTTTCTTTCTTTGACTTCAAGCTATTAATGTAGTCTGTCATCAATAGTCTCTGTATTCAGACAAAAAGTTTGTGATAGAAATCAATCACACAATCAGAAAGAAAGGTGACCTTATGTCTCAGTACGTGGAATATCTCTGATGGGCAAAGTTTTCCTTTCTCAAAAAAATGGAATACATGAATTGGGCCTGGAAGAGAAAGAAGCAGTTGTGAGAACGCATATGAAAGACATAAATGTATCTTTCCCTCAGCTCACAAACCTTTCTTGTTTGCAGAAGCCCTGCCACTATGGAGATGTAAAAACGTAGACAGACAGATAAAGAGTGTTTTCTTTCTTGAAGGTGATTCAGTTCTAATACTTTACTGGCATAATGGGTTAGGCAAGTACTGCCAGCATGCACAAGATATAACCCTTGAGTCTTTCTGATAAGACATACAGGCATGTCAACCATCTGCTTTCCTATCAGATGGCTGAATCAGAGACGCCTCTTAACACCTCTCCCTCTCTCATATTAGCTCTTGATAAATGTGAATGAGGGAACAAATTAATTGCTTCTTACCAACATGAAGTGAGACCTGAATAAAGGCACAGGTGGGAGCAAGATCCAGAGCTGCACACACCCTTCACATGAGTCTGAGATCAGCCACCCACGCATATGCACACACGTCCAACCTCCCTGCTAGCCACCTATCCTTATGTCCACGTCATCGCAATTTTAGGATACTTAAGCATATTAACATAATATTAGCATTCTGAAAGTTCAAGGTAATGTGGATTTGTGTGTTGAATCTCCATTTATGCTTCATTCTGGGTCAGCAGAGTTGATGGAAACTTTATCGGTGACTTCAGCAAGCACAAACCCATGCTTTTAATACACAGTGAAAACTTGGTCATAGAGACTGCGAGTTTGTTTCACACAATCCAGAGTACACTGAGTATGCTTAGTAAATATCAGAAATGGACTGTAGTCACGGAGTTTGAGAGAAACTCTGATCCACATCTCAACTCTAAGTGTTCAAGGAACAACTCTTTGTTCACTAACACCGTGTGAAATTCAAGAGTTGGAACCTTAAGGATATTTTCTTACTACTTAGCATTTTATTATCAGTTTCTTATGCAGAATGGTCAATCCCTTTTGCTATGTTTTAGAAACAAGCATGCTAAAATTAACAAATCGAGAAAAATTTAAGTAAGTTTCTCAGATAAAACTTAATGTCTTCATTTGCTATTATATTCTGTAAAAGGTTCCATGTTCCCTCTGTTCTGTTTACAATTAATTGCCATGATCTTCATTTGCTGTTTCGGTCTCCCGTGGCTTATCTTTTCTCTTAGTAAGTGATTCACATACTACCCTTTCTGTCTCCCATCCACTACTCTGCTTCTCTTCATAAGTACTCCTACCATTATATCCTCTTCTGGTCTATCATCTCCTCTAGTGACTCCACAAAGACATTACTCAAACACCTCAGGTATTATGGAGGGGAAAGGAAAGAGCATTCATCACTTTGTCCTCTTATATTACAGAGAGAATGACTGGGATACCAATGTGTGCTTTCACAAAAAAAAATAAATACTGACTCCAGCTCTTGCATAGCTGCAGGGTTCCACAGTGCTTTCTCACAACAGCCCTAATAAATACTCAGGCTCTCTTTTGTGTACCTAACAAGCAGAACTAAGGATTGTTTTGCAAGAATTCCATGACTTAATGAAACTGTGATATCCTTTTTCTTTTGTTTTTTCTTTTTCCCTTGCTTTCATCATTTGCTTTTCCAGGTACATGTTATAGGACTAAATACTTTCACAGTATTTTGAATGTGCTAAATCTCTGTACTGCACACAGAAAGTTATATACCTTTCCCATAAGAGCTGGCCAGTATAGCTATCAGTTACTGCTTTACTTCAGCCCAAGAAACAATAGCTCACTCCCACATAAATTTGCCTACTGTCTTGCACACACACAGAGCCATTTACTTATAAATTTCTCACACAGACACCTGGTCTAATAGATAACACAGTCTGGCAGCTTGAGTTTGCAAGGAACATTCAATGAGTAGGAATAAAGAATGAAAATTGCAGGCCTTCTTGGGTTACCCCCCAGGATGAGCTAAGCTTTGGCTGTCAGAAATGTTTCCCATGCCAGAATTTCATAGTGATATTTATTTTTACCAGGCATTTTAGACTTTTTTTTTTTTTTTGGCATGAGAGATTCTGCAAACTCTGCCAGAAATGGCTGTTTTTCTTCTCTGCATCATTAGTGGGGCAGCATTCCAGCAGAGAAGGGTCACTCGCTTGGCACTTAAGTACTTTTAAAGATGTTGTCCTTTCCTTCCTGACGAGATAATGGGAACAAAAACTGAAGGAGAGTCTTTCAACAGTTTGCCATTACAAAAAAAAAAGGCAACTTTGCTTGCTAACACTAAGCTCAAAGCCAACCAGAATTTGGACAGGCATTTAATATGTGCCAGGAGAACCTATCATAATAATATTCCCTCTTCTCATAAGCAGATCACCCAGAATTTAGAAGTATTCCTATGTCTGAGGAGTAGAAGAATGTTTCAAGTTTTTTTCTCCTAACAACTTATATTTAAAATACAAGGATCTGGGAGCTTGATTAGACCAAAATCCTCAGGTGAACATAAAGCTCATCAATACAGAGAGACTTGTAAATTAGATCAGAACCCTGCTTGCTTGCTTTCTGTCTACCAGTTCAAGGGGAAAAAAATATCTCAGCAATCCAGATTAAAATGCAGCTAAGCTAATAAATAAATAAATAAATAAATTATGATGGCATAACATTCACAGCACAGTTTCATGCATTCTTATGACACCTTACTGGTTGAGTTTATTCTCACAATTAAAGAGGGCAAATTTAAGCCCTTTAGTGGTACAAACGCTGGCTACTTGAGAGCTGCTGCTTTCTTGTTGTCTGTTGCCATGTTCTGTCACTAGTGGAAAACATAGTTTTTTCCAGACTTCATCTTGTAGCAGATTTTAGGAGTGAGAAACTTTGTGATTTCTCTAAAGACCATTGATCTTAAAGAACAATATAAGCCCTATCTGTCTAGTTTTTAACCAAAAAGGTAAACTAGTATTAATATAGCACTATTAGAGAAAAATGATTGGTGTACTCATACAAAAGCACTATGGTGCAAGTGAACCAGATAAACTGTTCTTCAACTTGAGAAGGCTGGGATTAGGATAAGCAGTAGAAGTACTGGAACTTTCTCTGTAAATGTCTCCTGAGGAATCAACAATAGGAAAATACAGATTTCATCACATAATTTCATTGTGATCTTGGCTGATTTTTAAATTTAAGATAATCGTATTTTTAGTGCATGTGTTTACAAAGTTTGGTCACAATTCATAAAAGTAATTACTAAATCAGAAATTTAATGGGAGGTTTTTATGGGTTTGCAACTGACTCATAAATTAATCATCCAGTTTCAGCACCACTGATTTTTAAACTGCATTGCATAATAGAATCTTAATTTCACTGACAAGATTTCCAGTGATTTACATAAATAACAGCATGTGAGGCTCTTATTCTCCATTTCTTCAGCTCTTTCCTCAAAACTTACCTCTGCTATGGTGCCCGCAATAATAGATTATCAATAAAGATTGACAGTTCTTTAAGTCAGTGTTTTTCTCCTCTCAGTATGACTTGTTTTTCAGGTGTCTTAAGAAAAACACATTTTGTTGTTACACCTGTAATTTTATTAATTGTTATGTACTAGGTAAAGCTCAACAGGCAAATGTGTGAGAAGCCTCAAAAAGCTAAAAGCACCATCAAAACCTCAAAAACTAGGTCCTGCACAAGACAGGCTCTTAGCAATTTTAAAATAGGACAAGGCTTTGGATGGTCAAGGGATGAACAAGAAAGGATAGACAGTTTCCTAGTGTTTCTGTGAAACTGGCTTACATTAATTTCATAGAAGTCAGATGGAACAGGACTGAAGACTGCCCACAGCCTAGTTCTGTGTATGTTGCAGTTGTAATGTTTAAAGCTATAGCATTTCCAGCTGTCACCTGAAGAGAAAAAAATTGAAAAGTTTCCTCCAATATACCTAGGCTTTATTGTAATTACTTTAGCAATAATTGCTAAAATTGTAAGCAAATAAAATATTCCATTCCAATAAAAAGTAAGAGAAGCCAGACAAAATGACTCAGTCTGTTTAAAACAAGGCATTTCCTCTGGAATTTGTTTCTTGCTATCTAATCTTGTTTATTATTCCATATAATACTCTCTCTGAAAGAAGAGCTGTTTCTTAGAGGAACTTTGGCTAATAAAAGGAAAAATATTTCAGCTCAACGTCGATGGTATAATTTAGGAAGATGAACATAAAACCAGCAAGGAGTATGCTGAGCAATTAACATAGTGGGAGCAAAATATGTAGGAATGGAGGAAAACAAAAGTCTGATTTAAGCTAAATTGCTGAGAAACACTTATAAAACTGACACAGAAAGGAGTTTTTCACTATTTTCAAACTGGTAGTCACATGAACTCTTATATAAGTAAATTAGCCCAGTTTACCTAAAGGTATGATTTCTGAAAGACTACTTAAACCACACTTAGACATGAATTATGATAATTAAATCAAAGTCTCTAACTCTGGAAGAGGCTGTGAACAAAATGTATCAATGTAGTCCAGATGATCCTCCCTGAAAGACTAACTAAATGTCCCTGGTAGACAAAACTCAGCAATTTTAGTTAAGAGATGTAAGCACCATCATGATTCCCAGGGTAGATGGTGATCCTAAAAGTGTACTCCATATACTTGCCCTGAAGTGAGACCTGCACCTCTGATAATCTACCAAGGGGTTGTGACAGAGAAAAAAAGGGTTTTTTCAACCATCACTCTTCCAGCTGGGTCCAAAAGAACATTAAGCCCCTGGTAGACTCGCCCCTCTTGGGGCAGCTATTAAACTTGCAGATGTTTTCCAGTGACCCAGAAAAACCTGCTTTATTTATTAAAATGCACTAGTCTAGGGTTCTAAAATCAACATGGGAAAACAAACTTAATACCTATGGCCAGGCATGCAGCATTTGTCCCTTTTCAGGTCATGAGTGTGAAAGAACAGGTGAGTGCTGCAGCTGATCTGTTATATCACCTAATCCTGGCTCTGGCAAGGTCAGAGAGAAATAATAGTAAACAGGAAAGTCTATAAATGGCTCCAGAAATAACATCTTGTTTTTATATAGTTTTCTTTGAGTTGTTAACAGTCAGGCGCCACTACTACTGAAACTTGTCATTATTAAAACCACAAAAGGGCTCACTGTCCAAAAGGATTCCCTTAGCTGGTTTAAAGGAAATAACAAAGCCCAACCCGTAGAAACCAAAGAGTAACAAGAAAAAAAAATCCCAGATAGATATTAGAATGTAGTATTTAAAATTGGACTTTAAAGGCCTTCTGTAAATGACTGCTCCAGATATTGATCAAGGATAAATTGTGGTTTACAGAAATGGTTTAAACAATAAAAAAAGAACCAGTGCATAACCTGTGGAAGGCTCCTACCAGCTCAGCTGACCACCGACATGGGAGAGGAAGGGGTTTAGATTTGGCTTCTCAACACCAGTGAAATTGCCTGGCTGATGATAAAGGATTGCTTGTGAAAATAGAGATCTTGACACTAGTGTTAGAAGTGCAGGAACTGTGCTGTTGAACATAATGATCACAGGGGGTCTATCAAGTTCTGTTTCTCCTCTCCGACAGTGGCCTAGAACCAGATACCTCACTGAAAATTGCCAGAAACCCTAAAGCAAGCAGTTATGGAATAGACATCATGTTAGGAAAGATGTTTTCTAAAACCCCAGATAATTGGCTTCACTGTGAAGTAGGATAGTTCATATTCCTACAGATGTTGTGCTCTTTTTTTTCTCCATGATTTTATATGTAACAACATAATCCTGTGTCTTCTCATTCTGCTTGAAAATACCCACTTTTCTAAATTCTGAAGCCCTGGCCTGAAAAATACCTGTGCTAATGTATCCTATAACATAATAGTACCTCTTATAAAAAAACTTCCCAGCTTTAAATTTAAAGCCTATAACAAAATGCACAAAACTAAACATATCTGAGTTTTTAATGAGCTTCACTATAACACAAATAATTTTAGATAACATGATTTTTTATGTTATGCCTATCCCCTTTAAGACAATCTTACATTTTTCGAATCATTCTTCGTGCCGGAGCGTCTCATTGTATGCTCCCTAAATTATTCTCTTTGAAATATTTATAACTAAGCCTTTTAAAGACCACACAAGCCAAAGACAGTGGAGCGGTCCAGGCAATTTCATGGGGGTATATAAATAGGTAAGTTATAACATCCTGTTTGCTCTTTTTAATTGTGGCAGTGCTTTGAGTATAAGTTAAAATTGATTTGCCAATAGTCATACTCAGCTCTTTACTCCAGTGGGCAATGGAATAAAGGCAGGTTATAGGCATGCAGAAGTGGTTTATTTAATTTCTATTCTTTTGCATTTGTCAGTAAGAACATAGACAACACTTCCAGTTTGTTTTGTTGTTTTTGTTTTGTTTTTTTTTTAACTACTTGGATTACACCCTGGGCTGGGATTTTTCTAATGGTGATGCAAGAAACTGCAAAGTAATTTAGGAATTTTTACTCCATCAGCTTCTGGGGAAGAGGAGTCCAGCCCGCATGCTTGCGGCCATGGGAAGAGCTCTGCCTCTCCTACATCCCTGCAGCAAGGGCCATTCCCAGACAAGAACAGAAAGAGCCTTATGGCTCAGGACTTTTCTGCTAGTTTCTACTTCCATGTGAACAAAGGATGATTCCCGACGTTCCCCGTATCTCCCTCTCCTGAGCACAAAGGTTGCAAAAAGCCAGCACAGGAGTCGTACAGACTGGATGCAGCTATAGAGGACCTCTTTGGTCACCTTGTTTGGCTCCTGCTCTCTGGGACAAGGGTGCTATGGAGTGCCCTTCATTAACTTATTACCATTCACCTTCAAATCACAGAATTACAAAGGGACTGGTTGTGGCGGTCAGTGCCCCCCC
>JAVJGJ010000047.1:93981137-93991632 GCA_035590215.1 Microhierax caerulescens
GCAATAGTGCTCAACATACATTATGTGAATGTAGTGATAAATGTAGTGATCTGTCAGGGAGAGGAGAGCTGGGAAGTTGTGTGCTGCTTTGGTTGAATAGCTTAAATGTCTGCCACCTTCCCTCCCATCAATAAATTCATACCTGCAATGCACTATCCACATAGACTCTCTCCATAACATTGTCCTATAAGGTATAAGACCTAGCTGTACCATCACTTTGCAGGGATGGCAATGCCACCAGATCACAGGTTGTCAGTACTTCTGAGAACCTCTTTCTGAGTCCTGCCTGGAAAAGTTTATTGAGCTTCATGAATCCTTGTAGATACCTGTATGAATGCAATCATGTGACTAGGTGGATGCAGATCAGATAGTTCTGTCTGCTTTCATGTCACTCTTCACAGGCAATATTTTTTAAAAAAAAAGTTTAAAGAACATATTTTCATTTTATTTACTACTGCCTCACACAGAGTCAAAGACAGGCATTCTTAAGACTAGCTATGAAAAGACTGAGGTGTCATCTTTCTCAGTTTGCTATTGAAGAGCTAGTGCTGAAACACACTTCTACCTAGCTGACAGATTTGATGTCCCTTTTTACTTGAGTTCTTTGAGGAACGGAGAAGATATATGCTCTGTCAACATGTCTAAGTTTAACCTAAAATACCCTTTATAAAGGACTTTGCAAACAGTGTAGTTTCTGGAACCCTCAGGCTTGTCTCCAAATCTCAAATTGCAGGAACTGAATAAACACTTCTAAATTTAGAGAGACAAAGCTATCACTAATGGGTTACAGTTTGCTTGTGATACATGGCAATTACAAAAAAAAAAAACAACAAACACAAGCCAAAACCAGAACAGCAAATCAGTTCAAATGCTGCAAATAATCAGCACAGCAGATGAAGAAACAATAGAGGAAAGGGCTGCTGCAATGTAAAGTCAATGTACCATTTTACCATAACTCCACTGTGGTTTTGCTGTCTAGACCATAAATTCTCCTGTAATGAGGTGATACTTTATATATGCTTGGAAGCCAGAGGAATGAAATGGGTAACTCCAGTTTTTGATGTGTATTCTACACATCTATCCCCTCTCCTTGCTCACTCCGGTGGATGCCTTCTCTCCATGTTTCTAATCTGCCTGCTTCTCCCTGGTGTCTGCAAGTCCTTTTTCACCAAGCGCTTGGGCATTTGGTCGCCTTTGAAACTGCTGCCTCTGCTTTTTGTTTTCTTTCCTGCTAGCCTTTTTCCTTTGGAGGATGGACTGAAGGTTTTTAGATCATGCTAGTGCCTGACTCTTGCAAAAGGATGCCAAAGGCAGTAGCAGAAGGCACAAAGGAGGGATGCTAAAAGGCCACCTGCCCTTGTTTTCTGCTTTGGCTCTGAGCAAGATTTGTTACATTTGTTGATTAAAAGCATAACATGGAAAGCTCAGTGAAGAAAGAATTACTAAATATCTCAATATGACAAGAATGCTGTATATATATTTAATGTATCTCTAGCAGTTCTGACCTTAAAGGCATTTTAGCTTGCAAGTCTGTCCAGACACGGTGGGAAAAAGTCAAGCTACTCTGTCATGAAAAAATTCCTGGAAGCTATCGGTGCAACTGGCATGGATCCTATTGTAGCAAGGTGAGAGGACATGGGGACAAATGGTAAGGTTTAGATGAGCCACATGGTGGAATGCAGCTTAAATAATACAGTTCCACAAAGGAAATAGGTCTGTATCTTGGTATCACATATCCATTGTTAGGAGACAGAATTAAAGCTGACATGCATCTTGTCTTTCAGCTTCAACATAACATTACTTCCAGAGACAATTTCAGATTTACCTGGTCATGTCTTCAGAGATGATTTTGTATTCACCTGGTTAAAAATACTGCAATATCTTGCATGCAAAAGAGTATCTTTATAGGAATACTAGCATCAATAAGCTCTTCCACATGTACAGTCTGGAAGAGTAGTGATACATTTTATTCATCTCTACATCTGTCACAAGCCAACACCGCAAAATTCACACACACACACATATATAAATATATATGTGTATATGTGCATTTGGATTTTAAATATGCATATACATATATATACAGACACTTTTTTTAACGTTGGTTTTATTTGGTTCCTCCCCCATATTCACACAAACATCTTTCTTCCGCTTCTCTGTGCTGACAAGAAAGAATCCTTGAGGAACTAGGAAAGCTGAGAATGAGAGTCCTTAACTAACTCTGCATAATTTGGCCACAGCCTCAGGGCAAGGTTAGCCTCCTGTCCCCGACTTAATGACTCATAGCTGGCTGAGTATCTTCTGACCATACAATTTCATTGACTATGTGACTCCAACTGACCGTCCTTCCAGACCTATTCTTTCTAGATACTCCTTCAGAACTGTCTAACATTGCCTTCTGATTCCAGCTGGGCCCCACGTTTCTAGTACACAGCAAAGGCAGCGCATGCTTGTGGGAGCTGCTTACTCATAGTCTTGCTCAATGGGACTGCTATTTTAAGATGACTTGAAGAGCACAACTTGATACAGCTCCAGTATTCAGATTGATTTATCCACTGAATTTGTTCCTGCTTTATGTTGAGGAGGCTCAATACTGTAAACCCTGACTAACACAGGGAAACAAAATGCAGGCAAAAGTTGCAGTACAGTTCAGAGAAGTGAAAGCAGTATAAGATCCTCATGATGTGAAACTACAAACGTAGCTGACATCCATTATCACATGGGGAAAAAAAATCAGAGAGGGCTAGTGTACACTCACAAATGCCCTTATACCTACCAAGAAAAAAGAGGCTGCCTTCCTATGGCAAAGAACTGCTTTATATAAATATGTTAGTCTCAGTAAAGCATGCACCTGCTCACAGTATGGACTGATGGACTGATAGACCCCTCTTGACCTGTCTAACCGTCTGCACAGTTCTGCAGCAGTGCCTTGTCATGACAGGGGTCCCTCTGGGAACAGCAGGGTGTTGCCTTTGGCACTGGCAGGCAGTGGCAGGCAGGACTGGCAGGCAGCCACCATGCAGGAACCGCAAACACCTGCAGATGAGTCACAGGTACCCTGCTGTGGCAACAGAAATAGCAGGTAAGGCAGCACAGAGCTAACAACAACTTGCCCCCAAATAATGAGATATTTTAAAATGTTCGTATTTTGCCTTTGGGCCTTTTGAAGTCTGCTTCCTTTTGAACTGTTTTGCAGTGCTAGGGTAATTCCAGTTGAAAAGCAAGTGTTGTCATAGCAATGCATCGCCCTTTTTGGCTCGTCAAGCGGGGGCTTCACTTTTTTCTTAACCAACCTGAGAAAACTACAATGTTCCCCTTCCTATTGCCATTCATTTCCTTATCCCTTCCTCTTCCACACCGCCAACCTGATCCCCTATTTTCTGTTGGTCCAGGCTGTACAGCAGACTTTTTACAAGATGCAACTTGTGCAGTAATAGGTCTGACTGCATGGTGCTTTGGAGAAGAAGCCCTCACCTGCATGCGTGGGCTAGAGCTGGTGTGCCAGGGCTGGGAGCAGGGGACCCTTCGCAGTTGACCTCAGTAGGCAAAGTCCCAGCAGCTGGGGAAAAAGTAATAATCTGCTTCTTCATCAAAGCATTTAATTTAATGGGACATCAAGATCCTCTCACTTAGGACAGGATCTGTAGAGCAGAAGTGGTCTTCTATCAAGTCCTGTTTTCAAGGAAAAGCACTGGACCTAATGGGAGGCAGAACCCCAGGTGTAAGCCCCCTCTCTTTTTTCAGTTTCCAAGTACGTGCCTGGCACTGCTGCCTAGCTTTACCTTGCAGGTTCCTGCATAGTTTGTGGGGTTAGATGGAACTATAAAACAGCTGGGACTACTTTATTTACTCCATAGTGAATAAACCCTATCAAATAGTACCAGTGACAAATTCAGCTGATGGAAGTAGTGTTCAAGCTTGGAAGAAGCTTAAGCCAAGACAGAGTTCTTTTTGGACTTTATTGTCCTCCATCTCATGCCTGGTTTTAGATATTCCCTGGGTATCTGGGTACCACTTTATCATAGAGTCCCAGAGTTGGAGCTCCAGAGCCCCTGAGTGGGAGGCAGTGCACAGCACACCTCGTCTTGCCTTCCTACGGATCCACTGAGTTCAGAAGGCATTTTGGGATTAGACACAGAAGACAAGGTGCCCATACCAAGCCACTTGCAAACCGTTGCCAGGGAGCAGCAGCAATCTTCATGGCCCAAGACCTCCACCATCTCACTGTACACTCTGACTCCAAGCAGCCAAAGCCCCTGGAGATGTGGAGACATATGTTTGGGGCTCTGACAATCCTCACCACCACTGGAATGACAAAGGAAAAATTATTTACAATAACCTCTTGGCCATTTCCATTCCCTTTGCCTCCCTTCATGCTTTATTGCAAGGTCAGGCAACCCTCCATTGTATCCCACCCAGACATTCAGTGACACTACTTGGACTATAGACTGCTACTTTATGTTCTACTCCATCGGATGTTTCTGTCCCTCTCATTAACAGTGAGCCATGATCTTATTTTCCTGTTCCTTTAGTTAATCGAATTTCCATGTCAGAACACTTTTTAAAGCAAAAGCAGACTGAAAGATTAGGGATATTTACTTGTGTCTCACTGTAATTCTATACGTAGTTTTTACTGAAGCTGAGATGACTATTACCAGTGTCCCTCATGGGTATGTGTGTGGAAAAGATCATCACTGTTACATTTTAATTGCATTCGTTCAAATGTCAGTAGAAATTCTCTCTCTAAACCCAGCTGCTTCATATTTCAGACGTGCATCTTATTTTTTTTTTTTTTTTTCACAAATACTGAAAAAGAGATTTCCAAAGGAAAACACTAAGCAGACTAAAATCCTATCTAAGTACCACCCTCTGGTGTAGACATGCTCATACTGCAGAAAATATTTCATGTTACTGTATGGATTTCTTTCAGAGGAATGAAAAGCAATGTGGAAAAAAAAAATAGTATCCTGAACTCATGTAAAAACCATTTCATATTCTTAGGTCTTTCCTTGTTTAGTAAAGCTATTAGGCTATGCTTAACTTGGAGCACCTACTTCAGTTTTAAAAACTTTAACGTAAATTTGTAGGTAACATTCTTGGCCTTCCTTTGCATCATTTATGACTTATTTTATGTGTCCTATAGTTTTTATTTATTTAAAATATGAGAATAAGATGGAATAAGAATGAGGTCAGAAAATTGTCATCTGTTGAGCTTACAGCATACTGAGTCTTGAAAAAAAAGGAACTACAGCTGATAGAAAACTTTTTTTGATAAGAATCTCCTAGTATCTCCATCTTTCAGAAAATTAATTATTTTTATTACAAATAATGTTTATTTATTGATTAAATAAATAAATTTTTTTTTTCAATAATATTAAATGTGATAAAATTTGGCTGGTGAAATTGCTGATGTGTGTGTTCGCATTATGCTGCAGAGTTGCAAACAAGTCTCAAGTACCATAAATTAACATCACGGTCTAAAATAACGTAATGGCACTTAAGTACTCTCAGGCCCTTTCTATGTCAGAATTTCTGTGTCAGCAAATAGTACAGCTATATGTATACATAAAGAAAGAAAAGCAGGTGTTTTATAACTGAGACACAAAAGAAGGAATTCCCTTTCTCTTGTGTAAATCAGTCAGGAGATCTAAATGAAAGGTCCTGAGAAACTTTGAAACTTTCCATGATTTAGTGATACAAATGCAATATTATACTAAGAAAACTGTGAACACAATAAATCTTTTCAGAGTGCATGACAGGCAAATGTTTCTTAACTCCCACAGCCTTGTAAAAATGCAGAGCTTGACCACCCAGTGTTTTCTTCTGAAACCGAGTTCACTTGACAACTCTCTCTTATTGTTTATGAAATATGAGTTTTCTCTCGTTCCTTGTTTCACTATTTTTCCATTTCAATGTATTTTCTCTTCTCTCTTTTCCTCCTGATTTCTCTGTTATCCTCCCTTGTTATTTGCCATTCTCCACTATTTTTTTTATTCTTTCTCCCTGTAATGCTTTTGCTTTTCCCTCCAGCTTAAATTTATATGATTTTCCCTCAATCACTCCTCATATAAGACAGTACGTTTCAGCTATGACAACAGTTAACACTAATCCATCCTTGTCATCACACGGTAATGTAGTGTAGAACAGAAATGATGATGTGCTTTTCCAACCTTTAATGTAAATGGTGTCTTCAGTGAGCCTGCATTTTCTTGAGAACCTCCCATATTTTGCAAAGGAGAAGTGAGGGAGCAAAAATAATTCATACTGTTTGAATTGAATTCTGTACATTCTGAAAATGTAGTATATTTTCCCCCAGCAAATGTCCAGTTTAAAGGATTTCTCCCCCAGCTACACTTACCAAGGCAGAGTAATAAATGAAGCTTTTTAGTACAATAAAGCACAGTCCCAGCTGAAAGTTTAGACTGTAATGGCTGTGGGGTCTCACATTCTTTCATTCTTTTAGCCTGGTTGAGCTGGTTATCAATTCCCTACTCGGGCTACTAGAAGAGAGACCTGTGGTCTGAGCATTCCTGATTTAAATCTGTGTCACACATTTTGTTACTGACTCACGAAACCTGTCATATTCCTGACATAAATATATTCCTTTACTGGATAATGTCAGCCTAAGTTGCATCTATGATTACCATAGGAGCAGATGAAAGCAGTATAATCACCTTTGGCTTGGCACAAAGAACAGACCCTAAATGCTGCCCATCAAAACCTGTCTGATTATGTAGTATTTGCAATAGAAAACATAGTTTAATCCAACTGCTGTTTTTCCATACTATGGGACCAGCCCTTCTATTCATTGTTTGGGGGCAGAACTGCCTTTTTCCAAGCCAAATGTCTGGCATGCTAGGATACTCAAAAGGATCTGAGGGCAGATCCTTTCTCAGATAATTTTCTCTTCAGTTCAGAATCACTGAGGAAAGGATGGATATTATATTTCTTACTGCTCTTCTGTAGCGCAGAATCCCACATACAAGGGTCCTGGCGTGGGGCTTGTGAAGAGGGGAATTTTTTACAGCCTGGCTCCATCTTAGACACCAAGACACAGAGAGTCAGACCTGCATCATGCGTCCTCCAGGATCCACTGGAGGCAAAAAGGTGGTGGGCTCAGGGAAAGGGATGTCAATGTTGGTTGCGCAGTCCTCAAGAAGCTCTGCAAGGGCTGTCTCCTTGCCTCTTCCCTGAGGTTAAACCCTTTGACTGAAGTCACTGGGAAAAAATAATTCTAATGGTACTACAGTCTAGAAATAATGATGTACAACAGTGTATACTAGTCTATACATTTGCTTCTCCTCACTATGGCACCCTATGTAGTCATACTATGAAATGAGTATCAGAATCATAACAGTTCTCCAACTGATTAGCAGAATAGTGAATATTCTGTTAAAAACTGCCTTTTGGAGGTAAATCTAAACTACAAGGAACACTACAATGTACTGCATTATAATGCGCTGTAGTATTGTGCAATAGATTGAATTTGCTTGCAAGGGCAAGATAGGTGAGCATCAACTTTCACTTTGAATTACTTAACTGTGAATAAAAGGAAATTACAGGTTGGAAAATAGTATTTTTCTCTAAATGACAGGATTACTGAGATTTTTCTGTGAGTCTAAGGAAGCATCTTGCTTATCTTTCCTTTGGAATCAGAATCATGAACTCAATCTCTCAGCAGAAAGTTTTAGGCAACATTCTCTGAGGATTACAGAATGGAGCTGTACAGCAGACTACATTGGGATCAGGATTTTTGCCTTCAATATTTTACATTTATGATTATATTGATATTGTAAGGAAGCCAGAGCTACAAAAACTTCGGCTAGCGCCCGCCTTAATAGTTAAAAAGTGTTCCATTCTTGTTAAAGTGCTAGTGCAAACTTCTATAATGTGCCGAAAATGAAAATACATCCCTGAAAACAGTCAATAGGCTCTACAAATTTTTGAAGGAATACTTGGGAAAGTAAAAAGTTTTTCCTTGCCATGTTAAATGACAAATGACTGGCTTCCATGCCTATGCTCTCAATTACCATGAAAACTGTAAGCCAGCAAAAACGGTTCCTCAAGTGCTTTGTATTGTGTTATTTATCGTTACAGAAAGGATTACTTTTTGTTAGCTTACCCCTGGCAAGAAGAATTCTTAAACCATATCACGTGGCGTAAGTAGACAGTGAAGGGTGTGATTCATAATTTTTGAATGCAAAAGGCTGATACGTTATACAATGCTGTTCCACAGGCAGAGCTGGCTCATGGTGCTGCTGGTTTCCGCATGGCATTCCTTTCTTTCCCTCCCTATTTCTTTATGCCTTCGGATTGTGAAACATCAATTGATTATTTTTCCTCATAAATTGAAAATAGTTTTATTAATTTATTAAGAAAAACATAACTCTGGAAATCCCATTGCTACAGGCTGTACCCTCCCCAATTAGACAGACAGTGGATCTTGTAGCCATTTTATAGCACCATTCTTGAAAAAGACTGACTGTTTTTTGGCTCTTTGGAGTGCTAAAAGGATAAGATATATTTACTATCCATTGCTTTTCTTGAAGACACACATAACCCCTTGAGAATATGATAAACTAAGTATTCAATTTATTTCTAGCAGGGCCCCATAGAATCTGGATCAAAATGATGAGGAAATTATTGGCTCTGCAGAGACAAAAAAGGAAAGGGCATTTGTCACATGCACGTTTCATTGACACTTTAAGCAGTTATACACGCCTAGGAATTTCAATTTCATTTTTCAGAATATACTTTATAGAAATATTTTTACAAGAAATTTACAGAAAAAAGCATTGTCATTTCCCTCTTTTTAAATGTTAAATAGCAGATGAGATTATTACGTGCACTAACTTTCCAATGCCTTATTTGCAAAAAGCGTCATCCCATGTCATTTGACAGATGACAGCAATGGATGGAGCCACATTTGGAAATGCACCAACGATAGCTGAGGCTGCACTGTATAAATGTCATAGATCCACATGTAAAGCAGAAAGCATGTTTAAATTGCAGGAATTCTGTAATATTTAAAGGGCTCAAATTGTGCATGATTTTTTGTCCTTTGGGATGGCAGGAGAAAGAACAGACTTGATGGTAATTCTTTTTATTTTCTGCCGATGACTTTGAAGTCCATATTGGCTATTTTGTCTTCTGGTATCTGTCCACACTGATTCTCTGCTGCTCCATTAAAGGAATAAACATTCCTTTATTTCCTTCCATTATTTCCCGGTGATAGCTGCACCTTGCTCCTCTTGAAGGAAGCAATGCCTGTACTTTCTTACCAGTGTACAGGTTGGTTCGTGGGCTATGAATGAGTGATGAGTCCCATCTGGTAAGTCCCAGTTTTCAGCCTGGTGTGCCAGCAAGTTCTGACACTGGAGCTCCGGCTGCTCCAAGCCACAATTATCTGAGAACAGTACAAGGACGTATGGTGGCCAGGGTGTCCAATCTTGAAGATTTCTTCAGAAAAATGATTATTTTGTGTTGTATCTTTAGATTCTGCTGAACGTTGGTACCACGCTGTTTGCAAATAAGGCATTGGAAAGATTTGCTCATGAGGGACAATTAGAAGAGCAAGATTTGTTTAGCAAGGCAGGGTAGAGGTTTGAAGAAGAAATCACTGCTGCTTATAATTAATCCAAGAGGTGAGAAGCACAGCACTAGGGAAGAAAGGCATTCACGCAATTTGCACACATGCAAAAAGGTATAAAGGGGAGGCGATACGTATAGATAGATTGGAAGTTTGACAAGGCCTAGTCATTTGGGCAGTCAGGGCTATAGCAGCCTCATAGGGGGAACAGCAGAGGGAAAACCCAAGCTGTGTTTGCCACTGCATTCAACACAGTTGTGGGGTTTTGAGATGACACCGGTATAGCAAAACCTGAATCCAAGCACCCCGTGGGACTCTGCCAGTTCAGTGTCCCCAACACCTGCACGTTAAGAACCATCAGTGAAACGGTGAAGGGGACAGCAGGCTGAACTGGCAGGTGAGGTTTGGTGAGACCACAGGCTGTAACTCAAGGAGGAACGTCAAAGCCGTGAGATGGAGCTGCGACCTTCACAACAGCACTGGGGCGAGTGCCCTCTCCCTTCAGAGAGCAACACTGAAATCACGTTTTCTGTCAATGCCAGCTGAAAGATGAAACTTAAAACGAAGAGGGCTTGGGGGCCACTCCTACTAAGCAGCAAGATGTGGGGTCCACCAAGTAGTATTGCTGTCCTTGCCTGTAAAGGAGGTAAAATCCTGTTTTCTTTAAAAAAAAGCTCAGATATTGCACTCGGCCGGGCTGCCAAGGAGGCAAAGGCGGCGCAGGGCTGCCATGGCTGGAGGCACTCCCACCGCATGGGAATCCTGGGCGGCACGCAGGGGCCAGACCCGGCGCCGGGGTGCAGCAGGCCAGGCAGGACGGGCCCGCTCCCGCAGCCCGCAAGGGGAAAGCCGGCCCGCTGCGGAGAGCAGGGCAGCCCGCCGCCGGCCCCGGGGCACCCGCCGCCA
>JAVJGJ010000047.1:93991732-94046262 GCA_035590215.1 Microhierax caerulescens
ATATATATATATATATATATATATATATATATGCTTTGACTATATATATTAAAAAAATTGTGTTCAGTTCTTACTAATTTGTTTGAATGACTGAAATGTAATTTTGAGATGCAACAGAAAAAGACTTACGTTATTATGCCAGATGTTCTTTCTTTTCTGTAGCTCAATGTACGGTATGGTTATGCAAAGATAATGAAGTCATTTGGTTACTGATTTGCGTTCACTGATGAAAAAATTGATGTATGCAGTTAGCATCTCTGTGTGTGGTCTTTATATTGTTCGTTGCTCTTACAGTCTTGCAGTTATCACTAAATAAGACATTGAGTGTGTTTTAATGATAATGAGATTTGAAATCTTCTGCATTTAATTGCCTTAAAAATTGCCATTTGGATATAGTCAGGAGTATGAATTTCCTTTCATATCCCAATTAAATTTGTAGAAGCAAACTACCTTAATATTTTTCAGAGCTGCTATTGAGTTTTATGCTATTGGTTTCTTGTCTAAACAGAGTATGTTTATTGGGTCTTACTGTTAGAAGTTAAAAAGATACATTCTTACATTCATTATAATCTCTAACTTTGTAATACATTAGACCTAAAACCTGTTTTACTAGGCGTTTATGCCAGCAGCTCTCCTAAGCTAACAAATTAATTCAAAAGTTACTGCAGCTTATGATAGTACTAAATTACAGCTTTATCTATCCAAACAGCAGTGTAAGAATGAATTTTATTCTTGGCTAATTAAGTCTTATTGTGATGATAGTAGTATTGCAATTATAGTTTCTGGTGAGAGATGAGATAACAAGAATTGGTTGTGTTTGTGCATAAGATTACAAACAAAATATCACAATAATCCCAATTTGCTTTTTAGAAGTTTTACTTTGTGTGGATATAAACAGACTCCTTTACTGGCCCAGATTGCAGAACTTAACAGTTGAATTGCACTGATGTTATTGACTGAACTTCAGAAGCACCGGCTGTGGTTCTTCAGCATAACTGTTCATCTTCAGATTTCTACACATGGTTTTAGTTATTTTGTGTATGGCTTGGTTAGTGGAAACTGCTTGTTCTTGGAGTTATGGGAATCAGCTTTTAGATTATATTCAGCAGTCTGCGTTTAAACATTTTTAGTTTACTCTTTAGGGCAGAACGCTGGATTAGAGTAGTAAACTATAGCATAAGCACAAGGTTCAAATAGAATTCCAGGGAAACAGTTACTTGGTTAATTTTTTCCAGGTCCAGACTTTAACAGTTATGAATAATTCTTTTTGTCAGATAATTTAACAAAAAGAAAAGTTAATGTCTCTGTAAAGCTTCAGTTTTGACTTGGCCTGTGGTTGTACCAAACAGCTGCTTTTTAACTTGCTCCATGCATTTCTAATACAGAACAAATGGCTGCCACAGTGTTTGGTTGTTTTTTTTTTGAGTTTCGTTCTTCCCTTTTATATGCCCTCTTAAAATTCAGGATACAAAGGACCAAAGTATCCTTTTTTTTTTTTTTGTAAAATTTAACTTTACACTAATCGCATTGAGCATGTTTCTTTTTTCCCTAGATAAATTTTGAAGGGGAGGAAAAAGACCTGCTGGGCTATATGTTCCAGGACAAGGTTTCTATGATCCTTTAGTTTATAACATAAAATAGGAAACTGTTTCATAATGCATGTTGCTTACATGTCTGGCCTTTTTGCAGTATTTATTTTTTTGATTCTTCTAAGAAAATGCTTACAAAGATTTACTAACTAAACATAATTGTTAGGAGCCTTTAAGAATTGCAGAATTGTACTTCCTGTCTTTTGCAATAATAAGCATGCTGCTAGAACTCATTAGGCCATCTCAGGTAGCGTGTGTCTCTTGTCTTCCTAGAAAAAGCCTCCTCCTCTAGCAATCTTACTTCAAAACAAATCATGGTGTCCTAAAGATTACTAGTTAGGAAATCTGAGTCAACTTCTTGATGAACTGCACAGACCCAGCTACTCTGCTGATAGAGAGACAGGAAAAAAGACTGGTGGCCTCCATATTGGTTTAGCTCTACTTCTTGCCACTGAAGAAGTTAAAATCACACAGGAACTAAAGATCTTGTTTCTTATTCTGTTGAGACCTATTAAGACTTTGATTTTTAAGCAAAAAGTGATCATAAAGAACTAAAGTTTTGAAAGTACTAAACATAGCAAAATGTGAGTTCTTATTTGTACACAAATGTGCAATTAAATGTTTTGCTTGGTGTATACATCTTGGAATTATGTAAATCGATATGCTTAAAAGAAACATTTGGTCTTTAATGTGTGAAAATAGTTTTATCTAGTTAATAGTTAACTGAGATCCGTCAGAAGAAAGTGTTTTTAGGTTACTTTTACATGTTTTCTCTCAAAATTAAGCAGGTGTTAATTTTAGTACCTGTAAATTTGTAATCAAAAGTCTCTGAAGAAACAGATTTTTTTTTTTAAAAAAAAAAATATTTTGCAAATTCTTGGGAGTTATCTTGATTGTCTTTACAGATGATCTGTGACAGTAAGCCAACTTCTTCTGGTAGAGATCTGAATGACCACTCCAGAATGCAAGCTAGCCTAATAATGGGCCTTAGTTTTCTCTTAATCTAGCTGGATATTCAACAAATTGCTTTTTCTACCACCTCCACCCCACTAGCCTTTGAAAGGGATATATTTTGTTAACTAAAATGTAATATTTTATCATTATGCCTACAGGAGTGTGTTTTGAGACCTGCTTATTTTGTGATGGTAGTGTAGGCTCTGTATAACTGCTGTGTTCCATTTGTTATATTTTTTCTGTACTGGCACACAGATCTTCATTGGTAAACTTTATAATCCACAAAGTAGATTCGTCTGTCCTGACATAAATCTGAAAAGAATGCAAACCCCACAAAATTGAAGTGCTTATGGCATCCAGGTACCAATCCTGTTTAAGCCCACTTGGATATTTTCCAAAGAGCTTGATGTCAAACTGAGGCAGAAACTTGCAGGTTGTGAACTGGTGCTTTGTGTTACTTTTAACCATGCTTGGGGTGCCTGTTTTTCTAGACAGAAGCATGTTTGTGCATATGTCCTGAGCAAACTAATAAGCAAATAAGTCTTGAAAAGCTTCTAAATGAACTCAAACCAAAAAGCGATCATTACTGTTGCCTGAGACTGACTGCTTCTTTCTGGTTGGAGATCCTAAGAGCAAGACAGTGCTAACATCCTGGTGCGGGTGGCTTGCTTGAACTGGTAGAGTTGAGAGGTGTCAAAATTAAATGACTAATTGTTTTACTTTTTGCAGGTTCCCTTTTTGTCTCCTTTGGAAGGTCATATATATCTGAAGTTAAAATGCCAAGTGGACTCTTCCGTGGAAGAGAAAGGATTCTTGGTAAGGTATTCACTTCAGATTCCTTCCTTGGAAATTACAGGTCCTATTAAATGTAGATATTTTTTCAACTTCACACATGTATTTGTAGTAATTGCAAAGGTTAAAACTTGCTTAAGTTTGTTTGTTTGTTTTTTTTTGTTCCCCTCTCTGAACCAGACCTCAAAGCTTTCCCAGTTTATCTTCTAAACTTGCCTAAATTAAAACTACCCTTTAAGAGTTTGTATATCTTTTTCTTCTAAACTGTTATTTTGTTGTTCTGAACTTCAGTTAAGCCTCTTGCAATAATCTGATGTGAGATGAGATTCTAATTTCTCTGCCAGGAACTTCTAGAGGACATCTTGGATTACTTTTTTGTCTACTAAAACCAAATTCTCCCTAGCAAAATATTATTTTCTCCTGCCCGTGTTCAGACTTTGGAAGTGATGGTATTTTTTTGAGACATATCTTGAGCAGTTTCTCTCTCTAAAATTTGGTTTAGAAAATGCAGCTGATCCTTGGGCCTAATAGTTGGAGCTGGTGAGATGGTGCCCAGCAGATGGCAGTAAATATGCTATGAAAGTGCTTCAGCAAAACGCGAACATTTGCTGCTGTAATGGTCCATTCAGAAATCGGAATTTCTTTAGACTCTTTTCAGGCAGTTCTTTGTCTCCTTTCCCTTTACTTAATTGAAGTTGAACAGATTTCGTTAGATGTAAACATTTTGCATGCTTATGGTATTTGTTACTGCATATTTTTATGTACTAATTTAAGAATGTCCTTGTTTACTTCTGCTATGCAATATGTAAAGCCTGTAGAATGGTGTACATGCATATTAAATATTTTTTCAGAATAAGGGTTTGGAAACTCCCTGTGCCATTAAAAAATATAATCCCAGTTGCGAAGAGTAAAAAACACAACATACAAATGAATTGGAAATAAAACTCCTATAGAAGTTCAAGAGGGATCAGGAATAGAAGTCAAATACTAAACTTTCCATTCCAGTGCTAAGGAAATGGGGCTTGAAATTGGCATAATTCTGTATCCAGTAAAATAACAGCCAACACAAATATTTAAAAATCAATTTTTAATTTCTTTTAAACTGACTGGACTCCTGAGTGTGGCCTGTAGAACAGCCAAACATTTTGTAATTCTGAATTGTAAGTCAAAGATGACTTAAATACTTAATCATAATAAATTGTTATACTAATACATGTTTTGTGTACCTTTTGTCCTTTATCTGCTATCAGTAACCCTCTGTTACCTTAAAATAATGGGAACTCTTACCACTGTCAACATGAAAATATGGTAACTTGAAGTAGCAGCAATAGGTGTGTTTTGAGCAAAAGGCTACAAACTTGACAATGATAGTGTAAGCCTGTTTCTCTGCTATCTGGAAAATAAATATACTAATATAAGTCTCTGCCAGTATATATTTTTTCCTTCTCTAATGTTTACTCCTATGAAGGGTTGTACTTGCAGAACCATCCTGGTAGAAAAATAGCAGTACAGAGCAAGCTGAAGGTATAACGTTACCCCATTTTTTTTTTTTTTTTTTTTTTATTTTTTTAAGACTATGTTCGAAGATGTTAGTGGATTTGGAGCATGGCATCGTCGCTGGTGTGTGCTGTCTGGAAATTGTATATCTTACTGGACATATCCTGATGATGAAAAAAGGAAGGTAATGCTGTTTTATGAAGCTGAAGTCTAAAGTTCTGTAGTGCCCTACACAACTAGCTGGTCATTTTTAATGACAGTAATGTTCAGGCTTACAACAGGTAAGTATATTCAAAGCATGAGATTCAAGATCATAAAGTTTCCTGGGGGAATGGAGGGGACTTCTCTTCATAAATCTGACCTAAATCAGGGCAAACTTAGCAGCTGACTACTTTATCTAGTAATAGCTAAGGGAAAGGGGGAAAGCAGAGGAAGATCCATACATAATTTCCCCTTTAGTCTTAAGGCTTTCCATTGTGCTTGTCAAATGACTATTTAATTGAAATTGATCGGACTTGTACAGCTTAATAAGCAAACTGTATCTAGTTGCATTAAGTTTTAGACAAAATGATGACTCCAATGCTTAATACAGTAAAGGATTAGAGTGGGCAATCTTTCTATATTGCAAAAGCATAGCTGTAATTATGGACTGTCTTATCTGCAGGCATTGTTTTCTTGCAGCTTCACATTATAGCCGAAACTGGTACTTTTTAAACAGTTTTCATGGAAACCTGAGTTGTTGTCTGGCTAATGAGACCAGTCAGAGAGGTTCATCTGTCATTGAGGTGAACCTTCTTGTCTCCTTAGCCTGTTCTTGTAGTATATACCAAAATAATTCCAGGCCCTTCGAAAGACTGCTTTAGAGAGGGTTTCTCTGACTCACTGAAGCAATTTACCATTAAACACTTGCTTGTTTGTTGGCAGAACACTTTCTTTCCCAAACTCTGTGGTAAACTCTGGTCCTTTTGGGTCTTCTATGCCAATCCAGATGCCTGAGTTTAGTTTTTCCCTGCTAACAGAGGAAGACCATATGCTGATAGCTGACATTGCCAAAATATATCAATGTACTTTCTTTCCCTGCCAGGAGAGAGGAAAAAATTCTGTGCCTACTGTAATAGAAGATAGGCAAAAAAATGGAGTTAAGCAAGAAAAAGGTTCTTATTCTGCTTTTGTCTGCAAGAAGCTTTGGGGTTTTTTCTAGATTCTGTTCTTGAAAAACTTTAACTTCTTTTGCTACCATTCTGAGAAAGGGTCAGCTGTATTCTTTTGATATGCTGTCTTCTACAGTAATATTGAACTCTACCCTTACTAAATGTTTTCCCTACCTCTAGTATATCTGTGTTATCCTGCAGGGATAGATGTAGCTTAGAATTATCAGTATTGGACAATGATTGCTTGAAATCGTGGAATGTTTTTTAAATAAATTTCCCGTGGCTGTACGTATATCGCCAACATGCAACCCATTTCCTAATGTTTCCTAAAATGGAGCTATCCTTTTTCCTGTAACTGCATGTTGTTTTAACTATCTATGAATAGTATAGTGAACATGCCCAACAAATAGCAAACTCTCTTCCAAGCCAAGAGCAGCTTGTGATGTTTCGCTGATGAGGTATTCTGTAGGTGTGAAGAATTAGAGCCAAAGTCTGTAACTAACTTTAGGCATACAGCTGAGCCTCTGTCTGTAGTCAGCAGAAAGAGATAACTGCCTTGGAATTTGAAATGCTCTTTGAGGGGGTCTAGATACTGACTTTAGAGGGGGCTAAAGCAGCTGGACTCAGCCCATAGGTGCTTTAGTTGAATGTTTGAAGATTAATTCATATGTTTATAGGTTTTGACCAGAATGATGCAAGCGTGCCTAAAGTGTTGGTTTTCTGTAGGCTTTGATTGGGTTTATTCTATCAATTCGGATTTTATTATGAAGTTCTCTCAAATTTGAGAGTTAAAAAGCCTTTTTTAAGGAGTAAAGTAAAGGGGAGGATATATCTTTCTAGAGCCTAAGCCTTTGGTAGGGGATAGATTTGTTGGCTGCATTGCACACGGCTGAGCAGGGGATGGTCCATTGTCTATATTATCTTCCTTCAGCTATGGCTCTTAAACACTGAAAGTGGAATCCCTCTTTCTATATGAAGCAATTGATTGGGGGGAATGCATCCCCTCACGTGGCAAAAATTGTCAAAACATTGTTCAGAATTACTCTTGACTGCAGTAATCTTGACTGATAGACTAACTTCACTTCCAGCATCCTTTGGGCCGGATAAACTTGGCTAACTGCACTAATCATCAGATTGAACCTGCCAACAGGGAGTTCTGTGCCCGTCCCAACACTTTTGAGCTAATAACTGTCCGACCTCAAAGGGAAGATGACAGAGAGACTCTTGTCAGCCAATGCAGAGACACTCTCTGCGTTACAAAGTGAGTGGATAAAATTGTGAAACTTGTGGGAGGTTATGGGATGTGTGTGGGGAGGGATGTTCTGCCTCAGGTGATAGTTTTAATAACAGAGGAGCTTTACAAGTGTGACGTGCCAATGCAAAGCTCATTTAAATGCTAAGACTTTGGGATTGTACTTGAACTGTTTGGTTCACTTTTAGTCCTATTTTGACTTGATGTCCCATTTCAGTCTTCTGAGGGCAAAGAACTCAGCCCTTCCAGAAGTGGAAATGCCAGGTAGCTTGTTAGCGAGGTTGGGGCATACTTGACTTTAATTATTCCCCTGCTCTTTGGGCTTCCATAGATGATCAGCTTGACATCTTTCAAAACAACTAAGTAGAAGTGGAGAAAGATGTACTTAATCCATTGGGTTCTTTGCCTTTTAGGAACTGGCTGTCTGCTGATACTAAAGAAGAGCGTAACCTTTGGATGCAAAAGCTCAACCAAGTCCTTGTTGACCTTCGCATGTGGCAGCCTGATGCCTGCTACAAACCTATTGGAAAGCTTTAAACTCCAGAAGGGAAATACAGAGAAAATACATATGCAAAACCCTGCGTGTGAACTACACAAAAAGAACTAAAATGAAAATGTGGGAAGTCCTCTGGGTCACTTATGCTTTAAATTTGAGACAGTATTTAACATTATACAGGGCTATGTTACGCAGTGTTTTTATTTCACTTTAAGAATTTTAAAACTTTTTCACTTCCTAGCTTTTGAGTATGGTAGGAAGCAGTTAGCTGTTTCTAAATGTGCTAAATATTTATATAATTCCTTATTTGGAAGTCTTTTTTTAGCTAAGTACATTCTCTTCTTTAAACAACTAAATTATTGCAGGAAATCACACTTCAGGGCAGGAAGGGGGCCAAACTAGAGCTAAAAACCAGGCTTACTAGGTAACTCCCTGAAAGAAACAATAGCTCTGAGTTCTCTAAGAAGGATGGCGCTGAAGCACAAAATTTAATATTGGAGGGTTTGGAGGGATTTTTTTTGTAATGATCAGGTGTAGAAGTTACTAGTAAATTTTATTCTACCATATGCAGCATAGATATTTCTTCTTGCACAGTGTCCTTGTGGTCAGAACAAAAGGCATGCAAAATATATTCATACTTTTGCAATTTTTTATACAAACTGGTATGGATGAGTGCATGTCATGTGTATGATGTGGTTTACAGGGATTATATATGCAGTATATTGCACTTTGATAGAAATGAAAGGGCTTGAATATTTTTCTTAGGATGGCTATATGAAAAAAAAATTAGGTTTAGGGTTGTATATGTCAGTATTTCCTGGTAGTCGTGGATTGTACAAGCTAGAATTCTCCATTTGAGAACCCAGGAATAGGTTGTAAAAGTGCGCTTTTTTTTTTTTATAAGACCCTGTAAAGCTGCTATGTACCGACTAATACTCTGCTGGCCAAAAGTATGGGTCTTCCTCCCCCCCATAGATGTGTCCATAAATGCAGATAACAGTACTTCTGACCCATTATTAATATGGCAAAAATTTCCAGTTAAAACTTGCAATTTTCACAGCTTTTCAATGGGCTTAGTGAAATACTGTCTCATTACTTCACTGTTGCGAATGCAATAGTGGCATACTTAAAATTGCTATTGCTGTTACATATATTCACACTTGAAACACTAAATTCTGTTAGGTTATACCGTTTTCATCCTGCCACTTCTGTACTTGCTTTTAAATCTTGTTTCCTTTGTCTGTCTTTAAATATTTCCAAACTTATGTATTGAGATTTATTTTATTCATTTAAAATAAAGAATAAAACATTTCTGCTTTCTTTTTCCATAACATCACCTATGCAATTGAAATACTAGTTTTAGGCTGAAGAAGAAAAGCTGAGCTCCAAGCTATGTTTAAGAAAAGATGCTATTCAGTATGTGTGTCCCAAAATACCACTTGATTTGGGAATGTAATGTGATGCCACAGGGGTAGCAGTACTAAATTTTATAGCGGGAGGCCCGATTGCCCATGGGTGGTTACCATGAACTCTGTGGAATGTATGTGAACATAGAAGCTGCTGGACATGAGCAGTTAATCACGTATGAAGAGGAGAGGTGGCTGTTTTCTCTTGTGATAGAGAGGAGACCTGGCAGCAGAGTAGCGGTACAACATGGACAGCGAAAGAGTACCTTTGTCTGTGGATACACAGTAGGCTGCTCGCTTAACCTCCCCAGTGTATGTTAATAAAAATCATTAAATATGAAATTATGAGTCCATAGAAAGGTGTTAAGAATGGAACTGGATCTATAAAAGGCAATGGCATTTTTATTTAGGCCAATTGGACTGCTCTCCATTGTAGAAACTAATCTCTGTGTGTTCATTGTCCAAGATGGAAAAATTGCCCTCATCAAGGAAAGATGACGTGTATAACAGGCGATGTAAGTTAGAAAAACTGACCTGGGTTGTGGGTTCTAGGCACAAGCTGTGGGCGTTGATGCGCTACTGCAGCCAGCAGCAGTGTGGCACTAGCTTAGCACCAAGCTGCATTTACAGATTTGCTGACTTGCATGGCTGTGTCCTCCTGCCCCTCCCACATTCCCCTGCTCTTTTAAGGGTCAGCTGTGGGAAAATTTTCAAGAACATTGGCAAACATTATTTTTTTTTCCATGTTTGTAGCAGATCCTTTTTGAAGAGGCTGGACTGTGTGATTTCAAATAGCTTCTGGTAGCTATAGATGTTCTATACCTCAAAAATAGTTCCTACTGTCTGATTTCAAACAAAGCTTTAAGTTTTGTAAAAACAGTTTGTAGGCAGAATAGCATCAAAACCCCTCTTTTCATGTGCAGTGCGTTGGAACTAGCTGGTGACATAATCCCTCCCATATTCATGTGCTCTAACTCTCCCTGCAAAAAGACCTTGATAGACCAGTTATAGAAATCTGTACTGCCACAAAGCTTGAATTTCATGGAATTATACTTTGCTTTCCAAGATAACCTTTTTTTTTCCTGCTTATTTCTCTCTTTCCCATGCATTTATCACCTTCAACTGATCTAAGCACCAGGAGACAGTTAAACTAATGGAACAGACTAGGATTCATGGTTCATTACTACTGTAGAATAAGTAAGCCTTTTCAGAAGCATTTTTTTAAATATAGGACATTTATTTTTAGAGCAGTACTGGTAAGTGATTGATGGTTGGGGTTGCAGATCTTCAGCTGCTTTTTGCATTCTTGGAAATAATGGAGCAACATAGTGGTTGTAGAAGCTGATGGCTTAATAGACCTAAAATTCATCTTTATTTGCAAATAGTTACTGCATTAATTACAAATCAAGTTTCTGCACGCAGCCTACTTCTGAATGCAAAGCTCGCCTCTGGAGCACGAGGGTATGTAGTTTGGTTATGCTCCTTCAGCTGGTGGCAAGCCCATCTCACGGAGTCCCTCAGAGACCCCGTATCCAGCACGGAGCAATGATGCTGGGCAAAGCGCTTTGCTTTGGGATTTGGCTATGGGGGTTTCAGGTCCTCTTTGAGAAGATGTTGTTCTAATTTTGCAAGAAAGTTTTTTTTCGATTGTTCAGAAATTCAGGATGTTCACTAATAAGAAAGTCTATAAATGGAAAATGCTCTGGGCAACAAAGCTTATTTTAGCTGAGGAAATTTCAGTTTTACTAGCTTGTAAAACTCCTAATTGGTGTTATTAAATTCGAAACTCAAATGAAATAAAATAATTTGCAACAAGATTGCCTGAAAATTTGGCTTCTAAACACATACTGTTCCCTTCCCCCTTTTAATTGCTATATTTCTGCATTTTGGTGTAGAGGAAATTATCTGATATTCTGTAATTATTGTCTGTGCTGTACTTGGTGTGTAGTAAAAACATGCGGATGTGCTTGGTTCTGTCCTGGTGTTGTTTTTCATGAAAGATAGGAAGCCTGACTAGGTAATAAAAAAATAGTTAGAAGGTGTTCTGCCTGGCCCGGTGTGCATGGAATGTTGTGCTGTTTGGTGGAGAGATTTTGTGTAGGAAGCAGGGAGATTTCCTTTTCCTTCTAATGCTAAATAGCCTTCCTCAGGCATGCATGCCTCTGTGGAATTGAAACCGTTTCTTGGGAGACCGGATATTTTGGTAACGTCTAAACGCTTTGAACGTGTTGGGGCCTTATTAGTAAGTATCATTCAATTAAGGAATGTATTCCCTTTTGGTTTCCTAAAGTAGGTGACTTGAATATTTACTTAAATGTTAGCGGTTGTCCCAAAGGAATTCTTTCTTAATCAAAGCAGCGGTACTGACTGTACTCTGGAAGAAGGAAAAGGATCTAGGATAGCAATAATACACGTTTCAGTCAAAATGGCGTTAGCCAAGTCATCCTCTAGCTGCTCAAAACGCTGAGAAGATGCAGAGCCATGGCCAGTGGTCCCAGGTCTGTATGGAGCCAGGACATAGTTTGGCCCGCAGCTTTGGGTGGTGTTTAGTCAGGTGGTGTTAACACTTTCTATTCACCAGATATTTTTTTTTCCCACCTGTAATTAATGCCTTTTTATGCGGTCTGATCCCTTCATCACCAATAAGGTTGTGAGTAGGGTAAAGCTGTCTCTTATTTTTTTTAAGATTTATTTATTTAATTTGCTAAGAGCATTGCATAAGCTGCTAAAAAAAAATAATACTACTAGTAATTCTCAACCTTCAAGACTGTGTACGAAATAGAGCAGATAAGGGCTGCCCAGTATCTTCAGTGATTCCCTGGGTCATGCCTATAAAAGGTACGGGACTGGGTATATCATATTTGTTGGGAAGCAAAAGAGCAAAGGTGTATTAAAGGTTGAAAAGGCAACCTGTTTTAAATATGTGAAGGGTGGTGAATGTTATAATCTTGTTAATGGTGGGGAAGAGAACCTGTGCTCAGCCAGGCTGTGCTAATGCTCTCAGGCAAATCGAAATTCTAGTGTCTTGTTATTCCTGGCACATATTAATTACCAAATGGCAGCTAAATAATGTATTGACAGTCAAGGCGATCACATACACACTATTTATAGTGAAGTAATGAGTTTGGGGGTCACCCCCACCCCATTTTGGGGTCAAATTAACAGTTGAAACAGTACAAATGGAAAGCCCAGGAATAATGTTCTACAAAAAAAAGGCACTAGGAGTTTGCTATATGTGGGAAAAAAAATCATACAGATTCGCAAACCAGTACAGCAAGCAGTCTGGCTGGCAGGTATCCTTTGATTTTTATTTTTGTAGCTCCACAGAAAAAGCATAGCCTACTTGTGCAGGTGAGATACAAACTGAAAAGAACGCTGTTGTGTTACGCCCGCTGCTACTGGCTCTGATAACTTGCCCTCTTCCTTTTTTGTGTGTCTGTCTTTAATCATCTTGTTTCCTGGAATGCACTGGGAAGCATCACCGTTATCCGCGATAGGGGTCCAGCAGTTGGAAAGTCAGTGTCCACCTTGATCTTTGAATATAGCTTCAATCTGGTCATTGAATGGATTCTCCTTTCCGAGCACTTGAGGCCATTCGTGCAGCACCTTCTGCCAGGTAATGCTTGTTCCAAGAGCTGCAGCAATCTGCAAACAGGACAAATAATATCACTTTTTGTGTCTCTGTGGTGTAGTTGTTTCATGCCTCCATTTAGGGGACGCCACTGTAACGAAGACTCACCTGTATAGATAACCACGTGGTGGACCGTAACCTCTATCTAACCAAAGAACATACCCTGCTCCAGCTGCTCAAACAGGGGAAAATCCTTCTGAACAGTAAAAATAAGGTGAGGACCGTACACCTGCAGCTTTTTTGGCTTAGATGGTAACTTTACTTACAACTCTAAAACTAAAACTGACTTTCATTGTAATTATGAGGTTTAAAATAGGGTAACACACTTTTTTTTTGTTGTTTTTTTGTTAAGGGTCAGGATGGGTTTATAAACTCAAACTGTTACAATGCGGTTGTTTTGGAGTTTGGGAACAGACTGGAACCCTTGGGGAATGTTTATGTGCTGTTTTTTAAATTCTGTGGTTTTGGGAAAAGCTGTAGTGATGGGCCAGAAGACAAAAACTTTCTTTTATTCAGAGCTTATGTGCAAAGAGACACTTTATGGAGTGGAAGCTCTTAGGCCCTGGTCACTGGATATCTTGTTAAGCTAATGGAGGAACTAGGGCAGGGGAGAAGGGTAAGGAAGATTGTGCAATAGGGTGTTTACTCCTGGTCACAGTTTCTGATGTGACCAAAGGTGGTTATTCTGGGACACCCTGTGGCTGCCAGAGAGCTAAGACCCATCTCGGTCAGAGTGCTCCGTTCTGGCATGGAAGTCTCCAGATCTGCTCCACCAGTCCCTAAGCCTTGTGTTGACTTTGACTGTCCCTGGCATATTTTTCCAGGCTAAAGTAAAACAAGAGTCTTGCTTAATATTGTGTATGTTTAAGATAACAGGCTGTTCTTCATTTAGAAAGATGAAATTCTTTATCACAAGTTGTTTTAAGAAGAGTAAAATTATCTTGTCAGAGGTATATCTGATACGTTTAAGCTTAAGCACCCATCAGTAGAACTTAATCTGACCGGTTTCTCCATAACACTTTTGATGTCATACCCTGACCTTTTAGGGTCTCCATTAAGAGTAGCTGTTGTGGTTTTCTAACAGTGGCTACCGTATTATTATAATTAATACATATTAAATATGAAATTAATATAATTAAAATAATAATATTCAATAAAATTTAGCAGGGTTGGTTGGTTTGCTTAAAAAAAACCTACCATCTTTGCGTGGTGCACCCTCTTGCAAAGGTAGCCCTGGAGGAATGCTCTGCAGTGTTCAGACGGCTCTTGACTGCAGTTTAAGGCATGTATGCTTAGACTGCCCTAAATTCTATAGTTCCTGCTCAGACACCGTTTCAAGTGATCCTGAGGATTTCGATAATTTACTCTGGATAAGTCGTGCGGCAGAGAAAGGTTAATGATTGTAGAAATCACTTCTCTTACAGGTCTTTATTAAATTCCAAAGCCACTGTGCTTTGAGACCTGCTGCATTTCATACGTTTTTTTGCAATTAATGTTTAGTGAAGATGACAATGCCTAAGCAAGCTAATTTTTTAAAGGAAATATAAGCCATTCCTCAGCGCTCTGGGTGACTGTGGCTGGGAGGTGGCTGTGTTATTTCAGTAGCTTCTGGCTATCTGTTTTCTCCTTCTGCACCAAACTGGTGATGGGCATGATTCTCAGCGAAGTGTAAATACCCAACTGATCTGATATGCGTCACTTCAGCTTTTTCTCTTTTATTTTTTTCTGGCTGGAATGTGCTTTGCTATGACTTAAGGAAGAAAAAGGGAGAAGCTAATCATGCTCAAGCTGTGCTTTCCTGCCAGTACATAATCATTAAGAATATTCTGAGCATCTCAGGTTCCAGTTTGTGATGCTCAGGGCTTTCGTGTTCTCCCTGGTAATTTCATAAAAGCAAGAAATTAAGCCGTTTATGCAGGATCCTGTTGAAATGCATGGCCCTGTCATCCAAACAAAGCAATCGGCTGTTCTAGAGAGAAATTATGTCTTTGAAGCCATCTGGCATTCATGAGGATTTGCGGTGAAATTTTGTAGTAAGGAAGAGATGCTGAAGAAAATCCCTGGGCTCGAAAAGAAGGACTTCTTCCAAGGATAATCGAGCTGGACTTTGGGGAATGTTGTCTCAGAGACAGCTCTAGAGGGAACTCAGAGGACTGAGTGATGTACTTTGATTTTAGGTGTCAAAAGTAAACGGTGTGAATTTCTTTCACCCATGGCCTTAGCTGGGTGTTTTGGAAAAAAACCCTCCCAGAGCCACATGTTAGCTTTGAAAGTTAAGAGTAATGCAGTTACCCTAAGAATTAGTGTTTTGTTTGCAGCCTTCTGTTTTGTAACTTAATAAAAAAAAACATGCAGGAAAACCCCCTTCCCCACCAAAAATATTTCAGTAAGAGAATGTGGTTCTGGGCCCAGCTAAACAAATGAGCACTTGGTGTTCATCCCTTCTTTCAAGGGTTTTTAAGTATAAAATACTGCCTGGAGTGGGGACGATGGGGACTAATTGTTCCTGCCTGAGTGTCCTAACGTAGCTTTTTCAAACCATTGGAAACCAGAATAGCTGTAATGGGACAGAGGAGTGTTGCCTCTTCCCGTGTTTTCTTTTCCTTCTTGCAATGATCAGTACAAAAGCCTCAGAAAAGTTCCGTTCCCTCCCACATCCCTCCTGCACGGCTGGACCACCAGATAGACATGCTGACACCTGCTTCTGCCATGTTTATGCCAATAGATTTTTTTTTTTCATTAAGGAGACAGCAGATAAATGGCAGGTGAAATGCAGGGGCTGCCATCAGACACAGGCTCAACCTGCCCACTGCTGTACCATATGACTGTGGTACACTTCCAGCTCAGCCTTGGCAGAGAGGGGCACTGCGGTTCATGTATGCCAGACTCCAAAGTTTCTCCACATCTGAAGGTAAGAACTAAAATGTTTATGCCTGCCTTGGAGTGCTGCTCAATTCAAAAAGTTGTGAGCATTTGTCAAGTGCTTTGAGATCTTCAGAGAAAAAAGTCAGTAGAAATGCCGAGGCGAGGTCTTCTCTGTTTTATTTATTTGTCAGCTGGTATGTGCGGTGGGGGAATAGCTGCAGAGACTGAAGTAAGAGCCCTCATTCACTTGACGAGCTGCACAGCATCAGTCCTCTCCCGCTAGGCAGCTCTATATGGCACGATAGCTGTACCTGGCCAGAGGCATTCACGTTGGTAGAAAGTAAAACTTTAAATAAAACTAGTACGAGGAGTAAGTGAATTGTTTATCATCTCTCTCAAGCGTACTGTTAAATATCACTCTGCTCACACTTCCTCTTCTTTTTATTGAGAGCCACTCTTTCAGAGCAGAGTGCTATGTCTCAGTCCAAATAGTGGTATGTTGATAACAGACTTCTCTATACTAGCAGGAAAAGAAAAATGGATTTAAAGCAGTGGATGTTTGGATAAGTCTAATTAATAAATCCTAGAAGGGCAATAACTCACTTGAAGTGAGACATATCTACAGCTGGCACCTTGACTGTAAGGGAAAATCTACCTATAAAAGCATTAACGTCATCCTAACAGCAGGAGGGGGAGATCATAACCACTGCAGGATGCCAGGTCCAGAGGGAGTGAAATATGGCAGCGCTTGGCTGGATCCTGCAGCTCGGCACTCCGGGGGCTGTGTGGGGGTTTGCAGCTGCCCTTCAATGCCCTTTTGTAATTTTCTTTCGGCTTAGGCAGGATTCCTTTAAGATAAATACTTGCTGCCTTCACCTCTGCACTGCCTTCCAGCTGCCTGTGGGATACAGGCCATGGGCAAGAGCCTGGATGAAAAGTTGTGACCTGGCAAGCTTGGCTCCCGTGGTGGGCTGTTGCTGGGGGTTATAAGAAGCCTCAGGCCAGCCTCAGGGTAAGACATAAAAATAACACAAAGACCTTTTCTTCTTCACTGCAGACTCTTCCTACTGCACAGTTTCCCCAGATGGCAGGGTTGGGAATGGGGTTCGTTTCATCACTGTTCTCACTCTCATTTCATTTGCCAAGTTTTCTCTAATTGCTTCCTTGCAAAAGGGCTGCAGCAAAAAATCCAGACACACTTTCTCCACGTCCCCAGGCTGCGAGTTCGTACTTTCACGCATCCATCCTCTGGTACTGTGTGTTAGCCAGGCAGGAATTTCTGGCCCGGAGTCCCTCTTCGAGCAGGAGGCTCTTTTGACATGGCAAGGCTAAGCAAGCCTCTGTATTGCTCCAGCTGACCAGCATGGGTGTAAAAGGTAGCAACTAAAGCATGTGTTTTGCCTTTGGACTTCCGTCTGCAGGTGTGCCCTGGCTCAGCGGACAGCACAGTCGATGGGGAAGCTGCTGAAATGTTGGCATCTGTCAGTACTCGCAGTGCACGCCATCAGAGAGTTTCTCCGTGGACAGCCCTTTCTCAACATGTGAGACAGCATCGCATCAGATTATTTGGTGATGGGGGTGTGGGAGTGAACGTATGCAGGGTGTTAGCTCACAAAATAAAGCCAGTCCATACATTCACCCCATGCTTTTGAGCAGGGGGAGCTGCCAAGTGGCTGGGCAGCATGGTGGGGCTTGGTCATACTGGGGGGGGAGGAGAGCTCATAGCCAGGAGTGTGGAGGAAGGCAGCGGTGCCCTAGGCAACAGCTTTCTCCAAACTGCTCTTGCCATGGCACAGAGCTAGTAGCATGCACCACAAAAACATCACTGAGGAACATCACCCCTCCTCCCAGCCACTGCCCAGACCTGTGCCCCTCGGCAGGGCAGGGATGTTGGAAGTGCAGCCAGCTGCTCGGAGGCATTTCCTTCATAGCAGCAGGTAGCAAGAAACTTCTGGACCCATTGCTAAGTATATGGGGTGGAGAGCAGCTGCTGCTGCTGCCAGAGCCCTCTGGCAGAGGGGGGGAAATCAGCTCTGCTGGTGCTCTCCATTTCGCCCTCCTCCCTCAATTTGTCCCCTTGAAATTTAGCCCAGCTTAATTCTTGCTCTGAAGCGTCAAGATTGAAAAGCATGGGAAAGCGGCCGAGGATGACGGTGCTGTGGCCGGCAGAGCCCTGGCCAGGCTGTGCCTGCTGGTGGGAGCCGTTGCTGCTACGGGCTGCACAAGGGATTTCGGCTCTCATGCAGCTTTTCTCAGGGTGGTATGGGGAAGACTGGCTGCTGCGCTGCTTTGCATATGTGTTTGAAATCTGAAGCTAGTGTATAGAAAATCAGTTGGCTTTGTTTGTAGCTGATTGCAAACATGTTCTCTCCATGCGTTTTACAGAGTTTTTTAGAAAAAAAAAAACTGCTTTGAAATTAATGTGGTGGGAACCAGACAACCTCACACTAGGTTACCAAACCCAAGCAGGGACTTAGAGCAGGACAGCTGCTTCTCCTTCCCCTTCCCTTATTTCTGAGTGTAAACCTTCCCCTACTACCTGTCCTTGGAGGCCAAGCAAGTGGGAGAAAACTTCTTCATAACATGTAGCCGCAAAGCATGAAGCAATTTAAATGTATGGCTTCTAAAGGAAAACTTTGTTCTGGGCTGTGACGGCGAAAGCCGTGGCCTCGGAGGCTGCAGGGCAGGGGCAAGGCTGGAGGGGACCTCTCAGGTCCTCGCAGTGCTGCATCACTGCCCCGACCTTCTGCAGGTGTTTGAGCAGGCGGGTAGCCAGCCTACGTGGCAAGGGTCTGTTTTTGTGGCTGAAGACTTGTTTGGCCAGAGTACTGGGTAGTGAGTGAAAGAAAGCAGCGGAAGACCTTGCAGGAGTTAAAGTGCAGCCAGCTGACACAGAGGTGTCTGCTCTGGGGCTAAAGCCGTCCTCTCTTTCAGAAGAGAAATCCCCCAAACCCACACCCCCGCAGTGTGCTGACCGGTGGAGCAGCGCTGGGCGCTGGCATCCCGCCTCCTCCACCTCCAGGGACTGGATTTTTACCTGGCTGGGGTGGAAGCCATCGACTGGTTCAATCAGCTGCCAGGGCTCACCTCCCATCTTGTGCCACTCCTCTGCCGCTGCAAATAATGTAAGTAGAGGGGTTATCACCAGTGAGCACGTAGGTGCCCACCCGCAGAGGTACCCCCCTCTTCCTTAAAGCGCTGCTGGTACTTTTAAGCAGACCACAGTTCTGCATGAAGATTATGATAATTCATATAAAGTTGTCAGAGCCAATATTGTGTACAATCCCCTCTCCTCAGGGCAGTATTTAAGCCTTTATTGTTAATTTTTTTCTCTGCAATATTTATGCAAGGAAGCGCTTTGAACATAAATGATCGTAAAGCAATTCACTTTCCCTCCCAACTAAGATGGATGCTGTAGCAAGGAAAGCTGTAAATTATTTAATACTGATTTAATACTTTTGCATTTCCCATTTTAGTTGCATCTTCAGCAGTGCAAAAAAAAAAGAAATAAGGAAAACAGTGCCTTTTAGAGAAAGAGATGGTAACATAATATTCACATGGGCTGATGTCTGTCTGCAGGAATAGACTGTCATTTTCAGTTACTACTCTTCTGAGCGGTCTTTTTCAACTCCAAGAAAATAACCTTTTGAATTACACAGGCATGACATTCAATGCAAATGATGCTGTGCTGTAAGCCCCAGAGCCATTAGAGAAGTAAAAAGCTTTCTCTCTTCAAAACGGCGGTGGAGTGATCAAACATGGGACTAGTGGATGTGGCATTAACAGACTGTAAATTCAATAATTTCTTTTATAATGACAGACTAAGAATTCTTAATAGCATTATGCAAGCATCCTGTCAGGAGGGAAATGTTCCCCGTTCAAGAACCACGGTCCTGACCTAGACTCACCGTTGTTTGCTGGACCCCGACTATCGTGTCAAAAAGTGATGTCTGGGTCCTCATGCCAACATAGTACTCACAGAAGGGCAATGTTCCCGCTTTGACTATAGAAACGTACCCGAGATGCTTGAGTCAACGCCCCAAGTCACCTGTTTCAAGACACAGGACTTGAAGTTGTGTTTCAAAGTTGCAGTGTGTTGGGCACAACACATACTAACCTTAGCTTACATCACGGAGCGCAAATGTAGACACACAGAGTGAGCTTGCCTCACTCTTTATGTATGATGTTATATGCTGAGTATAAGGCTGTTTATTGTGTTTTAATTGGTGGTCGTGTTTTCATTCGTAGATGGGCTACTATTCCGGTGCCAGAAACAGCAAAGGAGTAAGATAGGTAAGGTTTATATCAAGATGGATGGATTTAGACCATTATACTTGACCTTCAAAAATCCTAGAGCAGTTGAACAAATAGTCACCGACTGAGGATGTCCAGACTTTGTCTTAAAAATGCCCGTTGCCTTGGCTAGACTAGACTAGAGCTTGCTCCCATCCACACCAAGAAAAAGCCAAAACAAGCAACCCCTATCCTCCTATTTATTGCACTGCTTCGTAAAGGAATTGTGAAGTTCTTCAGCCAAAGGCAACGTCGGAGCTTGAATGCCCATCTAAACCTAGAATAAATGCTAGTGTACTCAAATTTTACCCTAAGAAAGCTGGGAGCTGCTGTGTGTATATATGTCCAGGCCAGCCCAAAATCAATGTACTCATCAGAGTGCGCAACCACTGCTAAATATTTGATGTCTGGAGAGTTTAGAGGAGGATTTGTGCTTGCTTCAGAAAGACACCAGAAAAGTAGGTCAGCAGCCTTAGCTGGCTTTTGAGCACACTGACGAACTGACAGTTTTCTTGATGGCAAGCTCAAATTGTTGGCTCCAGGGCTGCAGGAAACTTTGCAAAGTGTTTCAGAGCTGGTGTTTGTATGTGCATGTGTGATTTTGTTTACCTCATTTATTTAACGCGATGTAATCAAGAACAGCAAATTATATTAAGCTGTTCCTTTTCGTGAAAGCAAATAAATTACCTAAAGTTAGTCATTTAACTTATTAAAGTAATTTTCCTACCCAGCAAGTAGTTCATTCCAAATCCTAATGACTTGTGAAATATTAAGAAGCTGAGGCAAAAGCCACAAAGAGAGTTGGACATCCTGAAACTCTGCTGTGACATCGGACGTGACAGTGGAGCCCACCTCTCTGAGATACCTTTGGACAGCAAGGCTCCCTCTCCCGTCCTCCCTTCTTTACCTCCTCCTCAGTATGGTCTGCGTGAGACCCAGAACCACCTTCCTGAATCAGATCACGAAGGATAAAATAAGTTTGTGAATTTTGATAGGATTTGGCTGCGACATGAGATTTTTGCAATAATCTTAGGTGCCTCGGCAGCTTTGTGCTTCCAAGGACAGCCAGGCACTGAAGAGGAGAGGTGTTAGAGATGTACACTTTAAAGCACTGCCAGGGTGCTTCTGCCCCTTCATGGCTCTGCTGTTAGCTATCTGCATGCTGGGATTTCAATATAGTCCCCAGGCAAAATTTTATCAAGGAGGAACATCATAGAACTACCCCTTTATGTGAATATAAAAGCAAGGAAATGCAGATCAGGGTTTTTCCCCCAATTGTTATACACTATTTTTGGAACATAAAAATTTGTGCTATCAGGGAGGGCCCACAAGTGGCTGAGGGATGGGGCTGGTCCAGCCCCGGGAAGAGCCTACAGGGAGGGGATGAGGACGGGGCCAGTCTCTTCACAGCAGCACCCACTGGGAGGGGGAGAGACAGTGGGCATACGCTGAAACATGGCAGGTTCAGCCTGGAGACAGGGTAAAAGCTGTTCTCCTACTTTTCCATCACTACCTAACTACTTGACTATGTTGCCCACCTCAGTCCTTCACAGCATGCTGATCCTTTTATGAAAAAGAAAGAGCGAGTGTGTTTCTCCTTGCGATGGAGCTGGGCTGATGATGGGTGATACCTCAAGCTGGACTCACGCACATCTTGTGAGGGAAGTGGAGCTGAGAGGGATCGAGGAACAGGTACCTGTCCCCAAACCCATGAGGACACTGTCCACTCATAATCATAAGGAAATATTTCCAGTTGGTTTTTTTTGTTTTTTTTTTTTTTTTTTTTTTAAGTGTGAGTTGCAGAAGGAAGTGATTTAGGTAACATGCTTACCTAATGTCACTTAAGGTCAGAGAAGGATGAGTTTTGCAGCCACTTCAAGTCAAAGTTACAGTCACATGAAGATGGTTCCTGGGAAAAGCACTTCCATTTTCAAAAACAGCCAGTTAAGAGAAGATGGCTTATTCAGGCAGGAAAAGTGGCTGAGAAAAGTTCACCTTCCTGAGGCACTGCTTATCTCGGAGGAGGCAGTATGAAGCCTGGGCAGTGATGTAGTGAACTCCAGCTCATGAAAACCACCTTCCCCATTGCAGATATGCCATCGCTAGCCTAGACGATCTGCTTATAAAAGCAATGATCAAAAATAAACTCAAATCTTATGGACCGAGATAGGTTTGGGATTTATTTGTTTCTTTATCAATCTGAGAAACTGCAGTGGACGAGCAGGAAGCTCTTTTAGCTGAGGCTCTTCTGCCATCCCTGTCACCTCGCCACCAACACCCACTGCCACCTAAGTGCAAATGGTCGGGTCTCTGTGCACCGGGGTGGTGGGTGCCGGTGGCTGGGAGCAGCGGGGCAGCTGTGGTCCCCAGGTGGGTGGTGGGGTCTTGTCTCGGCAGAGGTCTGCAGTTACCCCAACCAGGGAAGCTGGAGATGGTGTTAAGGGTCCCCCCTTGGCCTCAGCCCTGACAGCAGGGTCACCTCGGCTGGCTGGCTATGCCACCCTTCTCCCAGTACAGAGCTAAAACATAAAGAGTGTATTAGCTGCCCAGCACGTGACTAAATGCTTCATGAAAAAGACAAGGAAAAAGCAACTTACTTTGCCTCAGTGGGAAATCCATGTAGAAAATATCAAAGTTGGCAAATTTCTCAGATCTCGCTATTTCCTTCAGGACGTTGGAAAGTTGTAAAGCTCTCTGCAAAAATCAAGCAATTTAGTGATGAGTCATTGAGGCTCACGCTGCTTTGCGTGGATTCAGCTTTTGTCACCAATGCGCCGTCAGGAATTTGGAAGCTAATGTTGCCCTTTCAGCTGGGGAAAAGGAGGTGAGATGGGATTCTCCATCATAGCATAGTGTCGCATGAGCGCCAGCAGCCTTGGGGCTACCCAGCTCCCCGTGTAGTATGTCACTGCAGGTTGCCCGGAGGCCTCAGCTGGCATAACATCTTTAACACAGCACATGGTTGTTTTATTGTGGATGACTTTCAGTAGTGGCTTTATGCCTATATAAATGTTCTGAATTTCTTGGGTTTTGGAGGCCTCTTGATGAGTGGCAGCCCAGTCATTTTCATGCTGCTTAAAGAAAAACTTTCCTACAGGAAAGTTTCCTGAAACTTTCCTACAGGAAAAATGTTCTGCTTTCCCATTATCCTTCCCACTACTGTGTTACGGGTGCTAACGTTTATCTATTCAGATCAAATTCTGCCCCTACTTTCAGCAGACTCAATTACCTCCATTGAGTGTCTACCTAACTGATATGTCCCGTGTGATTTCGACAGCTGTAACAGAGATCGGAATGTCCTAAATATTTAAATCGTGCAGTTTGGCTAATAATATAGACAATTAGTTTCAGACAGGGGCTCACAAAGAAGCTTAATTCATACCCCACAGACATATGCATTGTTCATGGACAGAAGTTACGGGTACTGTATGTTCTGTATTGTTGGTACAAATATATAAGATGCAATCCTGCAAAGATTTAGGAATGTGCTTAAGTGCCTTCTCTGAAGTCAAGGGGGACAGGACGTAAAATGAAAAACATATGTAAGCCTTGGTAAAATTAAGGCCATATTTTTTTGTTTAGTGAATGCAGACATTAATATGACTATAAACAGAGATGACATCTTTGACAATATTTGGTTACTGGCTCTTTTATGTGGCTGTGGTGGGTGGTGGTGGGATTAAAAATCAGCTTGTACCATAAGGGAATAAGTGGCTGATATTATGTGACATTCATTTCTGCAGCCAGATTTTTAGGGTGAGTTTTAAGACATCTCTGTTCTGTCTTTTCCCATTCCTGCACTCAGCCTGGATGCTCCTTGGTCACACCATCTGGCGGTTAAGTCCACAGAAATGTGTCTGAGGAAGATTAGCACAAATCCCAAATGAAGACAGGGTAAGGCTCTTGCTCTCGAGGTCTGCTCCAACTGCCAGCGAAATCTATGCAGTTGGCTTTTCATACTCACAGCTACTCGATTTGCAAGCTTTCTCTTTCTTATCAGGTACGTTTTCTCAAAGAACATGAACCTGAATGGTTTTGTCTCAGGGAGATCGCATCCCTTGAGAATAAATTTGGGCAGCTGAGAGGCTGGAAAGAGAATACATTTATGAATCCCTTAACCGAACATGCTGCTTCCCAGCGCTTGACAGCATTTGGAAGGACGGGTACGTGGCTGCGGATGTTTCTGCATCTTATCTCCACGTTTGGAAAAGTGTGCTGACACTTTGCCTTTGAGATATTAGGCTTATATCCTCAGAAACAGGGACAAACTGGAAGAGTGTTGGTGCAGGAGGGCGGTCCCGCTGCAGCCTCGTCGAGACTTACCTCGGAGGTCAAATTCCTGAGGGTCTCGTTGGGGGTCAGCCAGCCGCTGCAGGGGCTCACCTGGGCAGGCACGAGGGGCAGGGTTAGCAGCACGCCAAGAGGAAAGGGGAGCTGGTAAGCTACAGCCAGACACCTTACCTGGAGGCAGTCGAGGAAAGAATAAAGTTGACTGTACGTGACATCCCTGTTCAACTGCCCTGCAAAGCACGGAGAGGGAAGCGTCACGTGTCTGATGGCCATATGTAATTTTGTTTTGCAGGTCTGTGTTCCCATGCATTAGACCCCTCGGAGCGGAGAGGCTCCCCAGGAGCCCCAGCTGCCCCCCGGTAACCCTCCCACCACCAGAACCAGGGTGTGACAGAGGTGGCACCGATGCACCCTTCCTGCTAAGGCACCCACCCGTGTCCCTACGGCACGCAGGGCTACTTTTGCTTCTCCTGCATCTCCCTCTGGCCTTTTACTGGTGATTCGTCTCACACATGGGGTTAGTCATCACAGCCTGCCCCAACCTCTGAAGTGCGTGACTGATATTTTACCTATTAACACGTCCCTCGCTCTCCAATCAAAGGCAGAAGTTGCAACGCTGGAGGGAAGATTGAAGGTGCCTGTATATATTCTGAGTTTCACATTCGCCTCGGAGAGGTAAAGGGAGGAACAATTTTGCCGTCACAGAGGAGAGCGAGTATGCTTGTGTGGGTGAGCAAATTCAAACATGAAGTCAAAACCCCAGCTGACATTCCCTAAAATTCCACGCGCTATGCGGTAGCCTGGCTTGCCAAGGAAATCACTCATTTTCTTATGTTTTTGCTTCTTTGGTAGCGACAACCAAGATGGAAATTAGATGTCCGTTCAGTTCTCCAAGTCTGTAGTGTACTGATGGTCCCATCAGGCCTCGCTGGTTTTGCAGTGCTGATTTTATTGTTGTTTTGGGAACTCCTCAGGTTGCCTCGCAGCATCTCCCTGATCTAGATGTGATCCCTGCGTGTCTCACAGCCACCCATCACCCAGCAGCAGTATCAGCTGCCTGGGCAGCGACAAATGGGGAACTCAAAGATCTAGTGTCACTCCCGGATAGTGGGATATCCCAGACCCACGTAGCCTGAAAGCATCGGGCCCTGGGATGGGCTGTCGAGGGGACCAGGGATGCAGCAGAAAGCCAGACCAACGTCTGGTCACGCCTGACTGGCAGCCAAGTGGGGAAGCCTGCTTGCAACCTGTCGGAGGATCTGCCAGAAGTGATCTCTTTCTGCAAAATGTGTTGGTTAGGATTAATTGGGTCCCTCCAAGGCAAATCAGCCCCTCTGGAAAATTTCCAACTGGTCATATAGCTAATCACTCCCGATTTGGCTTGTGCCAAAAAACTCTACGTGTTGTCTCTGATAATTAGATATCCAGTAGAGGAACCATCCCTGTGATAAGCGTGCACTCAAGGAAAGAAACGTGTTTGTGTGGCTAAAAAATAATTATGACAAGCTCCCCCTGTCCTGAAAGGGACAAGGTTTCTCTTTTCTTTTTTTTTTCTGCTTTCATTGGTAGCAGTATAGTGCTTATTATAGAAAAATGTAACGGGGTATCAGGAATAGAAATGAAGACCTCAGGCTTCCTGAGAAGAGGCGAGTACTTTTTGAGGGGCAAAATAACCACAGTAGATCATGCAGAAGCTGTGGGGATACTGGCAATGATTGGGGAACCTTGGGGAAACCACAGCACAGAGTTTGCTGAACGCTTTAGTACCCAGTGGTTACCAAAATCATCTGAAGCTGTGATCGACCGTTTTAACAATGTGTTTTAACTTCTCTCTCTCTTTTCTGGTGGGCACAAAGATGACAACAACTTCTCACTTGCTCAGATGCAAAAGAGATTCCCTTACCCAAATACAAATAAGAACATGCTTTAGGTCTAAAATTTGGCAGCAGAATGTCCACAATTGTTCCTTGTATATATACTTGACTGACTTCAGCTGTTTCCATAAAACCTTTCTTTGCTACCTGCATAAAGTATTTCACGTTCTTTATCCACTGCCAGGTTGTATGAACTTGTAGATAAGGGGTTCTGCAACCAACCTCCAAGCTTCCTCACCCCACATCCCACATCCTCAGCAAAATCAGAGGCATAGCTGTCAGACTAACCAAGGATGGACGTCACACACCACTGCATGCATTGCAGCTCCCTGTGATGACATTCCTCCTCACTGCTTGGCACAGGATGAAGCCAAGGAGCAAGCGGTCCGTCAGTGGTCACACATACAGTTTCACACATGCTCTGAGATTACAGGCTCCCAAAGGCAACCTCCAAATCTCTGAGAACACTGCCTGAAAGCACGTACGGCAACTGGAGTCTGAGGGAATGCCCCAAAACATGCCTGCACGTGGTGTGAGGTTTCAGTTGCCACACCTGTAGGTAGCATAGGAGGTAGCAGGCACCCAGTGCCTGCAGAAAATTTATTTCTCTAATATCTAACCAGTCTTTCACAGTCCCCTGACTTAAACCTTCTGTCCTGAACCATATCTGGTTTTACCAAGACAGCCACCAGTCAGTGAGCGGAGGTGTTCACCAGATGTCCAGCTCCACCTGTAACAGCAACCAGGATGAAGCACAAGCCGGCCAGCCGCAATGTTTGCCCAAGGCTGAGGCAGAACAGCTTGTTTCCACATCTACAACATGTGCTGAGCCTGATTTGGAGCTGAGTGGGTCTGGCTAGTGGGGCAAGCAGGCAGGATGGTAAGCTGGCCCTCCTACTGCTACTGCACAGCCAATATCTGTCTCATATGTCTCAGATTTACTCCACTTTATCAGGTTAGCTTGAAATTTGTCATTAGAGTGATAAATTATTTAGGGAGAGAAGACAACACGAGCAGGCAGGTAACCAGGAGGAGCCCCACAATACCTCATATTTACCTAGAGGATGGTATCGGTCATGCAGGTTATCCCAGAGGAAGCGGCCATCTACCAAGCCTGTCAAAACCACATGGCTGCCGTTTGGAAGACGGGAGTCCAGGTATCGCAGAGCTTGCATCACGTTGGAGAGCATTTCTTTGGGTGTAGTCATGTGAGCCAGCGTGTCACGGTTCCTGCAGAAAAAGAGGGTGCCAAGAGGACATTGTGTGCAGGTAATACTGTGCCCCCAGAAAAACACCTGAAACAGTGTTTCTGAAACAGAAATTTTCTTCTTTGCTCCTCTTTCACATTAAGTTAAATAAGTAAAACCTTATAAAAATGTTGCCATTTGTTTTAGTCTCTCAGTGTTATTGCTAAAATCAGAAATGATACAGAAACTTCCCTCAGTGCAACCCTTGTCCCTGCTATAAACAGACAGATGCATCCCTTGTTAGAGTGGGCTCCTGTTGTGGGTTAACCCTGGTGGGAAGCTAAGCATCACAGAGCCATTCGTGTGCTTCTCTCTCACCCCTGGTGAAACAGGGCAAAAGGAAAGGAAGAGTAAAAGCAAGAAAACTTGGAGGTCAATATATATATATATATATATATATATATATAAAGTTATTTTTCAATAAGCAAGAGAGAAGTAGAAGAAGAGAGAAAGCAAGCAAAAGAAGTAACACAAAGGCCACGACTCCTCACCTCCCATGGCAAGACCAATGCAAAGGATGGCTAATGCCCCTAAAATCCCTTTTTGTTCCTGAGCATGACATTGCTTGGCACGAACTACCTCTTCGGTCAGTCTGGGTCATCTGCCTGGCTGTGTCCCCTCCCAACCTCTTGCATTTTTCTGTAAAAGCCACAGGGGTAGGGGGTGGGCATGTGAAATCCTGAAGCTGAAATAGAATTTAACTTACATAAGAAAAACAAACAAGCAAAACCACCCCAGGCTGCCTAGAGAACACTGCTAGTTATGTTATTAAAACAACCACTTATTACAGAAAAAGCATCCACCAGCTCTCTGCCTGAGAGCCATCACCATGCTCTCATGGTGCACAGGTCCATAACAGGGGCTATGAGCAAGCAGGTGAACACAGCCCCAAGAAGGCTGTCCCATCCCAGTAAGAGAGGATCCACAGGTCTCTGGCACAGAGGAGTCCCCAGCTCCATGAGGTCCTGCTCCAGCAACACCTAGAAAGTGAAGTGGGGCCAGCTCTGGGTAAAAGCCTCTTGTTGTCCAGAGATGCCCCATTGCCCTCTCTCAGAGTGATGAGTCAGTGGGATGGAAATAAGGATGCTTCCAAACCCCAGGCTTCCAAACTTCCAGGGTTCCCTGGCCCTCCCTGGGACACAAGGAGCAGAGCATGTAAGTCCTGAAGTTGCTTTTTTTGAATTGGGAAAGACAATGGAGACATACATTTGCATAAACTCTAAAAAAGAGTCCCCAGAAATAGCAGCAAGGACACCATAGCCAGGATTTGGAGCACATCAATGTGTGGACCATGCACCTTGGGAAGTAGATTCTTGTGACAGCTTTGGACCTGCCTTGGTGGTGAGGCTCAGCTGGACCAAGGTGCTCAAAGAGAAAGGCTCAACATCTACTGAGGAGTTGATCTCCTTGCTCAAGAAGAAAGGCAGGGGATGTCCTTCCAAGTGGTGCATGAGGTTGTACTAATCTCCATCGTTATGGCTTTAGTGGTTCCCACATCTCTCATGGGCTGGTAGGGAAGTGGTCAGCTTAGCAGCCAGGAGGATCCATCCAGGTCCTTTCCATGGGAAAGGCCTTTAATCTCTTTCACGACGTCCCAGGGGTAAGAGAAGGGCAAACTCGATGCTTGCAGTGCCGGGTGAGCTTCTGGGGAATCAGGTAGGCTCTCTCGTCAGTGAACGCTGTGGAAGCAGGAGCTTTCAAAAGCACTGCTCTACTGTCTCGAAGCATTAGAACTGTTCGTGGCGGGTGCTGTGTCCCGTGTGGGAGAACCATTTTCCCTGGCAAGGATTTGGGATTCTTCAGTGGGCTGTGTTTTGCACACAAAATAATAATTAGATGAGTTCCCTAGGCCCAGAAATTTATCTTAATGCAGCAGCACATACTGCTGAAGCGTTTGAGACTCTCCGGTTAGGTAGAACTGAAAAACAGCATTAAGATTCAGGTTTATACTTGCGACAGCCATCCAAACAAGGCAGTTCTGTGATAAGACTGTGGTTTTGCCCTTAAATTACATCATTTTGCCTACAGGTGTTGCAGCACTTGATTTCAAAATACTGCTCTGATGTAAGTCCTCTGCCTCAAGTAAACATATCGGTGTGAGCCAAAATTAATATGACATTCATAACTCTGCTTTCTCTTGTCATTCTCCACTGAAGTCATGCAGATATTTCAGGGCATTTCTTCACATTTCTTTTCTGTGCAAGGCTAGGAAATTAACACTCCCTGTCCCCCTAGAATACACAAATGCACAGTACTATCCACCGCGGGTACCCTAGCTGTTCACACATATAACACAGGCGGACCAGACAGCCTCGTACAATGTGTGCGAAGCTTTTCCAGAGAGAAAAGCATCTTTTTGACACAGAGACCTCCTTCAGTCCCTTGTGACAGGGTATGACATAGTCCAAACACAGTTCTCCACCCTCCTTCTGCAGAGGGTTCATGGGCCTGGCCTGCCACATCCTCCAGGGCAGTGACTGCCCCCTCCCCATGACCCCAGCCCAAATAAATATCTCCCCAGCCAAGACTTCAGCCATACATCTGCTTTCCAGCCACATGCCGTTACATGCCCAGGGTTTGGGCCACTGGCATAGGTGGCCAGCTGGCAAGCAAGCACACCGCATGCACACACTGACACATGCCACATGCACGTCCACACAGAGCTGGAGCTGCAGTGCAGGAGTTCAGCTCCAGCATGCTGCAGAGGGCTGGTATGCCCAGGACGTGGGGGCTAGAGGTGTTGCAGGATCACATGCTACTTTTAGGGCCAGAGAGGTGCAGCAGTGTTTTGGTGTTTGTTGGTAGCCTTACAAGAAGGGAGACTTATGCTCTCATGGGTGCCAGTGCTGTTTCATACAGGTTCCCTGCCCAGCAGCTACCTGTGCACCCCACTTTGCTGCTGTCACCTCTCTGTTGCTGTCATGACTGCAAAGCTGGGAAAGAGAGGCTGGAGAAATAGTGCCTTAGCCCAGGCGCAACTAATACATGCAATAATTATACAGTATTTGAGACGGCTGGTGCTCATTAATTTCTTGTCTGAATTTTTTTGTTCTAGGTCTGTGTGTCCCACATTGTGTCCCAAATTTACACCTCAGTGGGCTGAGAGATACCATTGCCATCTGTCCTTATTTTTCTAACCCCCCTGTTTGGACACCACAGTGTGGAGACTACTGGGAACGTGTAACACAGCCTGCCAATTTCATTATCTTTCTCCTCTACAAACATCCATATTAGTCATTGCCCCGCTCTTCACATGGGATGAAATACTGGCATTTTAACAATGCTTTGGCTAAGAGCTGCGTCTCTGGTGTGCTCAGCACACCACTCCCTTTTGAAGGTAAAATACAGGATAAGGCCAGAAAGGCTCTATTACTACAGTTTAAAGCTGTCCTTGAAGAGGTTTTTATTTGTCAGACTCTAGATTTGAGGTCAAGCCCATCAGATGCTCTGCATCCTTTGTAACCTCTGTGGGTACATCAGAGCCAGTGCAGCTACATACAGTGACTGGACACTGAAAAAATCTCTCTCTGCTGTACTTCCCACTCAGTGGAAACAGCATGTTGCTACAGAAGCTGAAGCATCTTTCCTTGCTGCAGTCACAGGGATCACTACAGCCTGATAGCCTCTTGTGATGCTGCAAATGTTTTGGAAGAAAACAGACACTAGAGAGAATTTGAGCGGACAAAAGTGTCTCTGCCAGGTAATGGATGCTGGGATAAAAAGACAGCAGAGTTCCAAGTAATAAATACTGTTTTGAAATATACAAATGGGCGAGGCAAGGCCAAAATGGTTGAAATTTTTGAAAAAAATTCTTTTTGCTTCAGGCAAGACTAGAAAGCAGAGTTAGAGACAGGGGAAGTGAAAGAAATAACCTGCAGAATGAGGAATAAAACAAAGGAAAAAGAGGTGCTTTTAGCAAAGCCAATGAAACAGCAGAATTCAAATATATATGCAACAGATCCTGAGCCAAGCCTGGGAGAAGACACCTCAAAAGTCCCTGTGGCAGGGGCCACAGGCTTCAGCAAAGGTGCTGTTTGGGGAGGGGCTCATCATTCTCGGAGTGAATGTAATGATACCTCCATAAGCCTCTCAATAATCAGATGCCCAGGACAGTCTGGTCGGCAAGTAGCAGGAGGTCTGTGACTGCTTTTCCCACTCAGTCAAAGGGTGGTGGCATTATTTTGGGGGATTTTTGCATCCTTCCCAAGGAAGAAGGGTGGTGCTGAGGGCAGATTTCACAGTTCTGGGCAGGGATGAGATGCCAAGGATGAATGGGTTATTTCTTCATGCTGCCCGCACACGACCAGGGAGCTGGTGGTGTCAGGGAAAGGCCTGAAAGGTGGCCCCTGAGGTCCCACTTCTGCCATGGCTGAGGGGTCCCAAGCACCACAGTGGCAGGGAAAGCCCTGCCTGGCCTTTGGCCCTGGCTTCTGGAGTGCAACACCTGGTGTGTAAAGTTGCAACCCAAGCACTTGCTGCTAAGCAAAGTTTTAGGATACCAAACCCAGGATATTTTAATGGCAAAGCCTGACAGCTTGTGTAATAGCTCCAACTTCATCATACAACCTGCAGGTGGGACGTTTCAAAAGCTTTGGAAGGAGACTTAGCTGAGACTGTGTCATTGATTAAAAAGAGTGTTTTGAAAGTCTCTGCATAAGTCAGATTTATTGCTTCCACTTAAAAGAAAACCTGAAGATTCATCATGGTGAAAATCATGTTACACTAACAGCACTCGGACCACCTGCAAAATCAAGACTGTGGCACAGATGTGCTGTGCATTGGCCTGGCAGCAAGGTGTTTTCTGCCTTCTCCCTACTGGAAAGAAGCATCCAACTAGTGACCTCTTAGTGACCCTGCGAACATTGCTAATGGATAATGCCAGAACTATTAGTTTTGAAAGCTTCAGTTCATTCACCTGCTGAGCTCATGACGTGAGTAAAGCCAAAAAGACAAAACACCTTGTCAGGAGAGCACAGCAAAGACTGCAGGCAGCGCACAGTACAGACAGGGTGAAAATAGACCTCGACAGGGGACGGTGTTGTCATTCCTCAGAAAAGGTAAACCAGTCACGCTTTCCCTCCTGACAGGAGGTGACACACTGGGCAAGACAGATATACACGCTTTTAAACTCTTTTTTTTTCCCCCTCCTGTTGTTGTTATACCTCATTTAATCTGCTAAATTAGAAATACTCTACTTCAGACATACCATTTGTCACTTTATCACTGGCTTGTAAAAGAAAGAAAGACAGACAAGCTCCGAATGAGGACTGGTAGGTGGCTATGACAAATACAGATAAGGCAACAACCAGTATTTGCGGCAGAAAAGTAAGAATGAAGCACAGACCAATAGCAAAGAAAAATGCCATCACGGGGAAGCGCAAAGTAATGGAACATAAATGTCCAAGCAGCCAGCAGTACTCGAAAGAGTCAATTTTATGACACTATAAATATGAATTAAGTTTACACCTTACCCGTTGCAGACATCATTCCCAATCGTAGCGTAGAAAACTATGGCTGGATTGTCCAGCATCTGGTTTCTGGCCAAGCTAAAAGAAAAATACGCAGCTATATTAACGGTGAAATACGTTCTCAATGTCTGAATCACGCACTGCGCTTGCATGAGATCACATTTGGATTGGATTTGGCCAATGCTCAGATGACTACTTTACCTTCAGAGGAGGGATTTTTTGGGGTTGGGTTTGTTTGGGTTTTTTTTCACTATAGTTTTGCATTTTAGTAAAGTTTCTTAAATATAGGGGGGTTTACTTCTCCATTTTGCCCCTCGTGGATTTGCCTTGTCCACTGTTTTTCCTGCTGGATTTCTATCTTCTTTGTATTATTCAGAAGCAAAATCAAGCAGTTTCATTTTGGGTCAAAGACATAAATCAAGATGGGAAGTTTTTCATCAGAGGTAGGAGAGGAAGACTACATTGGCAGACAACTAGGTTTATATGTAGGATCAGGATTTGAAGATCAGTGCTAGAGAACAAGGACTCATTACTACATTTTCCAGAGAAAAGAACAGTAAATCCCTTAGGATGTGAACTGTATCAGCATCAAGCAAACTAAATCAAACCCCAACTGCCCCACAGCTCACCCAAATCTGCCTGAAAAGGAGAGACGCTGCCTCTCGCTGCCCAGTAGCTACTCAGTCATACCCATATGGAGACAACGCAGTGGACCAGCCCACGTCTACCTACATTGCTACAGATCAGGAGTAACACACTTAGGGGGACATGAAGCACGGATTTAGGGAAAGACGTAGTCTCGTCCCTAAAATAATTTGAAATTCTGGCTTAATGTTGGCTTCACTGGGCCGAGATCAAGACCCTGGAGATGGTGACATCCGCATTTTAGAATAGGTTTTCTTCTGTTGATAAATGTTTATACTATAGAAGAAACAGCCAGTGCTCCAGAGCACTGTGGCCAAGGGAAACTGGTTTTTTAGGGTACTTGTGGATAGCACATTCCTTACAGTACTTTGCTTGTTTCTTTTGAAGAAGTAGGACCTCAGCAATGCTTCTGTACCCCCAGCCAACATTTGAATCCCATTGAACACTCACCTTTTTATTAGATAGAGGAGGTTTCCTGAAGAACCGCCTGATCACATGTAGTTGGAATAAGAGAAATAGTACAACATCACTGTAGTGACAAACAAAATGAAGTGCAAAACCTAACTTCATTGTATATTTCCTAGAATGTATAAGCATTAAAATTAAAAATGGAACAAGTCATCTCTGTAACCTTCTTGAGTGCCAGCATTAGGAATTAAAGCTACATCCAGGGTCCTGCTGCCTCTTACCCGAGTCCCACACTTTAGGGGACTCAGGAAATCAAATACTTTTAAGTGCTGGGTTGTTTGGTTCTGGCTTTTAATCCAGATCTAGCAGCTTCTTCCCATCTGTTGAACATAGTAGTCTCTTGTAAACCAGCCAACCTGACTTGTCAACAGTCGATCTACTTTTAACTTTCCCTATAAATTGCGAAGGGAACTGTTCTCACTCTTCTGAGAGAGTAAGCGTCTCACAGCTATACCACGTTGGGACTGATTCAGGTCCTAAACATAGGCACCAAGTGCCATTTTTGACATCCCAGAGTATCCAAGACACCTGCAGCAGGGCTGGCAGATACAACACAGGATGCCTGAGGGATTGTGCACTTCTGGAAAGGCAGCTGGAGGTGGGGAAGATACTGTAAAGCATCTTAAATAGCACTAGACACCAGCGTTTGGGTGTCTGTATGGCTCTCCCCATGAGTGGCAGACATAAAAATAGTAGTATTAGGCCAGCTGCACCCCTCCTGAGAAGCTGTGCATTTCAATGGCAAGTCAGCCAAATGGTTGGATGCAAATCTTTCTTCCTCCCGCAAAAGAGTTAGCTACACCTAAGCATCTGTGAGTGTCTGTGATCTTTCATTTATGTCTTGAATGAGAAAAGCATTCCCAGTTAGGAAAGCTTTTATGCATAAAACTTACTAGCAGGTCTTTAAAGGCTGTGTGCACACAAATCAAACTCCATCACCTGCAGAGTAAAAGTGATAGCAAACGAGGAGCCAAAAAAGGCTTTATGCTTCAAGACGAGACTACGACTGTGACTGCAAGAAGCTCACCTCACAGCAATGTACAGAAACATAAACTTCAGAGAAGAAAGCCCTACAGATTGTACTTGCTTATACTTTTCAGTATTTTCACTCTCTCCTCTTTTTTTTACTCCTTTTCCCCTTGCACCATACTCTCTCTATTCTTCACTCAGCTCTTCCCTGGTCTCTTTCTTCTCCTCTTTTCTGCATTGTGCTTCTGAAGTTTGCTTTGAGGAGCAAATCCTGTCTTCCCTGCAGCTCGTCGGGGAAAACTTGTGGACAGAACATCATTAAATCCCCGCTGGATTGGTATAGAGGAAAGATCTAAGAGATAAGCCCTAAGGTAGCAATAATACACTTTACATTTTAATAGCGATGCCTTTGTTATTATCCCTCACAGTGATGCCAAACGCATATATCAAGGAATCCTTTATGTTTTAAATAATCCAGTTCTTCCAAGCTAAAACCGAATATATCTGTCTGCTGCTTCTCTCCTGAGGGTTGCTGGTCCATTCAAAATCCAGCCCTTCTGTTGAGAAGCTCTTTTCAGCAGAATAAGAGCCCCACAAAATCCTTAGAAAATAAGGCTTGGAACTTAGCTACTGCCAGTTGAAATTTTCTGTTTAATAGCCCCTCTTTTAGCTAGAGTTCGACACCCCTCTGTTAAGCCTTTCTGCTGCCTGGCTTCCTGGACTGGGGCTGCAGTTCCAGCATAAATAAACCATTGGGATCTCTAGAAATTAAAAAGGTATTTACAGAAAAGTAAGAAGCTGTTCTCGGGTATGTATTACCTCCACAAGCGTAGGTAGTTATAAGCAGCTCTGTAGAGCATTAGCACAATTACAAAATCAGTAAAAACCTCAAGACAATGAAGGGATTTTTTAGAAAACTGTTTTCATGGGTAAATTGAGTTTTCAAGGAAGTTTTTGTGATACAGGATGCAATCTGTGTTGAAAACATTCAAGAGAGAAAAAAAGATAGGGCAAAGCAGTTACCCTTACACTGGTGAACGTCCTGTCGGCTATTCCTGGATCTCTCCTGCCCCTCTTTCTGTTGCTTTCCAAACATTTTTCAGACCAGTGGTTTTTTTTTTGTTGTTGTTTTGGTTTGGTTGAGGAATCAGGGTTGTGTTTGTTTCTGCTTGTGAGCAACCCCAAATTTCATAAACCTTGGAATACTTGAGCTGCACTTCTTGATTTTCTTGCTCTTAGACCTTTTGTGGCTGACAGGGAGCAGCACTGACATGCACTGAAAGAGTGCCAAAAATGCTGTGTGGATGAGAATGGCTTCTAATCTTTTGCTCTCTTGTGCTGTAAAAGCAATTTGAAATGTAATGGTGCAAAGAAAAAACTTTGATTTTCCTAAAATGAACTCCAGGTGGACAAGAAATTCCAAGGCAGGCAAAGGGAAAAAAAAAAAAAAAAAATTAACTGATTTTGAAGCCAATTGAGATGCCTGGTGTTTGATGGCTTGGTGTAAACATGACCTAATTTTTCTGGTCAAAGGCAAGAATCCTAAGAGACAGATCAGACTACGTATGGCAAAGGAACATACGATACCTGTGTTTTCAAACAGCATACATTATCCAAGTATGTAATGCAAAACATGGATGATAATTGCAAGATTGTTCTGTAATTATTTAGAAATTCTGAGGGCATTTGTTTTCCCCATGTTTATCTAATGAGTTTTTGGTCTACTTTAACAACAGATTTTACTACCAGGGTGGTTCTATCAACACAAGGGCTAGGAAACATTTAGAAAAACTTTCTAACCCCACGCGTTCATGCCCAGCCATCCATACCTGAGGATCCCACTCACCCAGCCAAAATCCAGAAGCAGCACATGGCCTACAACCCTGTGTGAAGCTGCTGGAAGGCAAGACCCCAAAACCCCACAGAAAACAATGAACCAATAAAAATTACCTATAGAAAACTGTTCAGCAAACCACTTTGATGGAAAATGTTTGATTGGATTGTGAGCTGCTTGTTGTGCAACCCCAAGCTGAAGGCAGTAACAGTGGCCTTCAGAACCGATTCCTTACAAATTATTAACCTATATCTCATATACCAAGTGTCTTCTGGGGTGCCTGCTGAGCAAAACTGGTCATCCAAAATGAACATCAGCAATTCTGATGTGAATATATTCATGGGCCATGGGTAAGATACACTGAGAGCTGAGGGGCACCCTCCCTGGCCCTGGCTGAGCACCCTACCCCGCAGCCAGCTGCAGAGGAAGGCAGGGTCTGCTGTCTCCAGGGAATAATGGGATTTTTCAAGAAGGGGAAGGCAGAAATCCTGCTAGCTCGGAGGTTGGCTTCCCCCAGGCTGAAGATGCATGTCCCCAGAAGGGCAATGAAGGAAAGTCTCTCCGTGGTGAGCCCTGACACAGTGCCAGTGCTTCTGTAGGGATGCTGGAGACAAGCATCGCTCATGGTACCCTGTCGGCTTGTCATCCCTGGGCTCTGGCTCTCAGCTGCACACCTCCCCTGTCAGAACTGCATCTCGTGTCTTGTCCTCTCACTGCATATATGTGGGGCTGTGAAGCATCATTTTCAGAGGCAGGTTAAGTTGTCCCAGGTGGGGCTAGCTCAGATTGGTGGACAGCTTTTTGCTTTACTGACACTGGAAGAGGCCATTTAAATCCCCCCATTTGGGGAAAATGCTATGCCAAATGAGACAGTAAAAGCAAAACTTTACAATGTGGTGTCAGTGCAATGATTAAGAGAAGATACTGAGGGAAGATATCCTGGGATTTTTCTATCACTTGTAATTTTTCCCTTTTTTACATTCCTTTCTCAATTTTCTTCAGAGTCTTTTGCCCTGACACAGCCTCACCTCCTTTTATATCCTGCAGGCATCTGTAGTGTAAGTGGAAAGGAGATACGTGGAGAGAAAAAGGAACGATGCACACAGTGAGTTTTGGGTTTTGTAAGCCTCTGAGGGAATCGGCAAAAAGGAAGAGCAGAAAGTGTAACCCACATTACTGTGAAGAGAGCAGAACAAGGTAATAGGTGTCGGGTACTGAGGTGAACCGGATATAAATTAGAAGAACCATTGACACCTAGTCATCCATTAACCATCTAGTTTGGCCATTTGTTCTGTTCTCTCATTAGAAAGCACATCTGGGTGTCTGCAATAATGGGAGCCACCAACTATAGTGCCCTGTGACTTACAGATGAGAAAGTGAGAAGCACCCGCCCCATGACACCAAACACATTGTAAGACACTTACGCAGAAGACCAGCAGCCTCAGGAGCACCACGTGTGGCACAGGAAGGAGGAAGGCATATGAGAGGCACTGCCAGTGGAATCGGTGCTGGCACCAGAAGGCAGGGTTTTAGGCAAAAATGCCCACCTGAGCCTGGAAGTGCTCGTGGCATCACGCTACCTGTCTGTGCAACTTCCTCTGCCTGGTAAGATCTCTGTCTGCCGGAGGTGAGGGGCTGGGGCAGACCCTTTCTGATCCTAAGTCTCCCTGGAAGTCCCAGGCATTTGACAAGTTTGTAAGTAGCACCAGGGGCAGCAGCACTCCTGGCTTGCAGCCGACATGACTCATCTGTTGGACAGGAAGAGCGTCTCATAAAGCCAAATTATCTACCCAAGGAGGATAGATTTTCCCAATCTCCTGCAGCCAATCTTTTGAAGCATGACAATTAATTAAATACAATAGAAACACAATGTGATAATCACAGAATAATCAAGTATCTTTTAAACCTGCTGTTGGGGACATCACCTAATCCAACACACAAAAGCTAACATCATAAATCTTCGTTTCTAAAACAGATTACTGTCATCCCTTCACACAATCCCTTTGACAAATCAAACTGTCTTGAAACAACTCAGGGTTTCTTTTTTGCCCCTACTGCTCCACTTCGAGGGCTATTCTAGGTTTTCACTCCTTGATAGTAACTTTTTTTTTTTTTTTAAATTTCCATTCCAAACAGAGGGATTAATGAAAACTCATGCTCTTGCATGAGAACTATCTTTTAGTTGAAACCATTCTTCCCATTCTGTGGTGTTTATGTCTCACAGGGATTCAAAACCATAATCCCTTTTAGTTTTTGCTTTGCTCAATTGCCAAGGTGTCTTAACATCCCTTTAGAAGACTCTATTGCCCTGATTGTCCCCAAAGTCCTTCTTTGTATCTATTCCAACCAAAGTCAGTCCTCCCTAGGCAAAGGAGACCAAATTCTGAGGTCTCTATCAATGGCTTATGTGAGGAAGGCTTATGTCTCCTTGTTTTCAGAGAAAATGCCATGCATGATGCCTCTTGCAACCTCCTTAGTCTCTTTCCAGCTCTGTCCTGCACTCCTGGCTGTTCCTTGAAATTCCTTTTGGCACCCCAATGCCTCTCCCTCCACCATCTCTGGCCAATGAGTCACTGGTTTACAGACAAAAGTCTTCACATTAGCTCTGACATGCACATCTTGTACAATTGCCTTTGCTGTAATTGCTGTCACTGCTGTTCCCAAGCTTGTCTAAATTATTCCTGTGTAATGATGTGGCCCACTTCAAGATGGTTAATACTTTGCAGTTTTGCATCATTCACAGATGCCATCAAGCATGCACCTTGGTCTTTGCTCTAAGGTCACCACTCCATCAGGAGAGATGCATGAGGGACATGGTTCCACTCTCAAACCCACTGCTCTTCCCTGCTCAGTTGGTTCTCTGCCCACCTCTTATTTCTTGTATTAATCTTCCTCTTCTTCACTGTACACAAACATTCCCTGTGAGGTACCATGCAAGACACTTTCCTTAATTCTAGGTGGGTGAGGTGTGCTGCATATACCCTTGGCAACACAGGATGTTATTTCATAGAAAGAAATGTTAAGCCAGCCTCATAAAATTAATCAGTTAAAACTTAAATGTTTTGTTGCAATTTTGTATCCTTGATTACTCCTTTAAAATCTGCTCTAAGAGCAAATTAAGATACCTGCTGGTCTTCAGCTCCAAAGGATGTCACAGGATGACATGGACACCCTTGCTATGAGACTGAGGACTGTGTTGTGCCCCCTCTGCCTGCTGGTGTGGCAGCCCTGTGAGCCCCCTGTGCTACCATAGGGTGCAGCACGGGGCCCTCCTGGCATCCCTCTGTGGGAGTGCAGAGCAGGGGGGGACCATGCCACAGCCTCCAGAAGAGATGGAGGGCACACCTTTTAGATCCATCACTACTACTGACATCACCCTAAATCCCTGCTTTTGGCTATGGCCAACTCCCCCCCTCCCCAGAGTTACAGTGGGGTACATTGATTTTTAGCCAAGTGGAAATTATTAAAATAAAGTAAATTAAAAGTGATCAAGCCACACACTTCCCTTCCCAGAACCAGAAGAAAAGATGCTGATTAAATAAGTTAAGCCATTCTCTATTTTTCCATAAGAAATGCATGCAATTAGGATGCATTTTCTTTCAAAAACAAATTCTCTTTGTTTTTGAAAGACGTTAATTAATGCAACATTAAGTATCAGACTAGTAAGGTTAAAAAGACCTGAAAAAAACTTAACATACCATTTTGGGAAATGTTCTGTAAGTCTCTGTGATTACAGCGATTTCTCCTGCGTAAACGTAGATACAGAGAGTCTGTCCAGCCTCTGAGATAAATTGAGAAAATGCAGGTTGCTAAACTCATATGACACTGATGAAAATACAGCTGATATTATATGAAGTGTGTTTTCGCCTCCGAACAACTCTGTAGCCCAGTTATGTATATCCTTCCATTTCACCATCTCTTTCTTATGGTCATAAATGTTTTTATGACCTTGTTCTTGAACAGGGTGGCCTAAAATGGAAGCCAAGATATCCTCTCAGAAACTATAGACCGATGGAGAGTTTCTTTGAAACTGTTCCAACCCAGGATGCTTTTATCCTGGTCTTTCAGATAAAGTGTTTAAAAACCTTTTTGTTGTACATCATTTATCAAAACAATCTTGTTGATTGCTCACTAATTGACTTTTCAATTGGTTGTTATGGAACAGTGAATAAAAGAGAAGAAATATTGGCAGGGCATCCATTTCCCAATGCCCAATGCCATAAATCTTGGATGGATTGATCAGAAAACAGGTTATTCTTGGTTGTGATTAGTTCTCTCCTATACTTTGCGCTGTGGAGAAAAATGAAAATGCAAATGCAAAGGAGAGCAGCCCAGAGGGAAGCTGATGAGAAGACCCCTCCCCAGCCATGCATACATGGTCACCTCTACCCACTGGGGCTGCTGATTTTGTGTTTGAACTTAGACACCAAAGGAATCGGATAACTTAAACAGCATGGCTTCAGAACAGCAAATTAGGATGGATGTATAGAAACAGAAGGCAACGATAAGTTTTGAAACCAGCAATAAAATGTAACTACCTACATAGAAACACATGATAACATCAGCCAGTCACCGTGCAATGGGCTACACAAGAAATGCCTGAGCTTTTCTGTTTTCGGCATAGCAGGTGGGTGGATGAGAAGAAGCAAACAGACCTTCTCGGTCAGAGGATATTAGTTAAAAAGCGGTGTCCCCGTTCACCCATCAGGGGCGGGAAAGATGGGCACGGACCGTCTCAGTTTGTGTCTCTACTTCCACGGGGCTCAGAGTGAAGGGGAGCCCCCAGTGCACATTGCCAACCGGTCCCCACCAAACTGAATCATTGTGGTGTGGGATTTTCAGCTATTTCTCTATAAAATACCTTGAAGTCCTAAAGAGGGTTTTTTTGGGGTTGGTTGTTTGGGTGATTTTTTTTTTTTCTTCCAGACGTGGTGGAGATAAAAAAAGAGATTAAAAACTGAACGCTAACCCAAGGCCTATCACTGACAACTTCGGGGTGAATACTAAGCTCTGATCACTGGTGAACTTCAGATGCTTTGGAGCCCAGTTAAACACTGTGTTTTGAGTAGCTGGACATTGTAATGGATTATTAAAGACCCTGAAGGAGGAGGCTGCATAGATCTTCTCTGCTGGCTTGTCAAGTTCAAGCATACACTGTGTGCATGTAGCGGAGGCTGGGAGCCTGGTTTTTGCACAGGGAGAAAAAAGAAGCAAAGAGTACAAGCGTATGGTGAAACAGATATTTTTCCTGGAAAAAATTACATTCTGCCAACTTTTTAATTCTGTTGGTAGAAAGCCTCTTTAGGCTTGACTCATGCTTGGTTTGGCATTTCACTGTATTCATGACCTTAGATATGTAAAATAAAAATTATCTGAAACTCAGGCCAGACCAGGCACTGTTGATGATTGCATCTTTCAGTTCTGGCAGGAGTCAAGACCCTCTTAATGCTGGCCAGAAAGATAATTAACAAAATTGTGAATATTTTCTTTTTAACTTCACAGTTAAAACTGCAGGCATTTCAAGGTATTTTCTTTGTGTCTGGACTGTATTTTTGTTCCCTTCTGGCATAGACTTCTTTTTTTCCAACTATACCTGCATCCTTTCCCATCCACATGAGCCAATGTAACACAGCAAATTAGGTCACAGGCACTTCCAAATTCTTCTTTTGCTACTTCCCTCTAAATGTGGCAAAAAAATGGGGGGGAAGATGGAAGATTGCTCCAAAAAAGGGAACACCATGAAACAAGCCTGGGATTACCATTTCTTCCACTGTTTCAGCAGCAAAAAGGAAATATGAGGAAGAGGGAAAAAGAAAAAAAAACAAACAACCTTTAAGAAAAGTAAAATGCTGATTTTTGTTAGTTTCAGCAGCGCTCCCTTTCTCCCTGCCACAGCATATTGAAAAAAGTGAGTTTGGTTTCTATTTCTTTGGGTTTTTTTTCTCCTTCTAAATAACAATTTAAACAGCTCTAAAACTTATCCTGAATTTCAGGAAGACTGGGCTAGAGTACTCTGCATTGTCTATGTATTTAAAAGATTTTTAAAAATCCCTAGGTCCAGTGCCAATCTTGATTTTAGAAAGAGTAGAAGGGGAGCTGACTAGCATTTTTATCTTTCCTTTCAAGCACTGCTTGGGTTGTGGTTTCTTTCTTGCTATGCTTTGAGGGACCTTGAGACTCGCTACGACTTGGCCCCCCGCCTGCTGGCTTACCTGATGGTGGAGTTCAGAAATCCGGTGATCTCGGAGAACTGGGGCCAGTCAAGCTCGTCGGTGAAAGCCATTGGGAGATTAGCAAATGATTTCTGAAAGAGAAATTTTTAAATCAACATGGTTTCACCATCACAGACAAGAAAATCCTTTCAGCAAACTCGAACACTTCTTCACTGGGGCATTAGCTGGACAGCAGCGATTGTAACTATAGCTGCAGAGGTAATTATGCATATACTTAAAAAGTTTACTTCTGTAAGAGGGGCATATCAAGAGATGGAAGAAGGAACAGCAGAAGAGAAATATCTGAATTGCATCTCCTGGCACCCTTTCATTCTGGAATAGCCCCAACCCTCTCCTGCCGTGGAGCATGTCCTGCAGGTGCAGACCACCAAGGTAGCAGCTGTTTGCTGCAACATCTGTCCTGTCCAAAGGTGGGTGTCTGTGGGCACAGGGAGAGATGACAGCGTGATGTTCTCCATGGATATGGCAGAGGGACAACATCAAACTCACTTGAAGCTCCCTTGCACTCTCCAGCAGGATGAACTGAGAGCATCTGGCCCCCTAAATACCTCTGCCTGGTCCCCACTGCAAATTTTGGGGATGGCACTTAGCAGCAGAGTCAGAAAGGCCCCTGATCATGGCAGGGACCAGGGAGAAAAGCACAAGTGGTCTGCCATAACCTTCCCATGCAAACAGATGCAACCCTTACCCTTCTCTGCTTTTGCTGGTATTAGTCCCTAATGCTTTTTTTAAGCGACTGTGCTGCGAAAGCCTCTATTCAGATGCAAGTTCTGTTCCACATTCAAAATGCAGCACCCTGTTTGTTTCCACTTTGATTTCCGAATGTGTCAAAAATCAGGAAAGGCAAAAAAAAAAATGGCCTCAAGAAATTGTGCTGCCTCAGAAGGATGACAACAGAGAGTAAATTTTCAGCTTCTCCTAGTCTAGGATATGCTCACAAAGACAAATGCATAAATCCAGTGTGCTCAAACTGCTGATGAAAAAGGTAATAACCAAAAGAAGGTCAAAACTTAAACCCAGAGAATTTACTGGCTGATTTAATCCACGTAAATTATTAGCTTCATCTTCTTTTCAAGTAATTGTGGGGTTTCCTTAAACCCTTACTGTTATAAACATCAAGCAGGGGGGAAATTCTTTCTCCACGAGGGTCACCGATAACTGAGGAGCCACAGAAGAGCTAAATCTTGCAGTTCACACCAAGTCTTCATTCTCAGAAAATTATTGTTTAAGTGAATGGGAGTTACGCTTGAGTATATGCTGGGTTTTGACTGTAAGAGGATAGGGGGAGATGCAGGGAAAGGGGAGGAGACGTATGAAAATGAGGGGCTGTGAGGGGGAAGAAATCCTGAAGCCGAGCTCTGAGCAGCCTAATGCAGAGCAGATGCCAGTTTAAAGCATATAACAGCATATTTGACCTACTTACATTGCATTAGTTACCAAGGTGAAAATGGGTCTGGCTTAATTACCTTTCAGTTGGTTCTCTCTCACACACAGATATATATATATGTATGTGTGTCCTTGTGTGTATCTGCATATACATAAATATATAAAAAAAATCTTATTTTTTTAAGACTGGAGGGAACTTCCAAATCTGCCACCCTCAAATCTGGTAGTTTTGTGTACAAACAAGCACTTAATCCAAGGGCACAGCTACGAGCAGAAGTGGAGTGGTACAGCATGGCTCGGCCATTTGCAGTATTTCCCTCCTCATAGCTTTGCATTAAAGGTAGCAGAAACATGGAAACAGTCACTTAGCGCAGAACAAACTAGAGATATGATCTCTTATAAGTCACAGCATAGAAGAGGATAAAAAGAGCCCCCAAAAGATTAAATATTTAAAAAACAAATCCTTCAATGACCAATTCTCTTACAATTTCCTGTTGGCACTCCAAAACAATATTTTCATTGGACAGGTGCCAATAATTTTTAACTGTTTTTTTTTTCTTTTTCCCTTCAATGTGAATTAGCCAGAACCTAATTGAGTTTCAAATAGGTTGGGAAAGGAACATTTGAGCTCAGAATTATAGTTGCATTTGAAAATTTTATATATGTTTAGCATTGACACTGTTCCAGCAAAGCACTTTAAAGCCAGACTTTTGAAGATATTTCAGGACCGAAGGGTGAAGATGAGTAGTTAATGGAAATTTCAGAAGAATGCTAGACCTTGAACTCTGCAGCAATGTAGTATGAAAAACATGGTCTAACAGACTGTGTTTCACTTAGTCTCACATGCAACTGTGTCCCACTATAGAGGTGGATCTATGTTGACTTTTAGCTTAAAACTCTTGTGAGCACAGCCTTGTTTAAATACCATTCTCTAGACTATTCTGGCTGAGAAACCATGCTTCAGCCTACGTGCCAGATTCTAGCGCAGAATGATTAGAAAGTTATTCCAGCCTGGCTTCAAATGCCATATTTTAGCCTCAAATGCTCTAGATGAGTTTCATTTCAAAGGAACATCCTCGCTTCCTAAATGTGTCCTGCCTGAAATACGGGGCAGCCAAAGCCATGGCTGATGCTAAATGCACACATGCCAAGCTGTGCTTGAATGGAAGAAGGTGCAGGGTTGCTATGGAAAGAGATTTTCAAAATCAAAAGGGCACAGGGAACCCAGCGCTAATATGAGCCTTTAGAAATGCCAGTGCCAGAAATCCTGAAAGCACTGAAGTATCCCTTAATCTGAAGGGGAATTGGGGCTTTTTTTTTTATTATTATTATTTTACTTTTTTATTATTATTATTTTTTATAAAGGATTTAAAGTATAATTGCTACAAAACAAAATTAAATGGATGAAGATCTGGACCCACCCTAGGGAGAAGGAAAAGATTTCAATGCAGTCTATTTTACTAGAAACCATGCAAAATCTCTCATTCACATCAGCCTGCTATTTTTCACTTCTATGGAAGCAGACAACATATATTGTTTTTATACTGACTTTAATGCTGTTCAAATCCTTGTGATAGTATCAAGAACCACAGATAACTTTCTTATTCTAAGTATACAAATAAGCAAGGCTTAGAGCTCTTGAGAAAAGCACAGCCTATCTTGTTAAAAAGCATGTGTGGCATTTCTATTCTTTAAAGCTGCAAGGGGCATAGGTTTGAAAATAGCAAAATTATTACCTTATTTCCCATAAAATGCAGCATCTTAGTCATCGTGATACAAGCTGGGAGAAACCTGCCTGCAATTCACTGGTTACAGAGGGAAGCTAGAGAATGTTTTTTATAAGATTTTAACAGATCAAACTCCTGTTTTTTCTAGTGGTGCAAAAAAAGAAGTCGGTGGGATAAGTGTTCAAGGCATTCTGAACCCTCATTTAAAGAAATGTTGAATTCTTTCAATGGGAAATAGATAGTATGAAAGAATTACTTTAGTGAAATGTGAAAACCCTTCGAGTTTGTGGGCAAATATTTACTGTATTATAAATAGATGTGGGATTTATTTTTCTCTTTATTCAGCATGAAATAGAGATCCAAGAGTTTTAAAATGCATCTTCCTATAAAGGGTATAATTTTCAGCACATTTATAAATACAGTGCTTTTATCTCAAGATAAAATTGTCTCTAAAATGAAATTCAAAAATAAGCTTCTACCTCAGACATACAAAGGGAAAATGCTGCATTTAGTAGCTATTTGGAAGTCAATTGTAAACAGATGGACAGAGCAGCAGGAGCACAATATCCATTGCTAGACTCACCAGTGTTTTCAACATTAGCTTTCAGCAAAAATGATCCACCTCAAAAAAACCCCCAGTATTTCTTCTGCATTGCTAAACCTTATAGAGTGCATGTCTACTACATTACACTTCATTTTTAGTGACTGAATTTTCAGGTCAAAGGAACGAACATTCAGTTCAGTTCTTGCTGAACATTTTAAAAGATGAAAAGCCTGGCAAACCCAAAACCTATTGACAAGCAGAAAGCCAAAATAAAGCTGACTCATCCCCTTATTACAGCTGGATAATTCTTGTCCTGTAATTGTACTCTGGGTGTCTGGGGATTTACTGGAGTGGTGATGGCAGGTTAAGGACAGAATCATGTGCTTGGCTGCCTCTGCGGGAACATGCAGGCAGGTATATGCAGTGACGGTCCCAACATCATTTTCTCTGTGTGGCTGCACCTCCGTTAGATCTCTGTATGGTAGGGTAGATTTTAGGACTCAACAGTACCACACTGATCAAAACCTCCAAAATCAAGGTGTCTGCGACTTTCCCTAGTGCTACATAGGGTGGGTTTTTTTGTTGTTTGTGGGTGGTTTTTTTGTTTGTTTGTTTGTTTGTTTGTTTTTTACTGGAGAAATAACATGTCTGAGCTATAGCTTTCAAAGATGTGTCCACCTTGCGGTGGACAGTTTCCACACCAGGTAGTGTCTCCATATGCTCTTTCTGGGAAGAACATACTCTAAAAGGGATGAGTAAAGGTTTTGAAATAGCACTGGAAAAAGCGGATCCCCACTCTGAGCACACATCTCAGGCTTGGCAACAGACAAAATGGGCTGGGAGTGCCTGCAGCTGTGTTGGTGCAGGCAGACCGACACTCAGGTGCTTGCAAGCTTTCCCCCCAAAACAGCACACTTGCTGAATGCAGGAACATGATTCAGGTCTCTGCATTTGATCACTTAAGTTTAAGAAAACAGGAAGACCAGGAAGGTGCTAGGGGTCTTGATATGGGACAAGGAAATGATGCAACTTGATGCATTTCTTGATGTGGGATGTATGGCAGAAGCATGTCCCCCTCCACTGGATTACACGGGGAGTTATTACCCTGCCAGAGGCTAATGCCAAGAGGGCAGTAAGCTCTCAATCAGACTGGGAAATCCAAAATCCAGTATATAACAGCTTCCCAACAATGGTCTTTGAGATGATGTCATGGGCACCTGAATTCCAAAGCTATTCAGTCCAAATATCCATCTCAGCATCCCCATGCTAATCATCTGGTTACCCAAATGACATCTTGAGCCTGCTTCAGTGGGGAAACTTCTCATTCACATTCTTTCTTTCCTCACTCATCGTTACTGCTCCTTGGCACGGTAAACTACGTGGAGCATAATCAGGGGAAACAACCATTCTGCAGAGCCTCTCAACCAAATTCTCAGCATCTCTCCTGGAAAATGATTTCCCTACCTAATTAGCTTTAAAATGGGAATTAACAGCTGCCACTGATGTAGTGATGATTAACAGAAGGGCCCACAGCATTGCTACCAAGTGTAAATTTTACTTTACACTTGTATGTGTAAACATGTATAAGGATAAATATAAATAAGAAATATAGGAAAATATAAAGTATATAAAATAGATAAGTAAAAATATAGAAAAACATTAAAGTAATAAAATAATAAACAATAAATCTGAATTAACAGGCACACAACTTTTTCCTTGTACACATGATGAAAATCATGGATACGGTGTACGGGGTGGGGGAAATTCCTATTTGGAATTCCATATAGAGGGTTGAGATTCCATTGAAAGTGAAATTAAAGCTTTAAACTGGCTCTAGTATTGACTGTAGAGAAAACCAATTGATAAACTATTTTTTTAGATGTGTCTTATCAAAGAAATTTTCACAGAATCAAGGAGAAGCATCTCGAGCTTGACAGCACAGCGTCGAACAGCAGGTACATGAGGCTAACGCCTTATCCTCCCCTCTCAGAGCCCTAACTTCAAATTCGTGCTGTCATCCCAGATTAAGGCTGTTTTCTGTGACATTAGGACATAGACTCTGCACTCTGTCTAGTCACAAAACCAACCATGGATGCGCTTAGAAATTCTCCTCAAGAAAAACTTTCCACTGAAAAAAGATCAAAGCCAGTTAATTTACTAATTAAACCTATGGATGAAGGATATTTGCCAGTGGTATTTAATACTACACACCAAGAGACAACAGTATTACACCTCTACACCCCTGAGGCAGCTAAATCGCTGCCATTGTTGTTCTACACACAGAAAGCAAGACACAGGACCAGCAAGAGGAAGAAGCAGTGACAAAGCCTGAATTAGCTCAGAAATTTTTTTGCTAGTACTTTTGTGCTCAGGCAACAACTTGCTTACTTAAGGTGAGCTGCAAATTAAATAAGTTTTTGCTGTTGCTGGAGTTTAAATACAGATACTGGGGTTTTTATATGACCGAAGTCTCTGTATCTCTGCATTAATATTTAACTGCTGTATTTTTGCCAGGTTGGTTAGGAAAGCTTGCAAATAGTCCTAGAAAAGAATGTGGTTTTGTCTATCCCGAATCGCACATACCCCAGACACCTGGGTGGCCGTGCAGCATGCTTCTGTAGAGCTCAGCTAGCTGTAGGGGGGCTGTGTTCCCTGCAAGGTAACCAGCCCAGCCGTGCTCTGTCCTGGCTAGCTGTAACTGACTTTTCCAAGTTCCTCTGCGTTACCAACACACCGTGCCATACCCCTGTCATAGGTCTGTCTGATGCTGCCCAGCTCAGGGCACCCAGTGTCCAAAGGGGCAGGAGGTTATCTATACTATCCTCTTGTACCTTCTTCTGCTGGGTCCATAAGTGGTATTTTAAGCAATACCTTAATGCATCCCTTCGTTACTAGGCTCAGAACAGGTGCCAGCCCCAGTGCCTTGTACTGGTGCAGGAGAGACGTCTCTCCCGGGACTGGCTTGTGGCAGCTCTGGTTCTGCGTATGAAGTCCAGGCTTCCTTTTTACTTACTCCAGTTCCAGTGATGTCTTAACTCGTCTTATTTTATATACTGTGAGTGGGGTGACTACAAAACGCCAGAGACGGAGCACACCTCTCTTCGCCTTCCTCGCCCCAGTGCAGGGCACCAGCTCTAAACTGGAGTCACCTTTTCTGCAGAGGAAAGCAGCCCACTTTTCCCTTTCCAACCAGTCCTTGATCTTCCACACACACTAGCCAGAGGGAGTTGAGCACTGAAAGCATATATATATTGAGCCTTACACAGGGAGCACCAGTTCCCTTCCCATGCAAGTTGTTCTACACTCATCAGACAGTAACAAGGTGCCATCAAAACTCACTTTATCATCTACACTCCAGCTCCCGACCTTGAAGCTTCTGCCTCTGCATGCCATTACCAGCCCTCAACCCGTCCAGCTAGTGGACCAGCAAGCTTCAAGCAAGACAAATGCGTTCTAAACCTTCACTACAGTGCTAATAAAATGCTGACATACTCTAAAACTACTCTTGCCTATATGGCTCTGCTACCAGCATTACTGCCAGAATCATCATCGCCATTAGTATTATTACCATCTTTATTAGACAAGATAATCTCAATTATCATTAGTGTTAATTGATTATGCTCATCATCAGCTCTGTCATCAGTGTCATTCATCTAATCGTTGCTCATAAACGTTTAACAAAGAAAAACAACTGCTAATCTGCAACATTTAAATCAGCTCAGCTCTGGGAGCAGAAGTGGGAAAACAGATGAAACTCTCAGACCTCCAACAGCACTGTAACTACTGACATTCTGGAATAAGTATTGTTCTCCAGAAAACGTCCACATCCTTCTTCTACAGAGGCCAGTGGAGGAGTAGCAGTTTTTCACCAGGGAACGTAGGCAATGATGATGTATCTGCTTACCCCTGTGCAACAGACCTCATGCAGAGAAGGACAATGCACAGTCCTCCCTGGGTACGGAGTGACACTGGCTCAGGATAGGAAGCAATAGCGAAGGACAGGGGCATACCTGTGCATTTACCTCCACCCCACAATTGCTATTTGCTGGAATGACCTTTTCCCCTCAATTATTTCATTCCATGCCAGTGAACTGCAACAGCTGAGGCTCAGCATAATTCACAGCCAGGCACATTTTGTTTGAAAATGGGAAATGCTGGGATACTGCCCAAAGCTAGACATCAGTGTGGTAGTGACATTTTATGGTCACTACAGAAACTCTTCCCTTTAGGACAAGACCGTTATAAACCCTTGGATGACCCTCAAACACCTGCAGATGTATTTGCTTAACAAAGCTCAGAGCCTGAATACTGGAATAGACCTGTTTCATATATGCCACAGATGAGAGAAAGCAATCCAGGACATGTCATTTCAAAGCCAGGTGCCTAAAACAGAAGTTTCCAGACTGTCAGCAGGGTCACTTCTGCAACACTTACACAGCAAGGAGCCATACCAACAAGGCTGCCAAGAGCAGGACTGATCCCACAGACAGCACAGGTCTCCTCGAACCACAGCCATGTGTGTGGAAAGCCAGTTATCCTGGTTTGTGTCTCTGGCACAGCGCTGCACAGCTGGAGCCAAACTACCCCCTGACCCAATTGCACAGATGTTGGAGGAGTGGCAGTACCACAGGGATACAGGGTTTTATCTTCAGAAGAGCAGCTGCAGGAGGTGACAGACACACATGAGACCCTAATGATAAATTCCAGTGCAGTGAAGCATTTCGCACTAGTTTCCTTTTGGCAACCTGTGGCGCAGGGGAGAAAGCCAATGGCAACCAGCAGGGTTGCAGTTTTGGCAACCCGATCGTGTTTACTCACCGTTGACATCTGTGTGACGGTCATCCACTCGGGAGGGATGTGGAAGTGAGCACCAGCTGAGTCTCCCAACAGCACGACCCCTTGCGAGTCCGCACCTAATGAATGCATTTTGTTAGTCACATGAGCAGATAGAGCAAACTGAAACAGAGCACGGAGAGCAATGCTTAAAGAGCAACAGCAGAGGCAGCTGATGGAGTCACGGGGTGACTGGCTAGATCACTCTTCACATGGCTGAAACGTTCAGACCTTACTATGGGGGTTTCACTCCATCTGCAGCAAAAACTGGCCAAGAAACACCTGCCAACAACCCTAGAGAAACAACTGGGGACTGGGCATGAAAAACAGGGAGAGGTCTTGCTAATCAGAAAAAATTCTGGTTGTATTCAAGGATGGATGCGTTATTTCAGCAGAGGCTCTGCTGTGCAGCCAACATTTATTTTACTACCTGTAGAATATGCATTTAAAAGTACTTAAACATTTAGGGAAATCGGATTACCCAGGAAATTGCTCAAAGCTCCTTATAACATGACTTGGTGGTGGATGTGCTACTCATACGAATATTTCTGCTAGAACAATCTGGCTGGTTTATAATTAATGTTACTTAGCATTTGTAGATTGCCTTTCATCTAAAACTGTTGAAAAGTCTTGCCAGGCAATGGCTCATCCCCAGGATGCTGATTTAAATGTAAGGCAAGGTGAGCAGCAGTCACGGCTGTTTAGTGAGGGTGTTGTTCGTGCGTTATGTGTATACACAGGCACCCACGGTGCTGTCACGGAGATCAGCTGATGCCATCACTTCCCCTCTTTAAGGCCTTCTCTGGAAAAGTATCAGCATGATTACTGGTATTTACAGCAATGGGTCAAACTGGACAAGCACAGATGTTAAACTGCTCTCCTGAATCTCAATGCCATCCCTCTGGGTTAGGCTTCAGGCATCACAAAAACCACGGAGGTGATATCTCCATTTGCTGCTGTCCCTGATCCATGTATTTTAACTTCCTAACTGAGCTGGCTTTTAACAGTAAACTAGCAGCAGCCTGTGCTTTTTACATTTCATCTTTGCCCATCCTCCAAATTAAAAAATAATAATAATTATTTTGCCATTTTACGTTCCTCATGACTTGTAAAGCCCATTATCTTTCCCTACATTGGCAATGACCATGAAAATATTGAAGCATTTATGGAATGAAAGGAAAAGAGACATTGTTTCTTGTACTGACTGTAAAGATTTACCTTTGCAGAATTTCTCCTCGTAGGGAATTCCATCTTTTGGATCCACGCCCTGTTGGAGGAGAGAAGGGGCAGATGTTAGTATCTATCTAGTGCCTGAAAACAGCAATGCAAAACAGAGGCTGAGAATTTAGCTTTTTTTTTGAATGTTTGCCTGCAGGAAGCACTGCATCATAATAATGATGCTTTCCATTACATTACTTTAATGAGTATGTGTACATTTAAATTAATTACAATAGCTGTAGTTTAAATAATCTTAAGCATCAGTAAACAAACACTCATAACTCTTCCCCTATGTTTCCTTAGTTTTTAATAAATATGGTTTTATTACTTGGAATATCGAAGGCAGTAAATAAATAGGAGTATTCCCAATCAGTTAATAAACCAGAATAAATAAAAAAGAAACATTTGCAGACTAATTCAAAAGGAGGAAAAAAGAGAAGCAGCATCAAAAAGGAAGCATAAGATGCAAATTCATTTACTTACCCATATGCCATTGCAGTTAGAGTCACTTTTCACATCCCAATTATCAGGACTAAAACAAAGTTACAGAAGGATATACAGTGTTACAGAAAATAAAGCAAAAGTGGCTTTTGAGGAAATCAGATCCTTTGCACCATTTTTCACTATGAATACAAATTAATTAGAAATTCCTTTCTGCACAGCAGGGGGTGTGTGTGGGTTCCCCTGTTTGAATCCAGGAGAGGCAACTTTTTGTAGCAAAATGCAAAATTAATTTAAAGATGATACTGGAAGTTGCTGGATGAAACTTACCCTTTTATTCTGCATATTCACTTATGTGAACAGGGATAATGAGAAGGGTCTAAGACGACAGACCCTTTTCCCCTGCCTTTTTGTTGCTTTTAAGTGTTTGCTGGAATCCACCAAAACCCTCTCTCCAAATTCAGTGCGGGTAGTGAGGATTTGTTTTGGCCCATAACAGAAGAATTAGCTCAGGCCTCTTCCACAGGGAGACTCCGTCTATTCAGTCTGGCACTACACGTGGACTCTGTAACCCATTTCTGCTCATGCAGGTGTGCTGCCCAGGCTGGTGGCATATAATTCCTAAAAACCCATGCCCTCAAAACCATCTTATCTAGTCACAAGCCAGTGAACGCCTACGCTTTAAAATCCGTCCTGGTTAACAACTTCTTAACAAACCCATGGTAGAGGAGAGCTCTATTTTTGAAAGAATATGTTGAGCTCAGGATAAAATAGCAAGAGCGAGGTACCAAGGCCATGTTGTTACAACTGGCTGTGCTCTCCATGTCAGGTGTGCCTGGAAGCCCATGCTCAGGCAGCTGGGAGGTATTCACCTGGAAGATATTCACTTAGAAAGGCACATATTTAGCTTGATGTTTCCAGCAACTTAACATGAGGTGTGGATGCTGGAGCTCAGCAGCACTGCTGTTTTGCCCTCCCGCCCTGCTGCTCCCTAAAGCAGGCACAGCCCACATTAGCTCAACTGGCATAAGGCTTGTAAGCCCCAGCAGCTTGGTTTCCATCCCTATCTTTGGTCTGGCTGACCAATTTTGGCTGCAGATGCTTCAGAGAAAGGAAAGAAACCTGTGCACCACCCGTGCTAATGCACCACATCCCTGGTCTCGACCACCCCCTCTTGTCCCCAACACAGTGAAATCAGGCAGCCAGCAGTGACATGCTCTCTTAGATTATGGCCAAAACCAAATCTGGAGCTCATTCTTCAAGAAATCACAATTATTAGCAAGCCTTTAAAATCACGAAAAGCTTTACCGTCTGCCAGGGTACACGGTGGTGTTTTTGTCGTTGCAGTCTCTGCCTCGCCAATGATAGCCCCTCAATGTCTAAAAGCCAGGAGAAACACACAGATAGGATGGTCATTGCTATGCTTG
>JAVJGJ010000047.1:94046362-94060350 GCA_035590215.1 Microhierax caerulescens
ATGCTTGTGTTTTTAGTCTAAAATATCCAAAATGAGACACTAACTCAAAATGTAAAAATAAAACCCAGTAAATGGGTTGTATTCCAGAATCCCTTTGCTAGGCTTTAATAAATGACACCTTGCATACTTTGGTGCAGAAATAAGACAAGCTGGCCATTTAATTTAGTTTTTTATATGACTTTACTTCAACTCTTATTAATTCAGCAAACGGACCACTCAGCAGCAGAGCAATTTGTTTCTGCAGGGAGCACAGCTTTATGTGTGCATGTCCCCAGGTGGCATAAATGAATGTTTGGTTTTTTTTCATCCAGAAAAAAAAACCCACCTTATATGAGAAAAAAAAACCATCATTCACTTCATTCCTATATCTATTTTCACGTGAATGAATAAGGCTTTTCAGAAAGCAGGAGGAATGCTATAGACATTCTTATTATCATGGGATTACTGTACCAAAGGACAGGCTTTACTTACTGGGAAAGTACTAAATTTATCTCCATCAAAATCTTCAAAAGGCAGTTTATTTCTTATAACACTGTAAAAAACAAAACCAACAAACAGAAGTGTTAACATACGGAAGGGAACCTATTCAGAAAGAAAAAAAAAAACACATGGTAAAGCGTGCAGAAAACAGCTGGCACGTTGTTCATGGCTCCATGTTCACTTTTAGCTCTGTGCTTGTACTTCAGCAAAGTGATTCTGTCCAAAGGAGCAAATTCTGATTTATTTTAATATCTGCTGACTGAGCTGTGGAGGTGAGGCTGATGGGCTCCTGTATGGCTGCAATGCCAAAACTCTAAAACAAACTCAGTCTCTAAAACACACTAGGACATCGAATCTGTGGTAAAGTAATTATTTATTATTATTTTTTAAAAATAAATACTACACTCAGCCTGGCAGATCTTGCAAATCTGCCAGATACGAAAAACTAATGGAAGTTCTTCTACCTGGAGAAGAGCTCCCAATGGGTCCTCATGCTGGTGGAGACCAACCTCCTTCTTTTGTTAAAAACAAATGGCAAATATCCTTTCTTATTTTCATCCCTCAAGTCTTTACACCATCTCTCTCCTGTTGTGTTCAGTCTAGAATACACAGTTAGCCTGCAAGGCTGCAACTACACGTACAAAGAAAAATAATGTTATTTTACAGGGTAAAGATGGGTTTACTATGAAGAAGGCCCATACACACTGAATTCACAGGTGGCCTTATTCTTTAACTGAGGATCAGAGTCTTATATTGCAATATCTGTATGTAGACCCACAAACTTCTCGCCATGCTCAAAAATATTTAAGAAAATTATTTTACCTTGATTTGAGCAGTGGAGACCTGAGCTCCTAGTGGTCCCCCACAGTGCTTAATTACATTTACCTTTGAAAATTACATCTTTTTTTCCATTGTGGCTTTTTTTTTTTTCAGCAACCCTATAGGTTTGAGCGGTACCTGAAGCGGGTGTTAAAATGATGGTGTCAGCTCTGTGCCCCTTTTTTTTTAGCTGGGACATGTATTAGCTTTCACATGGTGCTGCCCAAGCATGGCATCTCTTTTTGGCTACAGGACACGGCTTAGCTCACCTGTGTTGAGCAGCCCTTCATATCTGGCCCAGTGGCCAGCACTCTTTGAATGATATGCTAGTCAGCCTTTCCTTGGAAAGTTTTCTTTCTGAGTTTTTCAACCTCCTGAACTCATAAGAGATGTTGAACCTGGCTTAGAGAGCAAATAGGTGCAATGAGGATGAATTCCTCAGACTGCATGAGCATCAGGATAAGAAAACATGCAGAGAAGACAGGTGGCATGCACTCCTGGTGGGGCTTATAACCTTCACTCTGTCTGTAGTCAATGATTTCCATATGCTGCTTCGGGCTACCTCTCTGGTTCAGTTGCAAGGAATTGGTACAGATCCAGACCAGCTAAAAAAGTCCAACTGCTAAACAGTTTTTTGTAGGTACAGAAAGAAGAAAGAGAAACCCAAAGCCACTGAGAGTACATGAGAAAGATCAGAAGAGTTGAATACATTCGATCCAACACGTTATACAATTTGATTCCTGCTTCCACTGTCTGAACTCACAGGGGTCAAACCCAGATTATTTGTCCTGACTTACATTTCAAAGGCACTTACAAGACACTTCATGTTAATCAATCCATTCCCAATAAACTCCTGATATTTGCAGTTTCAATTAAATGAGCAGAAATAGGTGAGCAAGTTAATCTTGGAAGTCAAATCAGTCAAAATATACTGCTGATAATACTGATTTAGTCTTACTTTGCTTGAATCCTCTTCCAACTCATTGGAGTACATTAATAAATATGCCTTAGGAGTAATAGCCCAGCTGATGCCCTCAGCCTTTCTCAGAAACTGACTCAATGTCAGCACTGCCAGAAGTTTTTTTTCCTGTCCACCATCCACCCGGCTTTCTTAAATACCTTGAGATTCTCCTACATGTTGCAACTGCCACTTAATTCATGTTCCTCACAGAGTTATATAGGTGCTGGGGGCTTCCTGTGCTGAGCCGTGGGCACCACAGCTGGGTGGAGAAATGAAACGGAGTGTCTTGGGCTCAGGAACCCTCAGGAGAAATTGCTTCCCTCTTGGAGGTGGTGTATCTTTGAGTGTGTCATATATTTGACCTCTGGGACCTGCTAAAACTATGCAAGTATTTTAAGTGCTGAAAAAGCACAGGGATCCCTCTGAGGAATCTTGCTTACCTGAACTCTGTGCAGCCTCCCTCTGTGCTATCTGAACAGTGGTTTTTTGAAGGAAACCAACAGAAGTAAAGTACAGGAAACTTTGTTAACTGAGGATGATTTTTGAAAGAAACAAATGTACCATATTCTGTTTCTGGTTAAGGATTGAAAATTTTATACATACTATTTAATCTTCTCACACAGGTTAGCCAGAAGAGGAAATGCACAAACACTTGAGAACCCCATGAAGCTTTTCTGGAGGGGAAGAAAATAAAAGAAGATGGATGCATTAGTTCATAGTGGTGGTGTGGCTTGGATATTCAGCGTCAGTGAAGTCCAGAGCTAAATCATGTATTTTCTGCTTAGAAACATCTGAAAACTCCAACAATACCAATAAGGATGCTACATGCCAGTGGATTTAGACCTGACACAGCAGTCAAGGATTTTGACTGAACATTTTACAAACCAACTACTCTTGCTTCAGAGAACTGTCAAATTAAAAAGGAATGAAGAAGCTCCTGTGAAACAGTCTCCTTTCATGTACCCAAGTGGTTTTTTTCATTCTTTGTGAAAATTACTGTTCTTATGTTTGATAAACACGACGGTATCTGATGCTTAGTGCAGAACTAGTGAAAGGAACACATTGTGAGCCATGAGGCTGGTTTCTGCACACTCAGGGTGGGGTGGATAAGTCAGAGGTCAGGAATAACTTCAAAGACAGGAGAAATGGGAGGATCCATCATGTGCATAGAATGGCCTCGTTTTTTTAATGAGCTATTTACCTGGAAATTTCATTACTAGATTTTATCTTGGCCAGACCTGCAAGCTGTAAAAGACAGCTGTTGCAAGATAAATGTTTTCACTATCAGTAGACCGAAGCCATGGGCCAATCCAGCTGAGGTTCCGGGTAGCCAGGAGGCTTCAGAAGTTGAAAGAGACCTTCCCAATGAATGTTCACGTTGTGGAACCATTGCACTGCATTGGCAGCCAACCCCACAAACATGCGGCTCGTGTGGTGGCTTCACAGTAAGTTCAGGTGTCTTTAAATACTGAGGGCATTCAAGCGATCTATAAATACAGAGCGCTAGTCGGCGCACAGTCTAATTGACTGTATTCACTAAGGCTGCACTCAGCATGTAAATACGGAGCAGATGCGCAGATGGGCATACTCGTAACTTTATGCAAACAAGTGTAATTATTTATATGGCCATAGCACTTAAGAGCTCTGTCCTTGGATCAACTCCCTTGTGTTACACACTTTATATACACTGGAAAAAAATTAAGATGGTCCTTGCCCTAATGAGATTACAACCCGAATCTAACATAAACCAGAAGTTAAGGTTGGATACAGCTCAGGAGAGGACAACGAAAGGCTGTTACTCACCGTGAGGGGCAGTAACCTCAGCATATAAAGCTCTGAGTGACAAAGGAGAACTTCAAGGCAGCACTGCTGGGCAGTGAGGCCACAGCGTGCAGGGCATTGCCCTGCAGCTCCAGGGAAGGCAGAGATGTGTTTGCTTGGACAGGTAGCAAGGGGTGATGGAGATAAGGGTCTCACACCACCCAGAGCAGGAGGTCAGCCACAGCAATATGTCACGGCCAGGATCTCTGTGTGGAGAGGAGGGCTGGGGTAATGGAGAAGGGATAGAGCCCCGAGCACAAAGATGGTAGCCAACATTTGCAGTGGTGGCTGAAGTGACCAAGCAGCAAGGTGAAGAAGAAAAAGGGTGGGGGATACCTACAGTGAAGATGGAGCTGTAACAGTGCACTTTCTGAAGGATGCAATAAAGAAAACAGAAAAAAAGGAGGAAAATCCAGGAGACGAGAGAAGAAACTTTAAAAAAAAAAAAACAACCCACCAATTGACTCTCTTCAGTGCCATCCAACACACTCAAATGACAAGGCTGGCATCTCACCAGCTTGGAGGGGGCCATGAGGTGGAAGGGATATTGGTGGAGTCACAGGAGAAACCAGCAGACAATCACAGAAATGGATGGAAATGGCCAAAAGCACCCAGGGAGTGGGGCCTTTCCTTGAGCTGAAAGACCAACCTGGTCCCACTGCTGAGGCTCCAGCTGCCCTGCACTCTTCCCCATCCCTCTGCACCACTGCATTTAAGCTCCCTGCGAGCCTGGCTGCCTTGTGGCTATGTCCTGCAGCACAGTAGGGATGCAAACCTCCTCCTTGCTCTGTGTGTGCATACACATGTGAGGCCAGGTAGGCAGAGAGCATGAGAGGCACACAAGCAGGATGCCAGCTTTTCTCAGAGAGCTTTGCAAACCTATGTACACCTTCCTGGAAAGAGGAGGAAAGCCAATTCCCCCACCTCCTCCATGTAGGACTATCCTACCTACAAAAGCATGAGAGGCTCTTAGAGCTTTCCACCAGGCTAAGATTTGCAGTGTTTTCATTTGAGCTGTCAGCTTTTCACTTCAGCCTAAGTCACAGCATGCAAAGTCTTTGAAGTTAAGGCATCTGGAGCTGAAAGTGCACCAGAAAGAAAAACTACAGGGCTTGCAAGAAATATATACATAAATAAAGCCTCCTTTCATTCTGTTCACAGACTGCATGTAAAGTCTACCCTTTGCTGTAAGCAGAATAAAATCTTTCCTGCCTTTTCCTCAGCTAGTCATTTGAAAATTGTGCCAACTGGATCTCCATTAGTTTTAAAGGAAAACTATCCTGTAGCCCCAGAGACTGCCTAACTTTGGTAGGAACAGTTGGGGCGATGGTGACCTGGAAATGGTATGGGTGATGCCACAGGTGAGCAGGCACTACAGGGTCCTTCCCAGCAGAGCCTGGCTACAATTGCAGTATGTGTTTGGGGGCAGAGATGGGTTACTTGTGCCTGAGTAACGTGAGTGGGTGAGCAGGAGACTGGTTCATGCTCCCCTCTGCCTTGCGATTCCCTTCTGGCTCCCTCTGTGGCTTCCCACTTCTCCTGCTGCCAGGATGCGACTTGCAGGGACCATGAAGTCACGGCAGGATTGTACACGTGGCGCTCACTCTCATTAAATGCTACAGCCATGACTCTATTAATCATTCTTTCACTGCTGTTGCTCAAAGATGCCTCTTAGTATCTTCTCCACCCATAAGAAAATTTAGAGCTAGAGGTGCTCACAGTGATTGATAACACCAGTATTTTATTAATTGTCTGTTAACATTCCCTAATGACATTTCCATAATTATTTTAATTGATTTTACAAAAAAGAATAATAATGAGTCTCTAATGCTTGTTGGTGTTTGGTTTAAGCCAGTCGCTCACAGATGGCTCACTACTTTCAATGAATGAAGACATTTATTAGACTTTTTTTGGGGTTGTAGCCACTTTCACTGCATCTCTACATCTGGAAAATGCCTTTTCTTTTTCCCAAACCCACAATGATCCTAAGAAACGCCCAGTAAATATGAAACCCTGGGACCCAGACAGACCTCCCATTCTTTACCAACAGCCATAATCACATCTCTTTTTTTATGCTCAGACACACACAGCTGCCAAGCAAAGATGGGGATAGCTAATTTTCGAGAACCTCTTCAGAAGGCTTTCCCCAAACATGCAATAGGGCAAAAGCAGCAGATACGGGCAGAATGAGCAGATATAATTTGGTATTTCTGTCTAGCATCAGCCAGAGCATAAAAGAGGTCAGGTGAATGTTTTTCTCTCTCCAGCAGTGTGGATGCAGGGACGTTCTACCACAGACAGGGCATTTCTGGATCGTCAGCCACACATTCAGCTAGGCAACCCTCTCCCAAAGCAGCGAGAGCACCTCAGCCACTTTGGCCTTTGCTCACTAGTACATAAATTTGCCTGGGCAGGTGAACAGACCAGACCATGATTTGGAAACATTCAGGTTGTGCAGGTGATTTTCTTACTATTTCATCACACGCTGCTGCTCTGGGATATGGGACCTATTCAGACCTGATACATGCTGTGCTCTCTCCTGGAGATCTTCCCTTTGTGTTTCCTATTACATTGTTTTTCTGGATTTGAAATTAACTGCAATCTGGGTGAAGGGGAATTTGAGAGATACAATAATGCCTCCAGAAATGTTGTTATTTTAATTTTCTAGGTTTAAAATGAGTTTCAGCAAGAATCACTACAGGAAACATGCTAGGAATAACTGCAGAAGCAGCCAAACCAACCACACGATACTGGTTTTAATTTGAGCTGACCTTGTATTGTGCAGTTGTGTAGGCTTAGAAACACATTTACTGGAGCAACACAACTATGACCTTGCTGCATATAGCCAGGGCACAGTCTGCTTGTCCCTCCCGCTGGTAAATGGGCACCTAGGAGCAGGAAGGGGCCAACGGCATTGCAATGGAGTTTGAGAGAGGTATGAGGGCATTGAGAAGCTTTGGGGATATGGAAGAGTAGAGGCAAGCTGGAAGGAGACCCCATTGCACCTAAAAATTGATGCCAACCATGCCACGCTACCCAGAAGAGCCCAAAAGGACGCGACATGTTTGGTCCATGAAGGCCAGATGGACCCAGCCGTGCAAGGGATGCAGCTGAAATGCCAAGGGTAGAAGCACACACAAGGGAGCAAAGGAGCCCTGTATCCTGAGGGGCAGCACCTGCACGCTGATCCCTCTTCATCCCTGCACCTGCACCCAGGCTCTGGCTAACAGAGAGGGTCTCCTTGACTCAAAGCATCTTGCTGTAGGTGTCAACATGGGGACTTGCACCCAGCAAAAGGGGATTAGACATTTCATGTAATTTGAGCAGAAATCTCAGGCCATCAGTAGCACAGTGCTGAATAGGAAGGAAAAGGAATAAGATCCCGCTGGCTGCTGTTCTGCAGGAGCTGAGATCCATCTCTCCAGCGCACTGCTTATTTCCCTGGCTCAGCAATTTGGCAATCACCCAAATACTATTTACCCACCTCGATTTTCACTTTTGTGAGTAGCATCAAAGTAAGAATTCATGAAGAAGCAATATCAATAATTTCTTCACAATCAGCTAAAACATTTGCTTTGCATTGAGTGCTTGAAGACAACTGGAAGCAAAACCTATGGCTAAGTTGACTCATATAAGTGAACCCAACAGAAAAAAAGCTGCCCTTCCCTTCTCTGCTGCCCGTTAGAGATTCTCTATAAATCTGAAAACTGGCGGAGGCGGAGAGATTTCAAATCTCAGTTTTCAAGTTCAAGAGGCAAAGGCAGCCTCTCACAAATAAAGGAAAAACATGCAAAATTTGCATTTAGGCCACTCCTTGAGTTCAGACAAGCCCAAAGCGCAGTAGTGACTGTGCTCTGAGGTAGTGGCTTGATTCATGAGGCTCCCTCTTACATATGCCCCCACGAGGATGAGGCAGGGATGATAAGGGACGAGGAAGAAGCATGAAACAAGGAGGAACAATAATAAACACCACAAGAAGTTTGAAGGAAGGAAGGAACCTTCTCTGGGTGGAAAAACACAGGGCAAGGCTGAGTGGGAAATTCATGCTTTTGTAAAAATAATATAAACAAAATCTATATCTACTTATATTTTGTTTTAAGGCTGGCTGCCCCACCAAAGGCAAACTGGGCTAGTACAAGCAAGCATCTAAGAGTGGAGCTAAACTATGGTGCTCACAGATGAGACCCTCTGCTGCTGTCTGAGTTTCAGACAAATTTATGTCTTGGATAGATACAGAGAGTTATCCCTACTTTACAAGCAGTCTGCATTTTTGATGGGATTTTTCTCTGCTCTCCCCATACTTTAGTATTTTCTCTCTATTATCTCCCTCTCCTTCCCAGCGTCACCTGATAGAGCAGGTCCTACACCAAGAAGGAGTGAGTCAGCATTCAGTTTAATTACTTGATCAGGTGGATTCACAATCAGGCAAAATAAACAAGGACTCATTTCTGATAAAATGCAAGTATAGTGTAAAACACCCTAATGCCACTGATTTCTTACCAGGTCCATGGAATTCTTCATAAACCTTTTTGCTTTTCTTATTGCAGTACTCAGCCCCACCTAGAAGAGCAAGAACAAAACAAAACAACAACAAAAAAAATCAAAACAGGTCAGCCTCACAGTATCCCACCACTTTTTCTCCCTATTTTCTACCTTTTAAAAAAAATACATCAGTCACAGCACAAAAAATGATGTATGAGTTCACAAAATCATCATCAGTTACTTTTTATTGGACTAACAATCAATTATCCAATCACCCTCTATGAAACTCCAGTTGCAAGAGTTCATTCATTTTGCTCCAGGGCATCATTTATTTCCTACGCAAAAGTCCAGATCAGTTGAAAAGCTGAGATTCATATCCTTACTGCACTGTGTGAGCTGCAGAGGACAGACTTCTCCAGTGATTCCTTCTGAAGGAAATTCATTCATTAGATGGCCATAAAAAAGGTTACACGTGCAACGTCAGTCTGACTTTGAGTCTGACAGCTGAGAAGGGTACAGAGGAAACAGTTGGTCTTGCACTGATGACGGTTATTACTCTGCTGAGGTTTGTCTCAGCAGGGGGACAGCTGATGTGCTGGAAGGTACAAAACGGAATAGAGCTTGGAAGGCAAATCTGATGCTTAGGGTCTAGGAAGGTTAGCCTTTTATTCTGCAAATACCTGCCCTGGAGGGCAAGTTCTCACTGACAGTGGCAAGATTGTTCTTCTGTTGGGTCCATGAAGACTTGTGCTGAAGAAGTATTGGGGCATTCCTCCACAATGAGGATATTTACACCTAAATAGAAAGGAAGAGTGGGAGAACTATTGCAAGAAAAGACCTTGGAAAGACATCCTTACCAAAGGAGAACAGGTTGGCCATCATAAGGCCGTGGGTTACAGAGTCAGATACTGGTGATACCCCAATAATTCCTCAAATCCCTTTATACATATAGTCCTCGAAGGAGGAGAGGACATTTTGTGCAAGGGGCACTATCTGTGAGTGTGAGTGACAGCCAGGGATCAGCATCGGCTAGCAGCAGGACAGATGTGCCATGAGTGGTGCAGCAGGGCTGTGGTCAAATACACACCGACAGCCGCTTACCATGGCCAGGAACTGCCAAGCTCCTGCTCTTAAGTCTTCCTCAAGGCTCTGCCATTGCAGAAATCTCAGCCAATGCATTTTTGCAGCCCACCTGGTCCACAGCCCTGGGGGGTCCTGCCTGGCTAAATGCTGAGGCATGGGGAGTAAGCAGGGATTGTTGCTGCACCATGCTGTTAAGTGTTTACCCCTGGCCTTCAGAAATTTGTCCTGTACAACAGCACAGAACGACCACACTGGTTTGCCTGCCACGAGGACTCTTCCCAGTCAGAGAGGTGAGGAGATGCTCCAGATATGCTCATGCAGTCCAAAATGTTCAACAACTGTATAATAACTCTGATGAACAACACTTTCTAAACCCAGCTACATCTTCCTGTGGCTAGGAAAAGAAGATCTCACAACTTCAGTATAGGGGAAAAAAGAAAAAAAGACAGCCACAGAGGTCTGGGAGGGTGATTTAAGTTTGTACTATGGGTCCCCTCCCTGCTCATGAGGCAGCCAGTTGCTGAGTGCCCCTGAGATGAGCTCAGCTTGCAGATTTAGGTGCAAACTTCAGGTGAAAGCATTTGCTTTTGTCAGGGTAATACTAATGTGCTCCCCCTGCTGCTCCTTTTTCACTTTTGGACACTAGTCTTCCATCTCATTGGTGATAATTCCTATATGTTGTCCTACATTTATTATGCCATTTACGTTGTAAACAGTCATATCTGTGAGGCAGTATCTGTGATGGCCTCTGTCCTTCCCCTCAGCACTCAGCATGAAGGCGGCTGATAATACTGCCCATTTGCTATCTTTCAGGAGGAGTAACTGCTTTTGTTCCATAGGCTTTAAGGATCAGTAAAAATAAAATAAAATAAAATTTTAAAAGGAGATAGAAATTAATTACTTCTGAAAATGTTTCAAATGGAAAGAAAAATCCGGTGTATCACAAACACGTTAGCACCTTGTTTCTGATCAAAATAGTTAGCAAGGACAAACTGCTCTGTCTGACCATGACCTGCTGTCAGTCCCTCGTACAGCCCAGCCTAAGGACATAACTGCTGGCTTAACACCTGCCAGCTCTGAGGGCTCCGAGGTAAAGTTCAGCACAAGTTTGTATTTATCAGGCTGGAGCTATGGCAACTCAACACGGGGGAAAAAAGTACGCTTCACCAAGCGATCGCATTAAAGCATTTGGAAAAAAATAAAATATCCCTCAAGTATGGCACCTTACTGAACAGCGGGCATGCCAGCTTGGAATATTAAAGCAGCATATATTTGCATTTAAAGCAACCATTACTGACATTTTTTGCTGGGGATAAAATTTAGCATGTCATTATAATTGATTTAGGCAGTGATCAAAGCAGATTAATTAACTGTGGTACACAAGGGTCAGTAGTGAACAATATAAAGGGATAAGGAAGAATAAGCATAAGCAGCAAGGAACACAGACTTCTAAGTTATTATCTTTTAATATGTGCGTCACATTAATATATATGCTTAATATCTGGTTAATTCATCGTGCCTATAGTATTATAAAACTCTGGGTACATCACCAATAGATGAGAGATGCTAGGAATGAGCCAAGACAGTTTCCTGATTTCCCCTCCCTGGGCAATTGCTTCCTCCAAACCCCAAACATTGCATTTACTACAGTTATGTTGTACATTACCAGCTGCTGTCGTTTCTGCAATAAAATAACTTGAGAGACAGATGAAGAAAGTGGCTTAGAATTGAGTATGATAGATGAAAAATTTGTAGAGAAGTAGGATTTATCAATCCCTTTCTGCTGGGCAGGGAAGGAGAGACTCTTGTTCTCAGCAGCAGAGCAAGAGAAATGCACGCTGGCAGCTGCAGCAATATTGTGCACAGAAAGCGGAAAGCAAGGGGGGAAAGGCTGAATTGCCCCTGCCTGCAGAAAATGCTCTCTCTGAAGTGCTAAGGATGAGATCTTCTCCGGCTGCAAAAGTTATTTCAGCCAGGAATTCAGGGTCAGCTGTAGAGCTGAAACACCCATCCAGGAGAAAACACTCTTGGTTTCATGGATCACCTGTAATGCCTGGTTGACACCAGCATGCCAAACTTGCCACCAAAGGCCATGCAGCTCATACAACCTCTCTTGCTGTAACTCAGCTAAGCAAGCAGCCTCCTTTCTTTTCCATAGCTCCTCTGCTTCCTCCACTGCTGAGGAAGGGGCTCCCTAGGCTCCAGCAACTGATGGACAAACCCACAGCTGCTGCTGGAGGTCATGGGGAGAAGCCAGCCCCATCTGCCCAAATGGGCACAGCCCTGCTGCCCGGTGTATGCCAGATATCTACATCATGGATGGGGCTGGGGGCAGGGGGATCACTGGGATTTCATTCACTGCCTTCTTTCAATGCTTTCCACAGAGTTCACGTATTACCAGTAATGTGGTTTTTTTTTTGCAAACAGACCTATTTCTCATCATAAACAAACACACAAACCAATTCTAGTTCTGATTTATCAGTCTTGTTAGCCAGCTCCTTCCCAGGAGAGCGGATATTTACAAAACACTCCAAGTTTCCCTTCTAACTCATTTTTATCATCATTTTACTAGGAATACACATAACAAGGTACCAAAACACTGCAAATCTTGGTAAACACAAATAAAATATATTGGGCAAGGTGGGCCGGCCTGTGGGTGAGCAGCTGATAAAAGAAAAACAGATTTGTTCAACGACTCCCACTTTTCATCCTGCAGGTGGGACAGCCAGACTAAATGATACGTGTCTGGATGCAAAATACAGACCTTCCCTGCAAACCCAGATCTAAAACACACAAAGGTTGACTCGGTCCCTTCTCCTCCCAGGACAAGTACTCCGACTTCTGCTCATTCTGCTCATTTTACGCCACTTATTTCTTTTGGACTTGGACTCTGTGTGTTCTGGATTAAACATTTTGGTTTACTTATTCTACCTTACCTCTGCAAAACACAGTCAGCATCCATGAGCAATGCTTCCTCATCCTCACATCATGAGGACATCCTTGCGATCATCATCATGATCATTAGTCATCTGAGACTTGTTTTCAGAGGTAGTGCCTGGGGCAGCTTCTGCATTGGTATGACACAGCTGCACACAGTAACCTGCAACCCCCATGCCACCTGTTTTCTTTGGGTTTATTTGATGGAAGGTTGGGGTTATGTGGTTTCAGTTTTGGGGTTATTTGTTTTTGGTTGGTTGGTGGGTTGTTGGTTTTTTTTTTCATTTAATTTTGCGCCAATGAAGAGGAACAGGGGAAATGGTGGGAAACAAGTGAAAATGGAAGAACTAGTGCTCAAACTCTGCTTTCTGCTATCACTCATCTATAGCTTGTTTCTTCAGCACTCAGTTCTGACTGCAGCAGAAACAACTCACATTTCAGTAGATTTTACCTATTTCCAAAAAGAAAGGCTAACAGGAGGGCATCTTCCTCCCCAGGACCTAGCCTGCCTCCCAGATTCTTGCTTTGCAGCCTGTGGTCTCGAAAGAAGGAAACAGGTCTCAGCCACAAGGTCTGCCTTGGGCTGGCAGCGTGCTCTCACCAGGACTGCAAAAGCACTTGCCCCCACAGCCCAGCTCTGCCTCACCTCCTGGGAAGCAGTTTGCATCTTCACTGAAAGAGAGAGAAGAATGAAGGAAATAGTGGGTGTATTTATATTTTATGAAACCCCAAAGGAGTTCTTCTTTCCAATCAGATGTGGTCGGCTCCTACTTTGTCGAAGAACAGACTGGCCACAGTAATGTCCGTGAGGGATGTGGCTTTTGCTTTTTACAAAGTCAGTGAAAGACCTGATGGAGGCAACATGAACCAGCTTGAGTGCTTGTGGCAACGAATCTTACTTTTATAAGATAAAATGTCATTAGCATAAATATGTATATTTTTGCTGATGTAAGATGACTCCCAGCAAAATCTGCTAGTGGAGCTTAAGTTAAAATCTGCAGCCACAAGGTCTTTAACAATCCGGTGCAGAAAAGTGATGGGGAGCAGAAGAGGCACTCTGAAAGGCAGAAAGAAAAGTACAAGTTCCTTCCAACACAGACCGTTTAAGAGATTGCCAGCAGCAGGACTCCAGTGTTGAAGTCAAGCCATTACTCTGGCCCCAACAAAATCAATTAAAGTACTGCCATTTAACTGAACAGGCCAGCTGGCTTAAAACAATCTGCAGACAGGCTGAGAATAATCTCCTGCAAACCTGCTTGCTCTTGGGGCCAGAAGGGGAACTTGGTAGGCAGTGCCTAAAACGCCTCACCCTATTTCATCCCTTTCCACTTGCTAGAGAAATGTATCACAGGACCTGGTGCAGAAAGCCCTCCACTGTGTGAGCTAAGAAACTTTTTTGACTATC
>JAVJGJ010000047.1:94060362-94071577 GCA_035590215.1 Microhierax caerulescens
AAAAGCCAGCTAGCTTGGATACCTGTACCCACCGTCAGTGTTCTGGAGTGGTGCTGAAGCCAATGTTAGGGTATTTGCTGTTGATGCAGCTTAAACCACAAGGCATATCACAACAGCTTTACAAACTGCCCGGTGTTCAGCTCCCTGTGGTAAGCCTACACCTCTGATGAGTGGTATTATTTTGCCTCCTGACTTGAAGGAGTCCCCAGTGTTGCTACCCTCATACCAAAGGTAGAGGAGTATCTCTCACCGGGCAAGAAACATGCAGTGGGAGAGCCTACACATGTGCATCTCCCTGCATTTCCAGCCCTGGCCCAGGCTCTGCTCTACAGGCCACTGGTGGCAACTGGGGACTCACAGGACCCCACTACGAGTGACATCTGCTCGCATAGCCCTTCTGGTGACCCAGGAGTGCCCCTTCTACTCTACCCCACCAACATCGGGGGTCTGCTCCTGAAACTGCCCACCCGCAGGGCAGCCCACCTTGGACAAGCCCCCAGGGACCCGCCGCAACAGGGCTGCCCGCACTCCGGTTAGATGCTCTCCTCCTCCAGCTCTGCACTGGAACCATTTGCACTCTGTGCGAATGGAGCAATATTTTTTATTCATAATTAGAGACAAGTCTCCTAGAATAATTGCGGAGTGCTAATGGCTCCAGGCAGGTTGGCCAAAAAAAAATTAATTTGGGCTAATTTGTCAGAGACCAGGGAAGTATGTAATATAATGCATGTATCATTTGCTTGGCTTGCAGTGTCTCCATTATGTAGATAGTTTGCATGGCCTCTGAAGGAGGGGCTCCTCCTTCCTTGAGAAATGGCCTCACTAGAGCAACATCACAGAAACAGAACAAAATAAACTATAGACTGAGAAAGCAGCTACACACTGATATTTACCATCTTAAAGGCAATGAAAACCTGAACATTACAATGCCTTCTAAGGGCAGGTAACTCTATATTTATTTTACGCCCTCTGCCAGTACAAATATGATACTAATTCTGGGAAAACGGGCATCCAGAATTCTAAATGAATAAACAAAGTACCTGAAAGTCAATAGAGTTGAACAAAACAGTCATTAGTATTAAAGTCTTGTTCAAACACTTGGCAGGGGACTGCGCCAACATTTGCAGGTTCATATAACTGAAGTGATCAATCAAATTACAAACCAAAGAAGCAAATGTGAGTGAGGTAAACTGCATTTTATGCATTTTTGTCTCTGAGTGTATATTAATTTTTTCACCCATAATTCATCTTTACTCAGGCTGACTTGTCACAGAGTTACTGTCGACAATTTATCAACCACTTGAGCATAACTCTAAGCACTGCTCTTCTTCTCCCATTTCCCCCAGCCTCCTCGTGCTGTCTCAGGGCACCAGACAAGCTATAAGGGAGGGCACAGTCAGGGCAGAAAAATCGTTTTCTTGGTAGAGTTCCCTTTTTCCTGGCAAGAAACACACCTTGACAGAAAGGGATTTAACTACTGGTTGGAAAGGAGAGGGTTTGGTTGAGCCACTCACTCAGATGGACAGTCTCCAGGTCATGCATATGAGTCCAAATTGAGTTTAAAAAACAAAAGGGAAAAACACCGTCTTCAGTTGTTTTCCTTGCAGAAAGCACAGGCACTGGAGCTGTCGCTGGAGGTAGAAGGAATCAACAGCTTGGTCCCTCACGTGCTCTGAGAGATGGGAAGAGCTACCAAAAGATTTGACAGCAACCCCACAAGTGGCATCTTGTCCCCTCTGGCTGATAAGCCAAGCATTTCATCATAGGTCTTCTAATTTCTGCACAGGAGCCAGCTGAATTTAAACAGCCCTGCTTTCCAGGCTTGTTAGCCCAGCTCACTGTGCAGCCATGGAGAGTCCATCCCTCTCTGCAGTTTATTGCCTGCGTCCATCTCTTACTTCAAGAAGCACCTTGTACCTCTGCCACCAGGAGAAGTCAGGGTGCAGCTTGGTGTCTACTTCTCTTTACTACTCCCACAACCAAGTAAGTCCCTATGAAAATCTAACTGTCGGGCTGGCAGTGTGGTGCATGTGCAGCTGCTATTGCTACAGCTCCTGCTGTACTCCTGGGTGACCTGTGACACTGGGGGCTGGGGGAGCCTACCAGCCTTTGTTGTACTCTCACCTTTACCTTCAGGAGTCCTCATTTAAGTAATAATTTTTAAAAACAAAATAAACAAACAAAAAACACCCAACAAAAAAAGGCCCCACAGTTATAGACAGGGTCTTTGCTGCTGTGCAGGGGACAGAAAAACCATGCAGTCACCAGGGCAGAAAGTGCTGGAGACTCATGAATGCTTGCCGGGTGAGTAAAGACCTGGCAATTATTTCGGGAGAGCTTGCGATAGGGTAGCTCTGATGTACCTTGGCAAAGGGTGGAAAGACCCATGAACTGTTTTACCAGTTCAGATGCATGATTCCTGAAGCAACCCATTTGATAAAGTTTGGGCAACATCCCGGTGGAGTCAAGTTAATGTGGGCCCTCTCTGCTGCCTGCACTCATCTTCCTTCACCCCTGCCTGGTTGCACACCCATATATCTCTGTTGGCATAGCATGGAGCATACTAGTCATATGGAACACACACCTGCTATAAAACAAATGTTACTGCCATTCTTGGAAGGCAAGTGTTTCTCCAGGTCTTAAGATCAGCAGAACTAAATCCATCTGGGAAATGAAGTACAGTTCACCGAAACCCATAAAAAGGCTCTGACTGATTTCAATAGCTGTTGAACAAGGCCTTGTGTAAAACTTATTATGCAAACCTATAGAAATTGAACACGTCTTTATCCATCAAGATGCAGGGAAAAAGGTTTACGAAAATAGATGCCAAGTGAATCACTGGCTTTTCGACACTGCCAAACAACCACCATCACTCACAGGTTTTAGTGTGACCGGGGCTGCATGATGACCGGAAAAAAACAAACCAAAAATCCACAACCAAAATAATCCCCAAACAAACTAGACACCTACACAGATACACGTCTGAGTAGCAAAGGTCTAGGGCATGCAATCAAGTTGCTGTGGCCTAACAAATAACTGTACATCGAAAAAGCAGCAGTAAATAAATATGTTTCCAGCCTGTGGCAAAAGATTCTGCACGTTAGCTTAAGCGTCTTGCACTGCAGACTAATCCAAGTCAAATAGCCCTGCATTTGCATCGGGTAACTGATGCCTACACAGGCTGCCACAGCAGATCAAGCAACGTAGGTCTAACTTGTCATGCCGTGGTAATGCAGTGGTATAGATGGACCTCAGCTGAGTATCTGGTTTGGGGCTATTGTACTGCTTAACAATAAAGCCTGGAGAAAATGAGATTTTATTTGCCCTGCTCTTCTTCTCTGACTCAGGCTGGTACAAGAGACTTTGGCCCTGTAATTCCCACTTTTCAACCACCATGTTGTTGATGGTCCACACAGCTAACATGTTATGTACCACTCACTCAAACTGACATTTTCTAAAAGTGCCCAAACTCACAATGTTGACATTTATTTCCCAGACAATGCATGTGTACTGGAAGCCTCTGTACTGTTCAGTTGCAGTTTACAAGACTTTCCACAATCAGTAGCTTTGAAAAAAGTGGAAAACCAACTCACCTTTGGAGGAGGGTAGAGATGACAAAGGGGTTGTCCTGGATCCGGTTTACACAGCTTCAAGGAATGGCAGACCACATCGGCATTCATTTCCCTGTCTATGCTGAAGGAAATGGTGAATAAACAAAGACTGTTAAGTTCTTCTGGGTGCTTGAAAGTAGAAGGTATTTCCATGGGAAGCTAAATCTCCCCAACACCAAACAATAAGCTCAGCTCGCTTCACTGTGGCCCATAATCGCTGCTCATACAGTGTTGGGTCCTAACGATTTTCTGCCACAGCATCCTACTCAGCGTTTAAAATTGGATCCCAGGATTATGAAAAAGCACCGTGCTTTATATGCAGCACCTGAATCAAATACATTATGACTGCTCTGTTTTTTAATCAATCGTAAGTCTGACAAAGATTTAAAGGTTAAAGTTAATGGATATGCAATTTGGCACATATGAATGTTCAATCATTAACTCAAGAAAATAGCCAGAAATCCTTCAAAGATCCTTAACCTTTAATCACCAAGCACAGGCATTAGCATTGTTTCTTTCTTTTTGGGACATAACTCTGGTCTAATCAGGAATTAAATTAAAACATTTGATTGTACCACTTCTTAGTCCTGTAAGCACTTCGCAGTCTCTTGGCTATTTTTAAAAATAAAAATAAAATCAAAAACCCTAGAGAGGGAGGAGGTCTAGTAAAAGCTCTGTTAATTAAACTAAGAACTTTCAAAGAGGAATAAAATGACCTACATTTAATTTTTTCAATTTCATTACTTAGGAGGCTTCCCCAAGAGTGTGCATCAAGGTTGGGGATGAAAGCATGTAGAGGCTGACAATTAGAAACCTTGATTAAAGGTAGAAGGGAAAGTAAGAGCCAAGTATTACAGTAGCGAGACTCTGTAGAACCTGTGCACACACACGGGTTATTCAAATTCCTGCCTCAGCCAAGCAAGCCGAATTTCAAAAGGTAATTACATCAGATGGGCCTGATCTGAGATTCAAATGGAGTATGAAAATGGTTACCAGTGACGGTCTGTGTTTATTCACTCAGGAATAGCTGTGCCAAATGCCAATCCAGAATCACTCTCAAGCATCTCTGCTTTAATAATAACACCGTGATTTTAAGAATGAAACCCCCACACTTCGACAGTGCATGTGTCAAGAACAAACTGAGCAAAGACCTGAGAGGACACAGCAATACTTACAGTTCAGCTATGTGCGGTCCGTAAAGTTCAGCAAGAACATAACAGAAACCTTGCAGTGTTTCTAGAAAACATAATTTTTATAAAGTAATTGAGCATGGTGAAACTAGATTTGTAACAGTCAAAATACAGCAGGAGTTGTTCATTAAGGTGAATGCTGCTTTATCTTTACCTTAGGGGAAGGTGTGTGAATCTCTGACCTCAGTATAGCACCAGAAAATGGGAAAACCTGAATTTCTAACCTTGCCTAAAGCTCTCTTTGGCTTTAGGCAAGCCACGTGGTAAAGGCTAAAAAGGATAACTAGTATTTTCTAAATGTTCCGAGTACGGCATCATGGAAAAGTCAAAACATACATGCTGCAGCATCTTCTAAGCAGTTTAAACAAACAGCTCAGTAGGCTTGCAAGAAGAAAGAAAACAAATACGTAACTCAAAGTGCAGAAGGTGATGTAGGGCTCAATGCTACTGCTAGAGCTGCCTTGGAGCTTCTAGGGGTTTGTGAGAATTAAGAGAGTATGTTTTGTGTAGAGCAGGAGCTGTGCAAGAGTAACTGCATCCAAACAAATATTTGACACTTTCCGTCTGGCTTCTTTTCACAGCCTGCAGCCATGTGCCTTTTTGGGATGACAGCTCAGGTGGCTTTCTTTAATCTGGGTAAAGCATGCCTGCCATAAGACAGCTCATCAGAGATTTCTTTAAGGTACTGTTGTAAAAAAAAGTGCTTCCTGCACCCGAGCAAAGACACTTGTGGGAGAGATTGAATACAGGTAGGGCATGGTGGTAACACTGGTCTGATTGTTCCCACAAAGGAAAATTGGCTGTTTCTTGGCCTGAACACACGAGAGCTGGTTAACCATGCACGTGTCCTGCAATGGAGGTGTCAAGTCTTGTTTTGGCAGGGGTGGTGGTGGGAAAAGTCATGAAAAGGCAGGTTCATACAAGCACGGTGATGACAAACTTGTGGCTTCTGAAATTCCTGAGATGTTGCTTTCTCTTGCACCTCTATCACCCAGACAGATAACTATCTGTACTTGGGCAAGAAAACATACAGCATCCTCATCTTTCCCCCAAAAAAGCCTTAGAAACCCCCAAAGCAACCATTCCCTTCCAACTTTGGGCTGAATATTCAATTTGAACCAGCATCAGGCTGCACATGCCCGGAGCCAGGGATCTGATGTGTACAAGGTGGGTAGTTTTGTTTTGGGGAGGGCACAAAACCTCACAGCTCTGACCCCATCACTGGATGTGGGTGCGCTCTCACTCCCACAGCTGCTCTCCTGCCAGGACTACAGATAATCTGGCTGGCAACCTGCACCCAAGAAAGGAGGACTGGGACCAGAAAGGCATAGCAGGGAATGAAAAGACAATTTCCCCAACACTCTCCTACTCATATGGTATTGCAGGCAGCTTCTGTAATTACGATAGCTGATTTTGCTTATCCTATGCCAGGTGTTTCATTTCAATCAAATTATTAGCTTCATTTCTTTGCCTCCTTCGCCACATAACTTCTCTCTATTGGCTCTTTAGAAGCAATCTACAAGTTAAAAATTGGTCTCCTGGCTAGAATTAGATTTTATTCTTGTTCACCTAAAAGGAAAGACATTGCAGACATCAATAACCCTGCATTTGGTGTCATTGCTGATTAAACCACCGTCTGATTCAGCTTGCCAGCAGGGCACCTGGCTCCCTATAGTAGCCCGCAGGAGAAGGTGGCTGGCTTCCCCAACGTCTCCCCAGTGCATCACAGGCAATGGTCTCCACAAGTTTCCCAAACCAGCTGGTTTCCATAACGGTTTTGTTCCTGAAGGAGCCAGCTGGCTGTTGTAACCTGTACTGGTGGCTGCGAGGAGTGGTGGGTTTGGCTGGCTGTCAGCCCTGGGGAGCTGATGGTGGGGTCTGCTGGTCACGCTGATCTCCAGGCACTGATTTCCTTATGCATATAGGAAGCCTGATATGTAATTACCCTATGGTGTAACAAATGATGGGTGGTAAGAAGAACAGCAATAACATAATATTATCATTGAGCCCATAGAGCCCTCTTGGAAGATACAGATGCCATTCAGGCTTTGGTTTCCAGCAAAACAAACCCAAGGCACAGGCAGTGGTTACAGGAGTCTCCCTCTAAGCCAGCCTGCATTCATGCGCTCACAAACCTCTGGCTCTGCTAACACACACAAGGAGAGGCTATTGCAGAGAGACAGCTCTGTCAGGAAGAAGCTGTGTAAGTCAGAAAGGAGCGGGGGACAGAGAGAGAGAAAATGATGAATAACTTTGAGTGTTCAGGGGCAAGGGAAGAGTTTAAACCAAACTAAAAGGTGGGAAATTTAGAGAACATCTAAAGTATACTTGCTTTTGCCCTACTTCAAATAAAAGATCCCCTAAACTGTCCTGTTCTTAAGTGATAAAATTCTGGAAGGTTTTCCTCTGTAGCTTCATAGTCTGAGAAACACAAATTCTGGCTGAATCCCAGAGGATAAATATTTGCAAGGAAGATGTTATTAATCATGTTGCCATTTCCACTTGAGCTCTAAGGTGTTTACACAGCAGTGGCCACCACAGAAGCAGTGCATGACTCAGAGGCAATGCCGGAGGCAGATGGTCTCAAAGCTCATTTCAGATATCAGACACCTCTGTTTCATTAGGCAGACAGCCAGTATCCAGGTAAACATATATCTTTCTAACAGCATCTGTTACACTGTAAATACTGCCCATTCCCCAAAATGTGGCCTTTCTGTCTTCTCAAGAACCTCCTTCACTCATGGTGTTACTGTTCTTATTTTCATAGGTTTATTTGCCATGTTGCTTGAATCACACACATTGCAAATATTTCCATATAAAAAGGATGCAATTGTGTTTTCTACACAGCCTATGGGATTGAGTGGGATTGATGGGTGCTGAACTTTTCTCTCTCTTTTCCTCCAAACATTTTTTGTTCTTGAACATCATATAACTTTTCCAAAGGCTTGATCCAACCCCAACTTGATTGCAATTGAAATTACAGGAGGCTCTTCAAAAACCCACGTGAGTTCTCATTCCTTTTTTGGCCCTAGGAAAAGCTCCATTGCTATTAATTTGTTGCTGTTATTCTTGCAATCAGTTCTTGCAATCATGTTACAATAATGAAATTGTTCCTTCAGGTGAAATGGCATGGCCTGCTTTGGTAGGTTTGCTCCTTTTAAGCATCCAAAACTTTCCTATTCCAAGCAGCAAGTGGAAGCTGTTGATTCCTGCTGGACTGCAGCCTTCACCTCCCGGGACAGGATAAATCGGGTTACACTGTAACTCCCACACAATCCATAGGATTTTTCATTCCTTTCAAGTTCAGGGTCAGTTTTTTTCTATTGGGTGTATCCATGCATCTCATAGAAGGTAACTGGATTATACAGTTTTAACTAAAGGGATAATAGGATTTTATATGTGTAAAGAATGGCAGCTGAAAAGAAATATCTTGACACATCAGCAGAACAAGGTCCACCAGGTGAATCATGAACATAGAGCTAGCATGTCATATTTTAAAGAAGAAAATTGTATTTTAATAGCAGGATCAGTGCTTCTAATTGTAACTTCATGGTTATGTGCCTGTAATTTAAAACACTGAGGATATGACTTATGGAATAGAAATCGGATAAGCGTCATTCTATCAATGAACGAATCCCAGCAATTACCTCCCTGCCCTATCCTGCATCGGGAGATTCTCTCTTGGAAAGGAGGGAATTAATATTCTGCACACATCTTCTGTGAAACTAGGGTCTACAAAGCAAGATGGTTTCTCAGAGATACAATTTGTGAAGTCCTATAAAAATGACTTTTTAATGAAGAATCCTAAGCCATCCTTTTACATTCAGAACGTTAAAAAGATATGTGAGATCTAGTTAAATAGTTATAGGATTGGTCTGTGAGGCGCAAAGCTACTCTGGCATTCAAACTGTTCTCTATTTAGGGCTGGGTATTTGGACAGCTAAGGTCCTTTGGGCAGAACAAGGGGAGTCTACATATATTCATATGGATTAGCTATTGCTTTTGAAATTTGTATCATCAGTTACATTTCAATAGCTTTTGTGGGCAGACCAGGTGCTCACATCACCTGTCAACCTCAGCTCATTTTTGAGATCCCACAATAGTGGCTTCCTATACCCGCTGAAAATGTTTTCATCTTCACAGTTGCTATAAAACCGTGTATCAACAAGAAAAAGGAGTGGCTGGGCATACAGCGACTCTATTCTTAAGCTTCTAACAAAGAGACAAAGTGGAGGAAAAGGGAGGGAAGGGGTCTGCATGTGTTGGTGCTCACATGTATGTGGGCTTAATACAACCCCCTTCACTCTAACTCTGGGACAAAATCTCAGCTCTGAAGCAAAGTGAGCCATGACACTGACTTCCCTGCAGATAGCACCTTGCTGTCTTTCAGCTACATTCATTTGAGTTGCTGCAAAAGAAGTAGATAAAGCTCTTTCAGACTCCACATGTGAATGTTTAATTAACAGAGAAATACAGCAGTACCAACATAACATATAGCGTATTATTTGGTACTTACCAGGTATGTAGTTGCACAGTCTCTCCGTGGCTGCCTTTACTGTACTGTTGTGCCACTGTGCAAGCTGTTCGATTACAGACACCACAAGCACACATCCTTCAAACAAACAAAAAGAGTGAATATGGTTATCTGTGAAGTGTGATGAAGCACCCCACACCACAGAAGTATTTCAGACATTGTTGGGCATTTCATTTCTTGAGATACTCTGTGGCACATGAGTGTTCAAGGGGAAAATCCATGAATTTTTGTCTTTACTGTCTTTATTCAAAACCTGTAAGTTATCCTGTAAGAGAGGATGCCAATGCCGGTGGAGGGCACAGAATATCCTGGCTTTTACAGCACTGGATGTTTCTCCTGGAAAAACAATTTTCCATCCTTTCAAGGATGAAAATCAAGGAGCCGGGGGGATGGCCACTGTTACAGCTGCTTGCCTGGCCACCTGCTCTCTCGTTATTTCTCACAAGAAAAAAGGCACAGGTCTGTTCTTGATTGGGCTTCTATACCTCTCCACACAAGTCACACAGAGCTACTGAAACTGAAACCCAAATGGGTGTGACTGCCTGCAGAAGAGACATCATGAAGCAGATATATGCGTTAACTACCACAAAGCATCTGTGGCATCATTTCTTCACAGACTTTCCTCTGAAGCCCAGCACTGCTCAGCATGCTCAGGGCTGCTGGGCCCAGCCACACATTTCCTAAAGCTAAAATGTCTTCAGAGTTCATCCTTCTCTCCTTCCGTGATTGGAAAGAAACCATTTCCTATGACTTATGAAGCTTGTTATTTCTCATCGCTAATCTGGGTGCAAGCAATGCTAAAGCCCATTTGCTCCTTGGACTAGCTGTGGCTGAGACCCAAGAACTTGCACATCGTAGCGAAGCATTTATTGGGATGTGCAGCACTTTTTCTGATGTTTTTGGGATTAAATAGGTTCAATGCAATCCCCACATAGCAATCATTCAAAATCCACAATATGAACCACTTACGGTCATGATGAGCTGGTTTTAAAATGCTGTACTCCAGCATTGTGCTCTCTTTCTCTGCAGTGGCTTCACCATTTTATAAAGAAGCTACACTTGGTAATGCAAAGTCTAACCAATACAGTCAGACCTGGCAAGCAGGGTGAGGTCCCTGTCTGGACTCCGAGCCTGTATAACAGAGGTGGGTATCCCAGGCAGCCAGGAGACAAGGGGCTGGGACACCAGTTTTCAGCATCCTGAATAAAGATTTCTCTTTGACATCCCTGTAGCTGAACCCTGTTTTCTCCCCTCTGCAAGAAATCTCAGTTCTCAGGACTTGCTCTGACAGTCTGGAAATGGAGGTGAGCTGCAGCATTTGAATGTCACTACAGATCCACCTTTTTCCAAAGCTCAAGAGCATTAATGTTCAGGTTTTCAGACTGGCACAACTCTTCAAAGTGGGCTTCTAAATTCCTTCCAGGTACCCCTGCCTATGTGCTATTAAACCAAAGTGCTGGTTTTCAATGTAAATAACTTTGATGCTCCTACAGATCAAGTAGCAAGTGATAGAGGAGGTAATACAATTGGAACCTGCTGTAAGACCAATACCTTTGAGTCTTCTATTACTTCTTCTACCCCAAATACAGTAATCCAGTGGAAATCACAATGAACTTGCCATGTCTTTTGCGGGCATAAAAGCCCACTTCTCCATACTTATTAAATAAAACACTCACTCAAAGTCCTCTGTGGAATGATTTATAAAGCATGCTAAGAGCCATTACTTCCAGTCAGCCTAGAAGAATAAGAGAATAAATGGAGACAGATGCAACCAAGAAAAAACCCTGAAGCAAGCCATTCCTTCTTCCCTGGGGGGGGGGGGGGGGGGGGGGGGGGGGGGGGGGGGGGGGGGGGGGGGGGGGGGGGGGGGGGGGGGGGGG
>JAVJGJ010000047.1:94071655-94082440 GCA_035590215.1 Microhierax caerulescens
ATGCACAGGGCTTGGGTTCGAAGAATAGCCCAGGGCCATCTGGTCCCTGGTTAACCACCAGCAGGTGCCTTAGCACAATCTCATCCCATGCCATGCCCCAGACATTTGCCTGTGCTTGTGCTAGGGACCACTCCCCAGAGCACACTTGGACAAGAACACCCAGTCAAGGCAGCAGAAGAATTGAAGGGTGCAAGAGACTTCAGCTAGGTCTACGTGCAAGCCATGCCCTGCACTGGCTCCAGAGACAGAAAACAGACCCTGGCTTATTTCAAGGGTAGCATAAGCAAAGACACGCTGGACCGACTCCATTGCTTAGCACTGAGAGAGCAGTGCAGATCCTTAAAACACTCTGGAAACACACCTAAAAGCCATTGCATAACTTGGTTCTCACAAGGTCATATTATTAACACCTGATAACCTACAGACAACCAAGACTACCCTTCCCCTGCCTTCTGTGCCTGTTTTATTCATGAGGATGGAGGCTCAGAAAAATTAGATGACCCAAATGATGCCTTAAACACAAAACCACTTTTTGATGCGGATGAAAGATGCTTTTCTTCTGTTACCAAGGTCAGGCCTTCATCTAACAATCTTGCTGTCTAGAAGTCAGAAAGACAAAAAGGAGTAAGTCCAAGCAGAAAGATGGGAAAGGAGCTAGTCCTTTGATATTTTCTAAAGGAGACAGCTTTTGTTGTTTTACCTCTCATTCTTTTCCACCAGGAAAAGCTATGAGGAAGCTATGAATGAGGATATGCCAGCTCTTAGCAGACACGGGTCCAGGAGTCCGTGAGATGTGAAGATAAGGAGGAGTGAAGGAAACTCAGGAGACACTGAGGTTAGAAATGTTAGCAGAGGATGATGCTTCACCAGGCAGAGGAGCTGGGAGAGCAAACAGTCCCCAAAACACAGGCTGATGCAGAACTGAACACATGGGCAAGTGGGCAACAGCCATGGAGCAGACACCAATGCAGCTTGAGGGGGAGGATGGCTTGACGAGAATGCAAAATTGCAAGCCTGGGTGGAAAGCAAGGGAAAAGCCCCCATAGCAGAGATGTGAGCTCAGACACATGGGGGCAGGTGAAAACAGGCGATCTGGGATTTCATGTCCCTGAGGCTCAGTAACCTGTCATGCCAGGGAGCTGACTGTGTCACCAACTGCAGCAGAGAAATTAAGTTCATTTTGCCTGTGCTGTGTAACTCAGCACTCCTGCACCTTCAGTCAGGACCTGCCAGCACACTTTGCAGAAAGGACAGAGTCCTCTCTCAGACCCCAGCTCCCCCATCATCCCTGGTTACTTCTTCCACCTGGCCTGCTTGCTGGGCATCCCCATCAAGTGGTACAGGAACAGGGGGTTCTGGCTGGCTCTAGTTTCTAAGTCTGTCTCCTGCCTCCAGCACCCCCTCATCCACTGTGGGACCAGAGGGTGCCAGGCACCACTGCAATGAAACTTGCAGACCGCTGCCGATGGAGCCAAGATGCTGCCCACCTGCCCTCAGCACCCACACTGCAGCTCCTGCTTCCCGTGTCGTGGCAGGTCTGCTCCAGCTCCCAGCAGAAATCAACCTCTGCAATGTCTCTGCTCTCAGCTGCAGCATCCTTGGGTGCCAAAATATTGGCTCCAGTGCTGCAAGGAGAGATTTTTTTCCAGTGTAAAAGCTGGCCTGATAAAAACATCAATGTAACAAGTCAACCCCCTCTGAACAGGAGAGACCAGCTCATAACACAGCCCCACGCTGCAGAAGAGGCAGGTGAGGAAAGAGCTTGTCTTTACTCTGAAATAGTGTTACTCACCCCAAGCGCAAGCCTGCCTAATGACTCATGTCAGGGTGGGGTACAAAGAGGCTCCTCTCTCTCTGCCTTAGACATTACTCCCATCATTCTCATTTTCATTATCACAGCGAGGTCTTCTCACCTCCAGTAGAGTCAGTGCAAATAAAGGGGCTTATGGACAAACAGTCTGAGTGCTTGAAATCCAGGAAGTTTGGCTTCAGATAAAACACCCCTGGTGCTCCATCTCCTCTGTTATGCAAGAAGACAGTCTCCACTGAAGATGTGTTTCTCTCTCAAGTTTGTCAAAGTACCACAGAGGGAAGACAAAAAAACCCAACTATTTTTTGTTCAGCTTTGCCAAATAGAAACAGAATTCTTAATCACAAACACAATCATGCAGGTAACCCTACTCATGGAGCAGTCTCCCAGCAATTAAATAGAAATTTTTCATGTTGATAAAGTCAGTCAGACACTTTTGTGCCTATCAAACCAAGCCCCAAAGGAGATTTGCTTTGCATGAGAATTAACGGAGCCATCGCTGAGTTCATGCAGTACTTAATGCAGTTCCTTGGGCTACTAGATGCTGTATGAATGTAAACAACAATAATAATAGCCTGAGTGCTTGGGAAAAACCCACAGAGCTGAACTTAAATGTTTGCTCTCATAAAATAGTCTTTACTATCACAGAGAGGATGCTTCTGGTCATGCTATTAGGCCCTCCCCACCTCTGGCACCCACAGACCACACCTCAGTTACTCAAATGCTCCCTCACAAATGCCCTTATTCCAGATCAAACACCATGCTTCACAGGACAAGCTGATTACGAAAGTTTGATTGATTTTCAAAGGGGTCTGCACTTCCACTTGGGGCATCCTTAGCCTCAGGCACCATGGTCCTGGACCAAGATGCAAGTCTCTGGACTTGCATTTGGGGAGTCTTCCCACCCTCTGGTGGAAAAGGTGCTCCCTGGGGACGCGTGCCACCAATGTGTGCCGTCGGCCGATCTGTTCTCTGTTTCCCTCATATACCTGGACTTTTATCAGGTGTCCTTGGTCCACCTTGCTTCACTCCTCATGGTCTGCTGGCACCTCTCATCGCCCTGCCACGGGCCATGCCCCAGGGATCGCTGGCTTGTGTTCTGGCTCTGCTGGCCTCAAAGTCTTTCATTTAGACAGATGTCATTGGGAGCAGCTTCTGGGATGGAGACTGTAAATTGCTCAGGAAAAAAGTCTGAACCCTGGGAGGAGGGAGAAGAAGTGTCTAAGGGGATTCACTGTAGTTGAGGGAGTCTAACCCACCCAGGCTCCCTGGGTTTTTTGGATAAAAATGTGCTGTCCCCCAGTAGTTCAGATTCATCCTTTAGGAGAACCTATCTCCTCTGTTGGGCTACAGGCAAAACTTCAAGAGGTTAGTGTCTATAAATTAAAGTTAATTCAGACTACCCTTGCTCCTACTACAAACCTGCTCTCTTTTAATCGTATGTATCATCTTCCTCTGGATATAGTAACAGAAAAAGAATTCACTGTTGGTTGCAGCGTAAGAAGCCACTACTTCTAATGAAATAAACAGAAATCTCCCTGCACACCAAATATAATCAGAAATGCTAACCAGTTATTCTAGCCTTTAATGGGTCTTAATTCTGCTGGCTAAAAATGGAAAATAACTAGTTAGCTAAAAAGGACAGAGGGAAATTAGCTGTCTTTGGCTGCAGAAATCTCACCGCCTTAATTACTTACAATGTGTGTGAGAACACAAACTTCTTAATACTCTGGCATCTGTAGAAAAGCACTTCTAGGTCTGGACAGTTATTAGCAACTATTGCTTCCTTTAATTTAGTAGATATTTAGATGTGATTTATTTTTCATCATGAGCTGGGCACATACAAGGCAATGTAGATAGGCTTCATAATTAAAGGTTAAAAAAAGCTCTAATTTTTTTATAGTTGCACATCATCTCTTTAGAAACAAGTTCAAAGAAATTGACTGTGCTGTCATACTTCAAGAATAAGTTTCAATGCCTTGATAGGCTGAAGGATGTTTTCTCTGGAAGAAATTCTTTGGTATTATAATGCTTACTAGCCATTAGAAACTAGACTCTGGTATTAATAAAATGCCTGTCTCTTTTAGTGATAGTTTGTCCCATCTGCTATTAATTTCTGAAGAGATAAGAGAAAACCATAATCATTTTGCTCAGCAGCAGTAATCTGAAAACTCACACGTCAGGAAGTACTTCTCTCTGTGCATTTGAAAATAGTAATAATAAAATGACATTTCCAATAAGCTCAGGGAAAAAAAAAATCATACCCCAATAATAAAATCAGAGCTAGAGAAATTAATTTCTTAGCTCTGAAGCCTCCGGCAGTTTGAGCAGACTATTTAACTTAATCCACTTCTGCCACACACGTTTGAAAGGCTCTATAATTAGAATTATACCTAGGGATGTCAAGAAGTGTCTGGATAGTGAAAGCTGCCTCTCTAAGTTTCAGATCTGTAGATATATCTGTCTGAGTAAAACTCTGTTAAACGGGATTTCTGCCACCTGGCACATCTTTTGCCATCCTTTGCTCACATTCCTGGGTGCTGGAGATCTTTCTCACCCCTCCAACCATATAGCTGCTCCCCAGCCATAAATTAAACCTACTCCCTGGAGTACAAGGAAGAAACAAAACCCCAAAAGTGGCCTTGGACACAAATAGCTCTCCACAAACCCTGTCAGCCAGGCTGTGGTCAGCCCGCTCACTCCCGGTGGAGCAGGAGCCAGAGCCTCACTTGGCAAAGCAGCAAACCTCTGCTTCAAACATCTGTCTGCAGCAGCAAGCCCCTGTATAAATGAACCCATCTATCATATTCCAGGTTTTATACAGAAGATGAAGGTTTTCCAAAACCACCGTCTTTGCTTCTTCCATTTACAGACGATCAGAGGCTCCAATGCAACTCTTAAAGCCTACAGATGAGGGGTCCCCAGAGCCTGTCTACAAAAGCCGACACTGCTGCTCCTCGTGTAGGCACTATTGATCTGGTTAAAAACACCTCTTTCCAAATTCATCTAGTCCAGTTCCAGTTCAACCTGGAATAGGACATTCTTGTTTCAAACAAGAACATTCACTTGGGGACCTAACAAGAAAAAAGGTTTGCTCCTCTGAGATGGTGACATGCACGTGGATATTCTAGGTGCAGGCAGATCACAGATATGCAAAGTTACAATACAGAGTTACAATCTTTTTTTCAGTATATACTGCTTTCCTAATACTTCCCAATACCCACTGTACCTTCTTTCACTGCTTCTCAGCGCCAAGGTGATACTTTTAAAGAACAGCCCTTTATAACCTTAAGATTTCATTCCAGTGTAGAAATATTCACATGACATAACTGTATATGCAAAATTAGGATACTTATTTTCCCATATACAGCCAGAGGATTTGTTGCTTTGAAAGGTAATTTAGAAAGAAATCTGAGTGTAAAAGTCTTTTCACTCAGACTTTGCTTCCTATTCTATTTACAATGTTAATGTATTTCATAGAGATACTGAAGTGATGGAATATAATTATAGGTATCCATATTCAAATATGTTGGCATATGCAAGACCTTTTCCCCCTAAATTTGCTAAGTGTCATAAAATACCTCAGAAATTATAAATGGTACACTATTACCAAACCTTTCACTGGGCATAAAATTACATATAGTATACTGGATAAAGACATCTTTTTAAATATTAATACCAGTATAGCGGTATTTTGAGTGCATGGTAGCTCTGTAACAAAACCAGCAAACCCCAGAATATCAATTATCATTTCTGCTGCTCACCCAGTAGCAGTGAGGTACTTCAGACCCCCAACTTCAGAGCTCTGTTTGTTCATTACTGTTTCCTTAAGACACCCAATGAGGACTCTGGTATGGTTAGGTTGTTACAGAAAATTCAGTTTCCATCTCATGTAAGACTCTGGTATCCATACCTGCCAGCCAGACGTATCCCTAGTGTTTCCTACATCACACTTTAAAGAGCCCTATTTAACAAAATCTATAACCTAACCCCAGGCATTTCCAATGGAAATGCTTTTTGCGTTAATTAACAGGAAAAAAGAACGCCGTGTGTGCATGCGTTCCATTAACATATTTTTCTTTTCCTAATCAGGAAAGGGTATTAAAAATTTACTGAAGCCTGAATGGTGGCAGGGGGAGTTAATGTAGCTGGGTAACTTCATCCTTGCCACAAAATTTTGACCATTTTAATTCTGAATGCACTTTTTTTCAGATATACAGTTCCTATAACCACTGGAAGTGATTGCCTTAAAAACATAGAGAAGTTCTGTATAGGGCTACCATATAAACAAGAGCTGAAGGCACACACGTTGTGGTAATCAGCAACCAAACAGACAATCAATACTAAATAAATAAGACTATAAGAGAAAACTTATACTAAAGGCAAGCATCAGTAATGTAAAACATATGAGGCTACACATGCCTACAAATGCACATATAAATATATATCATTGCATATTTACACACACACATATATGTCGGTATGCTAAGCACACCTTTTTATTGTGATCAATAGTTATATTTGCATTTTACAGTCATAAACTTTCAGTAATACTTGGGGTGATTTTGAAAATGAATTTTTTTACCATCAGTTGCTAAAAAATATGAATCCCTGTAGAAAATATTCCTATTTTAATAGTTGCTTTAGTATCTCTATTGTACTACTCACATGCCTGTGTTTTTTCTTTCCAAAGTATAATCATAGGAACAAATGTTATGGTCAAATTTGGTATTTATTACTGATCATCAGGCCAAATTCTGCCACTGAGTGAACTGAGCAATGTCAGTGAACAGAGGTGCTGCGGCTTGGCGATGGTTTAGCTGTAATCAAAATTGATTCCCAGCCTTTCAGAGTAAAATGCATTGTGGTGCTACATTGATACTGGGCATGGCCTTTTTACAGAACTCACTGAGCTGTAAATTATATGTTCTGTCATGGTGCCTCCCCAGACAATATGTGCACAGCCATTTTGTCTGAGAACAGTTATTAAAAACCTCCAACTCCATTTGGCATGTTCCATTGTGTGAAGTTATTGGGAACTCCAAAGGCCACTGGTCCTGCTGCCACTCTGCAGGGCATATTTCATCCCTGCACTCATGCACAGCTAGACGGAGGCAAACTCTTGAGGTCGTTGATTATCACACAAATCAACCCGGGTAGAGGTCTGTGTTTTACACTGCTGGGAAGCTTGGAAACATCCATTCTTTAATGTAATCAGAGCTGAAAATATGTTTCAAAAACATGCTTCTTCATATGCTAGGAATTATGTGTTTGTGGGTGAACAGAAGAGGTGAACCACAAAGGTTGCTGAGAATGGCATTACACTGAGCACAAAGGTGGGAGAATTTGCTTCCCTGGCTGCTGACCCACAGGATCTCCGCTTGCCCGTAAAGAAGATGGAAAGCGCTGCTGTCCGGCTGTGTTGAGCGCTCCCCGACTAATTGCCTCATTCCAAAACGGGCAGCCAAAGTTAATTGCCAAAAGAGTGCAGCAGCCTGCTTCTGAGGAGAAAATAAATATACCCTGCTATTTACAAATGGTTCTTGTGGTCACCATGCAGAACCCCTGAAAAGCTGTCCTGGAAGAAGTCATCTTACACAAACATCTGCCCTAGGAGCCCATCTGTGGCATCTATTCCAAGGGGACCGGGTAGACACAGATCTGTTAAGATCTCTAACAAGGTCTTCTACAGCCTTCTCAGGAGCTGATGACACTGCTCACTCACCACTAACATTAGAAAATTTTCTTCCTAACCTGAATGTCCCTACCGATATCAATTTCTGTTATTTCTTGCCATAGCTGTTACGAACCTGGAGAATGGATCAACCCTTTAAAGTTTTTGAGGACAAATATCATGTCTTTTCTCAAGCTCTTCTTCTCCAGACTAATTAACTCAAATTTATTCGGTCTCTCTTCATAGCTCATGTTTGTTTTTCTCCAAAACCTCCTGTCACTCTGCAACATTTTTGATGCACAGCCCCAAAAGGGAAGGCAGAAATTCCTCTGTGGCTTTGTCAATGATGAGAAAGGTAGCGGGTTACTTCACATGTCTTGTGAGCTAACTTCTGTTCACATGTCTTGGTGTACACAGCATGTGCGTTCTTCATGACAGCATGCCATCATTGTGCCACTACAAGCCCAGATGATCTTCCCTAGGGATGCTACCCAGCCGGTCATTCCTCATTCGCTACATGTATCATCGACTATTTCTGCTGAAGTGCCTTCAATGTACCCAGATTGAAATGATGTCTTTGCGGGGAAAGTACTCAGAGTTGTCAAGACTGTTTTGAATTTAATCCTGCCCTCCCATTGTACTTGCAAACCTTTTCAGCTTTATATGAGCTGCTAATTTAATAGCACACTACTTCATTATCCTGGCTAATGAAAATATGAAATGTTACTAGGTCCAAGAAAGACCTCATTTTGTACATCCTTCTGCTTAGGGAGCGAGCCACTCACAATTGTTCTTTGAACAAGGCCACCCACCAGTTTTGTCCTGCCCTGTAGAAGCTTAATCAATGTCACATATCTCTGAGGCATTAGATGAGTGCTGAGGTGCTGCCAAAAGTCTTACTAAAGTCCAGCTGTAACATCTACTACTTTGTCTGTATCTACATTTGTCTGTATCAGCAAAGAAAATCAGATTGATCTGATACTTTCTTCTTGGTAAATCCAGTGAGGCTCTTATGTGTATTTACTTTTGAAAGGTGTTTTTATAAGGTTTTATTAACTATTACAGGATTTTTCTAGGCATTGATGTTTAACTGACTTATCTACAATTCCCCAGATTTCCTTTCTTCACCATGTTACAGAGAGATGAATACAGTAGTTCCCTCCTGTCTTTCAGTGTCTCCCCTGCTTTCCGAGTTCTCCAAGGCAGTTTCCATCTTTCCTGAGTTTGCTTCATATACTTATGGATGAAGTCACCCTTGTTAGAGAACAGGACAATTTGCAAAGACCCTTTAAGGGCTGGCTCTGTTGTAATTCAAGGCGGTGGGAGATGTGGAATAAAATCTTTAAAAAATTATCAGAAACAGTAGAAAAATCAGGAACATGATTTTAGTTAGGTATGATGACCCATTAACACCAGTGTCAGCAGTTACCAGTGTTACTGTACTTGTCTTTGGATACCTTAACATTAACTTAAGTAAAACTTTGCTTGCCCTTTGAAATGGGCAGTATTTTCCTCATTCAACAGACAGGGGAAGTCACAGACCTGAGTATCTGGAGGGCTCATTCATACTTAATTTTGAGAGAAAAGTACACAGCATCTTGTTCTTAGGTTGCCCTGCTGAAACAGTCAGGCTACACCTAGCAAAAAGGTTTCTAGGTCTCGTACTGAATAAATGCCTTAAGCCACACTGCCAGTCAGTAACAAGCCCAGAAGCAAAAACCAGACATAGCATCCAGCTCCCAAACCAGCACACAGAGCCAAAACTTATCATCTTTACATGAGGAAAAACAGCTTCACAGGCCTTTCCAAACATACCAAAGCCCTTTTATCAACCATAAGGAAAAAACAGACAAATATACCACATGCAAAACATGCCAGAGGCCCAGAGGAAGGGCCTGAGCTGATTTCACAGTATGCAAAAAGGGGGGCATTTTTCCAGCCTGGGGAGGCAGGAAACACTGATGGAGATGAAAGGCTGTCTGATGTTGGGAAAATTTTTCTACCGACAGGACCAAAGAAAGACCATGTATCTATTTAAGAGCAGGTTAGAGATGGTTAGGAACTGATTAGGTATACTACATCTGATCGTGTGGCTGCAAGGATTATCATCGGGTCCTTTCTCCCTCTTTTCTGTAATTCTAAAAGGCAGCAGTATCAATGTTCCCTTTTTAGGCGGGAACATTTTCTGGATGATTTATTTTTACACCAAGTCAATTATAAAAAGACTTTCCTTGAATGAAGCGGCCAAATTTTTCAAGAAAATGCAGCAAAAATGATGAGACTTTTTCTATAGTTACTGTGTTTGATTAAAACTCCTGTCTAAATGCTTTCTAAGACAATTAAGTTTGCTGTAAAACAGTCACCTTCTGTTTTAGACAAGTAACAATCTGCAAGCAGAAATGTTTTGGCCAGCCTCCCTCTATGAGCCATCCCGAATTGTCCAGCCTCCGGTGGCACCTCACCGAAAGCATACCCTCCTCTCCTCCAGCCTTGGTCCATATTGGCATATGGGTGCCTGTCCAAAATACATTTCCCAGGATGTGCTAAGGGCAGGGGAGTCCCTTGAAGCAGCCAGCTGCTTACCCAGTATGGTCAGAATATACTGGGGCAGATGGTGCGTGCCCGGAGCGTGCTGCTAGAAGGGGAACAGAAGAAGGAAGCAACCAAGTTACATTTCGCTCTCCTATCATATTGGTTCTACGTATTCCTTCAATAAGCATGATAGTCTCAGGGGAAAGGCTTAATGGAAAATGTTTGCTTGGTTTTCTTACTGAAAGAGAACCTGTTTCATGACCAGCTTTGGCTGCTAACAGCAGTCTCGATGGTGCAGGTGGTAGACACACAGCGGCAATCAGGAATGGCTATTCAATGTGCAGCCACTTCATTTCCCTCAGAAAAGAGAGGAAGATAACTTTGAAAGATTAGACACCTGACCACACATTTAACTTGCATGAAAAAGTCCATTTCTTCAAGAAAATCTCCTATGCATTTGGCAGCAGGCATTTCTCCTGTTAAAAATGCTGCCTCAGCCTAGAAGGCCAAGGCCCAGCAGAAGCTGTCATGGCTCTCTCCCAGTGCCTGCCTGGACAGAAAACTGAGCTGGCAGGGCCTGGGGCCCAGCTGCTGAAAAGAAATCAGTCTTCCCCCTACAGATGAGGCTGATCTCGGCTTAATGTCTGCTCCCAAGAGGGCTGGGCACGGAGTCAGCTGCAAGAGTGGGTGTCACCCCTGCCCCACGCCATGGCAGGGGTAACTACCAGCTCCTCTGTGCCCTCCCTGTGGCAAAAAGGGAGAGGCAGAT
>JAVJGJ010000047.1:94091810-94123501 GCA_035590215.1 Microhierax caerulescens
CAATATATATTTTTTTTTCCTCTTTTCAAAGAGATGTTTCACTGATTTGGTTCAATAATAAAAGACCTGCAGGTGAGCTGGACAGTTTCCATCAGCAAAATGGCCCTGCAGGGATAGCATCCATCATCCATAGATGAATATGCAAAGGCAGCGCAAGATGATTTTTCAAGTATTAATTAAGCAAGTCACTGGTCAGCCAGCCATGTACAGTTTTCATGCTCTATGGGGAACTCAAGCTGTATGAAAGTACTCAAAGCACCTGGAAGACTATATATCCACTAACTTAAAACAAGCAGGGGTTGAGGTTACAGTCAGTGAAGACTGCACTGACCCCACTGATAATCTGGTTTTATCCGCACAAGGCAAGCTCAGGCATGCGGTTAGCCCTTAACACTTCATCCTTCAGATCTATTGCTGAAAATTCATGGAGGGCTTATTTGCACTTGTCTTTTCACTTGCAGCAGATTTAATGCTGATGTCTGACATTGGTGGTTTAGCCTTGTATATATATATATGAGAAGATGACATGGGCAGCTGGTTTTAATTACCACTGTTGGTAGCCACCTCCCCATAAAGCAGAAACGTGTCTCTCCAAAACAGCTCTGAATTCAGAAAACCTTTCTTCCTTTTTTCTGCTTCCTTACCCTGGCTGGATACCCCCGCCCCAGATTTATCTCTCTCTGGCCTTAGACTGAGAGCTGTATCTTCTTTTTTTCTGGCCATTTCAGAAATTAGGGTATTAGAGAAAATACACAGTTAAACACAGCGGTGCTTGTTCAGACTCCTTCTGAGGGCTGTGGTAAGGTGAGCAGCTGGGGTTTGATGCATATCTGATGAGTTTATTCATCCCAGAAGAGACCTGAACCTGGAGAAGGCAGGCACGACTCCTGCCTTCACAACGAGGAATGGCCCCAGGAGAATCAAAACCAATGGCACAAGGACCATCGAACTGTAAGCAAGGGAGAAGGCAGGCACCGCATCACATTTTTTCCCCACTCAAGCTGTGCCCTGAACACAGGATATTTCCACCTGCTCTCCAGCCCCTCTGCACACGTTGGAGTCATTAAATCATCCATCAAGATACCATCCTTTGTGTGCGGTGGGATGGCTGCTTGCCTGCCTGCCTCCCTCACTCATTATTGGCCTTCTGCGGTCCTTTTCAGCCAATTCAATGAAATATAAATAGCATTTCAGATAAATGCTCACTCTCTTATAATACCTTTCTACGTCTTTCCGCTCTCAGTCTGGATGCATAAATGAGAGCTGTAATATCTTTCAATGAGTTACTGAATCCTTTTTGAACCCTGATATATGCTCAGTACAAGATTTATTAAATATGAAGGGTATAGGCATACACATTAGCAAAGTCTAGCCAACTAAATTGTTCAGACAAAATGAGCAGGCAATCTTCTGCCTTGCAAATCAATCTGTCTTCCACGATAAAGTGCTCCAAGACTGCTGATGCTGGACCCATCTCCTTTCTCTGCAAAGATATGTCCACAGCCACAAAGACATGGTTCAATCTTTCCTGACCCTTTTTCTCTCTCTCGTTCTTCCCACCCCCCCACCCCCACCCCCCCCAAAGCTGCTGGACAGCACAGCAGGGATTCTCTTATCTTTCCTTTGCCTAAATAATGTAGGGTGAACCACAGAACCAGCTGATAGATAGTAAAAGGAGGACTCAGGAATGTTACCTGGGGTTTTACTGAAGCATGACACAGAAGTAGTATCTCCCCTGTCTTCCTGGCTTAAAAAATAAATTAACACTGGAGTACTTGTGGATTTTGTCTCCTGGTTACTCGTTCACCACCATTCATCATTTAGACTCAGCATTTATGCATATTTAAAGCAACCAACATCAATTAACAACAAAGCTTGAGGGTGTTAAGTAACCTCCAATAAAACTTCTTCCTAGCCTCATTGGAGTAATTTCTCAAAATGAAAATACCTGAGTAAACATCTTGGTCTAATGTTATGCCCAGAATATAATAAAATGGGGACTGAGTGACTTTCACCCTCTGAACTTCATCACCCGAAGGAAAAGGGAGCCCATCCATTGCTCCTGGAAGGATGAGTAAGTGGAAATGCATTTTGGGGACCAAACAAAGCAGCTCTTTCAGTCTCACAAAAAAGGGGACAGACAGACACCCCCCCAGCAACAACTCTGTCACTGTTCGCTAAATTTCCATCACATAAAGCCAAGGAAGAAAACAGGTATGTTACAGAGATCTCCAGGCCCTGAACTGAACATAAACCAGCAGCCACATCTAGCAGTGATCAGATGCCAAGAAATATTTTTCAGGAATCAGAAATGATAAAAATTACATAGCTGGATATGCCCAAATCTATTCCATGCATATAGCGGACATCTCTATTTGCAGTCTATGGGTGCGCTTCTCTCTGTGCAGCGGCGGTGCTGCAGATCCCCCGCGGGGAGCCTCAACACTCTTGCCTCCGAGCAATACAGCCGCAGCAGTGCTGGTAGAAGTCCAGGTAAAAGATAATGTGCAAGATGGGGAATTTAATTTTGTGTTCATATTTGTAGGAGCTGGGCAGGCAGTAGACTAAAGTTTGTTTTGGGCTGGGGCAGAAGTGGAGCACAGCACATCGGCAGCTGTGCCATCAGCGTGGCGGTGGTTAACACCGAAAGGGGTAAGCCCCTCGCTGCAATAAACTAAGTTAGTTGTGCAGCTATCTGGTGATCTGCATATCTAGGTCTCACTGGTGTTTTTCTTCTTCTACCCAAGCCTTTCCCCTTTTCACCCTCTGTAGTCTTCTGTAGCCAAATTCCTGCCTCGAGTCTAAGCCTCATGCCCCAAAGCTCTGATGTAGAAACCATGAAAGCTGGTTAAGAAACTTTAGTGACTTCATGGGGCAAGTTCCTGGGCACTTCGTGATGAGGAAGTGAGGAGAGGTAGGAAAGAGACAGAGCATCATGTTCCTGCCCGAAAGTGACCATCTGGGTTTGGGTGTCTCAGTGTTTGATTCTCTGATCCCCTTCAGACAGCTGGGTTTTGGCAAATGCTTAGTGCTGACCTTCTAAAAATCAAATCCTGATGAAGCCTTTCAAGATGAGCAGCCAAAACCCAGAAGCATCCCTGTGGCAAAAGTTGTATACAGAGATTAGGAACTGGATGCCAAATAGATAAAGGAAAGTTGCCCAATCTTTTTTAGGATATGCAAAGAAACCATTTCTTTACCCTGAAGCTGGTGTCATTTGCAGCCCTTCAAAATGAGAGAACACTTGCCCTAGATGTATTTGGTGCATCACGCTATTTTAGGCAATAATTTATGATGCAAAATTCATAATTCATGTGTCTACATCATTCCTTTGCTTTCCTACTGCATCCAGCAGTTTCTTTTGATGACTAGCAAAAATAACTACAGTCACCACAGATGAAGATAAGCTGTAACTTTTATCTAAAACTCTCTTCCTATATTTATCAGGTGACTGCTTGTGCTTTCAGAGAGGTGACCCGATCCTGTTCCTGCCAAGAATGCCGGCTGCTCCCTAAGCTCCCAAGCACCTACTCTGCCTGTGCATAGCTCCCAGAACAGCATCCTCAGTGCTCCCCTGCATCCCTGAGGAGGATCTACCTCACTAAAGGGCTCCCCTAGCACAGTGGGTTTGTTTGCTGCAGAGGATGTTAAACATTTCTACGTGGGATGCAGGAGGGATGATGCTCTGGACATGGTGGATGCTCAGCTTCTCCACATTTAGCTGTAGGTCTCAGGAGAGCATCAGGAGATGAAGTCCCGAGGTGTATTCCCTTGCCCTAAAGGTGCAGGCTGTCTGGCGTGTCTCCTACCCACTGCTGTCGAGCTGCTGCTCAGACTCACTGAACATGGTTTCCACTCCCCCCAGTGCAGCTGGTGAGCAAGCAGGCCATAGGAAAGTGCGATGATGCGCCAGGAAGGCTCACCTTGGAGATCATGGGAGATTACGGTACCCAGGTGGACATGAATCATTCCCTTCCTCTCAGCAAGATAAAGCAGAACACGCTGTGAATATGGGCTGCCTGAAGTGCTGGTTTGCATTTTCAATAGGAAGGATAGCCAACAAGTTTTCCAGCTGTATCTCCAACAAAAAATCTGTCAAATTTTAAAGCACTGAATTGTCAAGATACCTTGAAGCAAGACCTCGGTAACTAAAACCTGACTTGCTAATTGCCAATGCTTACGAAGTAAACGTGTTCCATTCTTACCTTTACGTTGGAGTTTGCCCCCTTGGCATGGAGTGGTCACTCAGATGGTAACGTTTGACCTTCAGTGTATGACTGGTGGGTCCTCAGCCTTTTCCGTGGTGCTGACAGCCTCTCCCCACTGACTGTCCGTGGGCACCTACCTTCAGATCTTCCCCTCGCACCGCAGCTCCCTCCTAAGGCTTTCTGAGGGAGACAAACCTCCCCAACAGAAGCCTGTCGTGGTATTTGCCCTGATGGTTCCGTTTCCATAGGTACATCAGTACATCGGTAGCCAAGGCTTCCATCATTTCTTAAAGCTGCTCACTTCTGCACTGGGACTTAGCACAGAGCAATACCGCCGTGACATGGATATGTGCTTCCATCCATCTCAGAGATGGGCAGTGGGACAGGCGGAATTACTGGTTTTGCTGAAGGAACACTCCACATGTACACATGTGTGCGCGTACGCTGGATACATCCTGTGACAAGAGACTCCTGGAAAGACATTTCTTCTGTCATATTTACAGGGAAAGAAAAAAAAAAAAAAACAGGAAGCAAATTCTTTTTCCCCTCGACTAAAGAAAAAAGATGTTATCTGTTAGTTTATCTCTGCAATAGCTAATTCAAGGGCTTTCATGGGTATTTTTTGGCATCTCTGCAACAGAAGAGGAAGGAAAGATTCAATATATATTCAAAAAGGAGAATTAATCTCGGAATGCTTTACTGTGCATTTCAAGGAATAAGTCTTCAATTTGAGGGGCTTGACAGGACTGGTCTCCCTCAATTTTGATAGTTAATTTTGGTGCTAATAAGTAAAAATAATTTTCATGGCTGTTTGTACTTCTATCTATCATCTTACACACTAGATGACAGACAAATATGAATACATGTGTGCTTACCTCAGGCACTGTCCTGAGGAGTGCAAAGGGCACTTTGCTCTCCATCCCAGAGCACAGTGGTCATGGCAGAGATCTGTGGCTCTGGGTCATGGCACTGAGAAGCATGGGACCAGTTTCTCCAGTAAATGTCTTTGCCAGTGTTTGCTGGGCTTACTCATGAGCTGCCTGGGCAGGATCATGACCCTGGGTGGAAAGGGCAGGATGCAGCCATCCCTGCAGGGAAACCGTGGGTGCAGGGGTGGAGGGACCCTGCCTGGACATGGGCTCATGCCCACCGGCAGCGGAGAGGTTAAGCAGCAGAACAAGCCCTGGAGCTGCAATCTCAGCAGGACAAGGGCTTATTGTTACCATTCATTTTAAAATATTGCCCAATTGTTTGGGTACCTTATTTCTTTGGTGATTCAGCTGTGAGTGGGAAAGGTGCTGTGGCCCATTGAATGGCCTATCCATCACGCCTACTGGTCTCACCATCCAGGGAGGGCAGGGATCTCGGTTGCTGGGCCCACTTGTGTTTCCACTGATCGGCCCCTCAGCTTCCCAGGTATAACCCAGCGCTGTGATACTGCCTGTAGAGAGGAATGAGAACACAATGTCAGCTCCCATCCGTGTAGCGGTCATGCACACACTTGCTAGGGCTGTCCCTGGGATGAATCGTTTCCTGAATTAGAAGCAGGTTGGTGACTGCAGCAGGTCTGGGGACAGTCCAGGCTGAAAGAGCAGTTGGTTGGGACCAGCTCAAGCCTTTGCCAAAAGGCAACATCTCTGCCTCCCCTGGAGAGGAGAATTCACCCTTTGCATCCTCAGGCAGCGAAATCCCTTGTTCCTCCTGATACCATTTTCTCCAATCTTCTTCCAGACCATGCTGTCACCCACGGACGAAACCAAGCCTGCAGCCGTCCCTAGAAGGTGAATTTTGGCTGAGCTGAACCTGCAGCATTGGTGAGCAACAAACGTCATGTATTAACTGCACTGGGGAAAACTACCAGAGGCTTCCCAAATACCCCTGCTGCTTATCTTGCAGCATAAGATCCAGTAATTCTCCTCTGCTGCGGATTTGGAGAGCTGTGTGCCTCGCCAAAGTCAGCTCATGCCCTGCAGGATCAGGCTCTAGACTGCATATAAATCAGTTACAGCTGCTTGAATTAAGAGAATTAATTAATAAGACCTTCCCATCCCCTGGAGGTTCAGACCACAATGAGGCAGGTAGGGTACAGGCCAACACGAAACACTATTAATCCTGCATTTGTCCCAAGTGTGACAGACTGCTGGGAGCTATTCTTCGTGCTCATACTAGGGGGAATTGCTGGGACCTTATTGTCTCTGTTTGCAGTGAAAGGTTTGTGCAAGACATTACGTTTCCCGATGCCATCGCTCAATCTCAGGATCCTCTGCATGAGTTATTCAGCAGCCGTCACTCCAGTCCTGCACACCTGTTTTATCATCCTCACATCCACCTCTATCTTTCAGAGATGAATATTTATTATCTTTGCTGCAACAGTAGAATCAAATCATCTGTTACTTAACTAATGCAGTTCCTTTCTTGAAGATAAGCATACCTATCTCCCAAAAAGATAAGCATACCTATCTCCCAAAAACTTCTGTTTTTCATTCCAGGATATTTCAGGAGTAAATTAGAGCCTGGCTCAAATCCTCACCACATCAGTAAAGGAAACAGAATTTAACATCTTCAGCTGGGGTATGGCCATCCTTATACTTCCTAGAAGAAACAATACTCTGCACTTCTGGCTCACCTTAGGCCATGCTGCCTTAGGGCTATGACTTCATTCAAGTGCAAAACGGGGGAGGTTTTCTTTGCCTTTACTGTTCAGGGTGTGCTGGAGGAAGGCGCCGCGCTACCAGACTGGCTGGGAGACAGGGATGGCTGCCCACAGGAGCCTGCATCAGCAGCTTCAGAAACTGCGCAAGTGTAAAGAAGGCTGATGGAAACAGGCCTTCACTAACACGTTCAGGGGTCTGGAAAATGCCTTTTTTAATGCACTAATGTGTCAGCAAGAGAAGTCCATTAACAAACGGGGAGCACCTACAAGTTCTCACCTCACCATACTATAATTTTTTTTGTTTTCCAATATATGGTATAAAAATGTGTTCCTACAGTGTCTTGGGTGCCGGTATGCCATTAGTAAGGCAAGATGGTCTCAGCAGTGCTAAGCTACTAATTTCCATCAGGAACCTGGTCAGCCAGGCAGTTATAGGCATGCCTGCCTCCTCAGCACAGCGTGGGAAGCACAGCTTCCCCACACCCAGCGATGCCGGGGCGCAAAGGGCTCCAGACCCAGCATGGGGTGTGCGGAGCTGGCACACCACAGGGATGCTGACAGCAGCAGAAACCCTTTGCTCCCCTCCAAATGACTTTCCTAGGCAGCAGCCCCACCCGGCAGCATAAGCAGGGAGCCACCAGGTGCCTGGAGATGGCTCCCACAAAGCAAAGCCATTTTTCCAGCCCTTGTGGGGGAATTGGCATGTTGGACAGATGGTACAAAGCCACTTGAACTGCCTCCTCTGGAGCACCCCTCCAGCAAGGCACGGTGCTAAATCATCTCTCAGTGCCTCTGCTTAGGCAGGGATCAGTTTTAAAGGGCCCTGCAGTGCTGTTATATTGGTGCCCCACTCAGTCCTGCAAAACTCAGCACCAAGGGTCTACCCAGCCTCATCACAACGTCAGAGGGAAGCAATCCTCTGCTACACCTCCTGCCATCTCAACAGGCTTGCTCCTCATTGTCTAAACCTCCGGGAAACCACACTGTGGAAAGCACTAGAAAACTGCAGGCAGCAATTCCCCGCTAGCAAGGGCTTGCCTGGCATGGCAGGTGCTTGATGCCCATCCTGGGGTGGATGGGACATCTCGCAGGGCTGTCGAGCAAAGGTTAGTGCTCAGGTCCAGGCTGACCACAGCAGCACTGTTTTGATTTCTTTGTTCTGCATGTTTGTTCCACAACACACTTCTTTTTCCAGCCAGGGTGATCTGAATGAATACTTGCCAGTCACTCAGCTAATTAGCTTAATTCAGGAACCTGTCTACAGAAGTCCATTGCTGAGAAGCCAGCCTCCTGAAGTCTGAGAATTTAAAAGTGACTCAGGTTTGATTAAAATTAATGCAAACCAATGAAAGCAATTGCTACTTGCTTTTTATCCACCTCCCCCCTGCCACCCAAGTACAGTTTTGATTCATGGCTGCAGCCAGTCCTTCATATGCCACAAAAGCTGGGGTCTTGGAGGGCAGTTTTCACCAAATCAGCTTGCCAGAAATGTGCTTGGGGGAATACTGCAATCCATTCTGCGTGTGTTACTGTTGATGGGCTTGGCACACGTACCTTTTTACAGCAAGTCAGCTGTACAGCCAGGCAGGATGGTCTTCCTCAGGCCATGCAGGTTTGGTGATGGAGGTTCAGGGGCTGTGCAAACGCCAGAATTTCTGGTCAGAGGGAGGCTATTCAGACTGCTGCAGGTTGGCTTCTTTTCTGGGAGATGGGAGGAAAGCCCCACAATTTCTAATAGAAAGTAAAAAACAAAACACCCCCCCAAACAAAATAAAATTAAAAAAAAAATCACATTTTGTTTCAGTTACAATTTCTTACGGCACTTCAATTCTTAGAACTAAGAAAAAAAAAGGGCCCTGAAACACTGATTCTTTTCAGAAGGAGAACTGGGACCCATAGCAGCCCAAAAGCCATCTGAGCAGCAAGTTTCAGCCACTTTAGCTTCTTGGTTTCCCTTCCTAAACCAACGATTCAGCTAAATTCACACTGTGTATGTGTTAATTTTCCTTCAGTGACATTTTCCGACGGAGCCACCACCACTTTCCTGGGTAGCTCAGCATCACGCCAGCGCTGCCCTCCCCTTGCCCCTCGGCCGGGTGCAGCACCCACACGGGCACCACGCACTTCTTCCAGCGGATTCAAGGTGATGAAAACGCAGTGATGCAGCACACCCATGCCAACAGGGCACTTCCACAAGGCGTAATAACTGTGGTTAAAAATAGTAACAAAAATCTAAAATAAGGCCTTAGAAAGGCTGCTTTGTCTTGCACAATACTTGGGTTTTTTTCCTGGTTTCCCACTGTCCTGCACACACAGCTCAGCAAGTTGGTGCTGATGTCTGCTCTTCGGTATTACCCTCAATTCATCGTTGTGCCTGAGCACGGCTGCAGGTGTAAGGTATTTCCGACGGTGAGGTTGGCTGCTCATTCATACTGCCCTGATTTCCTTCCCCCACGTCTTCCCCCACGCAGCCCCGCTAACCTGCCAGCCTCCGTCAGGGTGCTCCCAGCTCCTCCACCCCCTCTCACCTCGATGCTGCCTGCTGGAGCACTCGGCACTGCCAAGCTGCAAACGTGCCAGTTTCAGCCCGGCTTTCTGGGGAAATGGATGCGATGCACTTGTACCCCGCGTGTGCATGCGTGCGCTTGGGTGCCTGCACCCACCTGTGAGTGTCAGACTGGATATGAAGTTGAAGGCTTGGAAGCGCTGAGCTCTTACAGGTTTTATGAAGATCGCTGTGGAGGACTTGGTAAAGGTCCTCGGTGAAGGAAAAGCTTGGGCTGAAAACAACCTTATCAGATGCTGGAGAAGCCATCCACAAGCCAGGCCATTTTAATGCCTTATCCTTGTTTTCCATGCACCTTGAACTGTACTGGAAACGAGAGAACCAAGTGCATGAGGTGGGTGTTTATGTGAAAGCAGGCTTGGCCACGTTGCACTTTGACTATTTGGAACAGATGAAATAGTGGATAGATGTAAGGTATCACTGCACCTGCCTTAGGCCAGGGACCGAAAGGGGGAACCCAGGGCTTTGAAAAACGCCGGAGGCTGACAGAGGGTATCGTGAGTTAAGCAATATGTGCAGAGCAACCAGCGCGGGTGAAAAACAGACAAAATAATCCTACTGGCGCTCTTTAAATGTCATACTCCTGGCAGAAAAACCTTTCACGTTTTCCTGCTTGCATCTCCACGCTTTTCAAATGCACCAGGCTTCTGCTGCTCGGGGGAAAAGAGGGAGCTGTGCTCTGGGAAAACCCTGTGGATGAGCCATTTTCCTCCGGGAAATATGTAAGCAGTCAGTAGCTGTGCGCAACACGCTGTGCCCGCACCCTCGGTGTCCGCATTTAAAGCTTTTATGGAAAACTTGGATTTTTTTTTGAAGTCTGGCAGGTTTCTACATTACTTTTCCTGACTTCTTCAAAAACTACCCTGAGAGCACAAACTCCCTGCTAATTGGCAGGGAACGAAGTCCCGCAGGCTCAGCCTCCCACGTGCGTGCAGCCTGCTGGTGGGACGGCAAAGATCTCCAGGGTGCCTTTGCCCCTTGGGGTGGTGAGTAGGAAGGGGATGTTAAATCTGAGGCATTTCAAGAGAAACTGAGAGGACACAGACACACCTCATGAAAAAAACCCGCTGCCTCTTACTAAACAGAAGACAACCGGCCTCCCTCCCCCTCATGACAACCCAGAGGAATCCCAAAACATAACCAGTTTAGGCTGAACACCGTGTTGCCAACAAGATTAAAATTAGACTCATGAGGTTTCATCAAGGGAGAGTTTAACTGTGGTGCTCAATCAGGCTGCAAAATCCTCTAATGACAATTGAAATAAAGTCATTCAAGACACATCCTTACGTGTCACAGGAAAGAAAGCCTGCCCTTGGTTGCATCCTTCGGCAAAATTACATTAGGTTGTCTCTTTTCTCTCCCACCTTCTACAGGTACTGCTGTCCTGTGGCCATACCCTCCCTAGGCTGAACTACAGGGCCAGCATCCCGCTTGGAACAGGCGGCACTGGGTTCCTCAGCTTTGTGACTGTCCCAGAGGAAATGTTCTATGAATAAGAGGCAAAGAGGATGACAAAGGGTTTGGGTGAGTGCCCCAACATGAGACTTGTTTGGCTCTTCCAAGACAGTATAAACCCACAACATCTACTGTTCTCCATATAGCACCTCCAGTGAGGTGGCTACAGTAAAGCTGAGAAATTCTCTGTTGAAAAAAACACATAAATTCAGAAAATTCTACTTTCAATAGCAACCTCTCCACTTGGACAAGGGTGGCTAATAAAATGTTTCTTTCGCCCTACATGTGTCCCTGAAAGCTAAGCATCACCAGACCAGCTCTGCTTTTCAGAGACCTTCAAGGCCTCCCAGCTAGAAGTGAAAATAAAACACAAATACGTTACTAAGTGAGTTTGAACCAGTCTCCAGTTCTTTTTAATCTTGCCCCCACGAGGCTGCTGCAGGATGGCACTCCCTGAATCAGCACTTTGAAATCACCTTGCTATAAAAGTTCACGGCTCTTCCAACATACATTTTATACCTGGTCCTGCCCTAACAAACTTGTGCTTTTGACGCCACACTCCTCTCAAGTTTCATCCTGGATTCATACAGAAAAGGTTCCCAGTTCAATCCTTTTACCTCTGTAAGTCCCAAAGATGCGTGAAGCAGCTGGAGTGATGCTGAGTATCAGTCCGGCATCGTATTCTGCCTCCTGAAGTAACTGGCGATACCCAATCCAATTACACATCAGGCAGAAAAGTCATTGCTTGCATCACCTCCCAGAATGCAGCAAAAACTCAGTGCCAGGTAAAATCGCCTTTCTGCTCACCTTTCTGATCCAGCTATGTCCACAAGCACCCATCTAAATTTAGGTGCCTGCTTACCAAACTGAAATCAAGCCTCTTTTGCTGTATGGGTAAGTGCTTTGTTAATCAGAGAACTTGTGTAAGACATGTCGATGTTTAATATTCAAATATAATTACAATTTAGGGAGGGAGCGAACACTGCGTGAGCCTCATCCTGATTTAGCAAGCTCTGGGGAAAGCAATGACAGCTCAGCCAGTGGAAAGTGACAAAAACTCTGTCCGACGATTGTCTTTCAGAGTTTGCAGGGATTTTACCTACAGCAGCACGCAGAGGTTCTGGAGCGGTGTCTGAAGGGAAATCCGTTTCACTTCCAGCTCCTTGATGCTGCTGTAAGGCGAAGGGCGTTTTTCTTATGTCAGATGCTTAGTATTCCAGGCCTGCTTCTGACAGCTAAGATATCCCCAGGTCAGTGAGGACTGGATTTAAGAGCTAGATTTATTTTTTTTTTAACCTCTCAGGAAGAAAGAAACAAGAAAGGAGTAAAATCTCACATTCACCTTATTATGCTCCTTAGATGAATGACTCTCACATGACAGTGAAGCTAATGGCATTTACTTGTCAGTGCAGCAGCAGCAACAAAGAAGAGAAAGGGGAGGGTGGGGTATGGCAGTACGAGAGGAGTGTCCTCCTACTCCCAACATCTTCCATTGCTGGTTATTGCTCAAAATTAACAACTTGCACCACTGGAAGAGCTGGACGCATCACAGCCACCTCTGACCATTGCAGTCCAATGTAATGACAACCACAAAGCAGACTGGCCATCAGGGGCGTTTTATGCCCATACCCCTCTCTCTGTGTCTTCCCCTGCCAGGAGAAGGGTTAATTTCTCCTGCCTTTCATCCCTCCCTCTTCTCAGAGCTGTTCAGTGGCTGGAGCCTTGTGATTGCAGCTGGTGGGCTACCGGGCTGCTGTGGGCACGGGGCTCCCTCTCAGCTCAGCCATCTGCCAGAGAAGACAGTGCTTTGTTCTGGGCAGTGGATCCCGCTATATTTCCAAACAAGCCTTCACATTCCCATCCACATGTGAAACATCTGCATTACCAGGGACAACTGACGGGGAAAGAAACATCAGTAAACAAGCACCCTGGGCAAGCAAAATGCAATCCTGGGTAGGGCATGAAGACACGAGAGGATTTTGCAAATAAAGTAATCAGGATCTTGCACAGTCATTTTGCAACCCAAGAGAGTCATCACCTACTTGTCTCTTTGCAAGGGAATGTTCTTCCTCCCCGCAGGTTGTAAGGTTTAATAGAAAGAGTTCTCCATACTGAAAAAGGAATTGCTTCTGAAAAGCAGTAATGAAAGCCCAGAAAGCGCAAGCTTTTTCTCCAACATACAGCTTGCTTTTGTGCAGGATTAGTTAGCACTGCTGCTTTTCTCCTTGTCCTTACAAGCAGGACAAGCAGCTGACTTAAGAAGACACATACCTTTCTTGATTCAAGTTTTCTGGCACAAGAATATATTCACTTTCAAAAGCAAAGTCATTTCAAAAACAGGAGCTAAAATTAGACTCTTTTTTTTTTTTTTTTTTTGTTCTCTCTCCCCTTCATGGCTTTTACAAGCAATTACCCACTTAATGTTTTGAAATTATACAAGAAACTTCAATAGCGATTTTTTTTCTTGCTTGCAACTCCTTGATTGTAAAGCCTTAAAAGCTTTTCCGGAACACACAACAGCATGAGCAAATGAATTTGCCATTTTCATTCTCTTTTTTTTTAAATGAATGGGAAGCAGCAGGATACTTGTTCATCAAGCATTTTTTTTCTGATTTCATAATGGTGAAGTGAGCCTGTATGACAGTTCTAGAAACTGAAGGCAGGATTCTCGTTTGCACCACGGCCCTTCGCATTGCTGTGGGAGCGCTTTTAAAATAGCTGCACGGGCTATTGTGCCAACGCATCTCTCGAGCCTCTTCTTTCTTATGGCAGGGTGGGACACGTGGGGGGAGACAAATTTAGCATGCCTGCTCACGTGACCATCCCACACGATGCACAACCCATCCAAAGAGCCGGGCCACGCAAGGAGCTGGGGCTGCAGGCAGCGGTGAGCTAGAGCCAGGCAGCAGCGCCACGGCATCCCTCCAGCCCCGGACCCCGCTCAGGCTGCGGCCACCGAGGAGCCCCAGGGCAGGGGACAGGCTGCTGGGCTGTGTCACCTGCCAGCACGAGGCCTGAGGGATGTAAGGAGTGAGCCAGCTGCCAGCAATCCACGCTCAAAAACCTCTTGCTGCCCCAGTGGTGTCGATGTGCCTCGTTGTACCATGGGTGGGTGGGAGGTCTTGGTAAGAACAGGGCTGGGCTGCCAGCACTTCCCCCACTGCCTCCCCTGGGCTCTCCGTGTGCGATCTGGGGCACTCACCTTAGTGGGGGAGGCAAGGCTAACCTTTCCCTCCTGCTCAAGTCGTCCCCCGGAGGAGGGGGTTGGTTTGCTGCTTTCTGATCGCCACAGATGCCTACCTGCTAAGATCCCGGCATCCGATTGCCACTGAGCTGGCAGCGTTTGGCTCTTACCACTTGGGACTAAAAGGTGTTTCTTTTGCAACGAGCAACACCCACCTGAAGCACCAGCTCTGCAGTCTGTAAATAAAAAGCAAAGGTTATGCACAGCCAAGCCACCCAGCTGGGTCAGGGAGATTAATCAAACAACTTAGATTGTTCTGCTCCGAGACTCACTTCACGCAGACACGAAGCAGCATTAAAGGAAACTTGTTCCTACCTCCACCCCCCGCCCCTGGGACCCCTCAAAAATCCTCTGTGGTAGGCAGTGCCTCCACTTCCACTCATTCCTGACCGTGACTACCTTTGCTATAGTCTGACAAGGCTCTGGAGAATAAAACATCTCAAACTCCCACATCCCACGTCGCACATCCCCGTTCTCACTCAGACTGAATCTTCCCTCAGGCCAGAGGCCACGGTAACTTCCTACTCCAGCGTTTAACTCGGAGGCTTTTTTCCCCCCTTATTTTACCATCCATTACCACCTACACCAACCCACGCCTATCTGTTAGAGATAGGCATTCCTAAAATACTGCAGACACAGCTTCAGGGAGGCACTGCCCTCAGGACCCTCATGCTTGAATTCATACAACATTCTCCTCGTCCTCCTTCTGGCTGCACCTGCAGGACATCGTTTCTCTTCTCACCTGGTGTGAGGTCCGCCAGGATGTTTGTTTGCCCCATGGCTGGCTGGCTGGAGCAAAGGTCACCTCAGTTGAGGTCTTTTGCATCTGTCTAAACTGAACCACTCTCCAGGCTTCTCACTAGCACAAGCTCCGATAAAACCCCTTCACAGTCTTTGTCAGCCGACCTGAGTAGGAGAGGAACTGGGACAAACCAACATCTGTCCTCAGCATGTGCACAGCTGGGAGGGAGGAAAAGGGCTGGCGGGTTCCTGTAGATCTAGACCCAGCACTTATGGAGGAAGAGATACTGAACTTGGTGAAATACCTAGAAGAATATGAGGAGGGAGGGAATCCATCTTGCAAAGCCCAAATTTCCCCAGTACCCACCTGCTGCAGCCAGAAACACTCTCAACGGAGGAAACAGAAACACAGGAAGACATTTACTCCAACAAACACGGTAAAGGCAGCGGCAGTTAAAGGAACTGGCCGTGAGCACATCGGCGTGCTGTGATCCCGGATTTCACAAAGGGTCCTTCTCATGGGACAGCTCACGTACGATATATCTTACCCTGGTCACCACAAACAAACAAGCGAACAAGCAAAGTTCCACCTTTCCCTCTCCCCTTCCTACCAAACACTTCAGAACTGCTAAGAACCACAAAGAATAAAAGACAACTTCAGAAGAAAAACAAAGTTCCAAGAATCATCACAACTCAGATTTTTATTCAACAGTGAAATTGAAGGGAAATATTTTTTCCCTTCAGGGCAAATGCTCCAAATGGAAATTAAGTAAAAATATTGTCCCCCAAAAGTACTCACAATGAAATTAGTTTTCATTAAATATATTTGTTTGGCAAAATAAAATAAAAAAATCAGAACCCGTACAAAAAAAATCCCTTGCAAATTTCTAACACTGTAGCTATGACAACGTAAACCTGGATGTTTGGCAGTTGTAATTAATTAGTGGAAATTACTGTTGAACTTTGGACCAAGAAAATAAAAATCACTTCAAATAGCAACAAGCTAATTTCAGAGGCAACTGAGGTTTACGGAACGCTATAGGGATGGGACACACTAGTGGCTTCATACACAGGTTGTGCAAGTGATCTGCCAGTGTGGGGCTATTTAAAAGCTGGGAGGAAAAGAAGTTAAAAGCTGTCGCAGCATTGCAGCGTATGGTACAGCAAAAACCTGCAGACTTTCCATTCTGGGAGCCGATCAGTTGGGTGAAGGCTGGTGGCAAGAGTCGAGGTGACAGTGGAAAGAATAATGATGGTGATGAATGGTGCAAGCACTGGGAAGCAGTTAACGATTTTCATCATTGCATTGGATTCAGTTGTGAGCAGACTCTTGGGAGTGTCTGGGAAAATCTTCTGCTTACAGTAGCTGCTTCTGCTCCCTACCTCCCTCCTCCTTCCAGTTAAAGCCTCTGCCATGCCAAGTGGGTTTCACAGGCACGCAGCTTGATAACAACGTCCTTTAGTTAAGAATGTCTATTCCAGTATTAAAAATGTAAAAAAAGTCCTCGGGAGGGTGCTTCTTAGAGGCAAGTCTTTGCCTTAAGCAAGGCCAATGGCCTGCAATTACAAGTTAATTAAAGCAATGTGGATTTGGATGAGCAATGGGGAAGATGGGAATGGGGAAGGAAGGGATGCAGGGAACAGAGAGGAATGCAAGTGTTTCTACACCCCTCCCCAAAGCCAAAATCCAAGGTGCACAAGTGGGTTTTTTTTTCCTCACACTCTTCTTTTTTTTTTTTTTAAATCTCTCTCCAGTTATAATATTTCCAGTTTTGAATCAAGTTTCAGTGGCAACCTCAGTTACAGTCATAAACAAAGTCGTAGTTGCTGGGCTCCTTTGGGATTGGTGGGGGAGCATCTGGGATCTGTATGTTTTCCAAGTCAAGGAGGCGTAGCTTTATCTCCATGCTGAGCAGCGTGTCTAAGTCATTCCGTGTCAGATCACTCAACATATCCTTCCCAAGGAGGGCGTTCAGCCCATCGGTCCATACACAATACTGCACAGGGAAAAGATAAAAACTATTATTAATAGACATTCCATACACGAATTACTTGTCTGGCCTGGTCCTCTACAGTTAATGCTCCCACAGTGACTTACAAAGAGACCTAAAATGAGGTTGATTCATTTTATTAGCTCATATCACGAAGAAGACATGTTCCATGGAGCTGCTCAGAAAATGGAAAAACAATGCCCTGAAAATGGGAAGAAATGACAGTATTTGGTTGTTTGTTATCTCCTTCAAACTTCCTGCTGAATATTCCTCAATAGTTATGGGAGAAAGAACAATACCTAACTTAGGACAAGGAACCTCTGAAGAGACCTCCTTGGCCACCTCTCTTTCCCCAGTTCTTACAGAAAAAAGCCTGATTATCTTACACCAAACTTTTAATTCCAAGGCAGCTATGTTAGGTGAACTGAATCCCACCCCATATCCTTCTCGATTCTTTGTGTAAGAAATTCTGTACCGACCATCTAGTTTGATCATGGTTTTCTTTCCTATAGATTAGGTGGTATCAACTGACCTACACAAAAATAGGATCCCACGTATCTATGCCTACTTTACCACTATTTTACACAAAATAACATATTGTGAAAACTGCAGAGTAAGTCAATGCTGTGTCCTTCACGAAAATTAAATTCCAAGCTACCCTGGTGTAATTCTAAATGCTGCAAATGCTGAACTGGCCCCTAAAACCTCTTCCTTACTGTTAGCTTTTTCCTAACAGGAGATGCCATCTTTCCCAACAGCTGACAGCCTGTGATTAACACGGGCTGAATAACCATTTTAAATCAGCAACAAACCCAAGGGAGACTGGTGATTTAGAGTCTACTTCTATCAAATAAGTCCCTTTCATTTATTACTACAAGCCATTTATTCAACTACGAACAGAAGTACTCAAAATGCTATAATCTAAAAATAAAGATTTCAATCATGAACTTGTGTCCTAGTTTGCAGGAGAAAATTAAATCAGCCGTAACTGCATTTTTATCTTACAAATACTTCTGCTAGATTTCATGCCAGAAAATGGATGTTAAATTTAGCTGACCATTTGCTACATGACACCGCCAAGTTTAAAGATAGCCATGGCTGACTTCATCCTACAGCAGAAATGAGGATTATTTTAAAGAAGAGAGAGAGAACCCCCCCATCTTGGGGTACGCGTCTTCATCCAGAAAAAGGGCATATTTTTAAAATAGGACTGTTAACACACTTCAACATCCAAAGTGAAATCCGACCCATTTAAGTCAGTAACAAAACAGTGGTGGAGCTAGGACTTCACCCAGGGTGTTGGTAAGCCAAGCAGCACCTTTAATATGAGGTCAGCTATACAGGAGAAACTTTAGGGTTTAGGCTGTCTGGTTAACGAGTACTAAATAAACAACTTAGCCTGCCTATTCTATGCCGCCAAAGCGTGCCACTGAAGGCTCTTAAAGCATGTAATTTTTGTGAAGTGTACACAGAACGTCAGGAGAAGAAAGAAGCTTTCCTAGAAATGTAATTATTTTTGAACAGATTAGATTTTTATTTTTTTTTTACGATCGGCTTGAAATCTTCTTTTGGGAAAGTTTTCCCGGAATTCACTATGAGGAAAGGAAGAGAAAGGCAAAAGGCTTTGCTCAGGTTACAGAAGCGCAGAGCATCCATTCAACAGATGCAGCCCCTGATGTAAATCGTCCATCACCTGCTCAGTGAGTACGGCCAGCGCTTTCTCTGGGGAGGAATCCCAGCGAGCCAGAAAGCAGAACTGCAGTTCTGTTCTCTTCCAGATATAACTCATTCAGGGCCCACAGAAGCCAAATTCTGGCCACAATTCAGATGAGTGCAATGGCCTGGAAAAGGGGCTTCCTCTCTAATCTCTATATTGGCAAGTGCATCTAATTAAACTCCTGTACATTTCGAGCAGAGAGAAATCCTAATGAGATGGTGGAAAAACAGAGGCATTCATTCAGAAGCTTTTTTCTTTTTAATATGCAAAACAGACTAAGAGCCACTGAAAAATTAATTTACCACAGATTCATTTTCATAAAACTCCAATGAAACCTAATTATAGCCTCCCTCATCAGTTTCTTTGTCAAAAATCAAGGATAAGATTAATCCACCTTTTTGCTATGTAGTTGAAACCAGCTATTAGTTTTTAAATGCAAAACAAATACGATGGAGTGATCTCACAGTGCTGAATCCTCTGGCTAGGAGTAAGCTTCAACAGATGGCTAAGGGTATTGCCAAACTTAAGTACACAAGAATGAGGTCCAAATCTCAATGATATCGGTTCAGTAATGAGATTTTATTAAAGAAATACCTTGGGAGTCAAATCAGTGGAACCAGACAACCAGAAAGGCTGTGGAGGCTTCATCCATCTGGATGCAGCCCCGAGCAACCTGGTCTGAGCTCATCGCTGACCTGCTTTGAGCAGGAGGGTCAGGCTGGGGACACCTCCAAGGTCCCTTACAACCTGAGTTATCCTGTGATCTTAGTTCAATTTTTGCTGTTAGGACACACTCAATTCTCACATTCCAACCTCATTCTACAATCACGAGGATGGTAGAAGTACTTCAAAAAAAACCACCCTGTAAGTCTGACCTGAAATTGTCACGTACTAACATCACTCCTGGCGCTTCACAAAAAGCTTTCCAAACCTTGAGATGTCACCCACCAAATCTCCCAAGGTGACAATGCCGCTAAACTAGCGCTTCTACCAACAGGCAGCCCAGTTACTTTGATGAAGAGTCACGGGCTTCGTAACATGCTACTGCCTTTCCTTCTGGGCGCTTCCTCTGCACACTTGTACTTTTTCCCTTAATCAGAACTCACTCTTCTGCAGGCCATGGAAAAGTACAGGGGAAGCGAGATGACCTTTTAAAAACATCCGTTTGGGAACTGTCAAGTAGCAGCAGAGACTGTTGCCTCCAGTCGTTTTTTTTGAACATACTAATTTTGTTTCAAAGAAGCTGCACAAGATCAAAAAGAGAAATAAAGGTAATAGGTGTGTTAACAATCACGAACAACTGGGTTAGAGCATCTCACAACCCTGCTGCCCGTCAGCGGGGTGCGGTAGCAGCTTTTGAACATTTAGAGCATTAAAATACACTTGTAGCTGCTATAGGATACATTTGAGATACAAGTGGCTGAAAAATTTGTTGATTTTCATGACCATCTGCTCCTATGACTTGAAAGAGTCTAGAATTCAGTTTCTGGAGAATTTATATGAGAAAGCATCTAACATATGTTCAGTTCAGAGGATGAAGACAATCATGCCTTGCTTAGAGCTCCAGCTCTAATAGCACGTTACGCCTGGGATCCTATTGCTGCTTTCTCTTACATGAAAACTGACCAGCACATATTTCTCTGGAGTAAACGTACTTGAAAATGACACTCAAATATTAATCCACAGGAAAACCCAAACGAGCATAACCTTACTTCCTCTCCTAAAATTAACATCTATTCGAAAATTTTACTCCAGAATTGCAAATGTTGAAGCTGCATAACTAAATACACTTCACTTGTAAAGAAATTTCATGCACTTCAGTAACTATATATATATAATTACACTACAGCATAATAGTTTAATGCACTCCTCTGTGTTCCATCATATTAATGCAGTGTCCTGAATTGAGATCAAATACAATACCGCAAAACAAGTGTGCAAATGGAACACTAACTCTTGTTACTTTAGAAATGAGAAGGAAAAACGTTCGCCCCCCCCCAAATATAGTGCATTCTGCTAAATCTTAACTTGGAAGTTCTTTGAAACACATCCAATGCTTCCACATAATTAGGTACATTAGTTCCATCACCTTCCAAAAGCCAACGGTGTCCATTTCTTTGTGTTTTCAAGTAAGAGAAGGAAGGAGGAAAGGGGCTGTCATTCTGCCTTGCTATTGCTATTTACATTGTGAATATATAAGCGAGACCCGTTGCAAAACACTCCCCTGTAGAGATGCAAAAGGGAGGACCTTCTACAATCACCTGTCATGAATGGTCTTCAGCAATGTGAAACTAAGAATAAGGGGATATGCCATTCTGGAGAACAAGAGTCTGTGGCTGAAACTGAGACCCAGCGATGGTGACAGCGATTATGCTGGCATCATCAGATGAGCTGAGGACAGCAGTGATTCTTTAAGAGCTTGGCTGTACAAATCATCAGTGTTGAACTAATGTTCGCTAAAGTGGACACACAGCAAAATTCTCCAGAGCCTAGAGTAGAGCAGACCAACAGAAATCTTTATTACACTAGGAAATGGTGAGTAACATCCGTGGAACTCCAAGGTCTGCCCAAGTTCTCTTTCTCTTACTTATGGCTCATATTTCAGTAGGGCTTAGAAATACTGATCTTTAATTTAGAGCCCATGCGCTCTACAACATACGAATAAAAACCATGTTTCTTCTGTGGCTCAGGATATGCGTGAAAATTGCAAAAGGTTTTGCTCCCATACGAATCCCTCTGCTTTCAGCTTGTTGTGAGACATGACACAGATTTAGATGGACCATTTAGATGACCATTCTTATGTTCTTACAAAGCTCTCCGCTGCCATAGAGCAACTCAGAGGGCTTTAAAGAAGTTTCTATACTCCAAATCTGACTTACCTCGTGCTTGTCTGGAGCAATGAAATTCAACTGGCCGCTTGAGTCATACAGTATAGAGAAAGCAAGCTCCAGCACCTCCTGGATCAATAGAAAGAAACACATATTAGTGCTGCATGAGAGAGGCATTCAACCATTCAGGTCTGTCTTTCTTTCCTACTGTTTACTCCCCAAAACAAGTGGAAAAATAGGTTATGGTACTCTCCTGCCTAGCCAAAGCTGCAGCAGTACCAGATCACTGCAACAGACTGGCACAGCAAGAGCCCCACCACAGATGCTTCAGTCAACACAGACTCGCCCCCCTCAGTGCTGCCTGTGGCTCACACCGTCATGGATTACTTTAGCATTTGAGTTTGAAATTTGAGCTAGGCAACGGTGAGGACTGAAATCAATATAACGCGTAATAGTGCACTTGCAACAGACTTTTCATGAAGACCCACTATTTTTCCAATTTGTACAGATTAAACCTGCAAAGTTCTGCAAGGTTTGTTTCCCTGTGTCAAAAAACTTGCCAGGACAGTTATCTCCTAGCATATACTCATGCTCTCTGACTGCTAGAAATCTATTGAATTATTCATTCTCAAGAGATTTCTGTCATTTTGTTTCTACCTGAACCAGAATCAGCAGCCTCAGTCAAGCTGAACTGTCTGGGTTAGTTAAAGACCTAAATGAATCTTGGGGAAGGAAAGAACCTTCATCTTTTTTCGCCTCAGCATTGAAGCTGGAATTTCAAAGGTGCCCAAGTGAATTCATCAAGCACTGACCTTCCCTAAAGGTCACCTGGACCTGGAGTAAATAATGAACTTCCACTGGCTAGCAGTGAGCATGCAAAGATGTTGTGTTATCATGGTTACTGCACGCATCGCTACAAGTACCCTTACACAAGGATTTCACAACCTGTGAACTAGCTGATGCGGACAGAACTGTGGAAAAAAAGACCTGGCTACAAAGGAGAGTGCTGACTTAGCTATGATCTATTATCATATGTCCTGTTCTTTTTGCCTCTTGGCTTCCTGAGCCCCATAACACTGATTGCCTTTGCTGCTGACTCTCGGCTGACAACAGTCCTTACACTGCCAGCAGTGACAAGCGCACGGCTTGTTAAATTTGCTACACTAAGTTTTAAAATAGAGGAACTGACTGCTGGGACCGCAGCACAGACACCGCTCTAGCTGTCTACTCCTGACTGCCTGGTCTGAAACAGACACAGGTCTTTGGATTCCAGTAAGGGTTATTTAATTTTTGAACATGTGTGATTAAGAGCAGAGTCTGAATCATAAAACTTGCAAGCCTTAGAGATTATCTTGGATGATCAGAGATCAGGCTTCTCATGGGAAATGCCTTAATCTCCTTGAATTTAGTTACTGGGTCCAACTTGCTGTATTGCCAGGCCACGGGAGACAAGTCTGTGTTAAATCCCCATGGAACCTGCAGATACTAATAGCGCCAGTGCACTCAGCAAACAAACGGCTCACGGCTCACATAGCCTTTTTGTGTTTTAGGCATGTCTCTCAGCCACAACTTATTAAGAGTGATGCCCCTCATTACAGAAACAAACTTACCTCTGCCCACACAAACCTAGCGTTATCTTCGTACAGAGTGTTATAAATTACTGACAGAACATGCCAAGTCATGCAACTGAGGTGGTGAAATAAAATGCATCGCTGAAAAAAGGGCTTGTATTGCTCTCTGTGGTGTTCCTGAATTTCACGAAGGTCAACAACAACCCCATAGGCCTGTCCCCTGTATAACTGTCCTTTGAGAAATTGCAAGGGACTGCGGTTTTTTGTTCATCTCAAAGAGAGGAGAGAAAAACCCTGCCTGTAAGAGGAATATCGCAGGGAGCCATGGGTTTGGTCATTCCTGGTCAGGCCAAGGGTAAGAAAGAGCTACACTTAGGGCACCAAGCTTCCCTTTATGGGGGGAAATGGGAGTTTAGCAGCCGTGGCTCCAGTTCAGTTTCTTTGCTGGCTGCTCTGGAGACTGGCTTAGAAACTGCAGCTTCCAGGTGCCAGCATCTCTGTCACCTTATGCACAGCAAACTGTCAAGGAAAATGGAAGCGTAAGAAGCTGGAGTTGCCAACTGGCTGGCCCTCCACACTGACGGTGGTCTCCATGGTCGAGCTGGCTGACTTGTCAGGCACCCCCACCCGGTTTTGTTACGTTCCCATCAATGACAGGTGATTCTGAGGAACTGGCAATTCCTAAAGGAAAACTGGTCAATCTCTATCGGCCATCTGTGGTTTTCTCCTCCCTTGTCTGTCCTCAACCCTTCTCAAAGGCATTTTCCACTCCAGCCTTTTCCACCAGTTTATCTTCTCTGTTTTTTTTTCCCCCCTCTCCCATTCCTCCAAACTTGCTCTTTCCTTTCTTTTGCTTTCCTCCTCCCCCACCTGAACCTGCTGAACTCGCTCCCTTGACATTTCTAATGCTTTCCACCCTTGCACATGTTGGACCTCTGCCCTTCCCTAGATGCTTGTCAAACGGTAACAGTATTGGGAACCACGTCACGCCTCTCTTTTGAGCTTCACTGAAAAGAGAGAAAAAAAGATTCTGCCCCTGCTGGCTGGACGTTTCCCACTCCTTGGTTACAACTCTGCAGGGAAACGGTGTGTAGGAGGCGCGTGGCGAAGCTTGGTCTCCCACACCCAGAGGTTCTCTCTCCCCCAGCCTCCGCTGGCCCCTCGCATGGACCAGAGACAAGCACATTGTGATGAACAGGCATTTTATGTGCCTACAGCTGGGTGATCCCATGCAGTTACAATGACCTTACTACTCTCTGCCTATTCTGTCACCAAGAGCCTCAAAACACCTGTGTCTTTGCTGAAGGCTGAGACCACAGCCATGTTAAGTTTGCTTGCCAGAGCCAGAAGATCCCCCCCCCTCCCGATAACTATCTCCATATGCAGTGACAGAATTTGTTCAACCAACAGCAAGTCAAAAGGAGAAGAGAAGCTGCATTCAACAGGGAAGTGAGCAGAACCATTTCTGCTGACTTAAAAGGCACCAAGCCTGAAGCCTGACACATAAGCAAATAAGGGGTGATGGGAAAACACTTAGAAATACATGGTAATGTTTTTTTTCCAAATTCTTCTTTCCTGCTTTGTTTTGAAGGCTACAAAATCTAATATATTTCATTTCCTTGGAATTTATTAACATTACTCAAGAGTCAGAAATGAGGAATTTAAAATTAAACCTAATTTAAAAACACAAGCAAGATGAACAACAATGGATTCAAGTCTGGTCCTATCAAGTCATTCCAGCTTCATAGGCATGCAAATTCCAATTCAGTTTAACTCTTATTTATTTCTAAATGGTCCCGCTGGAAGAATAATGGCCATGTGCCGGCAAATGAAGAGACGCTGAAGCCTTTATTATGGACTTTCTGCCAATTCAAGCTATGTTCATAGCAGTGGCATTCTGCCATTCAATTTTCTTTTCTGCCAATGAATAAACATCAAGGTGGTCGTTATATACATACAAAGAAACACAGGATGAAAAGGCCTCTTAAAAAAAATATCACTGATTGTGAAATTTCAAGAAGTGAAAGATTTCATACACCACACTCAGCCCAGTTGTATTCTGTGTCTGTCTTTTTTTTCTTTTTCCTTTTTTTTAAATTTTAATTTCATTGTCCACATTAATTTGGTACTCTGTAAGCAATGATATGTTATTCCTATGATGTCAGTTAAGTAGTTGCAATACTATGCATGACAGTTTGATTGGGTTGACAACTAATTTCACAAATTCCGTGATTCCCAGGGGAAGAAACAAGAATCGAAGAAGGAAAAAAACCTCAATTATCAAAGACCCCACACCAGAAATAGTAAAACTATCAAAATTAATATTGCCGGGGTACAAGGGAATGCTCCAGCCATGGATGCAGCCATGCTGCCTATCAGCTCCTGAACTTCACATTCTCAGCCACAAGTTTTATGCCAGTCCAAAGCAATTTTACCTGAGGAAATGGGACGATGCTGACAGCTGAGGACAAACTGATCTATAGCATTGCTATTTAGCATTAAATACTACCTAGACATTACTGCTCCATAAAGATGACACATTTCTATCACTGCCACCCACTGTTTTCCGTCTTCCTATCTTTCCTTTTTGTGCGGACACGAGTGCTAAGACAAGGATGTACTAAAAATATTTCACATGCATCATATAAATGCCCCAGCCAAATGCTGTTGATGTTCAGCTTAACACAAGGTAGGAGTTGTAGGCAATCTATTGTGTGCATGTGTGTGTTAGTGCCCTGATTCAGAGAATCAACAAGGAAAAATACTCCTGGGATTTTTTTTTGCCTTGCTTGGCTTGGCTTTTTCATTTCCAACCATGTAAAGCCAATGCTGAAAGGAGATGACGGTATCCTGACAGACTTAAAGCAACTCAGGTCTATGAGAGACAAATACAAACAATATGCATTTGCAAGAGGTGCTCCGTGTATCTGCGCATAGTTAAGGAAAGAAAAGTTGCAGCTATGAAGATGCAACAGTTGTGTGATGTAGCTTTGTCAGTGCTTTTTCATTTTCTATGGTTCCCATCAGAAGTGTTTTTTCCAGTATTTATTTGAACACTAATTTCTAAAGTGTTGAAGCAGGAACTCTTAACCTCACTATTTTGCCCATCAAAATCTCCTGTTGGGTCCAAAATTTCTCAGTTTCATGTAACTGAAAATTCTGGTATGGCTCCCAGACCTCAGGGTGTGTGGTTCTAGGTCTGACTGAATGTGATTAGTGTCTCACTCCTTCTTGTAAGGTCAGACAACACAACCTGATAGAGAACTTAGGAACATACCTCATACGACATGGTGTGAAGACCATCACCACTAAAGATGCCAGACTTTGCTAGTAACTCAATTTCTTCTTGCTGTGGTGGCAATTCTGACTAACAACAATTCTGCAAGATTCTGGCACTGTACAGTTTGAGTGCTGCTATCAGTTTACAGTTCTAGATCTGAAACTCTGGAGGGTAGCATAAATCTAATTTAAGCTGCCCACTGTCTCCTACACATTTTATCCCAAATGCACTGCTGAACGCATCCTTATACACCTCATTAATTGCCCAGCATTTACCTTACATCTTTTTGTTGGCAGTTGTTTTTCTACCTGACTGGACCTGAAGGTATCATCAGCTGGACATTAACTGCAATTTTAGCACATACCAGTGTTCGCTGAACCTGAACCTGTCAGAGAATACAGCTGGAACAAACTCGTTATTTATCAGAGACTATATAGGAATACGTACCAACAGTCACGGCTAGCCTGCTCTGCGGCAGCAGACAAGGCTGCTTTGCTTTAGCAGTAAAAGACATCACTACTAAAGGCTATCCTAATGTGTTCTGGGCATGTCACAATGCACATCTGCCATGAAATCTGAGTGAAGGAGGGCAGGCTGTCCCAATAATTCAACTCAACTGGTCTGAGGTGAAAGCAAAGTGCATGTGCATACACAGAAAGGTGGCAGGCTGGAATGAAAAATACCTGTATTACTTCAGGGAAGGTCGAGTTGACAAGCTTTGTATTCTGCAGGATGTGTGCTCATAACAATTTGAGAACCATACCTTGTTTTGTTTAAGAGCTCCTTTCTCCTTCATGTGAGGACAGTCTTTTCCAGTCACAACAGCTTTTATATCTGCCACCGGCACTGCATTCAAAAGAAACAAATGCAAAACCCAGAACATTAGATATAACCAAGGTGTGCAAAAGCTACAGAATCTAAAAAGTGGCCAGAGTAATGTGTTAAAATTGCCACCTCCTCTGCCATTTCCAGCCCGTTGCAAGAAAAAAAACTGGAAGAGAGCAACTAAAATAGGAATCAAAGTCTTGAGAAAATTTCAGACATCTGTACAAAAATCTGAGTATGCTTTTTTCTTGCCTGTTGAGACTACTTTAGGTAAGAATGTTTCATACAGACATGTACCTTTGTCTGGACAGTTTTTATGCATACTCGTATATCTAGAAAATGTATACTGTTCTCTGCCTTACTAATGTAATAAGCCTGCCCTGTTGCTGCTCTTTGCTAGGCATCCAGGTGAAGACTCTGCTGAAGAGAGGATGCTGGGCAAGTTGGACCATACCTCACTTGATGCTGTTGTCCTTCTGTTAATGCCTGCACCAATTTTTCAAACAGTTTTTATTTCACTCCCATCAGCATTTCAGTTGCTTTCTGATATTAACAGGAGTAAGGACTACTGAGGCTTATAATGACCCATTCTAATTGCTTTAAAATATGAAATGATCAGAAATTGCTGGGTCAAAAAAAGGTAGGAAAATATATTGGAAACTGCTGCCACTCAGACTGACAGAGTGAGGTCACTAAAACATAAAGATAAACTCTGAGTTTCAAGTAGAAATCAATTTTCCAACAGTAATTACACTATGGAGAATCTATATGCTCCACAATACGATATGGTCAGTGTAAGTTTCTACAATCTATAAATGATCCATTACCCTTGGGGCTGTGGAAAAGCATCATATATACAGAACAGCACAATAATATGAAAATCTGTTACTGCCCAGTTCTTTACAAACTCTAATGGAAATACTGGAGAGGAGAAATGCATTTCCTCTTCTACTGGGTACAGCAACACTGTGCCTTTTATTACAGATTACCTCAGCGCTATGGTCAAATGGATACTATGGGATATAATAGACACTTTAAAATGGACTTTCTTGGCATGAAAAATGAAAGTAACAGAAGTTATTTGTCCCTTTGCTACTCAGCCTCTCCTCCCTTTAATCTCAGCACTTCGTGCTGTGGCCCTACTGACTTTTTGTGTCTCTGACACTACCCTACTTTTTGGTCAAGAAGAGATGTTGTTTTTGAGAGGCAAGAGTGAGCTAGGACAAACTGGGAAGTAAAGGAGACTGCTATGATGGTAAAAGGTCTTCTTGCAGAGTTCCTGCCATGCCCAGAAAAAAACATTTCTCTGTTCGCATACAGTAGGGTCTTCTCAAATTAGTTCTCTCAACCAAGGCAGCTTTTCACCAGGTTTCATACATTTGATCTCTGTGATCTGGAATACAGTTACTGTGGGAGATCAGAGACAGATGTGACATCCTGCCCTTTATTTACCTGGAACTTGGCTTATTCCTTGTTTTGGAAAAATAGAAACAAAGACTTCAGATGGTATCAGAAGCTAACTACAAGATGCTGGAGGGTGTGAGCACAGATGTGATATGCTGACAACAGATAAAGCCCTGAGAAAGGGGGCAGCTGCTTTCTGTCCCAGCTGGAGTCTGCACAGCTTGTTAACTCTGTCAGCCTGAAGAGAGGGGTGACATTCACAGAAGCGAAAAGGTTAAAAAGCCCCATGTTTATTTCTGGAGATAGATACTAGTTATTCAAGCTTGGCACAGAGTACACAAAATGCCCTGTGCTGCTTTTCTTGGTCCTTCTTACTCTTCTAAACCACCTATTTGCCTTCATCTGTTGACCGGCTCCCATGTGCTGAAAATCTGGTCATCACATTCAGACCTTGATAGTTCAGAATTCTATGTAAGTCTATCCAAAGAGCACCAGAATATTTCTGGAACATGTTCTGTAAAATTCCCAAGCTAGTTTGGCTTGACACGTTTCAAACAATAGTGCCACTTGATAATCTTATATCTTGCAATATTCTCAATTAATTACTTAAACTCTAATGTGGGTGGCACTGTGGTAACATCTCCTAACTTTCATAGCCTGGAAGCCTGAGATAGTGATGAAATAACCACGTCTTTCCCAAACAGCATCAGTATCTGTTCTGCCAGCAGGCATGTACAGGGAACATGTGGGTCTGGTCCAGTGGTTTATAAAGTAGGAGTCTTCTGTCCCCATGGGATACTGACCTTCCTGACCTCAGGAGCCTAAGGAAAATGCAAATGCAAGATGAAGCAGTCAGGGTCGGCGGTCTGAGCATGGAAGTGTGCTCAAAGCAAACAAATCTGGGAACTGCTGGTCTCGCAACTGTGCCTGCAGTTCTAGAGTGACCTTCATTCTTCTTCTGTCATTCTGATGCTACTGTAACATTCAAGGGCTATTTCTCTAAGCTTTGTCCAGAAAAACAGCTTCTCCCAGTGCCAATGCAGCAATGTGAGCCCCTGTCCTACATTCTGCCAAGACTGCAGTAAGAGCATGAAACATCCTTGAGGCAATCTGTAAGGCAATGAAAACAAGGGAATGCGACCGCAAACTGCCAGGGCTCCAGCATCAGACAGGCTGTGCCTGGGAGCACTTTGAAATTTTAAAAGGTGCTGCCTGGGGACAGGTTGGGGGAGCAGAAAACCGAAACAATTGTTTGTCTTACTAATATATAAGAAAGTTTAAATCACTGATTTTCTCTTTTCTCAATTTTCAGGCTGGAAAAATTTCCAACTCCTGAAAAATTAGTCTTTCTGCTATTCCATGAAAGAAGTGGAGCTACGAACTGAAATACTTGTACAAGCATTTCTAATCTGATAATGCCAAGAATGGCATCTATTACTAATGGAGTTTCAGAAAAGAACAAAAAGAAATTATTCCTTATTCAGTGCTTGATTTCTTGAAGTCACTTTCGGGTGACAGAACTACACTGGTCATTACTATCATTATGATAAAAAAAACCCCAAACTTTCCCAGGATTGCAAGTTAAACCTCTAAAACTCCTGCTGAAGAACAAAAGGGGAAATTATCACAAGAGTCTTATTTTTCTGAAGGGCTCCAAAATTACTTTTATCCATTAAAAAAGTCCTGATAAATCCCCTGGCAGGCACTGTCACAGAGGCATGTCCTCTCCCAGCTGGGTACACAGTAACAGTGACATCCTCTCAATACTGTTCACAGCAATGTGTCATCTTTAACTCCACTCCCTACAGCCTTCTCCTCCAGTCACTAGACTGCCACAGAAGAAACATCTGTCTCCACGGACAGGAGGTTCTTCTGAATATGCCTAAGTATTTTTATTTGACATCTGCAGTTAGATGAGCAACAAAAATAAACTGTGTTCCTCCCCATGAAAGGCATGACATTTTCAAGCTGAATGAAACTATCCACTCATTGGAAAGCTGAGCTCAGTCCTCACACACTTGCCAAAACCAGAACAGTGTGTGTATGCAGGAGGAAAAAAAGTTCTCTGCTCCCCATCTCCATAAACAGAGTTGTTAATGTCCCATGTTAAGAGAAACCTACTACAAGTTCTAGAAAGGAACTAGCATAAAAGAAGAAAAAGTAGCAAAATCTTTGTGCGTGACTTACATTTATCTTGCAAGGAATCATGGGGCACTTCTCCCTGGGGACTTTCTTCCAAGTCTCCGTAGTGCAAGACCTTGTGATTAGGTGATAGTCGACAATACCAAAATTTGTCTGTTAAAAATAAACGCATTAAACAAGGTCACTAACAAGTCTTCATCAGCATTATCAATAGCACAGGAGAAAGCTTACTCAAACAAGGCACTATAGGGAAGGGCTCTCTTTTTTGTCTCAGGAGGAATGTGTGGGGTGCATGGAAAGTAGCGCAGGGACTTTGCTCAGTAATTTTACTTGATTAAATGAAACTGGCATTAATCTACTATTTTTTTATTGACTTCATCACTGGCTCCAAAAATAAATATTAGCAAGAAACAATTGACTTAGTTTTACACAGTATTTTATACCCTCATGGGCAGAAGACTGGCAAAGTAACCGCTGCTTTGAGTGGATAACTTTGATGTACCCATAAAAGCTTCATTTTTAGCACTCACTGTGTGAAAATTAAGCCCTGCCAGCTGTCTTGTGTGGGACACCCAAAACCTGATATATTTGAAATATCCCATACTTTAAAAAAATTATGAGTCATCCCTTTTTATAGACATGGGAGAACACCCCCATATTTATGGAAGGACTGGACATAATAAACATGAAGATTTTAAAAACAGACACTAATTCCCTTGTCCTGCAGATAACTCTTTGAATGGTCACACCCCATGCAACCACACTCCAGTTTGCGTTTTAGCCCTTCCTAGGAGATGTATATTTATATCTCCTGCCAACTGCAGCTCTGCAGCATATAATTCCCCTTAACAACATTTGATAAAATCTGCTCCTGCGAAGAACATCACCTTTGCAGAGCTGGGCCACCATGGTGCCTAGCGCGCAAGGGTGGTGCTTGCCAATTCCCTTTCTGAAACGGCAAGAGTGAGGTTACCCGGCCTTGTCAGAGAACATTCTATTTAATAAATAGATTACATAATGTTAAGCTCTTAAAAATACAATCTTGTTACATCAAAGCTATAAATCT
>JAVJGJ010000047.1:94139315-94157749 GCA_035590215.1 Microhierax caerulescens
CCCAGGTCAGCGCAGAAGGAGGGGGCGGGGGTGCTCCAGGCCCTGAAGCAGAGATTCCCCTGCAGCCCATGGAGGCTAACAGTGGAGCAGCTATCCCCCTGCAACCCATGGAGGACCCCACTCCGGAGCAGGTGGATGCCCAAAGGAGGCTGTGACCCCATGGAGCTCCAGCCCACGCTGGAGCAGGCTCCTCACAGGACCTGTGGACCCATGGAGAGAGGAGCCTGCACTGGAGCAGCTTTGCTGGCAGGAGTTGTGACCCTGCTGGGGACCCACGTTGGAGCAGCCTGTTCCTGAAGGACAGCACCCCATGGAAGGGGCCCACGCTGGAGCAGGTTGTGAAGAACTGCAGCCCGTGGGAAGGCCTCACGCTGGAGAAGTTCATGGAGAACTGTCTCCTGTGGGAGGGAGCCCATGCTGGAGCAGGGGAAGGGTGTGAGGAATCTTCCCTCTGATGAGGAAGGAGCGGCACAGACAAATGCAGAGACAACAGTGTGATGAACTGACTGCAACCCCCATTTGATGTCCCCCTGCTGCTCAGAGCTCAGTCAATACACACCTTTTGTTGTTACAATTACCAGCTGGCAATGCATCAGCCTGATATGTGGGGGAGATTAACTTACTATCACACATAAAAACCAGATTTATGGGTCTTATTTGTGCTACTCATGTACAAAGACACAATAATAAGACAGAAAGAATATCACACTTCTGCAAAAAGGCACTTCACAATGAGGATTACAAGAACACCAAAGTAATCCAGTTTTAATAGTAGTAAACAACCCACTACTTTATAATCAAAAGCTAAGAGGTTGCAAGTACATCACAATTCTGTGTTACATCATAAATCACAACCGACATGAGAAGATATTTAAAGCACGTATTTGTGAACTCCTCTGAGTTCACCGTGTCACTTAAAACCTGTGTGGCACCTATTCTCAGGGCATCTACTATGTCATATCTGTAAATTTATGCCAAAAGATTACACCAAATCCAGACTTTTTCATTTCAGTAAAACTGTCTGAAAAAAATACTTAATAATATGATTTGACAGACTGTTCTTACCCTCACTATTTTTGCTGTTTTATTGTAGTCTGGTTTGTTATTCCATTGGTCTAGAATACATGATAAAAGGCAAAAGTTTGTTTAGAATCTTTAGTCTGTAGAGGCCTTGGAATTAATTCTTAGCTTACAGCAGAATCCTACACAACACAAGCAAAAAGGGTTAGTAATATGCATTGGCCCAAAAACAAACAATGGAAAATACATGTTTGCAACACTGTCAAAATATTTACAACATGTTGTGTAAGTCAGAACAGTTTTCAAATATTTGCATATTCTAAGAAGTTGAACCAAACTACAGCACTTAAAGGCTTTGAGACATTTTCTTCTTGCTTCAGAGCTCATTAGTGTCCAGAGTTGCAATATCCATGCTCACTCAATCCCTATTTACTAATTAGGGCTGGGTACCTTCTCAAATATTGACACATCCTGTCCATCAAGATTCACAGCCAGTTCACAGCAGCTCAAGCAGAATCACTCATACTCCAAGGAGCATTTATCAAGGCAGACTCTAGATCAAAACCATTAGAGAAATTTTGACTGTTCCCTTCCCCCAAGGCAAGGTACCTTGCAGGATAGCACATAAAGGAACAATATTCGAGTCTCATGACAAATTCGACCATGACTGTAGACTGTGAACCAACCCCAGAATACAACAGCCTTTTTACTACCAACTACAGGTTATTCTTCCCAACCCCAGTGAGCCAGCCAGCCAGGTAACATTCACATTAAGTACACCATTCTATTCAACCACAGACTCTGAACACTTAGCTCAGTTTATCTCAGTACAGTTATATCACTGTTATTTCCTGCTTTCTTCCTTTTCATGTCCTGAGAACAATTCATCGTTACATTAAGTCAAGCCAAAAGTCAGTAACTAGGTTTAGTTGAAAGGAACAACGTCACTTCTTGAAGTTTTATGGATTAAGAAAATTTGAATTAAATCCTATGTTACAAAAAAGTTCTTCATCTCACAGACTAGTCTTCAATTCAAGCACTAGAGACTCCACTCCAGGTCTCAGGCAATGAGTAAGTCATTCAATCTTAGAATTTCTTTTAAAAAGCAGAGATCCCAAGAACAAACAAAACACTACTTCCAATGTATTAGTTTACATTCATGTTTAAACAAATCTATTTTTAAAAAACCTTCAATCTGCATCTACTGTTCTCCTGTCTTATCATATGAGAAAATGAAACTTTTTCTGGGACCTGCTGCTCCCACATAGAGAAAACTGTGCACGGTCTCAGAAGCTGAAAGCTACCTTTTAGCTAATTTGTATTACTCCCACAGATTCATACAAGCACAGGCAATTCTTAGCTAGCAGCACCACTAAGCATTTCATCCTTTGCCATTCCTTTGACAAAGTCAGAAGTCTCTTGTCCTGCATTTACAGGCTACCAGTTCAAGTCACAATAACCTTTAGGCTCACTTTAACCACAGTCAGGGAAGCACAGACTTGACATAAGGACATCTTTAAACGAGTAGCTCAGCTCTACAGAAGGAAAAGGTATCAAATAAGCTGAATAAGCAGAACACAAGAACAGAATTTCACATGCCTAACACTAAATCATCCAAACACATCACCTGGTAAAAATAACAGGTTCACAATCGTTTTTCAAACTGATTTTTAGACCAACATTCAATGCCCCAACAACAATAAAAAGCAGACATCCACCCGTTAGAAAAATGTATCATACAACTATTTTCTAAAGGTATTACTTACAAACATTCATAAATCAAGATGTCGCACAGAATATCACTGCAAAGTCAGAAAGCCATGTTAGTATAACAGTACTTCAAATACTAAAGGAATAGAAGAAAAAAATAGAAAAATACAATATACGCTACAAAGTAAAATGAAGTTTTTGTTGCAGAGGTGACTTGTGGAATACAGAAACTCTCACAAACCTGTGACAGTTAAAAAAAAAGTTAAACACTTAAGACCATCAACAAAGACACACACAGCTAACTAACAGCAAGTCCAGCAATCATAAATGCCATCTAATTTGTCAGCTCAATATTAATCTACTGCATCTGCTTGTGGTACACTCTCTTCAAAATAAAAAAAAAATTTAAAAAAACCAAAACAGTAAAAAAAAAATATTCCAAAACAGTTCTGGCCATCAACCATTGATAAATTATTTAACTGCTAATTACAACTGTGCTATGTATCACCCTTTTAACACTGATATTGTTGCTTGATGTGCGGTATGCAGTTTAACACCCAGAGACATTTTTAACTTTTATTCTAACATGGCACTGCACAACACTCAGACCCTGAGCCAAAGAAACCAACTCTAGAACTGTAAACTATGTACACAAGGGGAGTCTGGGGCACTTGAACACCTATCAGCCATGCCAAGGTTAACACTACAGAGGATGAGGTAGCCCCTGCACTCTTCTGCTTACCATACCTAAACTGTGGCATAGTATGAGCAGAGATCTCTAAAATGATGCTGCATCATGCTAATTAGACATGCCCCATGTACTAATACACAGTACTGTTTAATCTGATTCAGCCATAATTGGCAGAATATAACTCTACCATCTTTGAAGGCAAACTGCAAGTTTGACAAAATATAATTTCAGGCAGGTACAGGTACAAAAGAGCAAGCATACTACCCTGCAGTGCTAATACCCTTACTAGTTAAAAACACAATTAAGAAGTTTTGCCCATCTGAAATACAGTTAGCAAACTGTTTTAGTCACCTCTCACCTTTAAGCAGAAATACAAATCTTTCCCCTGCTGCCCCCCACCCAAACCAAGAAAGCAATGAAGCAGTATTTTTCTGTTGGTCTCATCACAGCCGTACGAGAATAATCTTTTCTGTTGCACTAAAATCAGAATGAAAACTTACCTGCTTACATAACGCAGTCTTCACTATGACTATTATAATAACGCACTGTTAATGTTTTTACCTTTCCAAAGTTGTGGAAAGGTTTTGTCTTTAGAGAAGGGCTGAACAAACTCTGGAATTAAATCCAAATTAGCAGAAGGGGGAAAATCCCCCCTGCAGCACGAGAAAACAGCTTTATGGCAAGCTTTCAAGCAGTCTGTTGTGAGGTGGTGGAGGGCAACAGAAGAAAACCAGTGTCTAGCACATCCGAAGGGTCATTTTTTACCCCAGTGTGGGTCACATAAAAATGATCAAACTTGATGAAGTAAATACAGGAAATGTGAGCAGTGGCGTACTTATTTTAAATTGTCCTAACTAATCTACAGTTTTGATCAAGAATGGCTACCAAGAACACTGTGAACACTTAAACGGCAAGATTACATTTAGTTTTCAAACGTTTGGTTTACAAATGACAGCATATGCCACTCGCACCTTTCTGGCTTTCTTTACTGCCAGGGCAAAAGGATGGAGGCTCAGACGACCGAGTCTATCGGCTACTGAGTCACTCCAACCAGAGACTGCCAGGCAGCTGGGGAAGATGGGTACTGCAAGCCAGGCAGACACTGAATACCCAGTCCTCCTCCAGCCAGGTAGCCTCGATGCACATAAAGAGACTTCTGTCCCTCACACAGCCGCTCCAGCCTGGGAGGTGAGGAGGCTTGCCGCGAGCCAAAAAAGGGAAAGTCAGGAGAGAAGGCGGCAATGGCAGGACCAAGCCCGACTTCGCTGGGTCACTGCTCATCCTCGGGAGGCTGCGAGCCGGCTAAACCGCCCCCTCCCCGGCAGTAACACCTCCTCCCCACCGCAACCGGCATCGCTACCTGCCGTCACCCAGGCCGGCCAGATCTCAAAGCCGGGAGGAAAACCGCAATCGCTCGCCGTCAGGTCTCCCTCCTCGCCCCCTTTCTCTCCCTGCCCAAAACCAAAGCCGTCACCACCCCCAAGCGGGTCACTAAACTTCCCCGAGCAGCCAGCTCTCCCCTCCTACAGGAACCGAGCCTCCCGCAGCCAGTGGCGTCATCCCCCGCCAGCCCCACAGAGGTTCCCTAATCATTCTGAAAATTTCTCTTTTCACATTAATATTTCATTGCTTACCATGTGTTGCTTCAGTTTTCTAACTCATTGCCTACACTATGTTTTCTATTTTTGCTTCCTGAGATATAACTTCTTTCTCAGATGTGATCTAAGCACTTATTTTAGCTGTGTCCAGCAGATGAAACTAAGCAATTAAAGAACCGAAGATAAGCTCCTTCCTTACTACAGGGACCACATTCATCCCAGGGATCTACTTCAAGAGGAGCAAGATGCTTCTTCCAGAAGTGTTGGCTCAAAGGTGGGCAGCAAATGCCTTTGCACTTACATTTGCACTCCCTGGATGGGGCAGTCCACCTGCACTCATTTGGCTGGGGGCTTGCTCTGCATGCATCCATGTGGTTAAGATCCTACTCTTGGTAAATCATGCAAACTTGGCCCAGCAAAGCTGAGCTCTGCTCTACCCACTCCGGCAAATCTCACATTTGCTATGTATTTGAGGAAGCCTTCTAAAACTTAGTTTGATGGTAAAAAGCAAAACTGAATGCTGTACTCTGCACCTGCATACTCTTTATTTCATATTCACAAGCATTTTGGTTTAGATGGTGGCCATGTGTAGCTAAATCCCTCTGAAGAGTTACTCAGCTGGTCTGCCAGTGGGAATCAGCTACTTCCCCATCTGAAGGATGAACTCCTGACTGCCATTTGACTGCTTAGAGGGATTAACACCTCTGTGACTGCATTCAGAGTGTGCTCACTAGACCACACCAGTCCAAGTCAGAAACATGCTGTCACACCTTGGAAACAACAAACTGGAAGGCCAAATAACCGTAAGACCTGAATGTTAATGGCTTGTGACCAGCAAGGCGAGTGGCATACTCCTACTGATTTCACTGGGTCTTGGTTTAATACCTAAAAGGGCTTAGGAAGTGTAATGAAAGTAACGTCCTCAAAGGAACAGTGGGAAAAAAATTAAGCAGAAAATGCCAGTGACAAGTTGGACGTTTAAAAATACCTTCTGTCTTCCTCCTTCTGCCTTCTTGACAATGACTACTTATTGCTGATAATTAATTTTAATTTATATATTATACATGTATATATTATTAATTAGGACTAATTATTATTAACTACCAGGCAGGCGGAAGAGGGGAGAGACTGGAAACTAACTTTGTCTATTGAAAGCACATTCAGCTATTGGTACCTCTTAACATTACTGGCCCAGGCTCCCAGCTAACTGGGCTTAACTTTTCACTCCCACAGAGAACGTGACGTTCAGCTACTGGCTTTACTTCTGCTTTCTTAGGTCTGCTAGGAAGTTGTCTCAGGCTACTTTGTCCCATGTGGTTTCACAGCCAGCCTGCAGCTGTCATTTCTGCAGTATCATGCAAGAGAAGCATGCAAAACCAGGTAGCTTAATTTGAACGTGTAAGTCCTACTGCCACTCATGCGACTAAATTCCCTTGCCATTAGAAGCAACAAACTACTGCCATTTCAAACAGACAGGTGTAGTATAAATGCTAAACTAACCATACTGTACTGCTATAATAACTATCACTACCCTATCACCTTGATTTTTCAGCACTCAATCAGATTTGCAAGCAAATATAGTCCTGCAATCACTTACGCATGTGTGCAGTTCCAGTTTCATGCATTCATTCAAGTGTCTGTACAGGTCTGTTTTTTTTCTTGCTTACATATAGATATAGCTGCTTAAATTCAGGCAATCACACGGGAAAATAAATAAATAAATAGATAAATACTGTATTTTAAGGAGTTGCATGTACGTGGATCTTCTTTTCAGTCTGATGTCTCAACCAGCCCCATGAAGCAGCACTCATTCTTGGCTAAACAAGGCAAAGGAGGTTCAAGTTCAACAGACTTAGGGCGCTGCCATTTATGCTTAGTCACAAAATCCTGTATCAACCCTTGTCTCCCTTCTCTGGTGCTCACTGTTGTGGTTAACATGCAAACAATGCAAATTCTTCTTCTTTGCTCTGACCTGCAAAGTTATCCACAGAGCATCATCAAAGAGCTCCTTGCTTTAGAGGCTCCACTTGCTCCAGAGGAACAAGGCAAGAAGCGTGTGCCCCAGGCCCAGCACGTGGCGGGGTGATCACTCGCCTTGTAACGCTTATAGCCAACACTATTTAACTAGCTGGCTAAAATGTCAAAGCTGCTGTCTGCACTGAGTCTCCTGAGCATTGGGGGATCACTGCCAAGAACTTCTAATCAGTTCAATTTCCAAAGGTGAGTTGCCAGCCCCTGATTACTGCTGTCTGAGAGGCAGCATCAACCCTTCCCCTCCCCATACATCTGACCTTAAAATGAAATTAAAGGCGTTCTCTACTCAATGTGACTGTACATAAACATTGTAGATAGTTTTTTAATTACATTATGCTTTGCTACTCTTACTGAGAAACGAGTGTTTCAGAGGGCATATTTGCTTTAATTCTGTCTGTTTTATCTGATGATTTCTTCTTGAATGGAGAAAGAATCCTGAGTTCTGCATTACGACCAAGACAGGTAAATACACTGAAGACATGAAGAGAAAGAGAGTAGGGAAAAAAAGGAATACTTTTTTTTTGTTTAATCACATAGGACCTTATTCCCTATTTCTTGTATCCATCCAATGTATTAGGACATTTCTACGGTCAATATCACCATAACGTCATTTTGCATTGAGCTGTTTTAGTTCAGCTTTGTGTTTAGCTTATCTGACCTCACCTCTGTCGTCTCACACTCTGACTACCTTTGCCTTTCCAACATTTACCCCTTCTTTTAGTCTTCCTTCTCTTTTTTTGCTGTGACAATTTTTGCCTATGCAAATAAAGTCTCCTCCATTCAGGATGGCACAGAGGTCTGAACACTTGGGCTCTACAACAAGGGGATAAAACTGAGAGAAGCTGTCAATGTCGGCATGAGGATTTATCAGAGCCAAACTCTACAGCAACCTTCCTACTGACTGCATTTCAGCGGCTAGTTTGTAACAAAGGAAAGCACAAACCTCTCTACTTACACCATACCAACGCAAAGTTTGTCCCTGGCATTGCATGGAGAAGACAGGCTGCCATCTCAGACTGCCTGCAAGCTTCTGGAAATTTAATTCTGAGTCTTCCACTCACCAGACGTGCTCTTTTCTACCAACTCACACCACTGACCTTCTCAGAAACTTCCCCCAGAACAGCCTGAAGGTCTGGACCTTCACAAAACCAATCTGTGGAGAGCCACACAAGAGATGAACCTTTCTCACAATTTCCCCACAAATGAGTATTTCTCTTGAATAAGTGTGCCCTTTCACACGTAATGACCCTCGCACAGCAGCAAGAACACACCCAGAGGCCATCACAGAAGCCACCAAGTTGTACCTCTACTGTCTCGGGGCAGATGTTACGCTGATTGCTGCCTGGTGACAAACTGAGGGGGTTTGTGTGTGTCAGTATGTTATGTTGATTGATTGCCATTAATCTTGACAGTCCACTTTTCTTCTGCACAGACAAGACGTAGGCCCAAATCCTGAGTCCACGTTACAATTATGTGCTCAGTTCAGTTCTTTCCTCATGTGGCTCAAAATTACCAAGCACTGCGAGGCATGATCCCCCGCCTCACTGCAGCATATGATAAAAGAGCAGCCACTGGCCCACACGATATCCAGAGACACCCCTCCACAACCACATTCGAAGCCTCTGAGATGTGAGAAGTTTTAAGGCTTCATTTGCTAGCTTTTCTATGTAACCATTCACAGATCAACAAGCCAACAGACAGACAACTGGAGGAATGACATCTATTTGCAAATTGGTTGTCAAACTTTCATACCTAGTTTCCTTCCTATCTAAATGTTCCTGAAAAGCAGCAGCTTGGTTTATACAAGGTAAAAAACAAAGGTGGAAACATCACTTGGTGATTGAGATCCAGCTTGATCATGTCAGCCACAAAGGGATTTCCTTCAGTTAAATCCACAGAGCAGGCAAAAATAAGGTTGTACAATGAAACGGCCAAATCATTCTTAATGAGCAGTGCTTACTGACAAAGGAGGTCATAGAGAAAATCTAATTCTGAAGGGAAAGGAAATTACTTCAGTTTACAAGCAACCTGTCAACTCCTTTAATGAAAACTTTACACGTTTAACACGTGCACCAGGTAATTCAAGCCCATTTTTTTAGACTGTTCCAAAGGATAAGTTAACTAGATCAATGGTTGTATCTTCAGAGTACTCGGAAGCGTCATCTTGAGAAAATTCAAGGTCCTTGGAAGAGAATTTAATGCTGTTGTGTCCTCTGTCCTGTCCCGTCCCCCATCTCCACATACTGCAATCTGTGAATTCTCTATACCAGTCTCTAGGTCACAGCCTGTACCAAGCTTCCACTCCACATCACTTTAGAATATTAATCCAAACACACCATCCTAGACAAGCAAATTTAAACTCAGGCACAGTCTAACACTGACAAGAGACTCCAAAATTCCAAACCATTTCTTCTGTAACAGTCTGCGTACTCTGGAATTAAAAAAAAAAAACCAAACAAAACCAACCACCCAGTTTTCAACCTTCTTAACTGTTCCAGAACACAAGGACAGTTACTGTAGCCAGCGATAAAGAGGCAACTCTAAGCTGTCTGGACCTACATAGCCACAGGAATAATTAAGTTGATTCATTTTCAGGCAGCAGGATGAGAAAGCAGCTGTCAGAGGATTTAGAAGGTATAAGCTCTGATACATTTTATCTCTTCATTTTCTGCAGAATTCAAAACTCATTGTAAAAAATGTTTGCTACGGTTTTGGCTTTTTTTTTCTTTATTGGCTTTTTTTTTTTTTTTTTTTCCACAAAAAGCCCAACAAACTCTTTTGCTTCTGATTATATTTTTCTAATATGAACCAAGATACCTCTCAGTCTGCAGAGAAGAGACTTGCAATAATGCAATGGTTTTGATCAAACTGAGCAGTCTGTTTCTGTGTGGTACCCGTATCAATATCATTACCCAGTTCAGCAGCGATCCTCACTTTGCAGGAATACCGAGCATGAACACATGAGCACACCTAGCAGATGCGGTGATGGAGTCAAGAGGTACTCTGTGTCACAGCAGCTCCACACAGGGTGTGTAAAAGCTCTGCAGCAGGTGCCTGAAAACTTCATGCTGCAGTAATAGATCTCTTCAACGTGAAACCTTATTCAGAGCCTCAGGACCCAAATAAGTTGCCTGCCCTCTGGTGAGGAAAAGAGGGATGAGAACCCAAAGAGCCTGACCTTGCACTGGATCCTGAGATCCAGAAGGTCTAGTGGTGAAGAAAGAAAAGGCTGAAGATAAAGTGAGGCCCCACAATTTTTTACATTTCGGAGAAGTTCGGGGTTTTTTCCATAGCTTTTTACATTCCCTTGACTAACGAATCACAGGTGTGAGGAACCAGACAAATCACGCGGTTCCTGGGAACTGATGGGATGAGACTGTTGTTAATCCAAGACTCCGAGAGAGGGGATAAAGGATTCATTATACTTGTAAGAAGGGAGGTGTAAGAGCCCTAGGGCCATAAGCACAAGACTGGTGAGAACCATGAAAAAAGGTGTGAAAGTGATGTTGAGAAAAAGCAAGGAAGGGGTCCGAGGAGTGGCCACATCTGAAAGAGCTGATGTAAAAAGTTCAGTTCCCTGAAAAAGATTCTTGGCTCATCCTGCTGTTGGATACAAGCATTTTGTGAACTGTGTTCAGGGGAAACGGATGACCGATTGCTGCACTCTGCTATATTACATCCCTGGGCTACTCTGCCTCTGCAGGAAGAGCCTGTGGCCACAGCTTGCCTTGGCACTCTCCAAAGAAGCTCCCAGAACCCTGTTACCGGCACCAATTACTTTTGCCTTGGATACACAGATCCTGATGGAGAACCACTGGATACCAAGGAGGCCTTCAGTTCTTTTTTAACATTACTATTCATTTCTCAGTTAAAACCAGCAACAGTGGCAGAGGCTTTGACTGGGAGTACAAAGCAGGTTGAACATGACTGAGAAAAAGACAAAGGGCTACCAAAAAACTCCATTAAAGGGTAATATGGCAAAAGGGATGGGCAAGAAGATGTTTTTGACAATGTGTTACAGACTGGAGTAGAAAAATGAAAAAGGCAGGCAGCTAGTAGGAAGGGGGCTATAAATATGGAGAAGCGACCAAAGCAGGAACAGAGGTTCCAGCAGGGGATATCAGCATGTGGAAGAATCATCTGGTTGATGGCTTGCAACAAAATAAATGAAGAGGTGGAAAAGTCTGAAGGAAAATAATCCTCAAAACCGATGCTCTTACAGATGCTGTATTTCAACAGAAAATGAAGGTTGAAGGAAAAGAAATGAGATTTTGTCTATCTGTTAAAAGGAAATAGGAAAAGAATGGGTAAAACATGTGAGAAGTCATATATTTAGAAAATTACGGCTTGGGAAGCAGCTGACTGAAGGGAAACCTTCCTTAAGGACTGGTCTGAGGAAGTTGAGGGTAAAATTGATAGTAATGGAAAAGGGAAGTGAACAGCAGTCCTTTACAAATTTGAAATGCATGTAGATTTAGAACCATCGTAAAAGTACATGTAAACACTGTCCATAACGTCTTCAACCATTTAAGTAAAAGAATGCAAAAGCAGTACACTGGCTTCTTGCAGGGCTCAGACCAGATGCTACCCTCAAATCCAAGGGTTCCATTCAAAACAATGCTAATCTAATCACACAAGTCAAATACCACTTATTTGGGTTGTATTGGGATGAAACAGGAATGACTGATAGACAGGAAAACCTCCACATTTAGCATTTGCAGAATACTATTTGCATGAGAAACCAGGAATAAATTTATTTCCTGTTTGTGCTTTGTGCCTTGAGGTAAGCAAAGCAAGAAATAAGTACTGTGTGACAAAGCATTTCTGCCTCAGTAAAATGATGTGCAAAGTTAATATGACAGTTTTTGTAAACTTCCTTGTTAGTTAATTGAAGTCTTAGGTCAGCCAATATTACATTATTTCCCCCAACGTCTGACAACCTCCTTTGGCAAAATAAAAGATGCAGGAAATCGTTTGTGGGTGGCATTTAATCCAGGGCTTTTCACAGACAAAATGTACTGATCTTCTCAAACAAAATGTTAAGTGAGTGGAGGGGGGAAAATGAGGAGATATTTGTATTCTTAGTCATATACCAGTGTATTAATTAATGGGTCAAACAACACACTTGTGAATTCTAAAAGAAAATAATACGAGAGTTATCCATGCTTAGGAACCTACGTTTGGGTGCTGCTTCCCTTAAAATACACAATTACATTAAATGGCATATACTCAATGAAAATTAATGGTAATATATTGGCAAACAGCTGATTCTACAGAAGGAAAGCAAGGACAAGATTTAATTGGCAGGCTTTCCCCATAGGAAAGGGTAAAAATCAAACAACTCAAGCTCTGAGTATTAATGATGCAAAAGAAGACTCTATGAATGGGCAGAAAACCAGGAAAAGTGGGGGAGCAAATTTTTAACAAAAGGGGAACAAAAGGTGCTGAAAATGTTGCTCAGTACATGCAATAAATGGATAAAAATGTAAGAACAACATTTTGCATTATGGCTTCACATCTTCCTACTTCTTTTAGCTGAGATAAAAGCAAAATAAAGGTGTGACTGGCTGCATTTCTGAAAGGATCCTGGGCTCTTTTTCCGTTGCAAACCACTGTGCTGAGGTCTGTCCTGTCTGAGGTATGAACAGCCACTCGGAATTGCACATGGTCCAAGCCTGCCACCGTCCCTGATTGCGTTGTCCCTTTCCCTGTCTCCAGTCAACTCCAGGGACTCTCCAGTCCCACCTCTAAATGGAAGGGGAGCCAGGCTCGTGTCTTTTTAATACCAAGAGAAATGGAGATTCCTAATCATCCAGCTGAACCACAAACACACCACCTCGCACAAAGCACCAGGCAACAGGGGGGCAGCTTCTCTACCTCTCCCCTTCGTGCCTCTCCTCTCTGCTACCCTTCTTCTGCCAAACCAAACAGACCTTGGAAGTCCATCTATCATGAACTCCAGTTGTTTGAGCAGCAAATTCTGCAGCTCTGTTGCCTACCTATTTCCTTAACCCTGACAGGCGTATTAGGAAGAGAGATGGATGAGCCCCGAGATGAGGTTGGTTAGCTGCTCGGGATGGCGGGCTGTCATGTCAGTAAGGTATTGCTCTAGCTGGACACAGTGGAGGACGCAGGCAAAAGTGGACAGTAGAAGTAGCTTCAGGGAGTTTCAGAACCACATGTTATTCTCAATGGCAGCTGGTTTTACTTTGATAAAGTATGAACGTCACCTGATGAAACAGACCTTTCACCCTGAATAATTGTTTTGATGTTTACTTTAACAGAAATTGAAATACTGAAAGCTTCTTTGGAATAAAATAAATTCTTTAGGAATTAGCTGATTTAATCATTCTTACAGTACCTAAAAATGTGTCTCTTAAGGAACCTGAGGAAAAAAAAATATTCTAATTTTTCCCATGTATATTCTTCACAGAGAAGGAATTTGCCTAAGAAAATTGTTCATCTTGATTAAACTCTGTATATACAAAAGCTCTGTAATTTTGCCCAGCTTTGCTAATATATAGCATTTCTCCAGCAAGTTGAAAAGTTGGCCCACCACCCAAACAGAAAAATTCCTTACCTGGTTGCTTAAAGTACCCCCTCACATTTTTTTCTATTACTCACATGAACAAAGGAAAATAAAATGATAAGTAGAAGTTGGAAGCTTCAGCTTTTGTTTTTCTGAAATTTACTTAAACGACATTCACCATTTCAACACTAACTTTTTTTTTTTTTTACATACCATTTCATTAAAAAAGCAAGACTTCCTAAAATGAAGTTGACCAGGAAGACTGAAAATGTGTTTTTGGATTTAGTTCTCTGAATTAGAGAACTACATTATGCACTTAGGGTTTTCTGATTAATGCATAAACCCACTCTCCAGTACCCTGGTGCTGGACTATTTAAATCAACCCTGTTATTTGCACGTGCTTCCAGTTAAGGTAAATGACTGGCCTGAATATCTAGGAACCACACAAAAAGGCAGTTGTGCAGATGTGTTATGCCTCTGAATGAGCCTCCATGTTATTATGCATCATAATTTATAACAAATAAGCTGTAATAATTTTTAGGTAAACCCTTGCTTTCACATTCATGTCACTGAAAGCAGTGAGCTGAAAAACATGTCTACAGAACACCGATTTTTTTATCATATCTCATATTAATAACAGTTTCCAGTGATAGTTGTATTGATATCAGAGTCCAGTCAGTGCCATGAGAATAAATACAGCTGCATGAATTAACTGAATGATTCACAAAAATACATGAAACAATGAAAAGATTAACTTCATCGTGACTTGTATAGATGCTAGTTATAGAAATTATCCTGTAAATCCAGAGCTCACAAATTACTGACTTGACAGATCATAGTAGAGTGCTGTCAGGAGTATTAAAAACCAAGATCTGCTTGGAACTGCCAAACATGCACGAAGCGTCCATGTCAAAAAAAAAAAAAAAAAAAAAAAGAGAGAAAGGAAAAAATGTTTTCATTGCCATTTCAAAATGTTCTGAAATGACTGCATAGTAGCTTTGGAAAATTCTGGATTTGTTCAGTCTAGTCCAATGAGATCTTTGCCTCAGGTAGTTACATCGTTACTGTGCTGGTCATATAAATAAAACCCATGCATATTATTTTTCTCCTTGAGTTGTGGAACATAACCAAGCATATAAGGAATCCAACTAGACTATTCTCAGAAGAAGAAAAAGCACAGATGACATATTTTGCCATACCTCATTCTAAAAACTGCACCAGAATGGTTTACGGCTTCAGAGACCTATATTTTTGACTGCTGCAAAGGAGCAATCTTTTCTCCCCCAGATCAAAGGGAAGCTTTATTTTGATCCATATGCAGCACAGGAAAATAAACTACTCCCTAGGGTAGACAGCAGTGATTTATCTGACACCTAATACTAATATCAACAATTCAAAATCATTCAGTCACCTGCCTGGGATTACAGAACTGATCTGCTAGCCAGAGATATTAGGAACGGAACAAACCAACTAGGTTACCCAATCCTTTACTTCAGGAACGGCATACATTTCCACAAGCCCAGGGAAAGTCATCTACAGCTATATGAAATCTTAACTAAAGACATATCAGTAGTCATCAGACCTGTACTGACTAGCTCCATCCCCTTTCATTATGTGTATAGGAAGCACCTTAAAAATCTTTTTTCCCTCCAGTGAACACTATGTCAATACCATATTCTGTTTTGGGGTTTTTTTCCACCATTCTTTTTACTCATATTAAATCAGAGCCAAAGGAAATTTTCTCACAGAAGAATTAAGACAAGATTGCATATTTGGCTTCAAGTTTACTTCCCACTATTGATTTGAAACTACCAATGACATACACAGAAACACACACATCTTCAGAAACACATCGATCCTGCCTAGGAGGGTAAATAATTTCTTAAAACAGTGTTATTTCCAGTAACTGACTAGTGAATTATGGATGCAGAAAGGCTTACAATCTTCCGGTGATGAAAGACCCTTTTTCTGGTAACTTGAATGCTATCACTGCACTTCTTTCCACACTGTCATAAATCACTGCACTTCTTTCCATATTGTCATTCATCTACATTTCTAAGCAGCCAGCAGACTCCTCCTTTCCTACAACTCCATGACTATTTGCTTTGTGTTTGGGGGCAGGAGATATATTTAGAATTAAAGACAAGCTATCTGTTTTCCTTTGAAAGGTTAGAATCGAATTCTGCACACTCCAGATTGCAGCAGTCAACAAAAATATGTATCAGACTCATTCTAAAATTCCCCTACTGCCTCATACATGATTACACGATGGATTTGCTTTGGTGAATTTGCTCAGGTCCAGAAAGAAGCCAAAAGGGAGATGTCATGCTAGAGTGAACACGGGCCAGGGGCACAGACGCAGTGTGTCCAGACACCCCCTTCACATGTTGGTAACAAGGAGTCTAGAACTAGGGCTAAAGATACGAGGATGCTGTTCTCCCTTTTGAATCTTCTGCTGCATCGCGTAATTAAGAGTGCAGCAAGAGCACACGAGGCAATAAAAGCAAAATCTTCTGTAAAAATCTTCTACTATTTTATTGTACTGGAAGCCAGGCAAAAAGGGGGAGGAAATTCCTGTAAGGGAAAGATGGCTGGGAATACTGCAATCTGTGTTTCTGCGTACGAAGTGCTCACAGAGACAATGTGGTAGAGTCAAGGGGAAACGGCTGGGTAGAGGAAAGGTGCAGCAGGTGGGAGGGAGCTGGTCTTATTGAGGCTGTAAAGTAAGGGTAAGATAATAAAAATTCGGGGAGGGAAAGGTGATGATGGTCTACATTGGAAACGACTGTGTAAAATGCATCTGGAATAAAATTCTGCCTGATTTTTAGGATAAATAAGCCTGGATGAACCTGGCACCAACACAGAGCAGGTGTTTTCTGTAAAATCAGATACACCCAATATTTAAACACCAGACTCTTCTGGAACCCCTCATACCCTCTCTTGCATCAAGATTGCATCAAGTTGAAATACTGCCGAGAACAACCAGCTATCGCTGGCATTTTCTCTAAATAGACTACCCTTATCACTGGCTTTCCACTGAAAAACTGAGATTTCCCAGTGCTTCCTGAGTACTCCTAAGTCTACCCAGCAGAAGGCAGATGCCTGCACTGTCACTGCCCCACACTGCAGCACAGCCAGTTCAGTGACAGCAATCTTCCCATACAAAACCACTTCTTGTTCTTATCCTCTTCTAACTCCTGCTACAGACTAGGATTTCCTTGACCTTCCCTCTTTTTTGTCCGTCCTTTTTTTTTCTTTCTAGAGTTAAGATGTGCTCCCAGGAGCATACTAAATGAACCCAAATATCACAGCGAAGCCACACGCAAAAACGCATAACTTTGTATTGCAGGGGCGAGGCGGGCTGGGGGAAGCCTCATAAGGATGCTATTATAGTACGAGAGAGAAAAACAGCAGCTCCCCACAGCAGCTGTGAACCGGGCAAAGTGCCCAGGGGCCCAGTGGCCAGGGGCAGTGAGCCCTGGACAGCTGGTTTCCATGGAGGAGTGAGCCAGGGAGGCAGGAGAGACGGCTTGCAGGAGGCACTGCCGCTGGCATGAGGAGGAGAAATACCTCCCGTTATTTCACCTACCATGGGCACCCACGTCTTCAGGGGGCTCGGCTCAAATCTGCTCACAGCTTCTGCTTCCTCGGCCCCATGTCCTCTCGGGGAGGACCATGACTCAGAACACGTCGTGCTGTGCCTTGTCTGGTGGGCTTCAGTGATTGACAGGAACACGCAATGCCAGGGTTGAGCTTTAAATAAATAAATAAAACATCCAGCAAGGGACCACAAGCCCGAAGTTGACTGACCTGTGACTTTTGGCACGCTCAGTTCTGCACAAAAGCCCTGCTAACTTCTTTTGCATGTCATTAATCTTTGCCAAACTGAACGTGACCTTAGCAGAACTGGCGTCGCAACGCACAGCCATTACCTACTAAGCAGACAAAAGCCATGGTTGCTGGAGAGACACCCTATGGAGAGCAGGGTTCAGCCATTTACCATTATTTTTTCTACAGATAAAAATATGAGCTGCTATCCTGACCCAGTACTGATTAACATCATTGTATCTTATCGGAGTCTTGCATCAACATTTAAGTGGGGCACCTATTTGCTACATATTATATTATTACTGAATTGAAGTGAAATTAATTCTGACACCACACAAGTCTCCCTTTGCACCATATAAACCGTTTGCACTTGGGAAAGCAGCACACACCTGTCTTGTATCGGGTTGTCTTTGCTGCAGATTGGGTAGAAAAGTATTTATAGTATTTAGCTCATGGGAAGATTACAAGACTCTTCCAACATTTACAATGCACATCTGAGTTCGCTGGATAAAAGGACTTATGTAGGTGCAAATCAGTACTATTAGCTTTGTTGCCATTTTTGAAAGCTATCAGAAGGGAATAGGGGGAAAATGCTACCTTTTAGAGCTCCTTGGGAAGGCAGTAAACTATTCCAATAGAAATCTGGGCTAAGTAGCATCCTTTTTAAAATAAAAGAGATTTGAGGTGCAAGTACAAAGGTCTTAAGAACAGCAAATGGCTTGTTGCCATCTATGTAAACCCAGGTTCTCAGAAATGCTATTTGACACAGGCACCTCCACAAGTAGCAGGAGAGAATCCAAAGATCTTCTTTTCTTATCGAGTGTTCAAAGCAAACATAGCTCTCGATATAGATTCAGGCCTGCACTGCAACAAGGATGATGGGTGGGCGACCCTTCAGCTGCTGCGCACAATGCCAAGGTCACTCCCTTCCCAAACAACCAGCTGCCTGCACCCCCTGGGCGGGGGGGGGGGGGGGGGGCCGGCGCGCGGGGGGGGGGGGGGGGGGGGGGGGGGGGGGGGGCGG
>JAVJGJ010000047.1:94166623-94177451 GCA_035590215.1 Microhierax caerulescens
GGTTGGGGGAGAACCATGCAGCCGCAGATGACTGCCTGCCACTTAATCCGCGGGCCAGGCCCCTGGTTAAAAAGTCTGAGGAGCCCTGTCCTACACCGTACACTCCTCCCTAGTTATAACTGCCTGCAAGAAGAACAGAATCCATCTTCTATGAGAAAATAAGTATCATTTTGTGGACATGTACCTGGAACAGGCCTCATTTGTAGTATTCACTTTCCTTCGCATATGTGCAATAGTATAACTAACTCGGAATCATCTTAAAAGTGATTATTGGGCAGAGTTGGTTTTGCTTTGTTTTTTTTTTAAATTAATGCCAGGCTGTACTGTTGGCTACTGAAACTCATTAATTTTTATTCAGAATTTAGAAAATATGTCCAGATAAAGATGTTTGCCTACAGCAGAAATCATAGAAATGATCATCAGAAAGGAACTAATGCATACCTAGACACATGCACATATAGAGGGCCCGACGTAGATGCTTTTAAGCCTTAGCCATAGGTGGGAGTGCGTTCATGCTGAAAGCGTGGTATTACTGTGGGAACATACTCAAGATACAGATGCTGCCTTAGGCAGCCCTTCTTCCCACGCAAATCCTTCTTTGCCAACACTTGGATCAATCTGCATGGATGCAAGGTGCTGAGATAGAGTAATGCAGGCTCGCACATGCTTTTTACGTTTGCTCAAAGCTTGCCCTGCAACATCCTCCTCCCTAGTCTTCACCACAGAAGTGGCAGGGCGTGCCTTCTCATGTTAGCTACTTGCTGGGTTTTTGAAAGATTGTAAAATGAAGCTCAAAATCTAAAACTGAGCTGGCTGCGATTTTTCTCTACATGTCTGCAAATGCATTAAACAGTGGTGTGTGAGCCAAGTCAGAGAATGTTAATAACATGACCGGCAGAGGACATGTGAAATTGCATATGGAAGAACGTAGGTCCTGAGCTTGACAGCATAACGATGTGCTCGAACTGTGCTTCTCTCTTTAGACAGAGCTTGAATGAATGTTGACTTCTTTTCCTTCATTATTACAATGAACAAGATATACACAACAAGACAACAAAACAATGAAGGCTCTTGCCAATTCCCAGCCACGATTTGTTAAAACGCCTAAACTGCCCAGGAACAAAAAAGGTGCATATGTATTTGCATTCCCCAATGTAGTAATGATGTCCACTCTGCCACATTAAAATATGCTATCCCTGCAAATACCCTTGCCATATCTACTCCAGTTGTCTTTTTTTTTTTTCCTTCTTTTTTTCTGTTATTACTTTTGCAATGTGATTTTCACTCTCCAGATATCAAACCTACTGCCTATCATCTCCCGCTTTCTTCCTCAGCTTTCCAAGATTGTTTCTGGAGTTGACGAAATCCAAAAAAGAATCCCACGCTGCACTGCCAAGTAACTCGCTCCTTGACATTTTCACCCATGTATAGTATCTAACAGCTCAAAGTCTATTCCACGAGCTTCCCAGGAAGATGGGTGCACAATTTCTCTTCCCACCCCACCACAATCCTGTTTCTGTCATCTAGACTGAACACATGAGAATCAGAGAACCCTCCCGGCCACCACCTTGTTATTTATGCAATGGTATGTTGCTACATGTGCTGAGCACCACACAAGCAAGCAAGATGCTTCCACTCTGCAAAGACTGGTAGCTTAGATAAGGTAAGTGATAAAGTAGAACGCACTTATGAGGGAATAGAACTCACAAGGCTATACAGCCTCTCCATGCAGGTCAGACTGGACTGCCCCTAAGGCACAGTCCTTGGTCCTTACCTCTTGACTATTATGGCCTCTCCTTCTACATGTGAATGTTGTAGAAGCTGCTGTTTCTCACGGTGTAAATGGAGCCCAGCAAATGTTCAGGGACTCACAAGACTGAATTCTGTGGAATCCTGCTCGTTACGATCATAAATTAATTATGGATGTTAGAGAACAGTTTTCATTTTATGAAAACATGGAAACTATAGGACACTAGCTATCAGAAATATACATACTTGGGCAAACAGGTGAGGACAGCCCTTAAACCACTGTCCTTGCCCACACTCAGCGCAGCACACACTGCCACCCCTCAGTCACCAGAGTACCACTTTGCTTCTAGCGAATCACCTGTCAAAGCCAACAATTAGTCTTTCAAATGGTCAGCTTCCCAAACTGCTATGAAGGATTAAAATTCAGTACGGAGGCAAGATGAGATGCAAAGAAATCTTTCTTATTTATTTATCTTCTTTAAGAATTCTTGCTTACTAAACTTGTACCACTTTCAGTTTCACTAGGGCACAGCCCTACTGTCACATTCGAGAAACCAACTAAGCATCACTTGAAAAGATTTTGTGTACTGAGCTTACAATTCACACGGATTGCATACGATGGCTTTCTGTTGTGCTCCTTGTTCTAGGATCCCTGGGAATACTGGTTTGACTCCTCTTCAGACAGCATGAATGGAAAGCATGTGCTGGTTGTGTAGCTGATAGCTATGTTGCTTTCTTAGTGACTAGGGTACAAATGGCTCGAAATCTTTTACCTTTCCTCACAGACAATGAACCTCTTATTCAAAGTCCTTTACATAGCCCGACATCCAATATAATGCTCCACGCTGCCCATCTCTTTTGGCTTATGAAGCAGATTAGCAAACACTCTGTATTTGCCAATTTGAGGAGTTCTGCCCTGCAGCTCTCTGGTCTCTAAGCCACACTTACTTGCTTTGTGTACTTCCCCAGAATTGCTCTCAAACATACGAACACATTTGTAAGCTGTTAGCTTACCAAACCACATCAGCAGAACTTTAAAGAAACTAAACCTTTGTCCCTAAAAGCATCATCATTACAACTCACCCTATTACTACATGAATTATAACCAAGATCAGCCTGCTGGGGAATAGAGTACTTTTCACATCCAGGTTACTTGAAATGCTGATCTACCTCAAATGTCACTGAACGCAGACTTAACACATCATGCTGGAGGGCAGCCTTCACATTGGTAAAAGACCTGCTTCTTTTTTCTTCTCCCAACAAGTGCTGCCAATACCAGAAACGAGAGCAGAGGACAATGCTCCTCCTGGATCCAGCTGGCATAAAGAATTGTCATAAAATGGAGGGAACGTGTAACCTGGAACAACCAGCTAAATTCCATAACAAACAAAAGGGCAAATTCTGCAGTCAAATTCGTCCCACCATTCTGGTTTTGGTAAGACTATCCAGACAATTATAGGAGTTTATTTGAATGGATTGGTGCCCAAATGCTTTTGGCACACATGCAGTCTGTAAGGAGAATAATTGGAAGGATATAAACAAAACCAGAGGAAAGTAACATTTCAGCCAAATACTAGAAAAATAATGTCAGACTGTGGAATTGCCTTCCAACAAAAATGGAAGAAATAGCCTAGGCCATTTAAAAATTAGCTGGACAAATCACATGTTAAGTTCCATGCTCACCGAGGACCCAAGAAGTCTTTTGTCATCCACAGTGCACGTAATCCTATCCTGATTACAGATGTAAAACATATTAAGCTTAAGTAAAAATGTAATTCATTATATTCCACTTTGGGTGCATCGCTTATTTAATGGGATGTCTCCTAGGAAAGCAATTTAGTAGTGCAGCCAATAACACTGTCGGCTGTTTAACTGGGACAGAATTAGCATAAATTCAACTTAATAGGAACACATTTAGCTAAGACCAAGTAATTGTGCTACATCACAGCAAAATTCTACAGTCCTGAAGTTTTATAACCACCACGAGAGACTATAGGAAAAGCGCACACCTGAAAAACCTGACCAACAGAATGGGTGGTTTTAAGTGCAGTGGTGCATTTTTCATTGCTATCTTACTCTGTTGCTATTCGAGGTCTTTCTAAATCTTGTTTTTCACTTAGTTGGTACAGGTACTTATCAGAACAAGCAACTTTCCAAGTACTTGTAAGTACTGTTCCACTACCATATGGAAATCTGGAAGAGAGGTGGTGGATGGCTGCTGCACTTCAGGAAAATTCCAGAAGCATTTAAGATTCTGATATAATCGCTTCTAGTAATCCTCACTAAATTATGGAAAATGACCATAACACATTGCCCAGGTTTTCCTGCTCCTCAGCAAGATGAAAGAGCCATTCAAAAACTAATCTGTCAGCCTGGAGATCTGGACAAATGCTAGTACTTTCTGTAGGCAAAAGAGGTCTGGGCTTTGTTAAAGGGTACGAGCAGTCAGTTTAAGAATAGACGATCTAGAACCCACAGAGGCATGCTACTGCAAGAATGACTCAGGCAGTAATCATCACAACATACTTATAAATAGCACAGAAAAGCATTGACTCAAAATGACTTCTCACCTCATAAAGTCACCATATAGAGCAAGCCATGTGCCAGGGAGCCCATGTAGTCTGTTAACTGTTTCCTATGCCACTCCTTGATGGGAAAATTTGTCATGCTCTAAATAATTATAGTAAAGTTTTCTTATAATCTTGCATATGGACAGCTAATTCTCTACACCCTGGCAGTGATAGATTCTCTACAGTTAACTTTTAGCTGTCAACATGTCGGTTGTTAATTTGATTTTTGCACCTCTTCTTCTTCCTCAAGAGTATGACAGCCAGCACGTTGCTCTATGAATGACTACAGGAGACAACAATCTATGATATTCTTGAGTTTACTATTGAATAAACCTGTATTTGTCCTCCAAAGTAATCACAGGAGCAGTAGTAACAGTGCTCCAGAGATGATCTTGTTGATGATAACGCCAGGTGAGTCTGGAGACTAGGTGTGCTAAGGACAGCATAAGCAAATACTCATGTTGCCAAGAGTATATATCTCTACAGAGAAGATACATAAAATACGTCATCTTTTCTTATGAATGATATAGGAGATACTGTTAAAAGGGGTTAGGTTTCAAGAGTTTATAAGACTCAAAGAATCTGCCTGTGACTTCCAGCTGCCACCATGGAAGGACTGGGAACACCTGCAGAATCTGTCACATCTGCCAGGCCTGTGCAGATGTTGTGGATTTCCTGTGGAGTTGGATATGACACTGGACACAAAGCTCAGGCAAGTGATTAGCTCCCACGATGACTCCAATGGTACTCAGGGGGTCTAGAAAAGGGACACATCCTCTGTAATAAAAGTCGCTTCCACAGCGGCCTACCAGCCCTTTGAAAACCCAGAACAAGAGCAGAGAGTGGTGGCATGAGACAGTTCTACAAGTTTCCTCATATTATGGAAGTGTTATGCAAAACCTCTCACTTGAAAGCAACCCTAAAACAAAAACCCCCAAACCACTGCGTATGCGGTATCCTGCAAAAATACAGACATCTTTAGAACATCTTAGAATCGTATCCCAAGAGCTGTCTTATTCTGGGACTTCTTATCCACTGGATACTATAGCATTTCAAGCACCTCTTTGCTCTCAGTGATTGAAAAGAAATGTTATCATCTGCCTTGGTTACCCATAGACTGAATGGTTGGGTGCCATATTCTCAAATAAGATTTATAACGAGCAAGTTAAATAAGTGAGGGAGAAAGTATACAGATAAAAAGGGGACCTTCAGCAGTAATTTAATACCCTCCCACATGTGACAAGAATTTGTAGTATCAGTGTATACCATTTAAAAGTTCAGAGTAGGAACCGGAACCATTTCCCTGAATCAGCAGAAAATCACAGCAACTGAAGAATTAATTCGGCACAAGTGTGCACAGGCTCCATCCCAATCCAGCTTTCACTAGTGGTAATGAACTTAACTCTTAACTTAATGAACTTAAGTTAAGCACTTAACTCTGAACTCACCTGTCTCTTTCCATGCATGAAAATTACGGTAAGTCATAGCATAGAGGAACAGGTCAGATGCAACAGATGTTAAGTGCCAAAGACCCTGCTCCCCAGTACATTTCAGGAATATATATAAAAAATATGGCTCAGTTTACCAGTGATGCAAAGCTGCTAATTGGCCACCTTTAGGTCACTTCAGTTCCATCAAACCATTTTAATTCAAATGCCTGAGTTCGCATTTAAAATCCTACCTTTAGAGATAAGTGTCTAAACCTAGAAAGCACTGAATTTTGCTTTAGTGTTATAAACTACCCTCCAAGTCCACATTTTTACCATGTAGCTCCTGACAGATTTCCATCTGCTGAGTTTCCATTATCACTTCAGCATTTCATCTTTCATAGTAATTTTCCAAAGAAAGGTGATTAATCTTTAATAGTATATTTGTATAAATATTCAATCAGATTGTGATAGTTGGAAATACGCAGTTTAAGACATAATTTCTTATAAGAATTTAAGTATTTCAGATCTTTTAAAATTTTAATTAAAAACTATGTTTGAAAAATCAGCATTTTATCCAAGTGCGATTAAACCCATTCTGAAAACAGCTGCCTCTAAACTTGCAGTCAGGACATACTTTTGCAATTACTTTGTAAAGAGGGAGAAAGCAATGTGTGCGTGTGCACATCTGTACGTGTGGTTGTATTTGTCTGAAATGAGAGGATATTTAAACCCCCTGCTATGAGAACCCTGAACAAACTATTTACTCACTCCTCAAAAAAAACCCACATATCCTGGTAAACAGGAAGTTAATCACCCCAGAGAGGAACATGAGGAACCATACTGTGAGGTGTATTTAAAATAAAAGAAAATGTTTTCAACTGTTGCTATTATAAACCAGTTTCCATTATAGTACCATCAGTTTCTTGAGCAAAAGTAATTTAAGTGTGTGAAGCAGAACTGGTAACAGTACTTTGAATTCTTATTTGAAATCAAATAATTTAACCTGCCTACTGGCTTTATCCATGGCTTTGTTATTTAAACTTTGAACAAAACCACAGATCTGTACTTATTTCAAAAATGTTACAAAGACATACCTCCCTCCAAGCCTCCCTTAGGCTTTAAGCAATTACAGACAACACAGAAATAAGGTACATCCCTGTGAAAATCCCACACCCTTTTGCCTTGAGAATCCAAGCATGCCAAGTTCAATCAAGAAAATTAACAGAGAATAATGATTTTTCCATTTCCAATTAGTTCTTCAAAAAGCAGTGGTATAAAAAAAAAAAAAAAAAAGGAGGTGGGGAAGGATCATCTCTGCTGTCCACCAGTGCGAGTCAGCTGATTGCAGCATGAAGAAATGAACCTTAAAGCTGGACACCATTCACCTGGCTGCTCCAAGAAGCTGGCAGACAAGACTCAGCTGGTGATTTAAAGCTTCAGCCACCTCAAATCCTGTTCTTGGTAGTTCAAGGCCTCTAGAAACTAGGCCCTAGCTTCTGAAAGGCCCCCCCCCCATGCCTCAGAAAGAGTATGATCAAGAGATAAAGTGAGTCCAGAGAACACCAATTGCCTCATCCCTCCAAAGAGCTTATTGAATATGGCAGGTTTTTCAGGATGTCCTAAAAATTTCTGTATTAGCACCTCAATGCCTTGACAAGGGCTGTACTAGAAACAAAGAGGAAAAGCTGAAAGAATCATCTGATCGCCTGTTAACCTTTCCACGCAGCAGCACAGGAAAAAAGTCTTTGTGACTTATGCATGGCTATATAATTTACTGTTCAAGGACTTTTGCAAACATTATACTTGGAACTGAAAGAAAAAAGTTGAGCTGCACATTTTCCTGTGAACAAAGGAACAAAAGTTTTCTGACACGTGGGTGTTACATTGGTTTCCAGTTATGCTAAAATTCCTATTAGCCACCTCTCACCTGAAATTTGTATTAAATAACCTTTCCTGAGGCCCCATATTGCCATCCAAATACGTCTTTCCCACTGCCTTTCCTAATGTTTTTAGTCTTTAACTGAAGCCCTGCAAGGCACTTTCCTCTTGTAGAATAAGAAGTTCCCTGAAAGCCTTCAAATACTGTACAAATGACCCAGAATTAAAAATAAGGAAAGCTGTTGAACATACCTATCAAAGCCATGACATGCAAATTCAAACAAACCTAAACTTCAGCAGATGAACAAATGCACGCCAATCTGTGCTAAACACTCACTGGATTGTTCAGATGGTGCCTTTACACTACGGAATGTTGCCCCCTGGACTTCACACAGAAAAAGGAATGTTATGAAAAATTCAAAGGGAAGCTAGGTTTGTTTTTGCCAGTTTATGAATTTGTTGAAAAAGCGACCTTTTAACTCAGTTTCCCAGAGGTGTGAACATTTTTTTCAGACTGTTGATATACGTGCCAATTTAGAGCAAGTTATACACAGTAGGTATTTCTAGAAATATTAAAACCTCAGAGCTTGGTTGGACAGCCATTTGAAAACAACTTGCTGAAGGACAAAGGGACATTTCTGTTTCTCTTCAAATTTTTTTTGTTTTAATTAACATCTTCACTGACATCAGATTTGCAAAGAAATAATGAAATTTAAATGTCATAATGGTTTCAGTACTAAATACCTTCAATAACTTTCTTTTCTTCCACGTTATGCTCACAGTGCTTAGACCTGCTGTGTAGCAAACCACTTTAAAATAATCAGAAGTCAGCCATTTATTTTCATTTAGGTAAGTTTTCTCAAAAAATCTATTTAACTTGGCAGTAATTTTCAAGGGGGAAAATGTGTAGCTTTGACAGTAACATTAACGAGGCAAACTGAGTCCTAACAAGTTTATATTCTTCTATTAAACCGTAAAGACCATTAGTATTAACAGCGGCTACAGACGTACACTTGCCTCAACACATCAATACAGCACCACTGTCAGGGAAAGCAGATCCTGAAGGATCCCTGTGCCTATGTTTTCACATGCATTTCTTGGAGGTCAGTGTCTTCAGAACACTAACAGGCTGAAGACTCACACATAGACAGCCTGACTTTCTGGGGCATCCAGGGCAACTCAGCTTTGGAGGATGATTTGTGAACTCAGCTGAGATTTGATAAAAACACCTTTCGAAACAGATCCAGACTGTAGGGTGCAACTTCTGGTTGCATAATCTTGTCCATTAGCATCTATTACATAAAAACCCCAAAAGACTTAAAAGCAAATTCCAGATTTGCCCATTATGTACTTTTCAAATAACTTTATTTATTAGCCACTGTCCTAAATCTTTAGTGTTTTTTCTTTTGGATTTTATTAGGATTCAACTGGAGATCTGTATCTCAGTATTCCCCTTACATATAAAAAAAACCCACTAAAAACTGCATCAAAAAGAGGCTGGCCCACAACATTTCTGTCATTGATTATCCAGATATAGGGCAAGAGCACACTAAACAACAGAAATAGGTCAAAGACTCATCACCGCACAGGCTAACAAAATAAACCATAATGATGTTTCATTTACACAGTTTAATCTTCTTTCTTTCGAAAAAGCAAGTAAGGGACAAGAGTCAGTCTGGGATTTAAATCTGCACAACTAAGGAACTTCTTCTGCAGTATTCTGGAAGTATGGTGTACTTTAGGGAAGGAATTAAATGTTAAATAATGGACTCGGCAATACCCAAAATGTGTGGTGTTCATCTTGGAGTGAAGAAAGATATAATTTCTCCTTGCTGATCATATGCAGGAGACTGCATTTTGTAAAACAATCTGGTGAAGACATGTGAAGCCCAATAAAAAATGAGCTTTGTTCAAACACTGCAAGTAATGAACATACAGTAAATATTATCTGCATATTGAAAAGTACATATGAAAAATGTTTCTATAATTAAATTTTAAAAAGGCAGTGGAACACGCTGCTTTATCCTCTTATCCTCACTTGTGATTGTGCAAGTGAGTATCAAAAGTAAAAATAGGCATTTTTCAGCTCCAACCAGCCGAAAGCTCATCTCTCAGTTCTGCTATTACAGTGCCCATGGCAACATATTTACCAATACACAGGCAGATTAGTGATTAACCTAGGAAAGCATTAGCTTACTGTAATGCATGACATGTTTCAACACAAAGCTATGAAAACTCATTGTCCCAAGAAAATACTACAGAGGATGTACAGGTCTGTTGCTAATGTATATACATGTACACCACTGCACATACCTGTAGACAAAGCACACACTGCAATTCAAATGTTCACTCATGCAACGTGCTTGCCTGTATTATCAATGGCTAATATTTGTATTTTTTTTTAATCAGCAATTTAAACACTCTCTTTAATTGTGAGAGTTTGACTTAAAATTAATCAGAAAGAAAACTATCCACTTTTTTCTCTTTCAATTATTCTGATCTCACAATTGTAAGCTAGGAGCAACTTTAGTGACTTAAAAAAGGAACATAATGCTGAAAAAGCAATGACATTGATAGAAAATCTAATAACTGCTCCACACTAGTGGAGGTACATATACTGTAGACAGCGTTTTAAGATTCTTTAGGTAATGACATCTGGCATAGAGGATCACTTTCTACCTTTTATTTAATGCTCTTGCCCAACATTTCTGAGGCTCCTATCAACCTTACTGTTGTAATTCCAAATGACCTCTGATGTAGCTATTAGAAGTAACACTGCATCCAATACCGCTGGCTCTGTATTGTTGACTAACACGCACCAGAAAACACACACACATTGCCTAAAAAAAAAAAAGAAAAGATCTCAAGAGAAATCTGCAATTATTCACGAATATCCTGAGACAGGCAGGTGGCTAGCCCATGTAAACAGTCCACATCACCACCCACAGAGCTATTAGAATACATACCAGCTGAAGCTTTGACTGACTTCTGGGAATACTTTGATGTTGCTTTCTTTGAGCACACAACTCTTCCCTCTCTTCCCCTAGGCCAGGTTTAAGACAGAAAGACTGCAATAACAGTACAATGAAAATGTCACGAGCTGTACTTCAAATGAGAAAGCAAGGAAACAGTAGCTTCACAGGTCACTGAAGTACAAGGTCACTAGTACAAGGCAGTGACAACTGCCATCACATTGTGTTA
>JAVJGJ010000047.1:94198598-94242001 GCA_035590215.1 Microhierax caerulescens
CCTGCCGGTGTTCCCCTCCCCAGGGCCCGGTGCTGGCCCGGAGGCAGCGCCGGTGGGGACCCGGGGGCCGCGGGGGAGCGTGCCGGAGCTCCACAATTACTCGCTCCATCGCCATGGAAACAGCCTGGATGCAGCGGGCTGGATTTGTGTAGCACATCTGCTGCCAGGCTCGTAATCAACTGCAATCTCATCTTTTTTTTTTTTTTTTTTTTTTTTTGTTTTGTTTTGTTTTGGTTTTTTTTGGTTTTTTTGTTTCCCCCCCTCTGGTCTCACTGCTTATTTGATTGAGAGTTTGCTTTCCCTTTTCATACACGCTGGGAAAGTGCATGCAGGCAGAGCTGTGCACACGTTGACTTTCTCCCTGTGCAAACACACCGCGATACGTGTACGTATATGCACACATCTGCACCAGCAGCATTCACTCGCGTGCGTGCATACACTGAGGAGGTACACTCCCTGGGTACCCAAACAATACACCTTACTTGTATATCAAGTTTGAGTAACAGACCAGCACAAGGCAAGACTGCCGTACAGGCTGTCAACATACTACATTTTGCTTTCCAGTTCCATAAACCGCATCTGTCCAAAACAGGGTCAAAATCTGACCTGACTATTATGAAACTTCCCAAGCAATCTGATGTTTTGCTAATGGGGCTTCCAAAATTGATTGTGGCACCCACAGATGGTGACCTGTCTTCAGGCAACTAATTTACTCTGGATGTTCCCTGTTCTGCCCCGGGCCTGATGAAACAAGCCATCAGGAAAGCTTCCACGCACAAAAGGGTCCTCAGCCATGCACATAAATCTCTGTTCTACCCTCTGACAATACCAGAAAGGAGAGATGACGAGGTCCGAAGAGGAAAGGAAGCAATGTCTGAGAGACAGAAGATTCATAGGAAGTCAGCAAAGGGACTTGGCAGTTGGGGCTAATTTTGGGCTGCCCCTCAGACTTTCTCTGGGACACCTGAAAACAATCTTTCATTCTCTCCATGCTTCTGTTACTGAAACTGCAAAATGGGGAGAATACCTAAACTCATCCATTTATATTATAAAGATTATGAGTCTGGCCAGACTATGAGATGCTGACATACTATTATAATGATGTTAAGAGAAGAATTTCAGATTAAGAAAAGGAGGATGCGTTCCTTTTTCATGAACACTTACTTTCATTTATTTAACTAAAGGAACAATAAAAAATGAAGTCCCTTCTGAAAAAAAAAAAAAAAACCCAAACAAATTCCTGTATTGCCCTAATAACAGAAATCCACTGCATTAGCAATTGTAAATAGTGGTGGTTTAAAATGCATCGTGACAGGGCCTTGCAGGTAGACTCCCAGATCTCCATGTATAATAAAGGCCACTTCTTGTTAAGTATGTTCTACCTAAGCCTAATCCAGAGTCCAGGAATGCCTTTGAAGCCTGTTGGTGCTCAAGGACAAGGCCAAGAACAGAGCGTTACACCAGGAGATCTGGCTTTTCAGGACATCTGTCACCGAATTATCATTTTGGACAGAGAAATGACCTTATAAGAGAACTGTATTTTTTAATGGCTCAGGATTCCATAAGGATTCACTTCTTGCAATGCTGTACTTCTGGCTTTTCATTTTCCTTTAGAGCAGCACCACATCCTCCTACTTCCTGCAGCACCGCCGCTACAATCATTACCCTGTGCTTGCAGGCTTCTGCGGTCACTATTTCAGTTCTGAAACATTAAACTGTGGAAAGATGTTCAATGTGCATTTTAGGGGAAGGGGGTGTGTGTAATTAAAAAGCTTAGATTTACTGACAGGGCTTGCTGGGGAAAAAAAAAGCAATCTATCCAGTTCCATCTCTCTCCCGCCTCTCCTTCCACCTACATTATGTAGGGAAGAGGGTGGCTGAGGGTGTGGAGCATACCCCGTCGTTTGTGTGTGAGTGATGAAGCAGTTCAGCAGTTCCAACATTCATTTTGCTAGCTGTTATTATCATCTCTTATGGACTCAAAGTGTTTTCAATATGTATAGCTTAAAACAGTGACGCAAACCAAAAATTAATATATAAAATGCCACTGGACAATGAAAAACAACTGTCATATTCCTACCACTGATATCTCTACACTGATAGGGTTGGGTTTTTTTAAGCCAATATTAAATTGGAGAGCTTCCTAATTAAATACATTGTTCCTTTCTGTTGTATGATACACAGAGTTCAAAACTCTCCATTAGGCTGTATTCTGTTAAACAAAGCACTGCTGCAAGCAAACATAACGATTATCAGTGCTGTTTTGAAGTATCTGGAGAAACCTTCCATTAGCCCAGTTTCCAAAACTCTTCATCTGCGTTTCACCCACTGACAGGGAGAAGGCTGTGTCCCTGATTAGGGCAACCATTCAAGAACCTATTTTTAAGATCTTTTCCTGCCACAGGAAAGGGACAGAAGTGACAGAGATGTTTGCTTCTGAGAGCACCAAGCTGTTAGATTTAACTTTAAGAAACCTCACCCTTTGCCACCTTCTTTTCTTAGTAATGTCCCCTGTAAACCGCATTTCTTTTCCTCCCAAGGTTATGGTGTGAGAATAGACAGACTAATAATTTTGCTGCACTCTAAAGCAGGACAGGGCACAAATACCCAAAAAAGCTTTTAAAGGAGATAAAAATTCAAGGCTAGAAAAATCCAGGCAATTTCAAAGCAACATAATAAATGAGATTTGTGAAAAATCTTTTAAGGCAGTGGGAGAAAAAGATGTTGTTCAACCTAAAGGATAAAAGATTCCTAGGAAGGCTTTGCACTGAAGCTCCTACTTGCCGATCTGACAGCAGCTCTTGGCTATGCTGTCAGGGGCTAAGACCTGTTTGTGTGTGGGAGCTGAGGAACAATCAATGGTGATAAAATGCTTACTCATCCTTCTAGAATGTGGGTTTTACTTTTTTTAGCCTAGATACCTACATGGAGAAGATGGTTAGCCTACTAACACTTCCCAAGTCACAGACGCGCTGGTTGACTCCCAGTGATTCCTCTTCCAGTGCCATAAATTACCTGTCAACTCTCAGTAAACTTTCCAGCCCTTTCAAAAGTCCATTTGTAGAAGCAGCTGATTTGCACAAGGAACAACTAGTCCTATTCATTTATTCCAGAAATACCTACAGATTTCCCTTTCACATCTGTATTCTTGAAGCAGTAATTAGGACCTAGGCTGCAGGCAATCAAGACCACATTTCACATTTAGTTTGGTTTTCCCTAGCCACTAATATCAGAAAACCTTATGCCTCCTTTATCAGGGCCCCCCACACCTTATTTCAAACAAGCAGGTTTCAGGGGGTTTGCTTGTTTGTTTTTTCTCATATTACTGTATCTGAGACAAGTGTTTGGATAGCCACACATAACCACAAATTAAAATGAAAATGCTAGACCACAGCATAAAGAGATATCTATCCTTTCCACCGCTTAAGACAGCCTTACTACAAACCACAAAGCTTATCTGACTAGGTATACCAGGTGATCCATAAGCTGCTGAAAACACTGTCAGGAACACAGCTTTGCAAATCAGATTAGACGTGACCTTCAGAGGTGATCTGCCACCATGGCACCCAGGAAGGTCTATATGAATTACAAAATCACAGAACCTCTCACTCTGCAAAGCATGGACAGATTCAATTTCCACCATCCAAGCACCAATGTGCATGTTCAATGTTCACTACCTTCTCCTGTACTTTGAGCACAGGGAGCATTCAATTCTCTTCCTGAACCACCGGGAAAGCTGCCCCCCTTCTGAGGATGCATACATACATTAAAAGCCTTCAAGATCCAGAGGTACATTAAAGAAAATCTTCACTCATCTTATACAAATAAAATTGGAGCCTTATAGAGTTTCATACAACGGTCTTGGACATAGACAACAGCAGTCTGTATGATGACTGTGTACGGGTGTTGAATTTGCAATACTTCATCTTCTCTGACAACTGAAGTTCTTCAGCTAAGCCAAAGACAGCCTACAAACAATCCTGAAATTGGCTAAGGAACTGATATGAATATTTCTCAGTTTTCCTATTGCTAAATGATTACACGTAGTCTGGGTGGTGAAAGGAGACTTCCTAGTCTAGACAGCACGGCTGTAGGCTCCATTTCCACCTCCAATGTTAACTCCAGGAAGCTCTAAAATGCCTCATGTTTAATGCAGAACCAAAATATCCACATCTTAAAAAAACAAAAAACCAAACAAAAATAAGAAAGCCACCACAACCACACATAAGAAACCTGGTGTAAAAAAAAAAAAGGAAGAATGAGAAATTGGGTTGCTTAGAGGAAGACTATTCTGTCACAGTGAATAGATTTGAAGTCGGACAGATTTTGATACACAGAAAGAGAGAAAAAAAGGAAAATTATTTCTAACTTTGACACTAGGAACAGAAGAGCCCTATCTGACAAACAACCTCAAGTGATGTTTAGGTTTGGAGGCAGTGTCATATACAATCATAGTTAGCTTGTCTTTGTATAGCTATCATATTAAAGAAAAAAACAACCCTGAAATACACAAGCCCCTGCAGCTGTCTGCAACCTTTAAGTCTTGCCATTTCAAACATACATAGCAGTCATATAGCAAGAGAGGGCACTGAAGAATTTCAAATCAATTATAATAAATTCAGACAGTAGACAGAAAATGGTTTCACAGTACACATCATCAACTTCAAGATTCCTTACATTGCACTCTTAAGTACAGAACTGCAAGGGCCACAGAAATCACCTTGTGAGTTGTACAAATTCCAGTACACCCAGCCTATATGAGCACTGTCTGCCAAATCTATCACATATTCAGCATCCGCAGCTGGGGTTAGGATTTCCCTGCTCCCTCCCTCTGCCCATTTTGTCCAAACACATATCATAATTTTCTATCAAAACCCCTTTGCAACATGCTGAGAGAACTTTCAGTCATGTCATCTTAATCTCAGTTCTCTCATTCACTCACTTGGTTTGGAGCACATGTGGCCAGGACACAATAATTTCACATTGCTGCAGCACTTTACCTGCAATATTCTACCTTCAGCTACTTCTCCAGCTTGTGCTTTGTGCAGACTGCCAAACAAGCGACACAAGCTGGATTTATCTGCAATCCAAACAGTCTGAGACTTGCCTTTAATGCTTGGTCTCCATAAGAGGGGAACTGAGGAACGTACATCATATTACTAATACTGTTGGAACAGTTTATGTCACGTATGTCCTTGGTCTTGCCTGTCTTGCATACATGCTCCCCTCCATCTTATTCATTAATGCATTGCGGTGTTCTGCAAGATGCAGATGAAATGTCTGCTTGATCACATGAAATGGCAACAGAATTATTTATCTTAATTTTCTGCTTTTAACAAAATAAAGGAATCATAAGAGGGACAAAATAAAAGAAAAATTAATGTCTCAAGTATCTGAACTCATGCTGATGCTGTCATGGCTCACCATTTAAATAATGATGCATGGGCTTTTTTAATATGTTAATTACATAAATAGGTACTTAGGAACTACTTAAACAGGAGATTATTTACCCCAATGACTGTAGAAGCCCATGTGTCATCACATCTGCTACACAGAAAGATTAAATCGGTTCACACAAAACTCATGCTCTCTCTTGCTAGTGGGGAAGAGGTTGGTAGTGTGAGACCTGAAGCAGGGGCTTTGGGTTTTATCCAAAAGGTCCTTAAGTCTGGCACAATGGACGATGTTAGCAAACATCTCTGGATTTCTAAAACCCCTGTATGTACTTGCCTAGGCATGCTGGAAAAAGAAATGGGATTTTTATTCAGGAGAGTTTTCTATGTGTGTGTTTTAATTTCAAAAGCTTTGGCTCTATGTGATTTAAGAGTAACAACCAGACACCCAGCAGCCTTTCGAGGAACTGTATTAGTGTGATTATGCACCTTTCACACCAGAACGACAATGCTGGTTGATGATGTTTAGAAAGAGCGTACTGAAAACAGCTCAATTACAGACTTATCTTTGCCTTGGTTCACCTTCCTAGCTGCTGTTGAAGGACCTCCAGGCCATTATTTTCAGAGCTGTTGATGAGGGCCTGTCCACCATTTACCACCTTCATTTCACACTACTTTCACACCACAGGTGCTCAGGGAAGGGTAAGTGTCAGAAGGCTCTGGAGGTGCAGGTGGGGATTGCCAAGACTACAAGTTAATGAGAACAGAAAACATGAGTCTAGTTTCCAGGTCCAGCAAGTGCACAACAAACTTTCTTGAGAAGAACAAGCTCTGTCTGCTTCCACCTCACGCAGGCATGAAAGTCAAATCAATGCTTACACGAGCTGAATGAGCAGTTAGGGCTGTTTACCACGTAGTTATGTTTTTTTGCAAGTACGCTCTACAGGAGCAATTTACCAAGTGGATACTTAGCTTTAGCTAGAAAGGGCAATACCCTCCAGACCCTCATAAGGCAATTTGGAGCACACAGAACAAGCTACCGACACTTATTCTGTGCCATCCTCTGGCAGTATACATCTGTTCCCATGGGCTTCAGAGCCTCCCTACGTTAAGCTGGACTTTGCAAATGTCCCCTTCTCAAAGACATTAACAGCCACTTTTTCAATCCACGTATATGGAAATGTGCAACCAAATATACATACCCCAAACACGTGTTGCATGCACAACAGAAGCATGCCCACACGGGCCCATTCACAGCCAAATGCAGTATAAATAACCGTGCTATATATAAATAGCCTTGCTTAAATGAAGTCTCCTGCTTAAATAAGGCTGACATGAATACTCTTTCTTTTATACTGCCTGTATATCTCATGTTTAAGTCTGGAAAGTGGCAACCATGTTGGAACGACTGGAGAAACCCCAGCAAAGCATATTAACACTCCACTCTGAATGTCAACAGATAGGGAGGACGGGTGAGCTCAGCATCCAGATGTAACACATCACTGGTGAAGATTTTGTGAAAAAGAGAAAAGGCAGGCAACTTGTGTGTGTATGTGCCTGCTGTCAAGATAGATAAATATTAGTAAGACAGGCAATAAGAAATTGCAAACAATCAGGGAGATCCTCAAGCACTAAAGCAGCAGCCCATGCAAAATAAGTTATAAAAATAAACCTTACATTCTCAGTCAGAAAAAAAAAAAGTAAAAAAAGGTATCAGAAAAGGAAAAGTAACTTTCCCCTCTTTCTCTGCATCTTTGGAAGGACACCAGATGATTGTCCATACTCCTCGCTATGCTCATGTCTGTATTCATCAATATGGTTTTATGGACATTTTCTGTCTCATCTTTTTCAAAACATTTCAAGAAACTGTTAAGACTGCTCTCTCTGAAGATGGGTAGGAAGGACCGGCTGTCAGAAAGGACTCTCTGAACCTTCCTCCAGCAACCCTACTTCACATTCAGCCCACACACCAGGCCCAGCTCTATCAGTGTTCTGGCTCATTTTGTCAGGGCTGTTGCATCTGCTCAGAACTTCCTTCCCACTAATGAGTCTCTCTCTAATCGATCTTCAGAGTACATATTTCCTCAGTCTCAATCATCCATAAGCTAAAGATGCTGTCAATACTGCAGCATAGCCATGCCTGCCATCTCAGGAGCAAATCCCACCTTGTACTCACTCTTTCCATTGAACTTTCTGCTCTTTGCACATAGAAGGTGGAATGATTACTTCATCTTCCAAGTGAAGAGACAAATTTATAAAGATCAAGCAACGCAGGGGCAGCTGCAACAGTGAGTACAAACCTTCGAGTTTCCTTCTCCTTTCATTCCCCAGCCTCTGAAGCACAAACATATGTATAGTGCTAAGCCAGTAGTATTTCTACCTGTTACATTACTACTATATTCAGGGTTAGGCAATTATTATTCCATTAATATTTTCCTTTAAAAACATTTCAGCATTGGTTTTTAAAAAAAAAAAAAAACAAAACAAAAAAACCCAGACAGAGGTTTAAAAAGATTTCAGTCTTCCTTAATCATGCAGGGATGTATTTTCAAAGCAGTATGCCAGGAGTATTCCACGTGACTCCCATTCATGTTAAAATTAGAGTCACCAGAATAAACCCCATATGCTGCTTTGAAAAGGTACTGCAACATGTCCAAGGAAAATTTCTGCAGCTTAATGGTGCTTGCACAATTTTTCTGCCTGCTTTTCTTCCTTTGATTCCTGAATATATTTTTAACAGTCTTTTTTTTTTTAAATAACATTTTGTACTATTTGGAAAAATAGAAAGCAGTTATTTGGTGGTTATCCTGGTTCCTCTGCAGCCCTTTTATTTTAAACCTATCAGTTTGATCAGAACAGCTTTGCTTTGCAGCATGCAAAGCTTCCAATACAATTCTTTTTTGATACAGTAACTGTAGACAACCTTTATACTGGAGCCGCAGCCCACAGTGAGGTCTGGCTGCCTTCCACACCTGAGCTGTTGTCCTGTCCAGTGGCGCTCAGTATCTCTGTGTTAGCATGAAACTAAATTTTCACATCTGGACAGCGGGGAACTTTCCTCTGGAAAGGCTGAGCCATAGTCTCTCCTTGGCAATAACAGCACCAGTGCTTGTACTGAAGCCAGGCAACATGAATGTACAGGTTTCGGCATTCAAGGTCCCAGTCTCACATGTGGATCTCCTGCCCAACACAGAGCATCTGTAACATCTATGGCAACTGCTGAAGCCCACCCACCCAAAGCCAGCTGCAGTGCCGGGCTTGCTGTGAGCACAGCTTGTCCCCATTTGCCTTGGTAATCACAGTGAGCATCACACATGCGGTGCTCAACATGCAGTACTGATGTATACCAGTTGATTATTAAATTTGTCATTTATGACTATAGTCTTCCTGATCATTTTCAGGGGCAAAGAGGGGAGGAAATTTTAATTTCTGATAGCTCTGGTTCTCTTGTCGTTGGTCTTTAATTTTCACTGCGTACTAACACTGTGTATGAGAGATTGTGCACAGAAAGACAGCGTGAATGCCATCTCTTCATTTTTTCCCCTCATCCTTCTCATTACTGTCCCAAATTGCAACATATTTTCATTTCAGCCATTTACATCAAAAGTGCAGCAAATGCTGCATCTAAACACTTCATTACTTTAACCTTTAAAGGATGTAAACAAAGGGAAAATATTTTGCTTAAAGATGGAAGGTGCTTCCACCATGGGAGAAAAAAAATATTTCTCCTTGCTAACAGAATTGTGTATCAGGACATAAGAAAAGAAACCAAGATAGAGTTGTCCTGTCATCAAAGCACAGCAAGTGAGGTGTGGACTAAGTTCCTCTCTCTCCCACTAATTTTCCCGGCAACATGCAGCAAGACATCATTTACGTATTCTTGTCATCTAATTAAAAATTACTTAACATCACCCTTCCTTTTTCCTTTTTTACCCTTTGTAAGTTCTGTCAATTTAAATGGTATTTTCCTTTGGTCAGAAACTCATGCTTAAAAGTACCTGAAACTTCCCAGGAAGCTGGAGTGACAGCTTGCACATGGAGCCAGAACACAGCTGTAAGCAATGCAGCTTTAGCTAAAGCAGAGGTCTGTGTACAAGACAAGCACTTAAAAACAACAAGAAAAAACCCAAAACCCCAACACGCAAGAAAACAAACACAAAACCCCAACCACAAAATAACAAACACCCGCAAAACCAATCCACTAGTAGCCAAACATCACTCTGCAATTGCTACACACACTGCCTGCTTTAAGCATTAGGGCTCAAATATGCTAACGAATTAATGTGGTTAAGACAAGTTACCATGTCAGCTGCAGTATTAGCCAGTGGTAAATATTTATTAAAGCATACTTACCTAACTGTTAGCAAGAAGATTTTGAGGAAATGCTTTTGACCTCGTATTTCTGCCGGAGCTTGAATGCCCCTGAGTAGTAACAGTGCAGCTGTCAGAGCTAAGACAAGTTAGAACTGCTTTAAAGGGGTCACCACAGTTAATGGGGAAATCCTGACTTCTTAGAACTGGCTACTGCATCCATCAAAAGGATCTTTTGCACTTTCTTTAACATTAGAAAAAAATGTATGAGATTGGTTGATGCTGCATCTGTTTGTTTCAGTGATGACTAATGATACAAATTACTGTTTCTCCCTGTTTCATACTCGATAAGAAAGTAGTTTTTACACATAAACCTACGGAATAATTCAGGTTGCTAGAAAGCTCTAGGCATCATCAAGTCCTGCAGACACAGCAGAACTAACCTCAAGCTTAAGTCAGGTTGCTCAGGGCCTTTGTCCGTGTGACTTGAGTTTGTCCAAGGATGAAGTTTTCATCTATATAATAATAATAATCTCTCTACATGTAACCTGTTCCAATGCTGCACCAGTATCAGTAGTTGGGGATATTTTATCCTTACATCCTACCAGTTTCCTTCACTGCAACTTTTTTCTTCTTTCACTCTGTACTTCTCAGAAGGGTATGCATCTTCTCCACAGCTTCTTGTTCAGATATGAAAGAAGGTACAACTGGATCCAGCCTCCTCCCCACCAGCCTTTTCCAGGATGAACAAATCTAGCTCTAGCTCCTTCATGTTCCCCTTGAACAGCACATGTTCCACCTCCACTTAATCATCTTGGTGGCCTTTGCTGGACTAGCTCCATTTCATCAATCTCTCCCCATTGCTGGGGCACAGAACTGGACACAGTTTTCCAGCTGCTGCACCACAAGTGCCAACTGGGGGGAATAATCCCCTCCTTTGATCTGCTAACTCTGCTTTAGCTAATGCAACCCAGCGTGCAGTTAGTCCACATCACACAAGGGTGCACTGGTGATTCATGGTACTCATCAACACAGCGACCATCCTACAAGCAAACACCTACATCTATAATTGCAAAACATGAAATTAGTCTTTCTGAGTTCCCAGTTTACATTGGCAATCACCCATCCTCTGCCTGCTGTGGTGCAGAAATTAATATCAAAGCCCTGGCCATCATAAAAATCAATACTAGATGCTGAAGTGTTACTCTAGTACTGAAATCAAGAAGTGTAGAGAAGGAAATTAGAATCATCAAATTCTTTCAAATGATAATAACTAAAGCAAATTGAGCAGCTATGAAACATCATGTTCTCTAGAGCTTAAAAGCAATAAGGCAATAAAAAAACCCTAACCCATGCAAAGCTAAATAATTTTTATGGAGACAGTTTCTTTCTTTTCTCCGCAAGTAGAATTACCAGTTTAAAGATTTTGCTTTAGCTGGTACCCTAAGATTTTACACAGTGAAAGGCCATTTAGGCCATGTATATAACTGAAGCCATCTGCAAGCCGCACACATAAAATACCTTCTGCCTGAGGTTTATCTCCCAGATTGATGGAGATAATTCTTTAAGTAAATTAAACTTTGCAGCCCACTATATATGGAATTAGGTTAGATAAAAGAATATCCAGTTCTCTGCCATCATTATTAAAATGTTGTATTTACGCTGTTACTCATTAAGGAAGATTTTTTTTTTTTGTCCATATAACTACATTTTTAGGAATAAGAAAGATGTCCATGCATGTAATTTTGATTTTACAATTTTAATGGTGTCCTTCAGATTTCTATTCCCGTTGAAAACACACAGCTGCCTGTAACCCCCATCCATTCCGATATTACACAACTTCAAAGGGTCTTTTCTGATCTCCTGACCCAAGATGTGGTCATTTACACCTTCCCTTGAGACATGTCGAAGCTCTGTATGATCCATGATGTTACTCCAAGGAAAGGGGACAGGCAGAAGGAAAGACTAGGGAAATAAATCCTGTTGGAGGTCAGAGTATTGGTCAGGGAGAAAGGCTAAAGGAAGCTTCACTTAGAACACAGAGAAATCCAGTAAGATTTCTACATCCAGTCACTAGTTTATGTATGTGCTTTAAAAAAAAAACCAACAAAACAACAACAACAAAAACTAGCCAAAAAAGCCCCATCAAAAACCACATACAGGCCTTGAAATGAAGAGTATCAGTTATATGACAATCAGATAAATTCAGATTAAAAAAACATAATAAAAAAATCACCAGGAAAAAAGCAGCCCTTTAACAACTTCCAAATCCCTAGTTTACATAGAAAAGAGTTCTTGGAAGGAATCTGAAAATCTTGACAGCTATGAGATTACATCCTTCATCTCACACATCTGATTATACAAAAATAAGGATGTTCCATTTTCCTACTTGGTGACTTCTGAGATGTTATTTCCACTATGAAGGGCTGATCAATTGCTTCTGAAGAGGCTGACAATGTCACAACAATACAGTGAACTCTGCAGTTTCCTTTGGACACTTGGTTAAGTACAATAAAATGTTCTAGGAGGCCTTTACTATTCAAGAAAAATGGATACAACAGCAATTTTTAAGTTCTTGCTGCTGTCGTTCTTACATCAGGAAAACAACAAAGATCATCCAGTCTCCCTGAGACAGAAAACTGATGCTTAAAATCTGAAGATACATCTCCAGAGAGAAAAATTACTGTAAAGTTCAAACCATGTGTGGAAGCTATTTCCCCAGATGCTTCCACTCTTCTAGATGCAGACTTGACATTCTTGATGCATGGATGATTCTTGGACATTCCAGTTTCGTGGTCATGGCATGAATATTTTCAACCAACATGGCAAGATCTTTAATTAGCTGCACTAATCTTTTTCAAGGATTCTGACACAGAGTTTGGTATTTGTTTCTTCACCTGTTTCTGGTGTTTGGGTTAATACACTTGCATGGTACCAAATCTCTTCATTCTTCCTGGACTCAGCTTCTAAGGTGATATTCTTCAGCTTTTATATGTATTACTAGGGGACTTGCTTCTCTGCTTGCCATGACCAACATATTAAAGTAACTTGAGGAACTGGGACAGAGGCCATTGATACATTATCTTTCAGTCATGAATAAATCCACAACATTTTTTGTATGGCTATTCAAATTGACAGTATAGAGGTGAAAGGGCAAAGGAGAAAGGGCCTTACCACTTTTCAAGGGTACACACACACACCACTCTCCATCCTTCAGTAAGTTATTTTGCTTACAATGAAAACGTGGCAGAACCCAAGTTCACATGTCTGAGCTTCACTACTCTTCCTAAGGAACAAATGCCCCCACTCCGGTCTCAAGCCCAAATGTTCTGTGGGGCAAAACCTAACACTTCCTTCAGAAAGCACATGCTAAATCCCTCACCTCCCATCCTCCTCCATCTCCCACTCTTCCAGTCTCTGGGAACTTGAGGGCAGCCCACATTAGCACACCAAGGCCCGCTTTAACCTGTGATCACTGAAGAAAGCTCTGCAAACTAGCGGTGCTATCGCTGCCCTGCTGTGGGTGCCCCAGGTAGACTACGGAAAGCCAGAAGAGGCAGCAACATCTGTTGGGCCCAACTGCACAGCGGGGACACAGCTTGAAACAGCTGGTGTGCGGAAAAAGGTGAGGAGAGCCCATCCACAGCCACGCACGCCTCTTCCTCTCGCTCTGGCCCCCAGCAGCCCTCCCCTCCCGTACGCCTCTATCACAGCCAGCCTCAATTTTCACGGGTACACGAGGCAGCACGATCATTTTGTCGGATGCTGGTCAGTTGCCTCACCTGCTAAAAATAGAGCCACGCAGCAGCAGCGACTGACTGGCAAATGCCTTTTTAATGGTGACTGACATACTCGGTCAAGACAACACTCGAGATGTAAATGGCAAACAATGAAGGACATTTGTATAAGGACAAATGAGACGAAAACAACAAAGCGCCCTGGCTTTGCTTATGAGACACATATGAAAGATTTCTGCTGCTCTTTTCAACCGTGGTGCTATTTAGATCACAATTACTTAAAGCGAACCAACAATAATACAAGCTCTTCTGCTACTCCGAGAGAGGCTATAAAAAATCTCATTGTCAGCTGCATCATTCATCACGATAACCTCATTTCAACCGAAACAAAATCTCCAAGACATCCCCCCGCCCCTTCCCTTTTTTATTTGCCTATAATAAGGTCTATAGTCTGGGGAGCTCTCGGGCTGAATTCCATGCATTGTGATTCACAAAATGAAAATCTAGTATTATATGCCCACTGACATTCACATTCGCAGCAATTCATGCAGCAAAAAGCCATATGCCATGCGCCTCTGATTTAACTGTACTACAAAAACATATCCTAGAAAAAAGAAATAAAAATAGAGAGACAAGAGTGGTTCCTGGGACCTGATTATTATCCACACTTTAAGACAGGAATGTCAAGAGCAACGTCACAAACGATGCTGTTTTGGTGACAGTTCCAGTTAGGTTATATCATTTTCCTTAGCAACTAACACACTCTACATGCAAGTGAGGAATTCTTTCCCAGTGCAAAAGGTTTCCACAGAGTACAAATAAAGTAGTTAGCACAGATAACCTACGCTCAGTGTTTCTCCTCTGGTTATCAGGCTTTCCACTCGGTTATCTTTTTGAAGGTTGAGGTGTTTATTGGTTTGATCAGCACCCACAGAGATGAAAATGAAGAGCGCTTTGAAAATACAAAGTACCAACAGTTTTAAAAATTGCGATCTCCAGGGTGTTAAGCAGACCCGTATGTATTTTACAGAAACACACAGACTTCATTAGAAAGCTGGAAGATAAAACGCACTCTGCCAATGACGGCAAGGATTTTCACAAATAAGAGATTTCATTGTTGAAACCAACAGTGAATTTCAGCACTGAGGAAAGGATAAGACAAACCATTTCTGACCAAGGAAATGATCATACTAAAATTTTTTTTTTCTTTTTTTTTTTCTTCTTTTTGTAGTAACAGATGTTTTGTTGAGACACCCCTTCCTTTCCTTGCTTTTTGCTTGAAAAATCAATTTCTGTCTTAGTGTACCCATCCTGGCATACAAATGGACAGAATTTCAGCTTTAAATAACCTTTCTTTTATTCCTCTGCCCTCCATGAAATCATTGCATATGTGATCACTGGAGAAGGACAGTTCAGCTGGGATAATAACTAGTTGTGACCCTGCTACAAAAGACTCTTGAAGCTTTCTGGCAAAGGCAGAAAATAGTAAAGATACTACTTTTAATGAAAAAAAAACCTCTTAGAAGGAGAAAAATACCTCATAAGCTATAAAGTGCAGAGAGAGGGCAAGTGTTGCTTCTTACTGCTTCATTATCCAGCCTAAGTACTTATATTTCACAAATTAATTTTTAAAATGTGTTTGCATTCTTGACAATGATAGTTAAAACTGAAAAATATTCAAAAGGAAGCAACCAACTAGATTTAAAAATGCAATACTCCTGTTCAGTTCCTTTGAGCTTGACAGTCCCAACCTCTGGGGCATGAATACTTAATTTTTACAGACCGATGCCTCAGCATGTAGAAGGCCTAATCTTCTGCATCTTAAACATCCTTTCTCAGGTTCCTGCAGCCAGAAGCAGCAGACTAGTAATAAACTGGCTTTGACAAACGCAGAGGGACACATTTGGAGATCTGATGGGTGTAGATAAACGCACAAAGACAGAGAAGACTAAGCAGAGCCATTCCTAAATGAGCAGCCAATGAAGGAGTAAACCTGCAATATCCAGGCCACAAAAAGCACAGAGGGAACACCGACCAAATGCTAGTGAAAAGTCTTAAACAGGCTCTCCCTACATCACGTTAATGGTGGCTGCTAATGGAATAGATCTGACAACCTTCCTGCACCCCAACTATGCTCTTCTGGGAGATTCCCATTGTATTTGGAGGATATTTTTTTTCTGCAGTTAAAAAGTCACATTTTCTGTGTAAGCTATGCAGCAGACTTGCAAAATGTTAATTGCTATTTTTTTTTTTAAATAAATTCATGCATTTCACAATTAATGATGCAATATATTTATAGCAATTATCTCTTTCCAATAAGAGTTAATAAAGTGTTAATGGCCTCAGGTGTGAAAATATGAAATTTAATTTGTGCTAATCTGCCTAAGCCTGGGGAATACTGAATTCATTCTATGTGAGAATAATTTATTTGCAGTATCCCTGACTGATATAAACAAAGCATTGCCAAGGGAAGGTGCAATAACGCTAACAGAGAGGTGCAATCATTCCACTAGCCCAGCATTTCCCACAGGTAAAATTCAAACAGAAGAGCCTTCCAAAAGCTTCTCTCAAAAGAAGTTAAATTCATCTGCTTCAGACTGGTGAAAAAACGCCCATAAGAAAATAATAAATGCTTTGGAGAACATCTGTGAAGAGCTATTTATCATCCCTTTCCCTTCTTATCATTGAAAGGAAAAGCAGGTGACAGACGAATTTACAGACTGACCAAAGGATTTTACTTTCAAGTCTGTTTGAATTAATGTTTCTCCTGTTTGAGTCTTTCATGCTCCAGAAGCTATCATTTGCAACCCTCCTCCAAGAATCCCTGTGAGGGGGTGGGGAAGAGGGGCACGGGCACAGAGCAAAGCACCACCTTTGAGGCTGGAGCTGCTGCTGCAGCTTGGAGCTGTGATGGTGTGATGGAGGAGGCTGGAGCAAACAGCCAGACACCCCGGTTCTGCTTTTGGCCCTGCCACCACTTCACTGCCATGGCATTTGGGCTCTGGGTGTCTTCGCCTCCTCCCTGAAAAATGGGGTTTATCAAGATCCGGCCAACCCTACAATGAGCAGAAAAGTGCAGAATATTGTTAGAGCCACTAGAGAAGATCACTTGAGCATGCTAGGAGACCTGCTCCTCCTCCAGGTGTGCAGCAAAGCCCTGCCGCTTCCAGGTCAGGCATGGAGTTGCCATGGCAAGGACTAGCCCTAGGACAGCGAGGTTGCAGCCGGGGGGGGGACACGACTCATTTTGGACAGGATCTGCGCACAGTCTGCACCTGGGGTCTCCCCAGTCTGCAGGGCACCCAGCAAAGCCAGTGACAGCTCTGCTGCTGCGTTGCAGCTCTGACCCTTTCCAAATATACCTCTATACCTTTGCTTCCTTATGGGTAACTCGCATTATCTGATAGTGGTGTTGACTCGCAACATGCTTCAACACAAAACACCACTCACTCAACTACGCTCCTTAAAAGCCTGCCCTTGAACACCTAGTCATATTTTGAACCTAGCCTTACACAATTATTCATCCTGCAGCTGCTGAAAGTTTGACAACACTAGAGAAGCTGAGAAACCTGTGGCATGGCACCTCCAAACTGTCAGTGAACAAGGAAATGGTATTTTTCATTTTTACGTTATGCTTGGTTACCTTTTCTGTTATCTTGTCAGCAAGCAAAGAAAAATGTTCACAGGGTCTGAGCATGAACAATAAACATCTTTTGTGGTTATCGAATGCCTCAGTGTTTGCTTTGCTATTTAATTACAGGACTCACGTAGGGCATTTATTGTTTGCATCTACTGCCACTGTGAACGATGTCTACGCTACTGATTACCACACAAGACAGTTTGTTATGTGTATACCTGTCAGTGACGTTTATTATCATCTTGCTGAGCAGACCCTACTCCTGCACACGGATCCAGCACAGCGGCTTGGTGTGGCACTGAAATAGCCAGATACCACAAGTGCTCAGGGTACCCAGGTCTGCCACTGTGAAATGAATGCTAGCTTTGCCAAAATGCTGAAACCAGAGGTTTGGGGGGTTTCTGAGATTGTTTTTCTTATTACAAAATAATTTTTCATAGAACATGTAAAAGCTGGTGCTTTATACTATGATGATCTCAAACACACAGCCAGAGAGCAAAATAAATTAACTTCTCAGTAATGAGAAAAATGCATCAGTAGCATCATTAGCCAGCCTCGTCCCACTTTTCTATCCCTTAAACCTTTAGTTTCAGTGAACGCAGTAGATTTTGATTCCAGGTGACATACACCACAGAACTTTCAAAGTTTTACAGTTCTGGCATCCCCTACTTAACTTTAGCCATGTTGAAATGATAATCTATGTCTTGTTATGAATAGCCATTTTTGGCCATCTCAAAACCTAAACCCATGCTATTATGCTAATAAGAGCAGCTATCATTGTGTTCGTTCTCTACAAAGCAGCTTCAAAACCTTTGTAGGTGAATCACAGAATGTCATCTTTTTCCTTCCACACTGGGACTGGAAGCATTAATTTTTATTCTTAATGGTTATTTTAAGATGGCACTAAATAGACACAGAATTAGCAAATTGTTCATATTGTTCTGCAGGTCTAATAAGACAAGCTATGGCTGGCCTTGCAATTAAAATAATCTGTTTGCTCACCCTTTCTCCTAATTAGCATGCGAACTTCAAACATACAAAAAGCACCAGACTGAAATCTGTGGAGACCAGAGGTAAGAGGATAATTTTGTCCCCTACATAATGTCCTATCTGTGGTCTCACGAGAAACAATATGTGTATTTTACAAGAAGATCACTAAGAAGATAGTGATCTCAAAGTAAATGCTCGTTAGGGCAACACAGGTGCATTTACTTAAGTACAACTAGTGGGATCAACAAAAAAATTTCCATTGGGCATATGCTTTCATTTGGCCCCATGGAGTGAATTTTACAGTGGGGTAGTTACCTTGAATTCTACCTACCATCACGCTAAAAATAAACAAAAATCCCCCAACCAATTTAAGTACAACTTAGTCTGTGTGGCAGCAGGGCCTGATTACGCTGAGCAGAGTGTAGGTGGTCCCTGCATGAGGGAAAACTGACTGATGGGCACCTATTGAAATGGGCAGGCTGGTGATGAGGGTTTCTGGATGCTAGAGTGTGAGATAACTCAGTTCAGCCTTCTTACAGTCAGCCCTGACTCCAAAAATCAATACACAATGGTTTCTTCTGCTGCAATAAAACATCTATGATTATGTAAAGCTCTGAGACAAGATTATATTTTCGAAGTCTTAAACCATGCAGTCTGCTGACAAATGACTGTGGAGGACAGAGCTTGTAAAGTGTCCTTTGATCATCTGTAGGCTCAAAGAAAAACAAAAAGGTTTAAAATGGAATTGTTGCCACTTGCATGTCTTGTCTATCCAACTGCATCTTAATTTTGCTAGAAAACTCACCAAGACATGAATTATGTATGCCTTAAAATGTTATAAAGGCATAACATAAGCTTAGCTGCTTGACTGAATTATTCTATACAGACACCTACCCATATATTGAGAGCCTGTAAAGAAGGTTTTAGGTCTGACAGTATCATACTATCACCGTAGAGGTCCAAGGAGTTTTTCTAATCCAAGAGTTGACAAAAGGTGTCACTTTTAATGAATGAGAATTGGAAGAGACAAAGCAAGAGATCATAAATATTTCGCAAAAACACCATAAAATTCTTCCAACTATGAGTAGAGTGCTGTTTTAATTTTTTTTTTTTAAGCTTTAAAGAACAGACCTATATGAGAACTTCACAACATGAATTGAGGAACCATGATGGCACAGTATGTTATTTTGTCATCAAAAGAAAGACTTAATCTGTGGCTTAAAAAAACCTTGAGAACAGGCACTGAGACCTGAGGGGAAGTATTCAAACACCTCACTTATTTTAGCACTTACCATTCTCTAATGCAAGGGATGAGAAAATAAATCTCTACATGTGCACAGAGACCTCCTACAGCCCTTCAACACACAAGCTATTGTGATTAATTAAAAGTTTAAAATTAAATAAAAAGCTCCTTTTCTTCAATTATGATTAAAGATCAAAGGAAGTGGATTAGCTTTCTAGCAGAATCTCCAGGTCTCAAGAGATACCATCCAATATACTGAGAGTATCCAATTTTATTTTGGCAGTTTTGGGGGAGCAAGAGAAGAAGGCAGAAAATGAACAATCCCATCATGCAGGCAGTAGTAAACCATAGCAAAGCGGCATGTCATACATTACCATGACAATCAAGTTATTGAAACTGAATTATAGTAACAGTGGATTAAAAGACATTTTTTCACAGCAGCTAAGCTATTGCATCTTTTGAGGTCTGTTTTCCTTCTGTTCACTCCTGGAAGTATGGGCTGAATACTCCCTGGGTCCACATGGCCCCTGCCTGCCAAGCTTTCAAAACTGACCACATAGAGACGGGTACCCTTAGCACACAGGGAAGATAAAAAGAGTACTCACATGCCGTGACCACCAAATTCTCTTGCCGGGTAAGGATTAAAAACACTGTTGTGTAGTTTGGTAAAGCCATCAGCCCTGGCAGCTGTCACCCACCAACCAGATGGGTAAACCTTGGGTACCACTATATAACATATCATCCCCCACAAATCCAGAAGTGCTTCATAAGCCCACACAACCACACAGTTTGCTTCACTCACAGATCCCTTCAGACATTTATCAGCTGAGTAATGCACATCACCACCACATGTCATTTGAAGTGGATTAGAGCACAAAAATCTCCTTATGACTAAAAGAAAGGATTTAGATAAGCAGAACATAATTACAGAACTGTTAGAAATGAGTCACAAGAGTTTAGTATTCCCTCCCCTTTACAAAAAATTACAAAATCAAGAGTGATTTCCGCAGGCAGAGATCCTGGGTTCATCTCTCATGCTCCAGAGTGCCTCTCCAGACAAAAATCCTGGCAGGGCAATGGCAAATGTTTCAGATTTGCCCCATGGTTAAGAATCTCCTATGTCTTCAATAACACACACAGTAGGACCTACTGCCCACCTTACTGAACCTGAAAAAGCTGCTGGATGAAGTTTCAGGATTTTCAGTAACAGAAAACACAAACAGCAAACTAGTCAGATCAGAGAAGAAACTACCTGATATTCCATGCAGCTCCACAGCAATGCCTAACACTGAAAAGTAATTTTCTTTGTTTTCTTTTTAGGGTGATCTGGGCTGTTGCCAGAAACTGGACTGTTCTCTTCCTGAATTCCCTAGGATTACTAATAACATTCCAATTCAAGTTGTGGGAAACCACGCACACAAATCCTTCTTCTACTGAGACTGAAGGCCTGTAATAGACACTTGTAAATTAATGTATTTAAAACAACCATATATTATGTAGTCATCTTAAAAAGTTGCTCTTGATTTTAGGTTTCTACACTGTTCAGTGAATTATCTTGCTATTGCTTCTTCTGTGCTCCTGGATCATTAGGTAAGAGAAGCGTGTCAGAAATTCCATGCGAGAACAAGCCTTTAGGTCATCCAGCTACAACAGCACACATTTTGGATTTCCCTTGTCTCTTTTGTCAGGGCTTTGGTACCACTGCCAACTATCTTACCTAAAAGAACTCAACAAAGGTTACTCTGCATTCTGTCCTAAGGATTCACCATCACTCTGCAGTAGAAAATGGACATTTAGACCACTTCAACACTAGACAGTTCCAATTAGAAGTTAGGCATGATCATTCTTACTAGATCTCACGTAACATCTGAGTCTGGTGAAGTCACCAGAGCACTTGTATGGTACATGCTGACACAGTGCAGCAGTCTTACTTTTCATTTTCAGCCCACAGCTCTATAACCAACATATCTCAGGGCGAGAGGCTCAAGATGCAGTCAAAGGATCCCAACGAAGACAAGCATGCCAGCTGGCCACAAAAGCATGAGTTTGTCATTCTTACAAAATGCCAAAAATCCTGTTCAGCTTCATGGCAAATCAGAGTTAAAATAGGAAGTCTAGGGACCATTAAGACAGACAGTCCTGTTCTCCATAGCTTTGCTGAGGATCAGGAAATTGGCTGAAACCTCCAGAAATCTGTCTTATAACAAAAAAGGTGTAACACTGAGGAGGTTTTTTGGTTGAATTTTTGGTTGGTTGGTTTGAGTTTTGTGTTTTAACAGGCTAAACTGCACAGCACTTTGTTAGGATTGTGTCCACTCTTGAATATTTTATCACTTTAGTGCTCACATGAAAAAAGGATGCACAGAATTATCGCTGCAGTACTCTCTTTGCATTATTTACAACCTTGGAGGCTGCAGCACTTCAGCATAATATTGCCAACATAAAAAGGCAGAATTCCCCCTCAAGCCAGGTTTTTAGTTTCACAGTCTGCAGTGCAACATGATTGAAAAAGGTCTGTGCACCTCTCTTATACCTCCCATCCCCTACCCCCACTTTTTTAAATGCTGGCACTCTGATGTGCAAAGAATCCGAATACATAAAACTCCACAGCATTCAGCAGATGGGGATTAGTAAATCCCTGTGCCTCTAGGGAAGAATACATAACCTTGTTTCACCATCCTGCCCAGTTATTTCCACCCCACCCTTTTTCTTGCCTTGTTAAAGTCCTCTGAAGTTGCCCTCATTTCCTTCCATGTCTTGTTCAAGAGCTGAATGCAGATACAGAAGAACTCCTCAAATGATCTGTCATGGGTGAAGAACATGGGATGGAAATCGTTGCAGGTCTCACTGGCTGAAAACAGAAAAACAAGGGTGGGTGGGTGTGGAATAAAACACCTACAGGCAGTAGCTTCAAAAAAATAAACATAAAATACAGACAGCCACAAAACCCTGCGATTTAGAAGAATCCCAGTTCTAATAGCAAAGGATGTCAGAACATTATCATAAAGAGCCAGCCTTGACCTACGGTCTTAAAGACAATGAAACATGGTATAGACCCTGTCTGCAGGAGACCAACAGCAGCAACAACAAGAGGGAGCAACTACCTGTTTGCCTGAATTTTCTCTCAATAGGGGTTTTCTTGTTCAGGCCAGGGCAAAGAGACACGGAATAAACACAAGTCCCCTCATCAAAACATCAGCCTTCCCCACTGCTAACAGCACGTACCTTATTACATGCTGAGAACCAAACCCCAAACCCCATCAGTCACAAAACAGTATTAGATCAATGTACACACTGAAATGGGAAGCTCTGCTGACACAGCAGATGATCTACCATATTGTACATGGATATACCACAGAGGTAAACAGAGAAATCTAGACAGACATATAGATGAGAATAGAACGGATTAAATTTGTCCTTTGAAAATAACTAGAAACAAAAGAAATGGCTCTTCTGTCGTCTTCTGTCATCTGTCCCTTATCTGAGGTGGAGGGGAAAAAAAAAATCCACTAACAAACCAAAATGCAAACTTCCTTTTTAATCAAATCCTGGCTTTAAGGAAGGAAAAAAAATAAAAGAATACTATAATGATGTTCCCCAAAAGGAAAAGTACAGTTTGGCAAGACTGCTGTGAATCTACTTGATCAAAGAATGGATTTTCAAAAACTAAAGGCTGAAGCAATGCTGACCTATGGGCACATCTGAGCAACCTGGGAACAGAAGGGGCTTTCTCCAAGCCTGAAAGAGATCCGTAAACCCTGACATGACTTGCAGGACCCTCAGTAGGTTGCATATTTTCGTTCTTAAAAAAATAACAAAAAACGTCAAGTCGACTAAGCCTTTCTTATATACCCAGTCCCCAAATCTCTCTGCTTCAGCTTTCACTTCTGTGTGAGTGCTCCTTTGGATTTTTCCAGCAGTCACTCCCATGCCTATACAGCTGCATCTTTCCTTACCTCAAGATCAAACAGCCACTGCTTAGGCAAGATAATTCTGCAAGAACAGCAGAATTATCGAGTATTGGGATAAATCACCCTTTTCCTTAGGCTGGCTCAGTCTGACATCTGCTTTCTCTCAGTGGAACTGGAGAAATTAGAATCAAGACTCTTTGCAGGAGAATGTGCATGGCTCAGGCAGTCTGACTCCCCGCATCAGCTGCAAACACTTCGTCCTGGTACCTCTCCTAGCCACAAACTCACCCTTTCAGCATGTTTAGTTACCTCTGCTGGAGCAGTGGCTCTGCCATAGGAACCTGAGTTGTACTTAGAATCACCTGAACCCTCAAAGAAAAAGCCTTTCTGACCCTTCCCAACATGCAGTATTCCAATTATAAAGCAAAACTCTGAAACTTTAATGTAAATTTGAAGCTTAATTTTAACATCGGATTTACTAAAAGCTAATCAATTCCTCAGCTACGTAGCGAGAATGAGAGTTAATTTTGGAGCGCAGGTTTCATTCTAATCAAGTAAACTCCATTTACTTCAAAGGATGTGCAGTCAAGGGGGAATTAGTCAAAGCGGAGACCTATATTTGTGAGGCACAATTCATTCCCTTTAAAAGAATAAAATGCCTCAGGCATGATTTTCAGAGCACCTTCAGCTTCCATTCATTCCACTGGAGCTGCAAGAGCTCAGCACTTCCAATAATCAGACCTTCAGCCTGTAATAATGCCAGAGACACAACAGAACAGAATCTCAGAGGCCACTTGTCTTTAAGTCATGAAATACTGTAATGATGAGAGGAAATAAAATAACACCAAGCAGAAGAATGCAGCCAGTACCTTCACTGTATAAATCACAAAAACAAGGCAATAACGCTCCACACGTACTGGCCTTTCTGATTGTCCTCAGAGCCTGAGCTTATCACTGTTCCTGCCCATAAAAATCAATAAATCAAAATTAATGGAAAGGCTAGGGATTCTCAGAAACTTGATCATCAGTTCTAACTCATGCTCTGTATGATAATCAGCCTGAAACTACTACGTTAACTGTTCTGCATGCAGAATCAGAGGTGCCCCCCCCCCTTTTTATAAGTAGGCGACATACTGTGATTTATGCCTTTTCAGGTTAAAAATGAAATTCTAAAAATCACTGTTATTGATAGAAATGGAGAAAGTTAAGCCTGTTGGAAAGCAGGTTCAATGCCTTAAAGTGCAAAACAAATACTAAAAAAAATCTAAACCAAATGATAAACAGCTTCCTCTCAATTCCCATCAGCATCCTGATAATAGAGAAGAAAAATAAAAATCCATACTTCACTTCAAAGGTAGCTTTTTGTATGTCTCAAAAAATCTATCCAAAATAATACAATTAAATGGAAAAATCACAAAGGAAACACATCAGGGGTGCTTACATTGTAGCCTATCTACAGGCTGCAGCTCAGGTCACGTCTATGTTCTCCTCAAAGTGCTAAGTATCTAATGAAAGACAACCCTTGCCCCAATACTTTCTTTCTCCTTTTGACAGATGAGGATGAAGGAAAAGGCAATGCTGTGTTACTAGTGGTTTCTAGACCACAGCAAGGCCGAGTCACAACCTGCGATCTTACCCCACTCTGTCCAGCTCCAATTCAGCACCTCCAATATCAGAGCACTGCCTGTCTCTGCGGAGTGGGAAAATTCAGAGGCTGATCAGTTCTGCTTATTAAAAGCTTCTTGGATTTATTTTTTCACTAACTTGTAAATTGACTAGTTCTACACTGAAAAAGAAGTCCAGCACTAGATAATTTTGAGACCTTCTAAGTAAGAGCTGCATGCAAAATTCCTGCCCTTAAGCCCAGCTCTCTCTAACCTTCATTTTCACAAGCAGGGACTAACCACATTTATAACCACAGAAAAAAACACACATGGCTGCAACACAGGGACACAAATCACTGTGATTATTTAATAACATCATCAAGTTTTAATTACGCCTCTGTGAGATCACCTTCGAAAGGCAAGTCACAGATGTCTGGCCTACATAAATCAGGTGAAGATCTTGTTGATTTTCCTTTCTTGGCACAGTTCTCAGAGCTGTAGATCAACATGCCACCTCTCAGTATTCAAGTAGTCCTTCAAGCTTCTAGCTGATCTATAGCTGTGACTTTGAGGAAGAAGCTTAGTTCATTTCTCATCATAAATTGCACTGGCAAAAAAAAAAAAAAAAGAGCTAATTTCTACCTAGGTGTTTATGTGGTTCCTTCAGTGTATATATTTAGTGTCTACCCAACACAATTTTGCCTGTCAGTTCATTGTCTATATTACAACAAAGACATTCAAGCATCCCAGTCTGAGTGGTAAACAGATTTGATATGTTATCTTGTTCCTTTGTGGATTAGTAGAAAACAACAAGAAAAAGAAAACAAATTGAGAAAGAAGAAAAGAGTTATACCTTCATTTTCCACTCCATCTCTAAATGGAAATCTTCCTTTTCCATGAGAAACAACATCATCGGGACTGAATTTCTTTTAGCTGTGCCAAGAACGTTCGGTATTTGCATATTTGCATAAGCCTGTCTTGGAAGGGCACAGATTACGTGATGATGTCTCAATAACTGACTTGAAGTACAAGAGATGTATAATTTCAAAATTGCTGTGGTGAACTGAATACAAACAACAGGGATTGCTGCATTCAAGACAGACTCCAGGAAAGGAAAAGTGCACGAGATCAGACACCAGTCAGGTGTGTCACCTCACTGTCCAAACTAGTATGAACAAAAGGCCACCAGTTCAACACAAGCTGGTTGACAGCTGGAAGTGCTGATTATATCTTTCCCTCACCTTAAAAAGTAGGCTATGTGTAGAGATCTAGAAATAGTTTCTACTTGGAAAGGGAGAAAAAATATTTTTTTATCTTAGAATTTATTTTGTGCAATACTTGGAAGTAACACAGAGATAACCTTTTCTTCCTCCCAAAGCTACAACAGCAGACAGAAACACAGTAATACACCTCCCTCTAGGCAAGGTACTGTCCTTGATCTTAAAAAATCTCTGCTTTCTTCCCGATTTTGCTAAGCTATGTTGATAAGATACTCATCTCTCACCATGTCTTTAAAGTGGCATATGGTCAGTCTGACCTCTTTTGTGAAGTTCTTGAATTTAAGAAATTAAATAGGTTGTACTAGTGTGAAAGCAAAATAATAAATAGCCATATCTATCATGAAGAGGAATGTTTGAAATTAGGAACCATCCAACCCCTTATTTTCAAAATCCATTTATGATGTTAATGGGGGACAAGTTGAAGTGACTTAAACAGTCATTTTTCTTTAAATTTAAGGCTTGGACCCATCCCACTGGGAATGCATATGAAAGATAATTTACTAATCACAGAGGAGCCGCCTCATTCATGGATGTCAGCCACGTACAACTGGTCTACAAAATGCGACTAGAATAGATTTGATTAAATAGATAATAAATAAAAGTGTTAACATGGCTGTGTATTCTCAAATATTTCAAAAGCAGGCAGGCAGCTTAAATCAATCAAATTACTCAGCCATATAAATGTGCTCACCTAGTATTAATGCTGTCACACATAAAGGGACAGACAGACACCTGTGGTGAGGAGTAAGACCCTGTGCTGGGGGCGGTATTAACAGATCCTGTGCACTCTGAAACCCACAGCAAGAAAAGCAGCCTGAAATTGCATCAGCACAATTTTGAAATGAGGGAAGCAGTGATGCAGAGCCCTAGGAAACTGGTTTGCAAAGTTGCAGGGAGAAAGGGGTTCGACAACATCTCCCTGTCTGAAAGGTACCTGAGCTCCGTCAGATCTTCAGAGAGATCTGTGTTTTCTGTTACTGAGCTGCTGCTTAATTCTGGGTGAGTCATTTATCCCCTCTGTTGTTTTCCCCAATTTCACAGGATGGAGATGACAATATTTGATCGGAGAGGAGGTGGGTGGAAAGATCTATTGCACTTACTGAAGTGCAGCAAGATCCACAAGTGAAAGATGCAATATGGACCTTGGAAATACCATCTCCACTTGGCACGGCCTTCTCTGGGATTATTATTTGCCAATAACAGAACACAACTGAAGAGCAACTAATTCTCACTAGTTCTCAGAAGAGCAGCACTGTAATTTCTGCTCTTCTTGAAGGTGCAATACAGTAAAAATAACTACTGTCATGACCATTTTTATATATGCAATCAAAACTTCTCTCAGTAACACACAGAGTATATAAGAAAAAGTGCACCTAATACTTCAGAAATACAGCAATTGCCAAGTTACCTACACCACTGATCCATGTAGTCTGCTAGCAATAATTTGGGAGAAAACCTCTGGCTGTCTTTCTGGGATGTGATAGGGAAACAGTGTAATTTAAGGCAAAGGTCACTAGTGATGGCAATGCAGTAATGAAGTAGTAATATTGCTCCCAGTCACGTAATTTTCTTTCCTAGGGAACAGTGCTGTTTAGAAGACTCAACTGGTATTAGAACAAAAGTCACTCATCCCTTTTACTCCGATTGAGAGAGTAAGATACAAGCAACTAAGCTTCAAGGCACAGCAAAACAATGCAAAAAGCTAAGCTGCATTTGCAATCTAGGTGAATTATGTGAGGATTTTGTGCCACCTACTTTGAAACAAGAAGGGGATAAGGAAGCACACTGCATCACTGAACTGTGTAAGATGTGCCACTGGTTTCCCCAGGGTGTGGGCACATGTGTATTTGTCTCAGAGAATGTCACCCCAGACCATGATATCAGGAGTGAATCCATAATCCAAAATTCCAGCACCAAAGTAGCATACACACAATTACTTGGGAAAGCAATAAAGTGATCATGTGAAGTAGGGCAAAAATGCCCCCTCCTTTAACATGGTATATAGCATTTCCAGAGCACCAACATTACCCAGCAATATATAGTGACAAAAGACCTTCAACAACTTACTTTACCTGATCACATATTTAGTTGGAATAGAAATGATATGAAATTGCTAAACATGTGGCAAAACTACCAACTCAAACTCCTTATAAAGACATAAGGTAACAGCATTTCTCTGAACTGACAAGACTTCTCATTAGGGGAGCTATAGAGGGAAACTGGAAAAAAAGTACACATGAAAGGCTTCCTACAGTCTGTAAGCTTTCCCTTTTCAAAGCTGAGAATAAATTTCACTATGCAATGAAAAACAAGGATTCCACGAAGCCTCAAGCCTGATAAGACAGGCAGGACTAGGATGTTTATGGCACACGCAGCCCCAAGCCTCTTCACTAACTTACCCAGATTCACTTTGAAGATGACTGCTTGCTGTGTCAGAAACACACCTCCCCTCCCCAAGATACCGTCAATAAAGGAGCCATGATTTAAAAATCCACTTCTCTCACTGTCCCAAATAAAACTGGTGGGAGACCTGACTATTGCAGCATAATTTAAGAAAGCCCCATACTCATCACCACCAACAGACCCAGCAGTTTAGAGCTGGCATCTGTGCTGCATCCATAAGGAAGGGGCTGAAGAGCCACACCCGGGCAGACTCACCCTGCCACATCCAGAGCTGATGGTAAACTGGAAGAAACCAATGAAGCCAGTAGTGTCCACACAAGCAGGCTGACTTTATAAAGATAAGTCCTTTTGCACCTTCTCAATAAACACGGAGACTTCACTGCACCTCTCCTACTTAGAATGGACCTGAAGACTGAACATCGTGATTTGGAAATGCAAACAAAAGGCCAAAGTGCAAAGTGAGGAGAGTTACTAAAAAGGATCTTATATGCAACAAAGAAATGACAGAGATCACAAAGAGTCGGCATCGTGCTGATAAGGGTTCCCCATGTCTTTCAAAGCAGCCTATTTTTATTTGTGATAAAACAGGTGCCAGATATGAATAACTCTGAACTGCCTCTACAATGTGTCACACCACACTGTTGGGCAAACAGGAAAGTACTCTGCTTCCCTCTTCACTCCTCCACTACTCCCAGTATAAAAAAAAAAAACAGCGATCAATAACAATAAGAAAGGGCAGTTTTAAAACCTGATGTATAAATTGGAGTGTCATATTCAGAGGTGAGGGAGCACTTCATTAGAATTAGTCATGCACTTTTAGGAAAAAAACTCCTTGAGAGTGGAAACGGTATCAAGAAACAGGATCTTGCATTTGTCATATCAAAAGGAATGTCTTTTGTGAGAAATAAAAAATAATTTAAAAAAAGACATAGATCTGCAATTATACTCCATCATATTTACAGTATCCTTGAATAACAATATAGAATCATGGAATCATTTAGGTTGGAAAAGACCTTTAATATCACCAGAATGTTGATTAATGTGCTAAATTTGCTTAGGGACTATGAAGTCTTTATGGTCACTTCTAGTAAATATATAGAATAAGAAGGAATTACACATTTAAAGCAGAATCTACAGAAGCTTGTTTAACAAGTAAACATACTATGCAAAACCTTCTTACAAAAGACAACACTGCTGCTCTGCCAGGTTCCTGACACCTTGCAAAGCATACAAAGCAATGATGGCTACATGAAAGCTTGAAAAAAAACCCCATAAACCAAACACAACCCCCCCAGACACATAGAAAAGCATTTCTGACAATTTGCAAGCCCACAGACTGTCTACTTGAAGTCCGACTAACACAGATAGTGGCACTGACAGAAGGCCAGCTAAGCTCAGACCTATCAAGGGAAGCACCTTAACACATCTGTTACGCGTTGATACCCTCATCCCTTCCCTCTTGCATCCCTTCTCTCCTAAGCCCTTGGAGAAATAAGTCTTAACTCTTATCTCCAGACAGATCAGGAAGAATGACAGTAGCAATGGGGGAGGCAGATATTCTCAGCATTTATTTATAAAGAGCAGCATAAAGGCAGCCACTTACACTGCGTAACTGCTACTTTTAGTTCTACAACACCCATTGCCAAAGTTGATTGCTAAACGCTATACTCTGGCACATTCTCTATTAACTGTTGCAGCACTGCAGACCCAGAACACTGAGGGCTGGAGTCAGAAGTTGCTGGGTGCAGAAGTGGGCGCTCGCTGTGCTTGTGCTCCTTGATGTCCCTTCCAACAAGCAGTGCACTGCGAAACTACCTCTCGTGGCAGGATCGCTGACTTTTCACTTCCTTCTGACTGTTCTAGAGAGCACCAGCTTAGCACTTCTCCTCCTGAAGGGATTCTTGCTGAAGAGCACACTCTTCCCTCTAATTACTCATTTTCTTTATTAGGAAGTTACGTAGACTGCATTATAGGTTATAGCTCATGCCTCTCCACAGACCTTCTGTGAGATACTTCATCAAGAATATACTGTGGTTACCATTTGAAATACAGACCATGCTGTTTCGATTCTCAAGAGAGGAGCTGTCACAGAAAACTAATTCTGCTTTAAATAGGCTGGCTAGGGCTCCATCTGTAAGAAAACTTTAAGGAGACTATAAAAACCTGCAGGAAACCCACTGCAAACAGTAACCTGGGAAGTCTGCAGATTTTTTTTTATGTCCTCCCTTGTTACTTAAGCAGTTACCATTTGCCCCTTCCCTCACATACATCTCCTCATTAAAATCAGATGTTTAAAATCATAGCATGAAGAAACGGTGTGGTCATTGTGTAAGACAGCTAGTGGAAAAAAAACATTTTTTTTTTTTTTTTTGGTATTTGATCTTACAAGTGAGCAACAGCGGGAGAACTGCAAGGAAAAAAACCAAATGAGCAGATGGAGAAGCCAACAAACCAGCAGTCAAGCCAGGAAGGAAAAAAATCCTTCCTAGTACCAAGTCATTTGCCTATTAGAAAAAAAGGGTACAACTGAATTACCCATGCAGACCTGGTACAGATAAGCCACAAACCCTCGTACTTACCATTAGAGGCATCTGTGTATGAGATGCCTCCTTTGGTGCACTTCTGTGATAGGCTGTTAGGCTACCTTTAATGCCCCCATGGTGGGGTATGAGGCAGGCTGGCTGCCTGGTACCTCTGCCTGACCAGCCAGGTTAGCTCCCAAAGTGCAAAAGCTGGGAGGACATATGACCTGTTATCTAGAAACCGAGTAACACGGCTAAACTTACGCTAGCTCCTCTGCCATCACAGAAAAGGCAACAGCAATACTCTAAATTTGAGCACTTGCTTTGAATCAATCGCGGATATACTCAAAATGCCAAACAAGGTAACAGACGGAGATGCGGGGAAAGATGACATCAGTATCAATAAAAAAAGTGATTTCTTGTGATGAAGGTGAAGGCATTCACTGCATCACACATGCTAGAGTGATGGCAGTTCATCTTTCATGTCAGATCTGGTTCTGAACAGTGCTGAAACTACATTGCTTGCTCAGAACCAGAAGATGCACACCTACTAGCTTTCCTTGACTTCTCTGAAAACATGTGCAGTACCACCACTACTCCTACACTCCATTTAGGACAACTCACCTTAGCAATAACACCTCTTCACCCTCCCCTTCTGAATCCCTATGGATTTGTGTCCCTCCTTTAAAATACTTGTATTCATACACACACGTGCCAAATTGCCAAAGAACTTTTTTTCTCTGCCTTTGTGAAAGTAAAACATGAGAAAGAAGAAACCAGCCACTGGATACAAGTCTGCACAGGCAAAATCCTGTGCGATATACCCCAGGCTGCAAACACCCTGCCACATCTATAGCCCACCTGCTATGCCATTCTTGGTCTGCCACAGGCAACCAGCAGTGCCACGCGAGGCAGTGACAACCTAGTGATCTGTGGGGAAATGCAAATCTTCCCATTCCTTATGCACTCGGTCGCTATTGGAACCCAGTTGGACTTGCTGAGACAAAGGTCGTTAACTCACTGTGAAAACTGCATCTTAGTTATCTAATCACAACCACTTAAATTGTTTTCTCCCCCTACAAATTGTCTTAATCTGTAAATTATGTTTTTAACTATCTGGGCTAGAGTCCCAAAGTCAGACTGGCAGAACAAAAATAAAACTGCTGAAGCATACTCTTTTAACATAGACCAAATGGAGTAATTGCTACTCACAGAAAGGGAACACAGTGATGTGGTAGGGTGCAAACTGCTCAGGAAACACTGAACCTCAGTACTTTTTAGTATATTTATTTGAGATCATCACCGTAATGCACTGTGTAAGCGCCAAGCATCTTGAAATGGTTTTGTGAACATTATTCAGTCTCTAGAAGGACATTGGCTAACTATAACTCTTCAGATGCCAAGCTTAACCTCTTGAAAGGCAAGCAGAAAATCAAGTTAATTAGACCACAGGCTTAACAAGAGAAGCTATTTAAACAACACACTTCTAAGTAGCACATTCAGCCCATAAGCTACTCTAGTGGAGTTTTTCACTTCATACACAAATACGAACTGAGCTGTTTGATACTATGACTGCCAGAGGGTAGTTTTGCATAGGTAAAACTACTGTCATGAAAAGTTATGTTTTAGAAATGTTTAATTAGGCTGCAATATTGCCCTAGTTTACACTATCGCTCTTCTTTATAAGCTGAAACATTAAACCAGCATTTCAGTCACAACACTGTAAAAAACAAAACAAAACAAAACCCCATTGTATTTTAGTCTGAGAAATAGGTCTCTTGTTTAAAAGGATTTTAGGGAGTGCAAACATTTTAAAATTAATTCCTGCTCTATATCCTGGGGCATTTGCACTGTATATCAACAGACACAATTCATTATAACCCCAAAGCTTTTAGTTTATACAGAAGCTTAGACAATCCCCTAGTTCAGGGATAAGTAGTGCAGGTTCTCTCCTTGAAATACTTGGTTTAAAAAGCATTGAGATAAATGAAGCAAACATGTGGGAGCCTCAGAGAGGAAAGAGGCCCAGAAAACACATTAAGACTTGCTGAGGTCACATCTCTGTAAACTATCAGAATCAAGACAATAAGGGGGAAATTTGGTCTACACTGTGTCATCTCTGGTGTTAATAACTGCACAGTATTCCCTTGTAGCTTGTTCCATTACTTATCTAGTCTAGTTTTGTTGCTGTCATTGTTATTCGATATAAATTTTCTCTTTTGTATTGTAAATCTGCTATTTGTTTTGTCCTTGTTGACTATGAGAACTGAATAAAGTAATTTTTACATCATGCCTTGAGGCTCATGTGGATATCTTTTCTATCAGTTTATTCCACCCTGACCATGAGTAATTGTCTTAATTTTTCCTTAAGGGTCTTATTTTCCCAAGTGTATTATCACTTACTCCAGAAATATGTCTGTATGCATGAGGATCACAGAATAGTGACATAAAAAGATGAAAATAATTATTTCTCAGAACTAATGAAGTAAATAAATAAATAAATAGATAAAACACAGGCAAAACCCTTCAGCTGAAACTTCTCTGTTGGACTATGACTGTACTTGTAAAAGGAACTAAGCTAACCTTAGAAATTCTCTCCTATTACTCCCATTACAGACACTTAGCAATTTCAGACACGAAAAAATGAAATTCATCTCATACAAGACCTCTCTTCACTTCTGCATTTCAGTTGAAAATTAGTTCTCAAAATTTAGGATTATTGCTTGGCTGTTTTTTTACAAAGCATTATCCCAGTCATGTCTCAAGAGATGCTGCATATGAGGCAAGTGTACTAGCCTTGCTTTTGTTAAAATAACTGGTTCATAACACAAGCTAAACAATATAAATTCATTTGAAAAAAAGTACCATCATGTGCTCAGAAAATATTCTTCAATTCTCTTGACTGAATCTGATCAGCTGTGACATTGCTATGTATGAGTTATTAGCATCTATTTAAAAATTGTGAAGTAATACATTTGGAAAAGGGAAGTGTTCCCCAATCTACTGTGACCAGTTACAAAAGTAACATTACAAAGACCCATCAAGAAACAGCTGAGATTTCAAATGCCTTTTTGGAGAAATAGCTAAACTTCTCCATCACCAACAGGACAGATTAGAAATGTCAGTTTCAAAAATACTAAGGCAAAAGAAGCACCAGATTGGCTTTATGAGAAAAATGAACATCAACTTCTTCCCATTTAAACTTGAGAAAAGTAGTAGAAACTTTTCTTATAGTAGATGAAATTCAGCAGCAAGAAATTTTTCCCAGAAAGGAATTAAGAGTCTGAATTTAAGCCATTCTAAACATCTGTGGGTTTGTTTTGGGTTTTTTTGTTGTTGCTTTTGTGTGGTGTTTTTTTTTTAAACTGAATCCCAACCTGATTCATTATTCAGAAATTCCTGTTGAGCCTAAACTGGCACAGACTTAGAAAATGCATTGCTCTTGGCAGCTCAGGGTGATGGCTCAATTAAAGCTGGAACCCCCCTGTCCCCAGCCAGGACTTGTTGATTTTGAAGAACTAAAACCTGGTCAGCACAAATATTTCTGCTCCTGCTGGAGATCACTTGCAGCCAAGCAGCTCCACGTGTCCTCATGCGTCTGGCAGGGCACACAGACTTAGCAGGAGTGGGGTAAGAGACCTTTACTCCTCCTTCCTTAAGAGTTTGTCTCTCGCTGCCCAAACGTAGCATTACTACCAGTCTTGCCTCCACTGGCACAGTGCAGCTCTCTGTTTCTCAGGTCCCGGCAGGCAGAGTTGGGGGAGCAAGGGGGGCTGGTGAGAAGCTGGAGCTCTGTGAGAGGGGCAGCCCCTGGTGCCACAGTCCCAGAAGCAGCTGTGGTAGCACCTGAGGCAGCGCTGCTCCCGCTGCTGCAGCCCCACAGGGACCCCAGCGGGACACCTACCGCTCCCCTGCTCCACACGGCCTCTGCCAACACTGAACCACAGTGGACTCAGGCAGCCCATGAGCTCAAACTAGAACTGATTCATAATGGACTCAACCGATTTCTCCTTGCGTTACCCATTCAGTAATTTATTTTAGAGAAGGCCAGCACCTCCTCACACAACACAAGGGGTTTCATTGTTCTTGAGTCGATTTAACAGGAAGCTAAAAAGCTTACGGACTTCTTTCTTTTCCCTTCTCATGCCTGCAAGGCATGAGGGAAATTTCTTTGAAAGTAAAATCAGCACAGTCGAGGTTTTTTAGATGTAAGTTCAAACTGTGAGAGGTTTTTGACAATGCCCAGCTGAAGTGGGTCATGAGGGTCCGCCTGAACCCACGGCCGGAGCACAGGAGGCACTTGTGCCACCTCCCAGAAGGAACAGCACAGGCCCAGCGGGGGGCACGAAGCCCTCGAGTAATGGTGTGTCTCTGCGCTGGAGCCCTCCTGCAGCCCCTGGCCTGGACCTCCCTGGGCCCAGACACCGGGTGCAGCAATGGACCCCGGTCCTGTCATGCTGACAGTTCACCCCCCCCCCCCCCGTCAGTGCTTTTGGTGTTCCAATGTGTCAACAGCCACAGCTCCTTCATGCTGCCATAAAGGCTTTAAGTCTTAAAGAAGCTTAAGTTGTCCCAGCTTCCCACATGAAGGTACCCCAATTCTGTGCCAAATTTGTAAATTCCCTGCAAGAGAATCTGCTTTATATTAAATATCCCCTTTTTGAAATCATGTCCCTTCCTTGACCAGAAACGGCACTTCTGTCTCCATCTCATGGAGCCTTTCCCTGCCGTCCTACACGTGGCCTTGTGAGTACAGCAGGTTTTTAATAAATCTGTCATCTGAGGAGAATATGAAAGCAAACACAAGGCTTATACTTAAAAAAGGGAGGAGGAAAAGGTGAAATTGGTTGTCAGGGCTGTCCTCAGAAGCAGGCAAAGCTTCTGAACAAATTTTGAAGGAAAGTAAGTAAAAACATACTGAGGTGAATAGACTGGAATAAATATTGCACAGGCTTACCAAGAAGAGATTAAGTCTGATTCATCTAATCTTCTCTGACAAAAAAAATATTGTTTCTCATGGGTGAAATGTGGTGGACTTTATCTGCACAGCAGACAGATTAGTTGTCCTGCATCTGACTTGTTTTAAGAAAAAAAAAAAATGATATAACACTGTGTGCCAGACAGAAAATCAGTAATTCATCTGGAGAAAATGGGATTTGATACAAGAATCGGTGAGGTGGGTGAGATGCTTGCCACATATGGAAATGACAAAAAGAAAAGGGGAGCTATCAAGCTAAGAGTAGTATTACTGGAATTTCTCAAGTCAGTCTCGGACTTTGAGTTTTTCATTAAAGACACTGGCACAACATCTAGGAGTACCCCCACACAATTTGCTGAAGCCCAAAGCTGGTGGCACTGCTGATGGTATCCAAGGGGAAGATGAAAGGAAGGACTTTGAGACCTAGAGATATCAGAATGGTATGACACTAAATAGTGTGAAAGAGTTTGGGTAATAAAAAGGATTTCTGCTCTAATCTGAGACTCACCAGTTATTAAAAAACAGCAGAGAAAAAGTCACCCTGTATACAGAGTTGTCAGTGTGACAAAAGTCCCAAGAAAAGCAACAGTAATCCTAAAACACAATCAGTGAGAAAGTTCTAGGACAGGTAGTGAAGCATTAAAAACATGACACAAGGCACCGGTAGTACACAAACTGGAATAAAGCCTGCAATACTGGTTACCCGTAAGCCAGATACATGGACTTAGAGGAGAACAGCGTGCAAGGAAGGAAAGGCTCCTAAAATGGTCAGCAAATGGAGAATGGTATTGGAATGGACTGAAATGACTATGCTGATTTAATCTAGAAGGATGAAGGCTGAAATGAAATAGTACAAATACACAGGGGATGGGAGAGAAGCAGAAAAGGGAGAGGTATTAGATAAAGAAGAAAGTTGGCACAGATAAGCAGGTTTAAAATAACTCTGATTATATTTAGGATGGACATTCGAAGGTTTCCAACCCTCACGTGCATGAAAAGAGCAGTAATTAGTATAAAGATAGTTCAATAAATCAGTGAATGGGAATATATGATGTGGCTATCTGCAACGATCCAGTTCTAACCCCTCATTTTCAGTTCTGCATTTACATCATTAAGCCCAGGCCAGCTACCCTTTAGTGACTGGCTATTACACTGCCGCATTGATTTTTTTTTTACCTTAATTTGACTAATGTTGATTTAACTAAATGTATAGTAAGAAAACTTACTGACCATACAATTACACACAAAAAACCTTCCACCTTCCAAGAAATAGAAGTTGCTCATTCTGCACAGCACCAGAAATCCTTTTTACTTAAAATGTTGTCATTCTTTACTGGAAACTAAACCGCACTAATGATGGTGTTACATCATCAGTCAGACCAAGCATTAGAGAACTTAGGGACAATTCAAAATATTTCAACAATCATTATGACATGGCTGTCTTAACGAATAATAATTGCTTCCATTTATAAATGCACAAAATGAGAAAGTAAGCCGGGGATTGTGCCCAGCACTCATAAGCTCTTTCTAACAGTTTCATAACTATTACAAATATTGCAGTGTTACCTTTTTCATCTTACCCAGTTTCACCTACTTTCCTCTCATGCTCATCTTTGAACTCCTAATATGTAAAGATTTCCTATTTTTAGAAATCTTTGTTCTGTTCTCAGCTGAAGCAGCTGCGATTTTAGGTAAGCACTACAACACCGTTTTATCCTTTTGCAACAAAGCCCAAACCTCCTCTGCAATGCCACTACTGTAAAGATGGACCAAAAATAGCATTGTCTTCAGTAAGTTTTGCTCATCATCTACAGACCAAGATATCTCAACTGAGACTGAGCTGATTCAAGCTCTTTTAGCTAGCGTAAGAATCATACCACACAACTCAGTTTCTTGAGTATACAATAGGATAAATACTTTTTTCTTCTTCTGAGAGTGATTGTTTAGATGCTCTTAATATGTATCACCTGCCATGATAAATCTACCAGTATTTTAGAGACAAGTTTGCCCTGGGCACCTGTAATTCAATTCAGCCTTGATTCTGATTGTTAGAAAACACTCAGCTATTTTAACAAACAGGCTCTCCATCACTCCAGCAAGACGGTGTAAAAGTTAACTCCATCTTAGACTTCCACTGATAGAAAAAGAACAGGCTTTAGAAATGGGGCATAGTGGTTTGTGTTATTAAACAGATTATTCAGTATTACTGAATAGATGACTGAGATTTTTCTGTTAAAAAATTACCTCTCTGATAAATCACCACAGAAAGTCTTAAAAGTCACCTCTCATTTAGGTACCATATTTTGAAAGTCAGTGCTTTATTTTTTTAAAGTACATCTTTAAATTATATAAATGCAGGGAAATGTTAATGCCAGCCATGGACCACATAACAATGCTGTTCTACTGCTGAACATACAAGAAACAAGATTCCTTAATTGTGCTGTGGACATATCATTCACCGCCTAAAACCTCCACCTTCTCCCTGCTGAAGAACGTTGCTGCTGAAAGTTATTAGAGGTCTCTCATTGCCCTAAAACTCTTGTCAGCCTAAGCTGGGAGTTACTCAAATTTCACCTTATGGAAAGTAACCTTATCAAGCCAGAAATGGGAAACCTGTTTTTTAACAGAGAAGGAAAGAACAAGAACTACAGGGCAGCAAACTAACTGATGCAAAGGCAGAACTAAGTGGAGTAGTCCAGTGCATGCCTATGTGATAAATCTCCCTATTTTATTATACACCCACATCTCCATGAGAAGTATTTTAGCTGTGATAGGTTTATTGGTGAAAGGGGGGGGGGGGGGCGGACTATTTATATCAGAAGAGAAGTTTATTTATTGTTTTGAAATATCCTCTATGCCATTTTTTATTATGAATGATTCTGATTCCTATTTTGCATGATCCATGGCAGAGATGTTCTATTAATATGACTGTAATTTGGTACACTTTGTTGACAATAATGAGCCAGGCATTAATGACTCAAGCTTCACCATTATGACACAAAACAATTAATCTGTGTGTATATGTGCGCGCCTCTCTCTCTCATTATTGACTTCACCGTTATGACACAAATAATTAACGTGTGTGCACTTTTCTCATTATTGGCTTCTCAAGGTGAGATCTTCCAACCTGCACTGACAGAGATGTCAGAGTTCTAACATGCAAGCAGAGCAAGAGCTGACGAACAACTGGTATTTGTCAAAGATTAACAACAGACTTCCAGGTTTAAGGAAGATTTTGCACACTTCAGGGTATTTCTTTTCTGTGTCTGACACAATCAGAAAAACACGGCAAGCTTTTTGCTAAAAGCTTATTATTTTGTAAAAACTTTCCCCCCATTGTATCTGTTAGCCTAAAAAAAAAATTACTTCTATTTCCCTCTTTTAGAATAAAATCTAAAACCCAGCATTTTACCTGTGGGGAATACTATAAAACCAAATAGCTACTAGTATTCTGGAATGAGCTCATCCTGGACTTGACTAAAAAGAGCTACAGTCCCTTCAATGAGAGATGGAGAACTGGCTGTGCTTGACCTTTCTTCATTTTTTTCTATTTTCAAATAGATGCACATAAACAAATATTGTTCAAAACCTAAATATTTACCAGTGCATTTTACTTAATCATATTAAATCTATCAGTATGCCTAGAAAAGGACAGTAAGTTCTCAAAGGACTTACAAGTTCAAGGGTGGCAAGAGGTCCTTCCCCAAAAATGACTTACAGGTCACACAATTTAGAACAAACTGCAAAGACCCGTAGAACACAAACTTCCTGACAGACCATGACTGCTCCCTTTCAGTGACATTAAAAGAAACTGAAGCAGGGATGCAGACTGGAATAATCATCTCTACTCCCTAAGAATGTTAGTATTCATAATACCAGAAGACATAGGTGAAAGCACAGGAATTTGCAGTGACCCTTATTTCCAAGATAAATCGTGCCTTGCCATCAGTACCTCTTGAGACACTGGATCTCCACTGCATTGTGCCCATCTCCACAGGAGGAACCAACCCACTGGCAGGGCTCCTGACATTCATCCCAAGCCTTTGTGCTTGGGCTGGAACCTTCTCCTCTCCTGAGAGATTATAGCAGTTACATTTTAGCATGAACATCATCTAAAGCCACATGCAGAAGAACCCACAGGCTCTTGAATCACATTAATACTGGTACCAGCAACTTTGCAAGCACTCTGAAGGCACAGAATGAGTAACAGGCAATATTTTGTGACACTTGTAGTAGCTATCACAGCCAAAATAAAAGTCTTTCAGTTATGTGCAGGTAAAACTTCATTAGTTCCTACACATGCAGAGGAGGTGGTTGGCTGGTCTGGTTGAAAAGTGCAGCACTGGCAGAAGTGAGGGGTGTTTTTTATTAAAGTAGCCCAGGTAATTTCCATGTCATGTGAGAGAGAATTTGGGCTTAGCCACTACTAACAAACACAAGATTCAATAGGAGGAAAAAGAAACCCAGAGTCCAGAGCACGCATTTTGTGGTATGAATTCAAGGGGGTGGATAAGGGAAGCAGTTAGAGGGAGGTGGTGTGTCTGCGTTTGGCTGTTTTTTCTTTTTAAACTCTCTTCCTCCACTTTAGAAAATAGTTATTTGCGCATTTACAGGATACAAGCCATTCTTATGACTCAAACCCTCCTGCATGAGAAACTGAAACAAATAATTACACTGCTCTTCTAGCAGGCACAACAGAATTATTCACAGAAAAAAAGTAGAGTGCCGCTTGACACAGTTAAGAGAAAGAAACACCACATGGCATGTGTGGGCATTTGTGGTCAGGGACCTGAAACATCAAACCAAAACTTTTTAATGATAAAATGACACAAGGTGAGGGGAAGGTATGAAATACTTTCTCTGGTTCTATTTGCATTACTATATGTCAAGACAGATTATACCTTGCAAACATTTCCAGAGGAAATTTCTTTGAATTAATTTGAAGAGCTACTATCTGAAGCCAGAGACTATTCACATAACTTTGTTCTTGTACATATACTCAAACAGACAAGTGTCAAGAAGTCTTTGGCAACAGTGTTTGAAGAACAGCATTAATACATTGCTATATGTACTGGCTTTTTTCTTCTCTGCATATTCAGTTTTGATTAAGTATATTGTAACGGCTAAAGAAGATGAAGCACTCTTGCACAGACAGCAGTCAAATATTTGGAGCCCTGCATTTATTATAGTACTTTGGGAGGTTTTTCTTAAATGTGCAGGGCTAATTGTAGCAATCCAAGTCAAATTATGCAGACTTAGATTTTGGATCCACTTATTCATGAAGGAAAAAGTTTCTCAAGAATGATGCATGGGAAGTTCCATGATCTGGTCTACAGGGAATGAATGAAATTACGTACAGACTTATTAAGTGATATCTTTATCATGGTTAAAGAATAACTTCCGAGAACGCCCCAGATTATGATCTGGGGGACTACCACCTCAGGAGGGCAGGTCTTTGAAGTCTAAATAGGGTTCAACTGGTACATCACCACCAAAGGAAGATGATGCCTGGCAGGTCAGTTCTTCCAGACTCTGCTTTATCCAGTGTTGCTCAGGCTTAATGCTCTATTTGCAAGAGTTTTGACTGGCAGTTCAGATTTACAAGGGTGTTGCATTCCTGTGACCTACACTGACAGTTTTCTATGGACACAAGTTAGGCTTGATTCTGTGTGTTTCCTAAGGGAATCCACACTTTCCTCTGCATTGCACCAAACAGAAGGGTGAAATCTAGTCTTTTATGTTCCACTACAACGGAAGAGAAGCAAAAGGAGGAAGTTCCAGAGGCCCAAGTACTTCTGGCCATCAAGTGTTGAGATACATTTTCTTTTTCCTAGAATTATTACTTTAAACTTCTCATAATAACTACTGTACATTTTATAGGTGGCTCTCCATGGTTGGCTATAATATAAAGCAAGTATAAACCAAGTGAAGTGATCAATGTTATATCAAGCAACTCAATAATGTTATAGCAAGCAACTGTCACTCTATTGCACCAACATCCATCTGATAAAATAATTGATAGTGCCTCAATCAATTGATATAGGGGAAATAAAGTCATTATATGCTGGTACAGTACCAGAGGATCAATATATCTGTCAAACACAAACATCTCTGCCTGGCTTTTACATTAATTAGCCACAAATGTCAACACATTGATATACCAGTGGGAGACCATTACCGTATGACAGCATTTAATAACTCTGGTATTCCCCATTAATCCTAACTGTGCTGACCCTACCTCTCTTGTCAGCCTTCAATTCAGTACATCTCTCTATTCCATCACTTCCCACACAAAGACCTTTCAGTCATATTTGTGTCTCATGTACTTTCCTATTCACCTTCTTTTTTACTGAAAACTATGCCCATCAGACCTGGAGGCTCATGAAATTAACTTCATAGACAGGGTATATGGTAAATGCCAGGAATCCCCCTGGGACATCAAGTTTCCTGCTTCCATGTACACTTTGTATCTACCAGGAAGTCATTCTTGTCACCTACTATCAATGCTTACATAATAAATGCCAGCAGTGCTTTTTGGTCTGTGATGGCAGTGACAGTAAGCTTTCACTTAAAGCTCTAAATAAAAAATCAATAACATAAGAGAAATAAACATTGTGGAAGATATTTAGTTTTCCAGTAAACAGAACAGCAGGATCAATGAGAATTGTCTTCTTGTGGATTTAGGTGTCCATTTAAATCCCCAAGATCCATCCCACAGGGATCTGTTGATGTTCAGAAAGCTATTTTTTTTCCAAATTTTTCAGAACTTCATACCTCCCTTTGTTAAATTGGGTTGAAATCAACTCATGTGCCCAAATTATTGGGAAGGACAGGCACACATAGACAATCTGATCACCTTGTTCATTTAATTAAGAAAACAGACCAAAAATAAAAAAAATACCTTTGTCTTTCTATGTGTAGAATAAAATTCAAAAGTAGGAACTCAAAAGGCTGAAATACAAAAAGGCAAAACATCTAAAGAAAGGCCAAAACCTAATGCAAACAAAAATAATTCTATTAAAAAGTCATGGAGTTAAAGCAGCCTCATATCTTAAAGCAAACAAAACAAGTAGAACGAGACATGAGTTTGTGATGTGCTGAATGTCTAAACTATCACCACATGGAGTGAAGTTGATTATGATATGCCAATGAAGCAGACTCGGTTGATGAAAGTCATCAATCTTGGAGTTGTTTCTATGGGTTGTCAAAGAGAAGCTGGTAAATACAACACCACCACCGAGTAACCACAACAGAAAACACTGGAAGCATACTTTCACTGCAGCAAATAACTGCCCCATATTCTGGTTGCTTTCTTCATCTACTCTTCTGCAAGCTGATACTGTCACAGCTCATGCCACCTTCTATCATAAGGCAGTGCCTCTACTCTTAAAAGA
>JAVJGJ010000047.1:94252111-94288006 GCA_035590215.1 Microhierax caerulescens
ATTTCAGTGGCATTTCCAAAATGCCTATATCAATTCCAAGTCTTTGGTACTTAACTGTATGGGAAAAGTTAAGTATAGTCAAATTTCATCTCCCTAGCTGACAGTAGCTTTCTACAATTACCCTTAAAGGCCATTTGATTTGACAATATATTCACCATGATATAAAATTTACATAATGTTTTTCAATGGCTTATTAATATGCAAATATTAGGGAAAAGATTGAAAACTTAACTCAAATGTTCCTAAAACATGATGATGTGCTATTTAAAACCAGGAAGGTGGGGTAAAATCAAATGGAACCTCATCATTGCACAAACAAAGCACAGCCAGAGAATACAACAGGTTGAGTTCTAGACTAGCTGCACTGAAAATCCTGTAGATGTGCTCGGTATTCACAAAACCAAAAATGTATAATTTTCAAATGCAAGGAAATAATTATTAGAATTGCCCTTCACTATACAGAAAGGGAAGGAAATGGAAGGGGTGGGTGATGGCTCCACTATTGAAAGCTGAAGAGAAGAATTCCAAGACACACTTAGAAACATGTAAAGCTCAATAATAGCTCACAAATAAACTTCAGGACTTCTAATGCTTTTATACAATGGTCAGCGTGCACCATGCTCCACACAAAGCATGCCTTTTATACATGCAAAACTGTCACCTCTGAAATTCCATCCTTTATGTTTTATTGAAAAAAAAAAGAAGGGGAAAAGATTGGACATTCTCAATTTTTACCTGTTAGGTCTGGATACAGATTTTTTAAAATGGTCCAAGAAGAGGTGTTGGTTTGTTTTGGTTTTTTTTTGTTTTCTCCAGGTCAACAATCATTTCTCTATTGCAAAGCATAAAAATCAAAACCCTAAATTAAAAGTAATTGCAGCCTGATTGACTAATAAATTTGGGGCCTAGACAGACATACTCAAACCTGTTCTTTGTGGAAAACTATTCACTTCTTTACAGACTCTTTTCATTGGCACTGGCCCTGATAATTTTTTGCTCTTCCAATATGGTTTCATCTGTTTTGATGACAGTTCCTACCTTCAGCATAACTAGCAGAGACACGCCTGTATTATGGCTCAGCCAATTTTATTTGCCTATTTAAGACTTAAGGTAACTTTTCATGCTTAGGGACACACCCTAAAATCTCTGTAAAATCTCAGTGAGGTTCGCCATCTACTCTAAAAACCCAAGATGAATAGCAATGGAGCTATTCACTGAGATTACGGTGCAGCCTAGAACTTGCAAAATGACAGCATCTCGTCCTGTGAGCTCTGCTCTACCCTGTGACAAAGCTCTGCTGAATTCTGTTGTGTTCAGTCCTATTCCGTACAGCTAAACAATATTCTGGCACTGATGGGGATAAAGAAATTGTACTCTATGCCAGATACCAAAAACTAAGGACACCTGAACACATAAACCACAAAAAATATATTCTCATTGTTAAGGTGAACACAAGTGAAATGTATGGTTTTAAGGCCATTTCCTTTGCTTTCTGTTTTGGTAACTTTGGTGCTTAATTCTCATTCAGTGTTTGGAGAGGCCCAAAGAACAAACTATCAGAGATCTTGACTTACATTTTTACTTTGTAAGTGCCAACTATATTTTGTGCTGAGAGGTTCCAAGCTTAAAAATTAAATACAGCCAGCAAAGAGCAATCAAACAACCAAAGGAGTTACTATCTATGAAAAGAAATTTATTGCAAAAAGCTTATGAGTCAGGTCACACCAACAAGCTCTTTCACACTCATATGTAGACAAACAACCAATTATTTTTTGTGTCTCTCTAATCTCCTTCAGATGAACAAAGAGTCCAACACTTTTCCTTAGCTCCTTATCAGTCACTTCATACATGCCTATAGCTAACATTACTATGCTATGTTTTTTTAAGTGTCTGTCATCAAGTGGGTCTTTGATGTGAAGAGACAACAAAACTGGATAGAGCTGATGGATGTTTTAAGTCCTTTCTTAGAAGCTTGATAGAATAATTAAACTGATGCTCTGTAGTGGTAATTAGGGGAGAAAACAGAGCCACCAGCCAGTCTGGGGGATTATTAGCAAATAATTTAGAAAGCTGTTCACATATAAAACACGAAGGCCCAGGAAAAATAAGCAGAGTGCTTAGTCCTGAAAGAGTGGGAATCTAGAACTGCTTGAGACCAGAGGTATGTTGCTATACAGCATTTGAAACTGCAAGAAAAAGAATAAAGTATGTGTACAAAATTTAGTAACAAACAAGACTCAAGGGGAAAAATAGAGATATCTCTAACCTGAGTCATTCATTTTTCTTCTCAAAACAACTTGGAAAGATCCAGAACAGTCACAGTTCTCTGTGCCAAATGGGCATAGTACATTACGAGGTGTTTAGGGGCAGTTAAAAACTCTTCCATCAGAAAGCATTTACATATGCAGTAATTCTTCATAGAGAGCTCCATTTTGTTCTGATATCCCCAACACATAAAATAAAAAAATTATGGGAGCCTAAATTCATATGACAACCTGGCTTCAAAGAAAAAGACCAAGTGTCTGTATGGGTGCATGCATGCGTGTTTCCCTATTAATAAACTGCCTGCTGTGATGGGCTCCTGGAGTAGGCAGCATATAATTATATCCCTCTAATGACTTACCAGCATATACAGGCACACAGCTAGTGCATACAAGGAGTGCAGCTCTAGTTTGTCCAAAAACTGGTGAGCAGGAATTACAGAAGACTCTGCTGTTTCCAAGAGGTGTCCTGAGAGTACTTATGGGCCTCCTGACCCACTGAGGAAAAGAAACGTGAGAGTTCTTCCCTTGAGAAGAACTAAGGCCATCTTCTTTCAAACCTCTCATGAAATAACAAAATGGAATGTCTAGCTACACTAGCTGAAAAACAGGCCAGGCTATAAAGAAATATGCCAGCCACAAAAAATGCCTTCATGACATTTCAACATTTATGCAAAGTTTCTGCTAATCCAGGAATAGAGAATGCCACATGCAGAGTAAAGAAGTAAAGCTGAAAGGGCAGTCTCCCTGCTTTGGTGTTTTTTCTGAGAACACCTGTATTCATCTGTTTGGGCCAGCAAGCAACAGAAGGAACCCTCCTGGCTTCCCAAATAAATACAAACTGTGTTTACAGTGTGCAGTGCATGGTTGGAGAAGAAGCATGCGTTAACCAGAGAAAAGCTTCAGATAATGCAACCAAGCTGTACTCAACGCCTGCCTTGCCCCTGGTTAGTACTGCATCAGGGCATTCTGCCCAATCTCCCTCAGAAGCCTGACAATTTAAATTTTAAATACTTTTAAAGATCAGAAGCTCCCTTTACAGTTTCAATTTTTTTAAAAAGTTATCTATTTTAGTTAAAATAAACAAAATTAAAAAGATCAAGAAAGTAAATCTTTCTGACAGAGGACCTGACTACACAGTCAACAGCAATCCAGTAGTGCCTCCAGCGCCTTGCAAGCATCTGTGAAGCTTCATGTGCAGGGACAACCTGGGACAATTAGTAGTACATTCATTACCTCAGAGCCAGTTCGGTAGGGGGTTGTTACAAGGATATTCAACCACTCAAGGAAGGGGATATTTTTTGCAAGGACTTGCGTGTTTCCCAGAATACTGTGCATTTTCTAGCCTTTGCAAGGAGAACCTTGTCTTGGGAACCACAGGAATTAGCAGTTAACGCTGCTCTCATTTCACCAGATATCCTGCTAATGCAATTGTCCTCAAACCCCAAAATTATTCTGCCTTTTCCAGACATGAAAACCTCCCGTGCACCTCTTCACCTGCAACATGTCCTGCTTCCACCCTGAAAATCCTTAAGCTTTGCCAACACAAACATTTATGGAATATAAAAAGAAACATTAAAATACACTGAAAATTGCCATTAAAACCACATTGGGCTTTTATACATTGTTCAGTTCTGTGTACAATTCATTAAGCAACTACATGCCTCTTTTTAAAAGGAGCAGCTGCAAAATTTCCAGTCTGCTGCACAACAGTGCTGTGGAACCGTAAGGGCTTACCTTCAGATTTGAAGCATAGCTTGCTGCAAAATACAAGAGACTTTGGCTACTTTTAATAAATCTGTATTTATAAAATATTAACACAAAGTGAAATAACGAGATTCAAAATGGATTCCAAGATGATTTTTCTCTTCATTTCAATCTGCTCAGCATAAACTGCCCCTGAACAATGACCAACCATTAAAGTGTACAGAAATTGTTCCAAATAAGGAACAAACATCTGGCTGTATCAGCTGTCTGAAGCTCCTTCTTTTTGCAGGTTTGCAAGTAAACTTTAAAAGCCTAAATTGTGTTATAAGATTTTGCCTACTACTTTTTTCTTCAAGGCAGACACCATTAGAATCATGGAATCATACAGGTTGGAAAAGACCCTTAAGATCATTAAGTCCAACTGTAAACATAACCCTGCCAAGTCCACCACTAAACCATGTCCCTAAGCACCATGTCTACACATCTTTTAAATACTTCCAGGGATGGCAATTCCACCGGTTCCCTGTTGGCAGCCTGTTCCAGTGCTTGACAGTGCCAGAGGGCAGTTTGTTGTTGTATTTTTCAGTGACCATTTACATCTTCTTGGGAAACCAAGAAGTGCCGTGGAACACACAGAATGAACAGCTAACAAAGTTCTCCAAGCTTAGAAGAGATGCAGAGTTTTCAAAATGGGAGATATTTTGAAGATTTTATTTTATTTATTCTTTTTCCTATGGCAATAATCCAAATACTTTAAGCTATGGCAATTTATTCCTATGGCAATAATCCAAAATATTTTAATATTTCTTGTTTAGCGTCACATCTGCCCAGACTTTTAAGTTACTACATTATCCATCATACCCTATAAAAAAAAATAAAAATCCTAGAACTGTGTTCCAGTAACTATATTAAAACAAGTTCCAGCTGTTACTCTGCTACGCCATCAAATTTGCCAAAGCTATACCTTCCAGTAATCACAGGAATTCAAGGTTATTTTTTTTTCTCCTCTCATCATTCCTCAGCTTTCTGTTCTGCTAGTTCCCTACCTAGTTCAGCACCCTCACAGTTAATGCCTATACCTTACTCCCAGTTTGAATTTATCAGGTTTTAAATTCCAGGTCTTGATTCTTGCTATCCCTTTCATTACCAGGTAAAAGAGCTCTTCACACTTAATCAAGTTACCTCTTTGTTGCCTTTTGGATACATTAATCAATTTCTTTAAAAAATCCCTTACATCCACATCTCTTTCTTGCCCCTAAGTGTTTTTTTCAATTTTTACACGCAGACCCATGTTTTTTATTATTAATAATACAGAAAATGGAGAAAATGTAATTATAAAGAAGCTAACGAATCCTGCACATAGTGCACAACAAGGTTAAGCACTTCGCATATACAAAACAAGTTATGATCCCTGCTTCAAGGAGATCCAAGAGCAGACATATGGCTATAGACAATAGGAAGAAACACAAGAGGACACTAGACAAACCAGGATGTCTAGCTAACTGATCCAGAAGCCAACACTGTGCCAACTTTGAAACCCACAATACCATGTGTGGAAAGTAACATTCCAAAAATCTCAGAAGTAAAAATCAAGCATCTTGTTCAAACATCTGCAGCTCCATTGCTCATATTCTCATAGATTACAGTAGATATTTTGTAAAGACTTCAAGTTTACAATAGGCATGAAGTGATTGAGATGTTTTAGAGCAAGAGGTTAATTGCATAGAAATTAGTAACTCCCTAGAAAAAAAAGTTTCATTCTGCCCCTCCTGCAGGACTGTGCCAGCAAACAGAGAGAGACTGACAAAATAAGATTCTGCTATCACATAAAAGAAAAGCACAATTCAGACCACTCCGCAAGTTATTAGCTTTGCATCAAGAAGAACAAGCATATTTAAACGCCTCTATAGTCAGGAACGGCTAGCTTGCTAGCAATGTTTCCAAAGGAACCCTTAAAAATCAAGATCAATATGAATTAATTTAGCTCTTTTTTTCCCCCCTCTACACTGCTACTGAAATTGTTTTCAAATGCTGCTTATCTTCGAGCTTTCACTAAAGATTTGCTTAATTCTTGCTGTGACTAGTTGTTATCTGATGTGATGATGGTTTGGGCAAGAGGATTAAAAATTGGATATGTAAGAATGAATGCAGTAAAAAACTAAGTCAAAGGAGGTTAGCATTTCTTTTTACTTATTTTAGTAAATTCTGAAGCTAGGGTGAAAGTGCAGGACAAACCAGAAAATTCCTACCTTTTACTAAACACCTTTTTGGCCAGAAGAGTTTTTCAACTTCCTAACAAACATTTCCCAACTCTTAAAATGCTTCAGTCTCCATCCTGATTTCCTGTGATTACTGGAAGCTATAGCTTTCGCAAATTTGAAGGCGTAGCAGAATAACAGCTGGATTTGATTCAGAAAATCAAATTGAAAGTAGAAATGTGAGAACAGTAAAAAATCTGTTATCTAATTTTATTTACCATTTTGGGGGCTTTATTCTATTTAAATTTAAGAAAGGGAGGAGGAAGAGGAGGGTGGAAAGGCAATTAGCTTTCAAGTAAGGGGAAAAATTTTGAAATATGACATTCAGTTACAAAAATAATGGATTTGCTGTAGCAAAAGGAAAGTCAAACCAGGCAAGCCCTCAGGTCTGGAATGCTGATCCTGCAGTGACCGATATGCTTTCAGGGAAAGACCAACAGAAACAAGCTACACTGCACGCTATGGATTGTGCAATGCAGAGGAAAAATTGTGCAAAGATGAAAAAGTGCTTCCTGACCCTTGCAGCAATGAGCTTACTCCTTGAAGCATGAGATTTGATTATCTTCATCTCAGTGGGCACAACCACCAATATCACTATTCTAATGTCCAGCATGTTCAAATTGATAAAGGGACAATAACGTATGAATTTCTAGACCACTTAAATTCTTCAGCCTGGGAAATTATTGCAACGAGAAATCTATAGGAAGAACATGTACAAACAGCATCAAGGGCATTACAATACATTGGCATTTAGATCTTCTCTGTCAAGGAAAAAAAGTCCTGTAAATTAATTAAGTCTAACAAAACCACATGACAATTGAATACCCAACAACAGAAAAGCAAGAAAACCCAGTGAAGAAGTCATTTATCTGACAGAAGCTTTAGGACAATCCATATATCTGACATGTGGCATATACCCCTGTGGTCTGTCATAAAGCCTGAGTGCAGATTTTTGCAAAAGTCCCTAAATATCACCCATCAAAACAATCAAATATGAACATTGACAGTTGAACATCTGTGTTCTGATCAACAATACACTGAAAAAGATGTCAAGAACGATATGCCTTAACTATAAAATAACTTCAGGCATGCAATGATACTACCTTATGAACATCTTTAAACTACTGCTCCGATGGCAGCACTGCCTTTCCTCAGTGCACACAATGTTAGTTTATTGTTCCTCTACAAACCTCTTCACCAGCTTCAACACTAAACAGTTTCAGTCGAAACTGTACAGAAATAAGGAAACAAGCCTGAGAAGCTGTACCAGTTCTGCATAACCCAGGTAACACTGCCAAGTACCACTTTCCACCAGGAATGAGAGTTTGAAGGGGCTCTGAGGATAGGAATGGTGTCACATGCTGAGCAGAGGTACAGAGAACTGGGCACTGCAGGCACAGATCACAGCGGATTAGGCCTATTTATGCAAAATGCTGAGTTCAGAGTCTTACTTATGACAAACACTAGGTTTTAATGAACTCAAAATCTCCCATTAAATTTAGTAACTTCAATTCTGGAATGTTTTTTGGATCTTGTTTTTAATTTTTATATTTATCTGCAATGTTACTGCCTCCCAGCAAAGCCAGAAGTCTGTTACATGGACACTGCTTCTCCCCTGAGCATATGTGTCATGCACTGAAACTTGAGGGAAGATGGAGGATACATCAGCTTTCATCGCTACTAGAGGAAATAGGAATGGCCTGATCTTTTCTGATCTTTACAAATTTGTCCATGTTACAGGCATGTGGAGTGTCAAAGTGCCTTACCCTACGGGGGGAGAAGGATTGACCAGTGGGTAACAGCTCCAAGACACAGAGGATGAAAAGCAAATCATCTTGTTACCCAAGATATACAAAGATGGCTATTACTGAAGAGATCAGAATTACTAAGTTTTGTGCAAGATGAGTGCCTTGGCAAGTACTCAGTAAAGCCGTTCTCTTCAATGCCTTTTTAACAGCAACAGTGCACAAGATTAAAGACGTATAGTCAAATATCCCACTCTCTTCTGATTCAGAGATTTCATTGAAGAGGCTTATAGACATGTTTTATTTAAAACTTCCATGTCACTTAAACACTGCACCAACCTTTCTCTTAGGTTTTAGCTCCTCTGCTCTGCATGTCCACCTCTGTAAAGCAGTTACCATATGCTCAACTCACAGCTTGCACTGGAGCTTTCTTTACTTATACAAGATTTAAACATACACTTCAAATGCTTTGCTGAAGAAGAGATGAATTTCCAAGTCATGACCATTTTGGAACCAAAGCCAAAGAATTAAGAAGCCCAGTATTTGGATTTGGGGAAATACAAAAGCAGAAGTGGCGGCATGCCTTTAACGTTTTATTGCAAACCCTTGCTGGGATGAATGCATGCTTGAAAGGACCAAAAAGAAATGGTAAAACATCTTCTTGTTGCCTGAAGGTATTTAATACAGTGGAGCAAGGGGAATATAATCAGCATTAAAGTGCTCTTCATAAATAATGGACAGTCTAGCAGCTTTTATCTACTCTGCACTTCAAGAAAGTTTCTACTGCTGAATATTTCATGAGCAAAAGGTCACTTATTGTGGCTTTTAAATTATACAATTCAGAAACTGTAAGAAAAAAGTTCTACATTCCGATGCAATAATGACAAGTTTTGAATGTCTAAAGAAACACTGGCAGCCTAAATACATATTTTGAAACCTATCACATACAAAGTACCAGGGACACCTTTGCCCTAAACCGTAACTACTGATTTTTAAATCGTCCAATCCTATTCAGCAACACAGTATTTATTTTCAAGTGAAGAATGAACCTGAATGTACATTTTCCTAAGTTGTCAGTTCTAGTTTGCACTTCTGAACAAAACAGACCGCTGATCACAGGTCATTTAAGATGCGCATCTGCGACAGCCATTTTCAAGAAATCTGTTTTCTGTACGTTATTTTAAAGGTGTATTTTATTACAGCCTTTTAAACTGACTATTAGATTTCCACATAAACAAAACCATTAAGGAAACATACTGGTGAACAGGTGAATCATCAAGATGAGTTAGAGGTAACCTTAGCTCTGTCCCCTGTGAATATAAGCTACAGTGCAATCTTATTGCCGCATCCAGAGACAGATGCTCTGTGGGTGTAGATGAGCATGACTTTATGAAAGTCAGTCGTGCTACATCTGGTTTCTATCAACAGAAGCACCAGTGCACTTCTCGGCATCAAATCTTCTTCGTATAACATTACACACCCATGAAACCATGGGAGCCTGCTGCAGACCAGCACACCGAGCATCCCAGAGACATGCAGCTTCAGCAACACCAAAGCAAGTGGCTACAGAGCATTAATGGGTAACACCCCTTAGCCAGAGCTATCCTTGAGGAAATCTTCAGTTTTCTTTCTAACCCCACACTTCCAAACCATAGAGATACTCCAACTAAAAAAAAAAAAATAAAAAAAAATCCCCAAACCAAACAAATAAAACCATGACAATTCATTTTCTTTCTAAAAACTTAGGTAGCCAAAATAGCTTTCCTTTCATATTTTCTTCATATGGTAACTGAGCCCCCGCCCCAAATCCTGTTATTTTATTCACAGTCCCCACTTAAAAACCAAGTAATAAAAAAGTTGAAACACGAAAAGAGGTATCTGCAGAAGTTAGAAGTAATCAGAACAAACAGTACCGTACACAGCAAATCATCTACATACTATCAGCCTCCTGTGTGTGGACAACATACATGTCTGTGGCAAAAGAGAGGTTTATTTATTAAATGACTTCCTAGGACACAGCAACGAAGTGAGACACCTTGCTAACCTCTAACCTCTAGCTCAATTGTTCTTCCATGAGAGACATTGCCATGCAAGTCCCATGGAGTGATGGGGCATACACAAAAACACCACATCAAAGCTGTACTTTGGATTTCAGATATTTTTCTGTGCATTTGTAAAAATAAAATTGATTTCTAGCACTTAATTCAAATAGACTTACAGCTTTGTTAAGATGGTACATCCCTCCTACGTTTACTGGCAGAAAAATTCAGACAGACCTATCATGCATGATTTGGCATTAAGACACCTCCACTGCAGCAATAAGGTTATTTTAAGGGAGACATGTCTGCTACAGTCTGAACCTTACACAACACATCACCATTGATCTAAAATAGTTGCTAAACCTTTTATTTATAGACATAGTGAATGTGCACCTTAATAGCTCTGGTTTACTTAGGATGGTATTAAAAAGTAAACATCACACCATTTATCTAGGTCTGACAAATATGGACTGTCAATTTGGAAGCTACGAGTAATGCACAGGTTTTACCCTGACCCACTGCACAATCACAGATTTTTCCTTTGGTCAGAAAGTTCTCTCAAGGCATTGCATTTAAAGGCTTCAGATGTATTAATAGCCAAATCTTACTTTCAAAACAGAGCTTTTGATGTCTGTTGCAAAGCTAGTAGGAACAAGAATCAATGATACCTGTAGGCTTTCTTGCGGCCTTTTGCATTGCTTTTCTCTCATTACATTTCATGGACTTGGGTGTAAAAGTAAAAAAAAAAAAAAAAGTCTTTCTTAGGGAAAAAATTCAAAAGAAAGAAAATGTCACTGAAGGAAATAAGGCATCTCCGTTGTGCTCCCTGCTCATGCAACAAAAAAACAAAGCTTGTGGTAGTACTTGCCAAAACAGATTGCAGCTGGATCCAAAACATTACTGATGGGTAACTGAAATTTACATGTATTGATGTGAGTTGAACACTAACACTCTAGACTAATGAAGATACAGGCATGCTCTTCTGTTTGATAGCATCTAACGATTCATCAAGGGACTGTAATCAAAGCCAAAGACAGCTTGTTTACTCTGTATTAAAATACAATGTTTCATATCACACTGTTAAGAGTAAATGATATATATATCATCTGGTATTTAGATAGCACTTTAGATATTTAAGAGGAAATGGGATGTGTCAGTTTAGATGAGCAATCCCACAAAGAATGACTCATATAAAACCAACCTATGGACAAGCCCATGAAATGGTAAGACCATGAAGTCTCCTATATCAAATCACCTGATGGGAAGTGAACTGACCCCTCTATAAATGATGCAACTGCCCTGTTTCATATAGAAGAGATTCAAAGACCAGGTGCCCATTTCTGCTGCTCCACCCTCATCCCTGGTATGCCCACAAACTAGTAAAGAGACACAGAAAAATAGATGTAGTCATTTTGAGTGCCAGTGTTCAACATGTAACTATATTGAGAAATGATTCTCAGAAGAAAATTCTTGCATTGAAATAAACTTTAGGTATTACTGAACTTACTCCATGGTGCCTAGAGGTCAAACAAACAGGTCAACTTACGTAGCTCTCCTACTTTCAGTATTTCACACAGCATCTTTGTTAGCTCAATGCTGCTTCGGCCAAATGGGCATTCATGCTTGTCTTCTCGACTGCTGTTCTCCAGGACAATCTGAGGGAGGAATCAAAATAAAGAATAATCACCGTGAAGAACTCCTAAGTTGAAGTGCTGTCCTCCGCATTAAACATTTGCAAGATCTACCAGGCTGAATTTAGGAGACTGTATGCAGAGGCTCTCTTTTCCTAAACCTTAGCCCTCCCCAGAGCTAAATGACCTGTTTCTGAGGCACCAGCAACACGGAAGCAGTGCTGCTCTGTGACCAACTAGGAAGCTTTGCCATTCCTATGCAACACAGCTGTTCCGTCCCACCCCTGGCTTGGAGAAACTGATAGTTTCATTTCAAATTTGCCAGTTAAAGGACATTAGATGTAAAGATTTATAGATATGAGCACAGATAGAAAGAACTATAAAAAAAAAAAAACAGTGGGAAAGAAATTGCATAGCTGGATTCAGGCTCCAAAAAGGTCCATGTGTCAAAAATCAAACTGAAGTCCACAAAGGAAGAAAATGTTTGTTTTCTCTGTTATGGATGAAATTTGTGCTTTCGTGCAAAACATTTCAGGGAACTATCACCCGTGCATCAAGTCTATGAATGCTGCAAAACCAACGCAAGGAGAGCCTTTGTATTCTCTGTTCAGTGACACTGCAAAATAACTGAGAGAAAAGAATTCCTTGCATTTTTTTTACACCCATTAAGTTCTGCTATATCAGATACAGTTTGCATAAAGTTTTCCCTGGCACTACAACTAAACAAGAGATTTTAATGTAGATGAAAAAATGAGTTATAAAAATATTATAGATTTCACCAAAGCTGTTAACCTGAAGAGAGAGCAAAAAAGGGGTTGGTAAAAAAAAAAGAAATGGTCAAAACAGATTCACAGTAAGAGTTGTCTTTGCAGTAACAAACTTTGCACATTAAAAAAAAAAAAAAAAAAAAAGAAAGAAAGAAAACACATCCTAAACAGCTGCTGCATAGCCTGGGGATGAGGGACAGAGGAAGAAAATGAATTTCAAAGGTACGAGATTTTGCCAAGCACCAGAGAATCTCAGAGGCTCTCTAAATACTCTTCACAAAGAGGTATTTAGACATTGCTCTCTGCTTTGCATTCCTCCTGTCTCCTTAGTTCCCATCTTCATTTCTTTGTTTGTTTGGCTTTTTTGTTGGTTGTGGGTTTGGTTTTGTTCATTTGTTTTAAATCTTTCAATTCTGGCAGCAAAGAAAGCTTTGCAAAAGGCACCAAGGCTGGAACTTCACCCAAAACCAGGACAGGTTTTGGAGAGGTGGAGGAGAGGACCGACACAATGCTGGATGCCAGCAAAAGCCCCCTTCCCTCCCTCCCCAGATCTTATTTGTGATTCATGCTCTTTTATATGCAGAAGCCTTCAATGTGAAGCGGTTACAGGTGAAAGTGAGAAAAGAGCGAAAACCCAAAAGCAAGTAGGAAAGTTACATGCCTCTCCACCAAGCGTCTATTTCAGTCCTGCTGTACAAAGGGCAGCCGCTAGCTGATACACTGCTCCCAACCCATCAGCAGGTAAAAAATGCAGAAGGATGGTTGTTGTCTGTGTTGTGAGAGTGGATAACTACTTTGTTTCATTTTCCAGTGGTGGTGGTGGTTTTCTTAAATCACCTAGACTTCCCAAGAAGCTTAGAAAGTCATTAGGGATATGATAAATATTTGACCCTTACAAATTTTTACTGGGCTTTTCCAACAGGACAGTGTCTGAATCATGTTTCACCAGGCTGCCAAGAGTTGCTACTTTTCCTTCTAAAAGTTTTGGTTTAGATTACATCTAATTGTTCCATGTCATCTCTGGATAACAGCTGTACCAAATCAAAGGAACACCCCTGCATTTTTTGTTTTACGTTGCTGCAGCCACTGTTCAAGGAACATGTGAATATGGCTTTGCATCCTGGATGAGTCATCCTGCTTCAGTCTCTTTCATGGAGGGTAGCGCTACATTTCCATGCCCAAATGCAGGAGCGATGATAGAGTTACGCACACACAAGTGCAATGTAAAGCTGTGTCTCAACACCTTCCTGAAATCACTTCTCTTGTTTTATTATTATTGTGTTTTATCTCTCACATAATAAAACATCTGAAAGGTCTTTTCCAACCTAAATGATTCTATGATTCTATAAAACCTGCACATTGGAGCAGTGGGCTGCTTTGACACAGATTTAGATACAGCAGAGAAACACTGGTAATAAAATCAATGGAGAGGCAAAATGAAAGGGTAGGGGGGAAGGGAAGGGAAGCACTCGAATCAGCATTCCCGCTTGCTTCTGGCAAATGCATTTTGTTGAGTTTCACATTAACCCGACATATTAACAATTCATGAGCACATCAATATTTAATGGTGACACCATATATGCATATAATGTAAGGCAGAATTACAGCAATCAATAAGAATGCCAGAGAAATAGTTAAGGCACTGTGTATTGCTACACAGCAAATTAAATGGCAATTTGAGTAATCAATATGTAAAGCAGCCTTGAAATGATCCTCAGACACACTCTCTACAAGCATCATCATTTAGCATTTGCTGTGCAAAATAAGGCAGACTCAACATGCTACATTTCTGTAAGAAAGGAAGATGGAAGGCCCTTTACTACATATAAATATCTATAGGCATATTTGACAGATACAATCTTCTGTAAGAAACAGCAACGGTAAAAATGGAAATTAAAAAAAAAAAAAAAAGAGAGGTTCTTATAAATACCCAAAGTGAACTCATTCCTAGTCTTGGCAACAGATTTACAACATTCATTATTATATTTGTAATATTCTTTTCACGACTTTGCGACTCATATCCTGTTCCAAAGTAAAATGCTATAAATATAGCTGATAAGGGCATGATTTTAATGTTATTTCCTTTATCACTCTGGTTACGGAGGAGAAATAAGCAGGGAACATACACGTTTACTTCATGAACTGGTGAAAACAATAGCAGGGACAGAAACATAACACAGCTCTAGACAGAAGACACTCCTGCATGTCTGCAGAGCATACTGCTGGCTTGATTCATGTTTCTACCACAACAGTTATCTTACCAAGGAAAGGAAAGTAGTGAGGAAGCTGTGAAGCCCACACAACCTTCATTCAAATGGAGGTCTATCATTAATACCCGCCGAGTGGCTGTACCCTATTATCTTCCTCCTCCTCCCTCTCACAAATCCACAGTGAGTTGCAGATCCACCAGACATTTCAGAACTGGTAGGTATGGTGGTAAAATTTTGCTTGGAGGATACAAACATTTAAAGGCAGAAACCACAGACATTGCAGAAGGCCAATTGGCACCATAGGATCATAGAATCATTTAGGTTAGAAAAGACCTTTAAGATCAAGTCCAACTGTAAACCTAATACTGCCAAGTCCACCACCAAACCATGTCCCTAAGTGCCACGTCTACTGGGTGGCCTGTTCCAATGTTTGATCCCCTTTCAGTGAAGAAATTTTTCCTAATATCAAATCCAAATCTCCCCTGGCACTTTTCCTCTTCTCCTGTCACTTGTTACCTGGGAGCAGAGACCCACCCCCCCTGCCTACAGCCTCCCCTCAGGCAGCTGCAGAGAGCAACAGGGTACCTCTGAGCCGACCCCTCTCCAGGCTGAGCCACCCCAGTGCCCTCAGCTGCCCCTCGTCAGACATGCTCCCAAATCTTCACCAGCTTCGTTACCCACCTCTGGACACGCTGCAGCACCTCAACATCCCCTCTTGTAGCAAGGGGCCAAAAACACAGGATTCCAGGTGTGGCCTCACCAGTGTCAAGTGCAGGGGGATGGTCACTGCCCTGGTCCTGCTGGCCTCACTGTTTCTGATACAGGCCAGGATGCTGTTGGCCTTCTCCGCCACCTGGGCGCCACTGCCAGCTCACATTCCATCTTCCTTCAGTCCTACCTTGATTCTGGTTTGCTTGGCTTCCCTTTACTTCGATTTTAGGAATCTACTTCTGCCAGTTTTTCCTTTCTTTAGTCCTTGCAAAGCTACAGAATTGGGAAGGTACAATGGAAACGAAGCTTCTAATACACTAGATGTTACACAGACAAAACCCAAAAGCAGCTCACTGTTTTGTACTGTAAAGCTACACAGCGCAGGGGTACTCAATGCTGCAGATCCTTGTCTCATCCTCTGTTCCTTTGATCAACAGTCCCCATTACCATGAAGCAAAGCAGAAAACCATCATGATGTGTAACACTCAACAACATTTTTTCTTTCTTTAGGGAACAGCAAAAAAAACTCAAGAGAAAGAAGACAAAAGGGAAAGAAAATTAGTAAGGGAGGACAGTCAGGAAAAGTTTGAGTGATGAAAGACATTAATGAATAAGACAGGGGAGAGAGTTTATTTTTTTAAAAGCAGATCATTCTTAAAACAAAAGAAAACAACTGCAGCTCAGAAAAAGGAAGGAAAAAAGAAAAAGTGCGAGAAGCATAAAATGAGAACAAAAAGGTATCACAAGAAAAATGAGATGAATTGACTAGCAGAAGAGCAGAAAGGAAGATGTATAAAAATGTTTTTAAAAATGCAAGGAGGTGAAATTTTTAGGAAACCAGTGTAATCCATTATCTTGACATTTCTACAGATGAAACTCTGTAGCCTATTAAGGCATGGGAATTTGACAGTATTGTACTGGAATTCAGATCAGTGCAATTTTTACTATTTTTAAGTTATCTGCTACGTATATTTCTCCTATCTTATTTACAAATACCCGCTGTAAGTGGAAGAGGAACATTTCCAATTACCAAACAAAACCAACGAGTGATCAGAGACAGAAATGAAGGGTTGATCATGTTCGCCAAGGCAGACATTTCAGGCAGTGTTGGTCAGCAGCTGCTGAGAGCTGAATTTCTTCTGGGAGTTAGCCATATGAATTGCCTGAAGTACTCTGTTTCCTCTGAAGTGAAAAGTCTTTTCAAGAAGTCGAAGGCAGCCTCTAACATCCAATCATCCAACAAAGCACTTAGATACAGAAAACAGTGTTCCTCCTTAAAAACAACAACCTAACATGTTCTTTAACTGGAAAAATCTTTTTTACTTCCTCTTGTGTTACAAACAGTGATGCTCAGCATCACCCAAGACAGGCTCACCTGCCTTTACAAGATATCTACCAATGGCATGGACAACAACATAAAATAAATTCAAGTGTCATGCCAAGGTCATGGAAGAAGAATGCAAAATCTCCAGTAGGAGAAAAAAACCCAAACAACCAAAATCAAAAGATTTTCAAACTTCATGCCAATCACTACCTCATGAGCACAAAACAGATCCTCAGGGAGGCAATGCACTACATAAAGAATTTTCTACATTTGAGTACCACGGGTTTAAAAATCCGCATCAGCTTCAATAATCAAGCTTATACCTGCAACTAAGAGTTAGACTGACAAAAGGCAAAGTTTTGAAGACAGGAGTATCCAAAAACTTCTTCCTCGAAATCCAGGAGGATGAAACCGCCAGACAGAAATATTCCTCCATCACTGGAAAGGAATATTGACTTAGCCGATCCTTTAATCTCTCACATTAAATATGAAACTGGCTCAAAGTATACTGCTTACAGCAACTACAGATGTAATCCCCGGGTTCCTGAACCAACCTGAGAGCCTGGCAATGGAATACAGATTCATTGTGATGAGGAAATAAACACAAAAGTGAAAGGCAAGACTCAGTATAGCTGCATCGATATTTATAATAAATCCCTCCGCAGACAGTTCAACAAGCATTACTGCTCTATTAAAAAGCAGCATTTCCCCAGACCCATTTTGTAGTACTATCTAAAACGATCCTGCATTAATAGAGAACAAGTTTTCTAGCAGTCTGCTGTATATTAATATCAACAGGTTCAGAAAGCTAGTTAGTAAAGATGGTAAAAACCTCCTCAGACCCAAAATGCAAAGTCCAGCAGCATTTTAATACCCAAAAATTACAGCAGGGATTCTCTTCCTTTTCTTGATGCTGCTTTTCCTAAGACTCCTTATCACATGAGGTAGGCTTCACCATTCCCTTTTCATTCAGATGCTTGAAGTAACTCTAGGAAGCAAGTCCTAAGGATATGTTTCCTGAGAAGGATAAGGGACTTTACTGCAGACAGACTCAGTTTCCATTCATTCTCTTCACCAATTTTGCTCTCTTCCTAAGGCAGCTTGTCATTTACCTCAACTTCAGCATCAGTGTTCTTCCATGATCCTTCACTCAGCACCATACCCTCTAATCTGTCTTTTGTATCTACATTATTTTATTTTCAATTTCCCATGCTTCTGCCCTCCCTTATCTCAGCCTTCATTCACATTCCTGAGGCCTCACAGAGATTCCTCAAGGCAAAACCAAAATAAAGCAACAGTTACGTCTGCCTGCCTCAGGAAGGCACTAGAATTACAATTTAAGGCAAGATTTGAGAGAAAAGCTGAGACCTACTACAGGTACTAAAAAAGAAGAAGAAAGGAGCCACTGACATGAGAAACACACGTGCAAAGCAGTGCCTTCTTTACGGGACATCTAGTTACAGGACTTTAAGGATCAGACACTGAGAGTCTGATAGGTGCTTTGTCAGGCACAACTATGAATAAGCACCTGGGGACTAACCAGCACATCACACGAGGAAGCACACTGTAACCTGCTGCTCCCAGGGAGAACTACTGACAGAAGGCACGGAGCCCACTATGGCAAAGCAGTCAGGAGACAGTGACACAGTCATACAGTGCAGGAGGCAAAAGAAAAGTATCTGATTATGTCATTATACAACAACATATATGTAAGGGGATGAACTCAAACTGCCATGGTAATATACAAGCTAGTGTTTGACTCTACAGTCATAAACCACTTCTGACAAAGATGGCTTAAAATTTCCAGTAGTGGGTTTTCTTCTGGAAAACTACAGTATGTTTTCTTCCCCCTTTTAAAAAACAAATCTAGTGCCAAAGCTAAATTTGGATGGTTCTGCAGCTGCTCACCTCACAATAAATTTTGTTTCTCACACAAACACCTTCACATGAAACATGATTGTATTTGTCTTTGTTTTCTGTCCAAAGTGAAATACAGTGTTTTGTCTTGAGATATTACAGATCTTCCCCCTTTCTTTGCCACTCCATGCAGAACCAACCAAATCACTGTAGAGCATGGTGGTAAAACCCAAGAGGAGAAGGACCAGCTGCCATGTCATCTTCAGAAGCAGCACGAGGATGCACTCTTCTCTTCCCACAGGCATAGGAAGTGGGGGAGTATTTCAGTGTTGCCTGGTCCAGTTTGAAAACTACCAGCCAGGTAATTCCTTCTCCCTCTGAGCCCCACACAAAAGTAAGACGGCAATGCTTTCCCTGCAACCCTCTCCTTGCTCACCTGTGGCAGAGGTGGAAGGCAGGAAACGGCAGTACCTGCAGAATACTGCAAGTTTTTGATTTTTTCCTTTCTTTCATAACGCAGAACAGACCCTACATTACTCTGGTGTGGATATATTAGAAAGGCATCAACCTTTATTGCACATCAATGAGACTGGCAGCTGGAGTACCAATCACAAAAGTTCCCAGCACAGGGTAAATAGGAAGACCTGCAAGGCTTTATAGCTAGCCGCCTTCTCTCCCCATGTATACACATCTCAGCTTTGCAGAGATACTTTTTTTTTGTTCCACAAAAACCAGCCAAATCTTTCTATGCTACTGCTGCAGCTTATGGTATGATTCGAAACTTTCTTAAGGCAATACCTAGATACTTGCAACAACTTCTGGGCCCTTTGGATCAGGACCTGATTTAGCCAATAGCTTCCATATATGTGGGAAAGTTTAGGTGTGCAATGTAGGAAAGGTGAGAAGTGATCAGAACATATTCAGGACTGTAACACTTTCATATGTATCCCACAGATCATATCACACAGGGCTGTGCAGAGGGTGCCATGACCCCCTTACTCTGTGTTTATGCTGCAACCAGTCACTCCAGGCATTTGCCTCTTTACCGTAGAAGACCCACCTCGATTCTGCCATCAGTGACAGAGGCCCTCAGAGCAAAACCACACAGCTTCTTGGTGTGCTGTCATGGAAAGCAGAGACATTGAGCAATGTTTGGGGAGAAAAAAAAAAAAAAAAAAAAGGCAGCCAGAAAAATGGTCAGATAGTTGAGTGGAAGTAAGAACAGAGAATAAGACTGGCAGAGAAAGGTGAAGACAAGAACACGTTACAAAGCTGGGAACCACTGAGCTTAGGCAATTGGGTCTCATATAGAAAACTGCATTATCCCCCACAAGACACCAGGAAGACTCATGTAACAAAGCTCACTTTTTTTCTCTACCTTTAGCAGAACAGAAATAAATTACATCCCTTTTCCTATCATTTCTGGGGGAAAAAACGGTATGGCAGAAATCAAGCTCAGTTTTATTTCAGAAAATGCTGAAATTATATGTTGGACTACTCATATCTGATCAGGCTAGAATGAGTAGGTAGGCATTTGTGAATTGGCGGAAGGATGTGTAGGCAGCCTCCTATACAACAACTACATGGGTTAGAAAGTATACAGCAGACATTCTGACTGTGACTCAACCCATTAAAGTTCTAAAAGGTCTCTGCAGGATGCCAGCAATTTTCTGCCTGCATCACCGGCACTCGCAAACAGCACCTGCTCCTCCACTCTGACTTCTGAAAGCTTCAAAAGGAAAAGAACTCCCTCTACAACCTCCCCAAAAGCAGCAACTCAAGAAGCTGCTGGGAAAGAAATAAATGTCTCTGCATCGCAGCTGTGTGAATAGCCAATTTTCCATCTCAGCAGATGCAGGGGAAAGGGGATTTTCTACTACTGACCCTAAACCAACCCAATTTTTAATTTTCAGGTTATCAAAATTACCCTTGGTGCAACCAAAGTCCAAATGTTGTTTTGGTTTAGAACATTTTAATAACTTCTAAAATGTTTTAAATACAAACCCAGAAAATTTAGGAGCATACCACTAAGTATCTTACACATAATTCACAAAAATGTAATAGCAATGAATCTATTATAAAACATACAAGGGATTATAAAACATACCAAGGAATTAATAAACCAAACTTTTCAGCATGGATTTCAACACTGGTTTCCCATCCTAGTGACAGTATTTTATACTGAAAATTTTACATTCATTATGTAACAAATATTTATATGGAAATGACAAATATCAGTGGGAAAAGGGATAAACCTCTTCTACAGATGAGGGACTTGAATTTCAGGCTACAGTAATAAAATCTCTTCCAAGGAACTCTTATTTTTCCCTACATATATGAAGAAACTACTGATCTAATAAATGGCAAAGAATTGGACATAAATTTGGGTAGCCAGATGGGCAGAATTCAAATAGGTGGATTGCCAATGCTCAGACCAGAGCTGCTAATTTTACTAGCAGTTTCTGCCTGAAGCACCAATCTCTTATGCTTGAACAAAACAAGAAGACACAAGTACATGTCTTCTCAAGATGGGATCTTACCCCAAAGAAGCAGTGAGACCTGCCAGAATATGGCTGGTCATAAGCGCAGTACAAAAATATAGACAAGTCACCATCTTGTCAGTCATCAAAAGCAAATTCATTAGAATGAGAAATACGGAGCCCACCAGAGACAACGTCATATAGAACTTCTCTGCGACTCAGCTGACCTGCTGTGAAATACCACATCTAAGCAAAATCCTACACTGTCCCAGATGAAGGTTATTGCTATAGTTAGATGTCTGTGAAGAAAATGTAAAATAAAGGGAATATTTCAATGGTAGCATATTAGAAGCTAAGGTGTAGTTGAGGTAAATTCAGTTTACCCAACAGCATCTGCTCTTACTGCCTGGAAACACTGTTAAATTAGCCAAGATCCAAGACGAATGGCAGCCCGCTCACAACAGGAGCAGTAGCTTCATTTTGCTATCAAGAACACCTGAATGAACATTGACCGCACATATAGGAGTCAACTCATCAAAACTTCAAGTCCAGTTCTACACACAAACACAGCACATTTAAATGCAGGACAACCACCATCATATTTTTCCTTTTTGGGTTAGAAATAAAAGGAGTGTTCCATTTTGGCTCCTTTAGCTTGCACTTTACATCACATCAAGTAAATATTATTTTACATCAATATTAGCAATCACTGAAGTGCACACATGCAAAAATCAAAATCAGGCAAATGAATACACACCTACAAACATATGCACATGAAATATTTCAGTTTCATATACTCATACCTCTCTCCTCATTGCATATTGAAAACAAAATGGATCTGAATAGTCTTGCACTACAAATTCTCAAACAAATCAATGACAAAGCACCAATAAATGGAGATACTAACAGCAATGGTGGCATAATAGCATTTCCATGCTCTTTCCTCAGAGTCTTCTTACACTTAGAGGAGTTTCAAAGGCACACTGCTACAAGTTACCAGTAAGAAAAAAATCTCAAGATGTCTGCAACGAATAAAGTCTCTTTTAAATGGTAACTTATAATTTTATTTTTAAAATAAGTAGAATGTGAAGCTTAAGTAATTTTGGAAAGGAACAAACTGGAACCAGGGGGAACTTGTCTGATCCAAAAGAAAAAATAAAATAAAATATCTGGCACAAAGCTTTATTCCAATCATTTTCTTCACTGTAAACTTTAATTATATACTCTGACTGTCCTGTAATTATGTAGCTTGGGAAGCTGCCAATTATTTCCTGTGGAAAATTTTAAAATTTCTTGCAGAGATTCAACATTACTTCTATCAATGCATTCCATATACTATGTCACCACCTTTTACAAGCAAAGCCTGGGATGATAGCGATTGATTTTTTAGGTGGAACATAAAAAAAAATGCAATGCAAATCAGTCACTGATAGAACCAGAGAATTAATAAAAAAAGAAAAAGAAAACCTAACTCAACAGGAAACTAACTAAATAGGAAACCTATTTAGAAATGCAAACGAAAGCTAAGGACAAACACACAATCAAAGAAAACATGGGGTTATTTCCCCCTCCACTAAACAGCATTTCTTACGGAGGCTTGAGACATATTGTATAGTAAACAAAATAACAAGATTTGAAAACAATTAACTCAAAGTCTAAATACTTTTTTGCTCATTAAACTGCAGCATTGCCAATACAGTCAGTGAAGCTGCCATGACTTCCTGATAGTGTTTTTGCTTAACACACCACATTCTGTCAGAAGAAACTTCTTATTTTCCCTGTTTGTTTCAAACTGACTCTGGTTTCCAGTCTCAATTTTTAATTACTGCACAGCACAGATATTATCTCAGTTTGGGGCTTAGGATTAACCCATTGTTCCACAATCAAACACACAATCGAAGAAAAATGGGGTTTTTTCCCCCCTCCACTAAACAACCTTTCTTATGGAGGCTCGAGACATACTGTAAAGTAAACAAAATAACGAGTTTCAAAAACAATTAACTCAAAGTCTAAATAAACACTCTGCTTATCTGAAGGAAGTCAACAAGTAAAGAAAACATATTACTGTAATTTCAGGAATAAGTATACAATAGGAAAAAGTTGAATGAGAGAAATGGATTGTGAGGAAGTAGGTAAGAAGGAATCAAACAGGGAAGAGTGTGGTTATTTTTGTTTCCTCCTTCACCATGTGACACCCGTGTTTTTACCTTGAAACGCCTTCTGCTTTCAAGATGCAGTGTTACCCATCTGCTCCACTGCCTTCATATCCATGTTCTTCAACACATCACGATTGTACTTACTCCTCCTATGAGTACTTTTGTTTGCCACTTTGAGACCCCACTGCCACCCCCCTACAAAGGGCATTTCACCTTCTGGCAACCTTCCCACCTAACTAATCTATTTATCATGCAATTTTTTTCTAAGCGGAATCATTTATGAGAGGCAGAACAAGGAATGAAAAGGGAAGAAATAACTTAATGCTTGTCTTCTCTTCTAACTTACCCATTTATTTTTTTCCAGTAATACAGTGAGATGCCTGACTAAAGACCATGCAGCTGGGGCATCTGAAGAAAGTGGCTGGTTAAGACTGCAGTGATTTGTGCTGCCCATTAAACTGCAGCATTGCCAATACAGTCAGTGAAGCTGCCATGACTTCCTGATAGTGTTTTTGCTTAACACACCACATTCTGTCAGAAGAAACTTCTTAAAACTGGTGTTACAGGAGCTTTGGTAGCCACAGGTCATGAAGAAAAGGTAATTTTTGATGTGAAATAAGGAACCCAGAATGAGAAAGAAACAAGCATGTCAAGGCCCACAGAAAATTACCGTACACCAGCTAGTACATCAAGGACATGAAAAGTTAGAAAGTAGGTGTCTTTTGGAATCAAAGACTAGTAACACTGTGGGAATTGCACATCACCGTTCATCTCAAGAGGTGTTCAGCATGCTGTTAATATGACAAGGTGGACCACTGCAGATGCATGAGCTACCAAGCCAACAATGTTAGTAAAAGCATTAACTAGAACTACTCAGGAAAGATAGGTAGGCTAACATACTCCCAAGGGACATTAACTGTCCCCAGAGCAGCTGTGGGTAAGCAATCTAATCTGAGGGTGCCTTGGTATGGCATTTCTAGTGTACATTTATTCTTTCTCAGGTGGGGGATACATGAGGCACCCACTCGCCTAACAGGAACCATGCAAGAATAAAAACAGGCATCTTAAAATAACAGTAAAAAGTCTTGGTAATGCAGCAACAAAAATACTGCATTATAGAAACAGAGCAGAGCCAGCAACGAAGCCCTTCCTAAAGAGCGGCTAATTACATGCTACACTGAACCCAATTTTTAAGACAGCATTTGCAACATAAAAACAAAAAATAAGAAAAAAATTAAGAGATGTCAATGAAAGCTCTATTTCAACAGAATTTCTGTCCTCTTTAAATTCTTTCAGACTTCTTTAAAGCATGACTGTCTCATTTGGAAGCACTGGCTACCCCTTTCTAAGTATATTCTCTAAACTTAAAATTTTCAAAAGCAGCCTATGAAGTAGCACAGTCCACATCTTATCAAATTTTAATGAGAATCGGTAATCAATCCTCTTCTTATAAACAAAACCAAAATTGGGCATAGTTTATCCAGAAAACACACTCATTGCCCAGTATGTGAAACAGCCCTTAATTTCAGGGATTACTAGGGGCTGATAAATATTTTTGTATTGCTGGCTACCACAGCTTCTTTTAACAGTTATTGCTAGATTCAGACCGAGGAGAAAATACATTTAAAGAGCAGATCTTACAATCTTGTGGTCTCCTATTATGTCCATGGATCAAGCTGGCCTGGACATCAGCAGGCCCTTTACAAACCTATTAGAGCTTTGATGTTAATCTACTTTGAGCAAAAACTAGATGATAATGCGTATTAAAAATTCACTCTTCACTTTTTAGTAGACATGATTGGTGTGTCTACTGCCTCCTTGCTGTGCACAACCTTTAAGCAGGTCTGCACGTGAGCTTTTTCTTGGGGAGTGAAACCACCCCTACTATCTCAAGACACTGACTTTCTAGACTATCCTCTACTACCATCTGTGCTCGCTAGGTTTACACTTGGCAAATATTTTATTTCAATAAAGGTCAGGAAAAGTTGTTCTATTCACAGGCAAGTATTATTCAGCTGTATGCCTCTTCTTGTAAGGATGCAACACACAACTTGCTTTAACTACCCTTGAAATAACAAATGTAGGAATTGGAGTGGGCAAGGGGCAGGAACAGGTTGTGTAAGTGAATCATGATGCTTTTAACCTATTTTTCTCCAAGCATTACCTCGCCTACAGCAGTAATTTTTGTGGGAGCATCTGAACTCTCAGGACACTGCCAACTCAGTCACTTACCAAGGCATTTGCTCATCAAAGCCTTTCTTCCACAGAGAAAACCCTGCAGTTTTTGGTAGACTCAGAGCAGGACAAAAAATTCTGCACAATTACTAATTTCTGAGCTTATGGACATCCATCATGCATCTAAAAAAGGCACAAGCTCATCGCCCTTCTCTTTGCAGGCCTAGGCAAAAAGTAATATTTGCAAAAAGTATAATATTTGACTAGACAGCTGTACAGCTTTCGCCCAAAGCTTTTACAGACTTAAGTTTTAGTGTTAGGTGGTTTGCCTTCCTAGAGTTCATTAACAGTGTAAGGATTCTGAACCTCCTCTTCAAAGTAAACTGTAATCACTGTGCACAGGCAACCACACAGATCTCAAGGACAAAAAGAAGCCTTACCCGTATATAAGCATCCTGGTGATGTTTAGCAAAGTACAGCATGTTGTCAAGGGCTAGCATTCCTGGAGGGGTCTGTGTAAAATCCATTGCTGGGTTTACATGATTCTGTAAAAAGATAACAAGATCACTCAATTAGCATCTTCACAAAATCTATCAGCTCCCCAGTGACATGCACCATGTTAGCATGCTGTGCCAAAAAAAAATCCAGCAGCAAAGCTCTTTTTGCTGAGCAAAAAACTCTCAACAAGGAAATGGTCTGTGCCTCAAAGAACTTCAAAGCCAAATGCAAACACTGCAAGGCTGGCAGGTCAGTCATTCACATCTGCAGCAACAGGATGGAGTCCTTCAGAAACAGGTCTCCAGTCTTCCATGGCAGACAGTACTTTAGTCTGTAGTACCACCTAGGAGTCTGTTTACATGAAAACGCAGATTATATGTGCAAACCCCACCGAACCACCTCTTTATACAACCACTATGGAACGATTGCAAATAAACCATGAAAAGAAGAAAAAACTACTAGATTCAAAAGCTATATTAAATCTATTGGACTTATAATAAATAATAACAGTAATAAAATAAGTCCATTGAACTAATAATAAACAGTTTCATCTTGTGGAATTCAGGTACATTTTTTGTTACGTTCTGAATCTCTGAATTTCAACAATAGAATGAATGAATCAACATACCAAATATAAGCAAAACTTGTTAGGTTCTACATGTACTTACAAATTTTAAATGTTAAATTTCAGACACTACATGAAAATATCCATTAACCTAATCTATCCATCCTTTGATTGGATGGACTTAAATGTACATTTGAATAAGTTTCTTGTAGGTAATGGTTTAGATAGGAACATTTGCCTGGCTACAGACAGGCTTGAAAACACCACAGAAGCTGCTCAAGAAAAACAAAGACCCAAGAGCATGTCTCCATCAAAAAATGCCTATCGTCTGCTATGCTCTTTTATCAGTATCACCTTTGCAACATCTCCAGCTTCACTTATCATTCTGACACACGAAGATTTCCCTAGTCACTTTGAGATGACATTTCTATTCTGTAAGACCCAGCTGACACAGACTTTAAAAGTGCATTTACTAGCAGAAAACTGACTGGCAAAGATTAGCACAGATTTCTTCTTTCATCAGTCTGTTTCTGCTGTGTGCTCAGGCCTGATCCACCCACCTCACTGACAAAAGCATGGGTTTTACTACTTTTCCTCCTGTTGAGTCTGTCAGACTATAAAGTTGTAGAAATGCGAGATTCCACTCTCTTGCCAATCTTACCTTTAGATGTATGAGAGGTTGGTTTTAGCCAGTCAATATTTCATAGTCACATGAAAGATTAGAAATATTAGAAAGTGGAAACTATACATTAAGATGGCTGCTACAACTTTAAAAGTAGACAAAGATTTTGGGGTGAAGATGGCATGCACAATCCGTTCATTTTACATCTCTAGCATAGCAGAACTGGTGTACAAGCAAAGCAATCATAGGCTCACCATTTTGCAATAGGGAATCAAGAGGATGTCTCGAATCCTAGACTTTATATGGAAATACGTATGCAATAAATATTTCAGAAGGAAGTAGTCCAGGGTAGGAAAATAAAAGCTTACTGAGTTATGTTTTCCAAAACCTTCTCTTTTAATATTTTTTTTGTAATAAACCTTTCATCTGTTCATCTGAATGACAAACAAAAGCCCTAGATGGCTATTTCCCCAATTCAATCTTCTATCTTCCACATTGATAGATTTATCAGTCAGAATATTTAAAATGAGTACAGTGCTTCACACACAACAGACTTCAGCTTCTGGGAGGAGAAAACTTCCCTTCCTACAGTTTTCAAGCTTTCCAGAAACTGCATTTTAAGAGAGACTGAGTCTGACAGACACACAAATGCGTGCCTTCCCCCACCCCCCAAACCCAGCATGAATATCTCAGCAGAACCTTCTATGCATTTGAAACCACCTTAATTTTGGGCATAACATACAAGTCCGGGGGGAACACCACTTGATACTTAGCCTTGCGTGAGGTACATTTCCCTGGGAAGCTGTCAACAAGGAACCATACAGCACCAGTTTTATGATGCCTTTTGCAAGAACTTCATCATAGGGCTGCACATACTCTCTGCACCCTTGTGCACAGGCAGAACATACTTGGATAAATACCTGGCAAACAGAAAGAGTATCAAGACCCATCTACCTTTCTCCAGCTATTAAAATACTAGCAGTCATTTCACTGGTATTTACAAAGGATGCTAAAATAAAAGCAGGACACTGAAATAAAAAGACTGACCTACTGTTGCTTGAACAGTTCTTCCATCCCATTCTACATCTCAAACTATATAGACATGTTGACAAAAAACAGCGAGGGCATGAGAAATCCCACCATATTTAGTAAGGATGACTCATTTTGTCTTTTACCATCACTACTAGTTCTATGTTCAATCAGAAAAGCCATCTCTCCGCCACTTACTACTTTTTCTCCAAGTATAAACCCCAGCTATTTTCAGTTGTCTGTTTCAGAAGTTTCTATCACTGAATCTCAGAATAATTAGGGCTTGATCTTCAGCTCTGTTAGGTCAAATAACTGGAAATATGCCAGCCAATAATAGCAGAGGATCCTCAGGACAGTTCTGGCATGTGTGAGGCAATACATTATCTTTAATTACTCTTCAAGTTCAAAAGGATGCCAGCTGTCTTTCTTCTTTCTCCCTCCCTCCCCCTAAAATCATCCTTTTCTTAACATGTTGAATATTTGCAGTTAAAATATTAACTTACTGAAAATGGGTTTAGAAATTACATACAAGGCTAGATTATCTAAAATGTTGTAGTGAATAATTCAGAAGTATGCAAACACCCCCCACCTACAACATAATTTATTAAATACACGGAACACAACACTTCAGGCATATTAGTTACATCTGTCTAGTACAAATTCTATTGTATTTTACGCTTCATAAAAAGCCAAGAGTAAGAAATACAATTGCAATGGATTTGTTACTTCTAATTTTTCAGATTTTTTTTCCACTAGACTGAGTAATATCCATACATCTTTCAGCTTTAGCATCTGAGCAGTATTTAACAGTTTACACTCCTATACCATGCATGTTAACATACCAAAAGCATCAAGAATGTTAGCCAGCTTAGTAGGGTACTGTGAAAATGAAAATTCATTCTTTTGGATAAGATGTAAACCCCAAATCATGTCTGCTTATGCCATAAAAAAAAAAAAAAAATCAAAAAAATCACATGGCATGTTTCACAAGTTTACAGCTATTCTGGATAAAATGCAGTGCAGTAATTACATTCAGACAACCTAGCATTCTGATGCAGTCCTAGCTGTGTAAAGCTTTCTTCTCTGTCCTGAATGGCTCCACTGTCTTACTTTTGGCTTCCAAGGCAATCTGTGAGGGATGTACAGATTTCAGCCGTAAGAATGTGCCCTCGCACTGAAACGCCTTATCACAGTAATGGTGTGCTGTCTGCAGATAACTGCTAATGGAGTAAGTACCACTCATTCCTTATATTATTCCTAACAACAGAATATTCCACATGAAAATGCTGAAGTACAGAAACCATTCATTTCCCTGCATCCCTAGCCTATCAAGGTACAAACTTTTTTTTTTTTGTCTTGACAGATATTGACAATTTTTCACAGATTTTGCATCAATGCTATGTGCAGCTATGTAATTCAGGTGCCAAGTCATGCTAGTTTGTCCTGAAAGTTGCTTGCAGTAGGTACTAGACCCAGTAATACCCGTTTTACACAGAAGACCAAACTTCTGTTTTCCCAACTCCAGAGCAGCTCAGGTGAAACACTATTCTGCCATACTTCTGTATGTTTGTACGAGAGAAACACTACAGAAGTTCCCAGGGATGAATTAGGACTTTAAAATGATAGAAGATGATAGAAGAGCTTCAGAACATCTGAAGAGTCCAATTTAAATGGTGTCAAACTAAAATGAACCCTCTCAAATCTGGTCATATTTTTTTCCATAAAAAAAAGGAACAATCTGTCAATGAAGATAGTGCCAAGGACAGTAATCACTTTCTCCCTTCTTCAATTACTTGCACTTACTCATTTTCTTCCTTCTACCATTGCGTGGGCTAGGAAGGAAAGCAATCACCTGGTTCTACAGCACCTACACAAAAACCTTCCCTGGATCAAATGAGGAAATCAAAGTAGTATGCACACGGATGTGCGTTCAGAAGAACCTAGAATCAGTGGGATCGGAACTTTTTAGGTGATACAGTGAATTATGGATTGATAAACTTATGTTGGAGGCATCAATGAGCACACAACCTCACCATTTACCTCTTCCCTAAATAACCGTGAAGTTTTACATGCAAAATGTTCCCATCTGTTCATTTACACAAGAATTACAAATATGAAAAACAGCTATATTAAAAAAATAAATAAATTAATTGATAACTCTTTAAACAAAATGTGCATACTTTTTTTCTTCCAAAGCCATCTTTCTAAATTTTCCAACAGAACTCCATGATAGAATGAAAATGTATCTGGAGGGTCCCTGAATTTACAAAAAACAAACAAGCAAACAAACAAAAAAATCAAAAAATAACTCACCAAACACCCCTCCCTCAAAAAAAAAAAAAAAATCCCCAAAACCAAAAAAAACCCCACCACTGTCTACTTCAAGTCAGAAGTATCCAAAGCTCAGCAACTGCTATATCTTTGAAAGAATATGCAGAGATTCTTTTAAGATAGTTTTAGTGCAAATCATTTAAATCACATATCCCCACTTCCTCATCACATATAAAGAACTTCAGCATATTTCTACCAAATATAGTTTTCATAAAGACTACAAATTATGTTTCATATAACAATGATAGTTTTTCCTTTAACATATTTCTAGCTTTTCCTGGCTTTGTGTTTCAGCAAGTATTTGGCCATTTCTACCTGCTTAACTTTTTTTTATTATTATTTTATTTTATTTTTTATTTATGACAGCTTTGAGTACACCTTAGTGGACTGCAAATGTTATTCTCCAATAATAAAACTTACTATCTACATAATATGTTAAGCAACAACATTTCTGGATCAAATTTGCCCTCACCAATATAAAAGTGACCTCAATAGCAAAGAAATCATCAGCACAATCTGCACATAATTTGCCCTACAAAAGATTAAAAAAAAAAAATCATAATCTGACTACCATGTTCCCATAATTCACTGAGCCACTACGTAACCTAGTGTAAAGCACCATATAGCTCTATATAAGTCACCACCACCAGAAATCTGTCCCAATCATGAATGGGTGTAATGGTGGTCAGAATTGCAAAACTCTAAATGTTATGGTGGTATAACTAAATCAGCTAAATAATCAGTTAAAACATAACAGGACATGTCAAAAAACAAGTGTTGCATATTTTCAGCTATGAAAAAATTACACATTGTAAAGCAAGACAAAAAGCTCTTGCATAATTCTTCATTTTTTATGTATACCTATATTACATCTTTTATAGTTACATAGAGTTGATGCTTTGGATTCCAAGAACTTAAGCCATATGGGCTGCTAATAGTTTGAAAGCCTAAAAGAATCTAAAATGAGTGCTGTAACTTAAGAGTGATAACATCTTGTCCAATGCATGACAACTATGAACCACCTTTCAAGTTTTATTTCAGTTAACAAGCACAGACTTTAAGGTTGGAGACATGTTTGGCACTTCACAGATTGTTGACTTACTGTTGAAGGAATGTCTTCTGGGCAAATGAAGTTATCAAGTAGTAACATGTCACGTACTCTCTCAGGGATATTTAAAATGAATCAACGGGACATGATAATTTCAATTACACTTTTCCAGCATGGGAAATTACTACCAGATATCTCCCAGTATCCACTAAGTTTACAGAATAACTGAATAAGCAAACACCCACTTGCAGATCTAGCTAGACTGGGTCAAGAAACTAAAAGCCATACTAGTTTATCACTACTCCACACTTCGCATTACCGGTTCATTAAATGGCCACGTCAGCAGACCCTGACAGATTTCCTGTCCTGCGCTTCTGGGCATAGTCAGTCCTGCTTTAGATGAACCTGCTGCTGGACAAGGTGTGAGCTAGTCTGGACAGCTTTCACCGCAGGGAGTTAGGGACCATTCCCAGGAGACTTTCTAGAGGCTCAGCTGACAGGGTGTGAGGCAGGTATCCCCTCCAGCCAGGGCAGTGGGACAGCGGCAAAGGGCTACAGCTCTTCAGACAGCTCCAGCTCGTCCAAAATCATGATGGAAGTGTACTACCCGTGGCCTGGCCAGCAAGCAATTTTTCTACTGTTTGAACTATAGCAGTCAAGAACAGTAAAAAACTGGCATGGAGTATCCCCAAGCTAAAAAGAAATAGTGTTATACATATAGGCCTCTTCACGACCTTGGAATGTGTCAGGAGATTGACTAGTTTAATTTTACCAATGTCATTAAAGCAGTTTGCTTTTTCAACATAGACAGGATCTAAAGCACAAATTCTCATCCTGCCCAGCAGGATAATTATCAAGTTAGCAAGAAGACAGTCATGTGAGAAAATAGCATGAACAGTGCTAGCAGGAACAGCAAGCCACAAAAATTAATCCATCTAACCTTGAATATATAAATAAATAAACACAGATTAAATGTTTGCAACTAGATGAAAGTCAGACGCAGCAGAATTAAAATCTACCTGAGTAATTTTATCTCTACGAATCCCACCAGATGTGTAAACTTATTAGATTTAGTGTTCCTAAGTTAAATTTCGGCATGAAATGTCTTTGAGTTCAGGTAAGCTTATTGTCTGTTGAGTAAGGTGCATGGTGACTTCCACTCATTATTTAAGCATAATGGCTGCCAGTGTTGCAGTATCGGTGTACAGGCATTAATGGTCCTGAGTGATGGTTTGAAGACTACTTATTCAGGAGAAATTCAGAGCTCTTCAACAGGAATTTTCTATAAAAGTTGAGGATATTATACAAATAGTTAACAAGTGTACATAAATATATATTTTCAGTGTATGACCAAAACACTAGTTGCATAGCCTGTCAAGAAAAATGAAAGAATCTCTAGTCCTTTTTATAAAGTAAAATGAAAGGTTCAAAACCAAGTTCTGCCAAATCTTGGGCTGCTTGAATAAGTCTTCTAAGAATAAGACTACTAGAACAGCATCTTTTTGATTGTTTTAGTTACACTTCAGGTGGTTTTATCTAAAATTAACCTTTCTGACATAACGTTTGCCTCTGTAATTAAGGTGCAGTATCTAAACCACCTTTCAGTTGTGGTTTCTTTTAAAGAAAAATTACTTAAATTATAAGCAATTTAATAAAATCAGAGTAAAAATAATCGTTGTAATTTTCCCCAAGGATGGCTATCTACTGGGAACCCACATGTGAAGCAGCCCACTTAATTGCTGCTGCTGCCACTCCCACACATCACTCAGAGGACTTGAGTGAAAATTCAAATGGGATCCTTCCTGCTGTAACAACTGTCAGTTCTGGTAAAGGACATGATGCTTATGTACTGTGGCTGTGCCATGCCTACCGTAGAACAAGAAGATTGGCACTCCATTTCTGCAGTGAATTATACTTCCCTTGGAACATCATTAACAATAATGAGTGCAGCAGTTGAGGACATCCCTACATCCTTACAAGACATGTCACTGAGAATGGTGAGTTTTGCGAGGAACCTAAACCCAGTGCCAAGTATCACAAAAGTAAGTTGGGTTAGATCTTGCTCTCCTTTTAGATATTTCTGTAGAGCGGTTTCACATTTTTCTTTTTCAAGCAAGCTAGCTAAAATGGCTTTCATGTGCAAAAGGAAAAGGCCAGGCTGTGTTTAGTTCAAATAAAGAGTAGAGACAAGTCAGCCCTGTGTCTGAGAAAACTCCACTTCAGAATGAATCAGCCGTGCGAATCTACTGGCTGCCTGGCAGCCAGATGCAACAGCTGTCAAAATTTAAAACCAGGTAACCGAGCCAAAATGTCATCTGCGGCTAGGCGTATGGGCGCACAGCCCTAGGTAAAGCAGCCTTCTGCCACCACGGGGCTCTGTGGTTCACACACTGCCACTTCTTTTATTACCTGCGACCAGGCCAAGCTTCCAGTAACCACAGAGGACAAGCTGAAAACTAAGCTACAGTAAAGGAACCATCAACGTCTGTGATATTGGAGCTACCTTTGGACGCCTGTTCCCACATACAAAATGATTAGGTCCATGGTCAAATCTTTCCCCTGCTTGAGTACAAACAGCCAAGCTTTGTAGACGTCACAGATGGGTTTTGAAAAAAGGACTGATTCCTCCTAAAACCTTTGAGTCCATACTTCTGTCTTAAGTCAACAATACCCTGTGCCCATCCTATAACATACCCTCACCTGCCTTTAGTAGTGAGGTAATAAAAAAAAAAAAAAAAAAAAAAGACAAAACCCACTGGATCCATTTATCAGGGATTTTCAGTTCACTTGACCTCCATTTTTATTTGCCTCCCTCTACAGGAATGTGAAGCTTTTGTGACTTGAGCTGTGCTCTGCAAAATGCAGGTATGTTTTGCCTGTCTGGGCATTGTTCTCTCTGCCTCCGTTTTTTTCCAGACAGACATCATAAGAGGATGCAGTTGCACCAAAAAGTAGGAAGATTTAAGAAAATTAAGGAATTTTTAAAAGAACGCATACCATTGCCACTCACGCAGGGGCTGTGTAACAAGCTGACTACATCAAACAATCAAAATATTCACAATTCAGATGTGAACGTGTTTTAATTTGGGAAAAAAAAAATCTGTTATTCACAAATTAGTTGCTTTTCTCCCCCTTGTCTTTTAATTCATTCACAGCCCTAAGTTAACTAAATCACACATTCACAGAGAACATCTGTAATTCTTTGTAACTGAAAAAAGTCTAATTTTTTTGTGTGCTATGCTATTTACTGTCCTTTAAATCTTACAACAGGCAAAAAACCCCATGAGAAGTAGGGGGTTGAGAGCAGAGCAATAAGCAGATTTAAGTAACATACTTATCTGTTTGCATTTATGCATACACTTGAATATTGCATAGGCTTAAAAAAAAAAAACAAAAACAACTATCTACAGTAATTAACATTAAATTGAATTTACATTGTTACAAAAAACTGCCATCACTTCAATACCAAGCAAGGGCCTGTATGGAATCAACTCTCCAAGTCAAGCCTTGTGAAACAGATGAAGCCCACATTACAAAAGAGATAACATTGTGTCTGACCGGTGTTTCTTCATCTTAATTTTTTACACAGAAATTCTCAGGCATGTGCAGTACATAATATCCAAAGATGTCCAGGATCCACTTCTAAGACAAGTGATCAGAAAACAATTAGCAATAAAAGAACTCTTCTGCTATGATACACTTGAAACAACTCAGCCCTAGTCCATCCAAATCTGTAGAGCTTGCCTGCCGCCATGAGTTTACAACCGGGATGCACACAGTATATGAGCAGCAAACCAAGAAACAATACAGCAAAATCACACATAAGAAACATAGGCCAGAAATACAATGTTCCACCCTCCCTAATTTTAAATTAGCACATTTACATTTGTTAGTGGGTTGTCTTCAAAAGAGGCATACTTTTCAAATCACAGGGAGTTTAAGATTATTATTTTACAATTTCACTATTAAAAATATTGGAAAGGTACAAAAATATAAACCCCCTTTTTATCTTCCCTGTGCAAACTAACAGAACTTAACCTGTCATTAAGAAACTGATTTAAAGGATGATTCCTCCCACTAGTATTTATAAGCACAAAATGATCAAATAAAGTATTAGAAAATCAAAACACAAAAAGACTGAGATTATACAGACTCAGTTCATTTCCACAGACACACAACCACTGGTATTTCCTTCTGATTAGTTTTAACTTTTTAAACTCCATTCTTAAAGCAATACCGAAAGGTCAAAGAAGGCTGGTAGCCCATCAAAATGAGGTGGTTTTTTTTTTCTTTCTTTCTTTCTTTTAAAACTGTTCTCCTCTAGCAGGACTACAGTTAAGAGGAATTCAGCAGTATATGGTAAAAGGCTGGTTTATTCTTTTTAACAACAAGTAAATTGTTAGACTCCCATAGCTTTCGACAAACAATCCTGGCAAATCATGTGCAGCTGCACGGCAAACAAGAACAGCAGCTTTAACAGA
>JAVJGJ010000047.1:94304532-94315069 GCA_035590215.1 Microhierax caerulescens
TCACAAACAGCAGGTCCAGCGGGGCAGGTCCCTGGGTTGGCTCCCTCACCAGCTGTGTCAGGAAGGTCTCTTCCACACGCTCTGGGAACCTCCTAGGCTGTTTCTTCTCTGCTGTCTTGTATTTCCAGCAGACATCTGGTAAGTTGAAGTCCCCCACAAGAACAACAGCTAGAAATTGTGAGACTTTTAGAAGCTGCTTTTAGAATGTTTCATCTGCCTCTCCATCCTATAACAGAATCCCACCATGTTGTTGGCCTTCTCACTGATTTCTAGTCATAAACAGTCAACCTCATCATCACCAAGCTCTAGACAATCAAACCACTGCCTAACTTAAAGGCTACCTCATCTCCTCTCCTTCCTTGTCTATCCCTTCTGAAGAGTTTATAGTCATCTATTGCAGCATGCTAACTTCTGCTAAAGCAGTTGAAGAAAAAAAAATGGCACTAGTTGCTTGTAGAAAATAGCCAGACCACCAAGTAAGCAAAATGACTGATTATAAGATGTACTACAACAGATGCACTCACCCACTTGCAGTATACCACCACACAAAAATACTCACAATAAATCCAAGTTTTTTATAGTCTCGAGTATACATAGATTTGCGTTTCTCAATACTGCCGCTACTGTTGTTAGGTTCACATTCTGCATCAAATGCAATTCTTCGGAGTTCAAATATGATATCCCGTTGAGCCTATGTTAAAACAAGGTTAAAAAAAATTGGTTAAAATAGCTTACCTATCATTTTAATAACCAATACCACAAAAACTGTTTCCAAACACTGCATTCACCCCACTGCCCAATCTTTCTTCATCTAAATTCCCTACTACATACTCAGAGAGACAGTCAGCAAGAATGACTTTGTGGTTCCCATTTTCCAAGGTTGTCACGTTTGTGGGGTTCACATGCAGATGCTTAAATATTGACTTCCAGAAGCTGGACCCATATTAGCAAGGCCACTAACTACACACTTAATTTTAACCACAGGCATGAAACCAGAGAAGCCAAGAGATCACACACATTTCAAATTAAGCTGGTATTTAAGCACTTTGCTGGCTGAAATCAAAATGGTTCAGCCCTCTGCATTCCTTTTGGTAACTGTCTGTTTTTGCTAGCACAGGAATGGGCAAAGTAAGAATTACTGCAGTTACACATCACTAGAAATGTCCCAGGACGGTGATAACCACCCTATCATCAATACTAACAACGCTGTGTTAGTCACTTTCTATGGAGATATGTGCTAGTTAACTGCATATATATTCCTAAGAGTCAAATTTTTCTGCCTCAAATTTAAGAAGCAGGAATGGTAAAATCCTACAGCATGACATTACTTATGTTTACAACTATATCGCTCTCCCAACTCCACTTCTCCAAATTATCAGCAAGTCTTAACGCAGCTCCCTCTTAAAAATGAAATCAAGTTCCTCCTTGTACAGGGCCTAAAAAAAGGCCACAAAAAAATAAAGCAAGGAAACACATCTCTGTGGCTCATTGACTCAATAGTTTATCTTGAATTTCTTACAGGAGTAAATGTCTCTTTTTGCACAATGAACAATATTAAAGCTGGTGTTTGGACACAGCAAGCAATAAACAAATGAACAACTGCTATATACGTTCTCAGTAACAAAAATGGGTTTTATTGCAACACAAATTAACCTCAACTCTAGCATGCCAGATAGTTTTCATTTAAACATTCATTTTAGCTCTACAGAAGTACTTTTAGGAAGGACCATACATCTCTGCTGCTTGTGAGAAGTGCACAAAAGAAACAAACGCTGGACTGCTACTTGCAGTTTTAGCTCAGGATGACACCAAATTCAGTTAATGGAACTGCATGCTAAGGAGAAAGGCCTGGCCATATTTTTATACTTTTGCATAAGGAATATAATAGCCAGTACATCATCTAACAACCAGAAAATACAATCCAACTTCACAGAAAGAAAGCAAGCAAGAATAAATGGCTTAAGTATTCCTAGAAATGCTTTTTCCTCCATAAAAATCTTTAGGTACAGCAATGAGCAGCTGTCCTCTTCCTGTGCTGACCATACTATGCCAGATGCTTACCTGATCTTGTGGATCCATTTTTGTCATCATTCTATCTTCCAGAAGGTTGAAGGTAAGTACTTGCAGAACATAAAGCTGGTGTGCCATTTCATTATTGATGGTCCTCTGTGCCCTGATAACATGCTGCAAAGAGAGACTCTGGTGAATGCCATCTTGTCAGAAAATTACATCAGGTGCACTGAAGTGTTTCCATTTCTGTAAGTATGTGTTTGCTATAGCAAAGCAGGCCTAATGCTACTGATTTAGGCACTATGTAAGTAACTTTAAGGGACGGGATTTTACAATAACATTGCACTAAAGCCCTCTCCTTCTAGCCACTAGATAGCGTCTGTGCATATGTTGAGAAATGCCATTAAAAAAAAAAAAAAAATCGAAAAGTCACTTGGAAGAAAAAATAACTCCTTACCAAAAGCATTAGATCTCTGTATTTAAAAAAAAAAACAAAAAAAAACCCAAAAAAAACCCAAAAACACAACAACCCCCCCTCCCCCCAAAAAAACACCAAAAAAAAAAAAAAAACAAAACAACAAAAAAGAGTATAGTAAGAAAACATTTCAGAGTAGCTGCCTGAGCAGAAAAGTATTCAGGCTGTAAACACAACCAGCTAATACAGTGATATAACAGGGCTACTGCTGCAGGAGTCAACACCACACCGTAATCCCAGCTCTAGCAGACAACTCCGTTCTGTATGAGGAACACTGCTTAGAAATACTTCAGCATACAACGCCCCATACGTGCAGAATTATCCCATTCAGAAAGCAGACACCAAACTAATGGGCAATTTAAAAATCCCTGGTGTGCCAAAAAGCATCAAGTGGTTCTATTTGGGAAACAAACCCAAGTCACTGAACACCGCAGAGCATGCATAAGGAAAGAGTCATCAAGTATGAGATGGATGCAGCAGCTGACACTGTACAATTCCAGAGAATAAAAGAACCTGTCGGCCAAAAGGCTCTGGAGCATTTTGTGATAGTAAATGAACACCTAGGAATATTAATCATATGCTTATACCAAATTTCTTATGAACACAAGCAGTATAAAAATATGCCTTCTGAAACAAATCCTGTGTTTTTCTATGCATCACTGAAATTACAATAGTGAATGAGTGAGGGGTTGTTTGGTTGTTTTTTTTACAGTGCCTAGTATCTCATACAGAGCAAGAGCACCTTCCCTTCTTCCTTCGAAGATGTATTCTGCTCTAAGGTGAAAGGCAAAATCCCTCTGATTTTCCCTGATAGAAGGTACAAGTCTTTTATATTACATTCATTAACTTCACTCTGAGCTGTATTTCATGCTTATGTGCAAATTATGACAGACTGTGTGCAACTTTGTATCAAGACAGAATGATCTGTAGAATGGAAAAACACAGAGGTATTCAGTATTGTGTTTTCATTAAGAAACCACAGTTTATTTGTCTGAGAAAATACCCTTTCTGATCATCAGTTTTGAAACCATTCAACAACCTAAACCTTTATCTTGTATATTACAGGCTTCAAAAATATCAAAATATAAATGCAATTAAAATATATTAAGATAAAACGTATGAACAGTGAAACTAGAGTCACCTTTTCTCTCTGGTAGTGAAAAACACCTTTGAAAACTATATACTTACAGTTAAGATGATAGAGCGAAGCTGCTTTTGTGCCAAAATGTTTGCCATTTCCTGATTTAGTTAAAAAAAAAAAAAAAAAAATTAGAGAGAAGCAGGTATTTTTAGTGCCATACCTAGAAGAACACTGACTTTAAAGGTTTTAGTCTTAAGTTTCTGCAGTGTTACTTACAAATGAAATGAAGTGGTATATCAGCTATGCAATTGTATGCATTATTTTGGGGGTCACAAACTCAGATTACTGTGAGAACAGGGGCAATGAAAGTGATAAGTATGTCGAAAGCTGAGGACTTTGGTGATTCAAAACCAGCAACAGAAGACCTCAGAAGAGACATCTGTGGATTAAACAGTGTTTACACACACTTGTTCAAGCACAGTCTTCCCCTCGCAGACAACACAGAGGGAAGCATGGAATGGAAGCCAGCCAGGACTTTAAAACAAGACCTCGATGATATGCTGATTTCCATTAATATGTTGGCTGTTTTCAAGTCAAGTTCCCTAACTTTCACTCGATAAATCATCCCACAATTCAGTACTGTTTCATCATAGCAAATAAACCTTCCCTCCAGTATTTTGGTAGCAATGTTGATATCGGTTCACCACTTTATCTTAAATTAACTTCTCTTTCTAGACCTGTCTGAAGTCACTATCAAGGAGAATATGCTTTTTCTGTCATTCTTAAGCAGCTGATCGCAGCTGTCCACATTGCAAACTATTCTACAAAGCATAGCAGGGAAATTTACCCAGCATGAGAGTCTAATCTTAACCACACCTACAAGTGCATACCTCATTTTTAAGTTCCACGAATATGAAAATATATTGGTGTGTGTGATGTGGGTATAGGCTAACATATGCAATGCTTTACCATAATTATCATCAAATAATTATTTTTAAATTCTTGTTTTCAACATGTACCATATCAGGATTCGTATAACATTGCACGCTGCTATTTAGACACTGTTTATATGTACACAAGGGGTAATGTTTGTTATTAGTAGATTATTGATTGGAAATAGAGCTCATGTATCACAGCCTTACATAACACGTGCACACAATCACATCAACGCTGACACTTGCTTAAGCACTGTCATTCTGTGCAGTTGGCACCATGTAAAAAATGTTGTTCACATTCCGGAGAAATACATTTTAAATATTTCTTTCTGATCTTTGTGAGAGTTGAACAATAGTATAGAGTACATGCTGGTTACTTTTATGTAACAAGAAATCAGAAAACAGAAAAACTGAGGCTATTACATAAAGCATACAAAGAACTGGATTGCTGAAATATTGCTGCAGAGACAACGTAAATAAAGCAAGTGTTAGGGTGAGAACTCACTTGCAAAAGGAAAATAATTCTAACTGTGACACATGAGATGGTCGTGGATGCTGGGTTTTTTTTTTTATGCCAGATAAAGGGTGCTGCAACAGAACATGGGACTGATAAGGAAGACAGAACCAAAGACAAGAGAAGCTCAGCTTTAGCTTTTAAGCCTTTTCTGGAGCTGAGCAGGTTTCAACTGCACATAACGGCAAAGGAACGAATGAAACAGATGCTTCTTCATTGGGAAATGCACAACTGAGCTGCAGGGGGAGTGCCAGGCACATGATAGTCATGTTACAGGGAACAGACTGGCTAGTTTCATCAAAGTGCATCCACTGCCAAAAGATGGACAGGTAAAGAATATAAGGTAGCCTGCCTTCAAGGCTGAAAAAATGGAATTCTTTTATTTTACTTTTTGGAGAGGATTATCAAATTGGCACTTTTTTCTTATGCTTGTAATTTTAAAAGCTGTTATTGGGATACTGGGTTTTGTCACTGGACCAAAAACTGATAGCAGCAACAAGCTCCTTTCACAAAATCAATTACTGCATCAAAATCAACTTTGTCTCTAAGAAGACTATATGGCTATTAGCAGCTGATGAACTGCCTCTTCAAAAATAAGTATTGTAGTAACAGATGAGAACAAGATTTGACAAAATTTGCCATCTCACTTCCCATAGCAACATGTCTGCAAAAATGCAGACAATTGCCAAGAAAAGTTTTTCAAACATTCACAGCATTATTTCAATGCTCAAACTCCATGATTTTTTCTGATAAACACTTTTTTAGGTTTCTCTAGATTATTTGGTTCTTGACAGCGGCAAAGTAAGGAAAGCAATGAGGGAGTCCTCATTAAAACAGAAAAAATCTTGAATCATTTGGCTTTTCGCATTACAGAAATAGAAAATAAAAAATAAAAAAAAAAAGGAATTCAGATACCAGCATCAATTTAAATCTTTCCCTTAATTGCAGTGCAGTCATCCACATTATCCAGTCCCTGTAAAACGGCAGCAGAGAGGGTGCCAAAGCTCCTGGAATCATACAGGCTTTGGTGCAGTTTCTCACTCGTAACTGTATTAGTGGCAACTGCTGAACCTTAACTTTTGAGTACCCACTGTCAGATAATTACATGAGACTGTATCACCACAGTTCATTGTCTTAGAAGGACAGAATTCAGTAGATAGTATCAGTTATCCCTATCTTGAAGCTAAGGGACACCTCCCTTCTTCAATGTATGGTTTACTAATTAACCACAAGATAGACATAAAGAGAAACCTAACAGATTCTGACTACTTGTTATAGGTTATTAAGGGCTGAAGGAAATTTTCTTCAAGCGTCACAGCTATTAGCCTTCAAGCCAAAATGAAATCATTATATTCTCAGGATCATAAACTCCATGACTAATAATTTTGTGTCATAGCAGCAGGCACTACGGGTAAAGTGAAGTCTGCACAGTTTACTGCCAGCCTCACTCAATGGTTACGCACTTGGTGAAATACAGTTTTGCTTGCTGGGAAAAACCTGTGATACTGTCATCTTCAGAAACACATGCCCACAAATCAATATTAAAGTCTAACTACCTCTGAAATTGTATCTCAACTTCAAATATGACCAAACCATACCTTTCACAGAAACATAAACAGTAGCGACTATTTACAAATGTAGAGAGTGAAATCTCTGCTTTTCTTACAAGGACCTATCATAGATTTATGTCAAAAGTGAAAGAAAGTTTTTATTCCAATTTTTTGTTCTTTAGGTGCCTTCTTTTCTTAATAACTAAAGACCATATTGGAGGAAGAAGGGCAAAAGAAAAAAGGAATGGGGAAAAGATGGTGTGTTTGGGTTTTTTTAAAAATTTAACCATGGTTTTACTTTGCCCTGTTCACAACTTTAAAAATACTTCTGAAGCAAAATAGAAGAACTAACCATTAGTGCTTTGACATTAGTTTAAACAATCATCAGCATTTAAAAATGTAAATAAATCTAAGGAAAGTCCTTGTCAGAACTGATTAGCAGCTCTCAATGAATTTATTCTGGACACTAACACTATGTCACAAGAAGAATTACCATCACTGTTCCTGGTGACAGAAATGTTAAACAAATAAATTACTAAATCTGTTTTGACACAGGCTAATGACTTCATAAGCATGGATGAAACTTCTCTATTTCATAACACATTGCATTCCATCCTCATTTAACAGCAACTTGAAATATTTCCTTTTGAGACTCCTGATCTCTGGCACTAAAGTTAAAATAGTACACTATAAAAGCCATGAAATGCTTACATGGCAAGATATTTCCATTTTTAAAAGGAACGCACTTTTTATTAAAAAATCTGGGGGGAAACAGCTTACAAAAAAATAGCCTCGTTTTACAAGCTGTGCTGGCAAAGGGTTCAGTACAATAAATACTACAGCCAGCCACAGTCAATATGGTTCATGTAAGGTTACAGGGGACTACAAAGCACAAAAGAACGCTTAATCCCTACTAATATTGTTGCAAGATGGAGGTAGCTCCATTATAAAGAACAATATACCAGCAAAAACCAACAGAACAAGTTTCAGTCTGAATTAACTGCAGGAAAAGTGTGTCTGGGACAACTGTAGGTATGAATATGACAGACTTTTCCTATAGATACGTAGGTATACAAACCCAACAACTTACCTGCCTCTTGTCATCCGGTGCTTTAAGGAAGAGTGCATTTATTACTGCAATGGTGTATGTCTGGATTTCTTGGTCTGTCCTGTTTGGAATAAAATTATAAACATGAGAGAAGAACATGAATACACACAAGCTGTAGAAACTGATTTTCCAGTTGCATTACTGCAGGCAGAAGTGGGGGGACTGTTTGCATAATGTTTACCATGTAAAAGTTAAGTAATCGGCCAAAGTTGGGCATGAACAGGTTGTTTCTATTATTAAGAGACACCTTCAGCATACAAGAAAGGTGGAATGAAGCACATCCTTGAAGTGCCATTGACTCAGAGAATCAGCTTCCGCCAGATGCCCAACAGCTCAAGGTAGGAAGAGCAATCTTCCCTAAAAGGTTCTGGAGATTAACGTGCTGGTATTAAAAGCTTTTCAGGTGAGTTGAAAATGCCCTAGCTGGAAGGCAAGCATAATCTACACACTATACAAAATTCATTACCCTATGCTACAAGAGCCAGTTTCCATCCATTTAACCACCACACATTGTTTAAGAAAACACCTCTCCCTATTTTTAAATCTACTTTCAGCAAAAGTTGACCAATTTCACTTCCCAGAGTCTGGCAAGCAGAACAACCCCATCTGTATGCTAACAGCATTTAGCATTTTATTACTACAGGGTGTTCTTCTCTTCATTCCCCACATCCAACTACACAGGTAGTGTAGCAGGGGAGGGAATATCAACTATCAAGCAACTCCTTAAAGCTGGTTACCAGTCATCCAGCCATTTATAGTGGATGCAGCAGCCGTACAGGTGGTTGTCAGTCTTTATACAACTCCTTTTTTCTAAACGCTGTGCTCCTTTGGGGAAAAAAAGCCCAAACCTAAACAAACCATCTACCATATCAGATGGCAGCTGAAGACACTCACCCCTGCAGATGTGGGATTAGCTGTCCAATCGTGATCTCCTGTGCCACCTTCTGGTACAGGTCATGGCTATTGAGCACCATTGATTCCAGGATTGCTAGCGACCGTTGCAAGATAGAGATGTCCGAAGCAAATTTGTTCACATAGCTTGCTATCTACAAATTCAAACAGTAAGAGAATTTATGTCTTGTCATGAAAGTGGGGAAAGGGAAGAAAGAAAACTGTGGACATGGCTCAGAAAGGCATTAGAATAAAAGTAGTCTTGTCCACATAACAGGTACTGGTGAATACCTGAAAGCCATCAACCAGGCACGGCAGATACCTTCAAAAGACACTGGCACAGATTCTTCAGCTGGCACAAATCACCAGAGATTTATGTCAATATCCATACCACTGAAATATATGCTTCAACATTATGCTATGGACATAATAAATCAGCATTAAAGAACTAAAATGGTTATACTTATTGTGAGGAAAACTTTGGGAAGGACAAGGAGAATACTTCTCATTCCCTCCAGTACAAATCTGTGCAGCCAGTTTGCTCAAAATAAATACCTAGGCTCAAGGCAAATGTTTCTAAAAGGAAATTTACATCTAGCTCTCTAGTGAAACACACTCCAGCAAAACATGCTTTTTTTCCCTGCCTTGCTGTTACCAAAAACACTGAAAGCTCTCTCCAGGTTACAAACTAAAACTCTGTTGATGATCGTTTATCAGCACAACTGGTTCCATAACTCCGCCTAGAGTCCAGTTCATGCCTTAATAACTTTCGCTTTTACTGCAAGCTGCCACAAACAAATGGCACGTTAATTAAAGCCAGGTCTGACCTCTGGTTTTTTGCAGCGTGGCAATGACATGCTGCGCACTCATCCTCAGGGCCAACACAGCTGTGCAGTAAGATGTAGCAATATGTGTTCTTTCTTATGCCTCCCAGTCCACTGACACAGCTTCCCAGGAAGAAGTTTGCCTTCTGCTGATGCAGGAAGCAAGAACTGCCTGGGTTTTCCTTGAATGCACCAATACCAGCACAGTCAAGCTGAAAGGTACCCAAGAAAGCACAGACAAACAGAAAAAATGTTGTGTGACCACAGTTATTCACTCTTCACAGCCAAGTAACAGACTACAGCAGCCCTGTCTCAAGTTTGATGCATTCCTTCCAGAAAACTTAAAAGTCCATGTGCTTCTTCAGTACTCTTACTACAAGCCACTAATGCGATTGATTATATTGTTTCTGATTCTGGATGTTTGCTTAGACCTTGGCATCGTTTTCATTTTGTAGGAAGAAAGGTATGCCTGTGCTTGGAAAAGCTGCCTAGCTGCCTGTAAAATTCACAGTTAAATACTGGCATATGGACAACTACATTATTTTGCACTTGTAGCATTCTGAGCAGTACCGAAAGAGCAGAATACCTTTTCTGCAACTTTGGTTGGAGACAAGGGAAAAGGGACAGATTTTTCTTCTTCTAATCTATTGCAGCACTACTGTTTGCTCTGCAACTTAGTTGGCATTACCACAACAGGAGCATGCTATGCAGAATATAACTCAGCTCAGGGAATACATATTGCCTTTACAGGAAATGAAGAACCAACCTATGCAGGCACAGAGAATAGGAGAGAAGCGAGAATTAGCTCTTCTCTACTCTGGACTTTCAGTATCTGCTACCTGCAAGTCCTGAGACCAAGTAAGATTTACATTATTATATGATGCATATTGTGCTGTTATGAATCATAGAATCATAAACAGTTTGGGTTGGAAGGGATCTTGAAGATCATCTAGTTCCACCAACCCCCTACCACGGGCAGGGACACCTTCCACTAGACCAGGTTGCTCAGAGCCCCAACCAGCCTGGCCTTGAACACTGCCAGGGATGGGGCACCCACAGATTCTCTGGGCAACCTGTGCCAGTGCCTCACCACCCTCACAGTGAAGAGTTTCTCCCTAATGTCTAATCCAAGCCTACCCTCTTGCAGTC
>JAVJGJ010000047.1:94315210-94340112 GCA_035590215.1 Microhierax caerulescens
CCCCAGCCTGTCTTCACAGGAGAGGTGCTCCAGCCCTCCCATCATCTTTGTGGCCCTCCTCTGGACTTGGTCCAACAAGTCCTTCTTAATTTGGGGGCCCCAGAGCTGAAAGCAGTATTCCAGGTGGGGTCTCGTGAGGGCAAAGTAGAGGGGGAGAATCACCTCCCTTGACCTACAAGCTGTATCTCAGTAGCACTGTACTACCCTACCTCAATGGTAATCCAGTTGTGGTTTTGGTGCATTGCAGCCAGAGCTGCCAGATGTCCAGAAGGCCCACAATATAGGCAGTGTACGCACAGAGCAACTCTGCACTGCTCAGACAATAAATCAAATGCACTTTGGAAGCCTCAGTCATCAGGCATCCACAGATCAACTGTGCAGCAGGAATACAGTATGTCCAGACTGTGTCCCAACTTGTCAGACTGCTGTCACCATTCTTTTTAGAAGCCCTGACATGTATGATTATTCTTGGTGCAGCAGCTCCTTCACATGATATTTCAAGTGCCAGTGTAAATGCTTCACTAGGTTATAATATATTCATATCAGTAGCCTGCAGAAATACAACAGTATAGATAACAAACCTCAGTCGAGGAAATGCTGCCTTACATGTATTTCTTCTTCAGGCCCTGGATCATAAAGTGTTTAGATCACAAACACAAACCCAAGGTATGAGGCTGGCTTGTGTGCTTAAAAAGCTGTAACATATCACGCTGAACATACATGTAAAACACCTCCCAGGTAACTTGTGTGTCAAGCTATGTATATTTATAATCACCTTGCTGAAGCATGAAGTCTGGCTGGAAATAACAGGCTTGTCTACCCTGATAAAGAAGGCACGCCAGTTCCAGAGTGAGAAAAATTAGATTAAAAAGAGATTCTATTACCATACTTTAAGTTCCGGTTGTGGAAAAAAAACCACCCATACCCTTCTTGAAAAGAGACAAGAATCAATAGGAGTTCAAATTTGTGTTATGTGCTGTTCCCTGCTTACTGAGCATCACGCACAGGGAGGGCTTTCAACATCCAAAAATAGTCTTGCACTCATTTATAAAAAATTCTGATGATAAAAGTAATGCAAGTTCACAGAAATGCAACCTCTCCCCCAGAAATAAGCAACTTCATTGTTTGGCACTTTTACATGAAAACCATGGGTGTGTCTCATAAGGATAAAACTATTTCTTCACCAAAATACCTCAATATCTGCGTAGCCCTATCTGGTCATATATAGCCACATACAAAAGAAGTGGCTCGGTGTTTAACTTCCTATCTCATTTCAAGGGAAATTAGAAATCAGAATGCTTTTACACATTCAGCCCCAGTGCTCTGCTGAAAGAAGAAGTAAACATGTGAAGCGAGGGTAGATGAGCATCCTATAACAAAGTAAACTACATCATCAGACTTCTCTTTCTGTTTCAGGACCACTTAAAGCACAGGAAAGAATTCAAAAATTAAGACCCAAAAATTAAAAACAAAAACAAAAAAAAAACCACCACAAAGAACCCCAAACAAAATAAATCCTAAACAAAATAAACCATGCAACCAACAAAACACATGCAGGGAAAGAACAGTGAAGGAAACAGATCTGATTTTCTGAGCAGTGGTATGCTCACTAATTATTTCCCTGGACCACTCTGATGTCAGAAATGTACAGAAAAATCTGTCAGTTTTGTTCTCCTTTAAGTCCTAATGCACAGTAAATTTTTAAAGTGTGTGTCTCATTTTCAAGTCAGGATCTAGAGTTGTGCTTGACTACAGAAAACCCAACTGACAGTTGAGAGACACAGAGACACTTTCCTAGCTGCCACCCCCTTTTTCTGCACAGTACGTTTTAGAAGGCACAGTAGACAATTCAGGGAGGTTAAGACTCTGCATCACGTGGCTATGAAACAGGTATTATATAAATAATTCTAAGAGACATCTCAGACCTATCTCAACCATACTACAAACTTCACTTCTCATGTGGGAACTATAGATGAGAGTACCACATTTGTATAGTGTATTTTGATATCCAGTTACCATGACATCTTCTAAGAACTGGGCATCCAAACCCTTTAGGCAACTATGGAAGCTGAAAATAAACTTTATTGTCATAAGGAAGAAAAAGGTCTTGAGAGAATCTTACATATTGTAAGGAAGTTTTTTCCAGTTATGCTATTTTCCCTTAGGATAAGGAGCAAAGCTCTCCTTGAATTTCTTTCAATTCTTATTTGCAGCACTTGGAATAGCAGTCTTTGTGTACCTAAAGGATGGGAGGGAAACTGCGTCCAACACCAAGCAGTTAGTCATTAGAAGAAGTTAAGAGGTCTCCCTTGAGCTCTCTCTCCTCCAACCTCTAAACTTTAAGTTAGAAAACTATTCAAGAAAAAAGTTCAGATTAGCTCCTCCTCATTCCAGGTTGGCTTCATGGCTTAACATGAAAGACAGCTTCAAAGGGCGGAAGCACTTGACTGCAAAGTCCCCCTCAGCTAGCAGAAATTTATCAGCTCCCTTATCCACCCTGTCAACCACTTGAGCAAGCCCATCAGCAACCTCAAGTGGCTTGTCAAAAGCCAAGGTCAGAGAAGCAAGTGGGAATAAAGCTGTAGAGTGTCATCAGAGAGACATAGTCCAAAGGTGCTCCTTCAGGTCAGCCCCTTGCCCACAGACCCCAGTGAGGGCTCTGCTGTGCTGGCTCCCAACTGCATGGCAGCTCAGGACACATCTGTGCCTCCTTCATCTATATCTGCCATTCTTTAACCTTCTGTTTCTCTTCTAATCAGCCTATTCTTTTCCTTGGTCCCTTTTCTTGTCCACCAGTTCACTTTTGGTTTTTACTGGCCAGTTTTGGTTTTCATAGGTACTTCCTAAGAATGCTTTTGTTTGTGTCCTTTGTTTTTTAAATTGGGTCCCTGTCCAGGGAAACCTATGGAAGTGCCAGACAGAAGAGATAGATGAGCCATTAACAGGGGTGAACACAGCACTGTCTTCCGTGGTTACTATACAACCCACAGGGCAAAAGATGCTGATAAGGTTAGGCGAAGACTACCCTTTTGAGTCACTAACAAAGCAGACTGATTTAAATTCATTTTAGCAAGTTTCTTTATACACTTCTTACCAGGCTCCCCTAGAAAATAAGGCATGCTGGGCTTGACCTTGTATCATTAAATTAGTTAAAAACCAGTTGCACTATTTCCTTTGCCATGAAAAGATAACAATAATCATCATTATAATCTTTATGGACTGCAAGATTGGCCAAAACAAAAAGGAGTCCAAAAACCTGATCAATTATACTAATTTTGCTTACAAATAGCATCTTGTCATTTTTAACGACCAAAACTGAGCGTTGATATCTAATGCTCTTTTCATAATTGATTCTTTTTCACTTTTGGCAACTGAAGTAAATTTGTAGTTTCCCTTAGTGGTAGCAATTTTCTAACCAAATTTAAATTAAAAGTCTTCACTCTGACACACTCTGCTAAAATGAAGATATCTTTGCCACAGGTTATGTTCTTTCCATTACTGCTTCTGCTACTATCTTAGTGAAGTAACTCAGATATCTTTTCAACCTGTACAAACGCACTTTAACTTAAGTTCTGAGTTCAATCTGGGTTGAAAATTCCTTGTAAAGAAGGGGTGTGTGGGGGGTGTCCACAGTAAATGAAAAGGGTTAAATCAGTAACAAAACTGTTTTTCTGAAGTCTATTAAATCTCTGTACTTAAAAAGTACTCCTGCATTTCTGCTGCTTTTGTGCATCTCCTACACATAAGAAAATTAAAAAATGTTGCAAATCACGGAAAGATCTCTTTCAAAACCACAGACCTCAGCTACAAGATTGGGAGAGGTGGCAGAGTTCAACTTGATAAACTCAGTAGATAACAGCTGAATTTTCATTTGTAAAGTAATTCATTTCTCTTCCTCCCATACCCCCAGAGGAAACATTTCAGTGCTGTATTTATTTTAATTTAAGTCAAAATACTAATTTTTGCTTTAACTGCATGGTATCTGCACAGGGAGGTCACACTGTAATTGAGCAAGCAATTTCTTGTGCAATAAGCCTAATACAGTGTTGATCCCACTTCATTCCTACTGATTTCTGTAGAAGCTGGGCCAGATCCTGCAACTACAAATATTTATAGTTTGAAATAGCAGTTCAATCCCATTGTCATGTAACTTTTTGACCATAATGTACCGGGGAGGGGCGGGGGAAGGAACGGAACCAAATCCAAACCCATGACTCACCTCAAAAATTTAAACTGATATAGAACAGATAGCATTGATTACGAATTTACCTTTTTAATGAATGCCACAGAGAATGTATCCCACGATACAATCCCATGATCCATCAGCTCAACAAATGCAGTCAGTGTAAAGGACAACATATCTCCAAAGCTGCAAGAGACAGGAGTCATGACAACATTTACCAGTAATGCAGCAGGGCAATGACCAAGGGAACAAAGCAGCAGGAAGCTTTTAGAAAGGCAGGAAAATTAAGCCAATTATGGATTAAGAGGTAGCAGAAGAGCAAGAGAGGCCGTGCAACAGACAGTCTCTAAAACAATTTAGCATGGACATCAAGAACAGTCACCTGGAAGAAAGCAATTTTGTAAGAGAAGAAGTCACCCCCAAGAGCACACCACATGCAATGCTCAAGGAAATCAGATAGCCCAAATTAAACTTCTCTTATAAATTCAAGGGTTTAGATCTAGCAGAAGAAAAGACGACCTTTCTTTTTAGCAACTTATGAAAATGCTCCTAATTGAAGGTCATACAGAAGTGCCACGTTTTGGTACCTCTGCACTAAGCAGATTGGCAGAAAGTCAGTGGATTGTTTGTTCCTTCTCTTACAAGGAAGCAAATATATTTTTAAAATGCACCAGAAGAGATCATATATTGAGCAGGAATTTCTTGATAGTTAATGCCTCGGTTTCTTTCTTTGAACCTGAGGATGTATCTCTCTTGTTTACCTATGGGCAACCATGTCAAGCAAATTGGAGAATTCCCATAGTTTATCCAAGCACGCAGCTCAAATTATTTAGGGTTTGCAGGCCACTACACTGCATTTTACACCTGTACATTTACACCTGTACATTTGAGATTCAATTTGTACAAACTCAGCTAAATTCAAAACAGGTTTAAACTCAACATAAATAACATTCTCTAACCTGACTAGCTGCACAGGAATTTTCCATGTTAAAAAACACCTTTTAAAGATTAGCTTCATTTCGATATATAGTCGGGACTGAGCAGTCAGCAGCCATAACGATTTCAATGAAGCCGTTCAACGAAGTAACTGCTCGATACAAGCAGCAGTGCACAGAGCCCAAAATGAAGCAGCGTAATTACCTTTCAGGGCATGCCAAACCGCCCGCAAGGTACTCGGCCACTAAGCCATTAACAAGCATAAGCATACAATCAATCTAAACAGCATGAATAGTCCCAGTGATTTTAATGCAACAGCTTACCTAATAAAAAGATACAATTAAAAAACCTCTGTCAGATTGGAACTGCAATGCTCAGTATGTTGAAAACCTGACTTTAGTTAAGCAATGTAATCAGTAACCCTTACTCTGTGATCTGCTCTCCTACTAACCTGCACCAACCCAACACAAGGAAGTGAGCATCCACTCAGCTGGAAGACAGTTACAGCAGTACAGAGGGGTAAGGCAGAAAATTGCTTTCAATGTAGCAATTCCAAGAGCCAGTTTATTGGAGTTGATACAATCTGCCAATTGGGAATTTCTGATGGTGAGATGCAGCCTTTAGTGGCTCCTTCATTTAAGAAAGGAGCTCTTGTTCATCAAAACTCCACAGATGCCCTCCATTAAAAATAAATTTTCCATTCTTGACATTTTAGTAGTAAAAACAAACAAAAACCCTGAACCACACCTTTCTCTTCCACAGTAAGTAAGGGTATCCACAGTGGCTTTGATTATTTATGACAAAATGAAAAAATTACATTAAAGAGCAAACAAGAAAAATACAGTGTCTTTAAAAGAATGGACTGTAATACTGCAAGAAATATTTTGTTCAGCAAATACATGAGCTGGAAGTTTTGCATTTTGTTTTGGAGGGTAGGAGTGTTGCTTTTGTTTACTTGTATTTTAATACTGCATATCTTTGAAGAATTAAATTAGACTTAAAATGTCATCATTAGGCATTCCAAATAACCAAGGATTTCATAACAGGACAACAATAAGACTCTGCAGGAAATTTAATCAGCTCCAGTCCTGTCATCTTCCCCAATCCATTCCTTTTGCATAAAATGGTTATTTATAAAGCCACAAATAAAAGAGCACCCTAAGAAAGGCTTCCTTCTAAAAGCTTGTAGCAAATTCTCACGCATCTTCATGACAGAATACTTCCACAAATATATGCAATTCTGGTATTTTAAAATCTCCTAAGATTAGACTAAATTAGGCTCAAATTAAACAAAAACAAAAATACAACAGAAAATACGATAGGCCATATAGATTGAAAAGCAGATAAAAATACCTCTCCCAGCATAAAACTAAGCACATAATTTCTCTCCCCTATATTTTCTTATATACTGTTTTAAAATGTAGTCATTTAACCTGTATTTAGTACATATATACTCTTCTATAAACTAATTGTACATGAAAGCTAATCCCCATTAACAATGGGTATGGTTTAGAAGGATTACTTAAACTGTATTAAACCTGTATATGGACATTCACCTTCAGAACAGCACTGGCTGCAATGTAAAGGTATTAAATTAACCTGAATTCAACAGTCTCATTTACTCTTCTCACCAAAGCTACTGATTAATCCTGCCAATTAATCCAGCCTCCTCCACAGCTTTGGAGGGGAAACTAGGTTAATGAAGCTGAAAATACTGGTATTAATGTAAAAACCTGGTTTTAGTAGATGTGCCAATGATACAACCGTTTGTGATCAAGAAGGCGAAAATATTTTTGCACTTAAACTGATCAGACACCTTACCAGGTGTCACTTCAGTGACACTGCTTCCAATAATTAACGAGCGAAGAGGTACAACACTGGGACTAATCAAGCAGCAAGAAATACTCCAACTCTATATATTATGCAGCAGCACACAGATGTAGTATGTATTTAAAAAATACACATATGTACCTACACACACGTGTCTAAGTGGCATTGCAAAAGTCAAAAGCCAGGCTTAAAGGATAAGCATTTGGAACAGCACAGCTAGAGATGAAAGCAATCTCCAGGGTAACTACAGCAAGATAAGGATTAAAGTATCTGGAGGGGGAAGGGAGTGGTGTTGATTCATTGTTATGTGTTTAAACACAAGCAGATAGGTAGAAATAGGCTTCCAAGCAATTCACTTCAAGACACATGCACAGACACACTCATACTATTAAGAGTGGCAGATAGAATAGACACTAGAAATTTCAAGGGAATCAAAGCCTGTTCATAAAAGTAGTAATCTGAGAAAACAGACGGTAGGAGCTGTTTAACTCAAAATCTCAGTGACTGTTTTAGTCACAAAAGGTCTGAAATATAATGGGGCCTCTCTTCATAAAATCTTTTTACACTAATCCACAGCATCAGGCACAACAGTTCTGTAAATATCTAACCCTTGCTCCCTGGCAAAACGACCTCGTAGTTTGAAGGTGCTTTTTAATGCGTGTCATTGCAGCAAGAAGGGAAAAACGATCACAAAGATGCACCGTGTAATTGCAATTTCATCTCTCACTAACACTGACATTTTAATGATCTATGCTCTCAGGCAAGCTACTTGCAAAACCCCTCCTGAACGCTGTTCAGGGCTCTGGCTCTTAGGCAGGGACACCTTACGCTGGGACAGCTGATGAAGTTTCCCCACTCTCTGCTGACTCCCCTTTACTAACCACCGTTGTGAGGATGGGTGAGCTGGTCACTTAGCTTTTTGCTCTTGGCAAAAGCCTCTTAAGCAGCAGAAAGCTGTGGTCTGCAATGCCATCAGGGTGGGTGGATGACCATGCTCTGATCCACAGTGCCTCAACCTCTCCGACAAACCTGACTGAAAAGTAAGTCAACGTTCACATTTCACATCTCTAGGTTTTAAAGAAATATCAGGTCAAAGCCTGTACATTCCTAAGAATTTTCTCCATGATTACTTTAAGAAATGGTGAAAAAAAAAAGGCAACCCTCCACACATTTTGGTATCATATTTTTATTTCCTAAAAATAAAAATTACAGGAATGTGCATGTGACCCTGACTACCACACCTGTCTCTCACCTGCCTTCCTAGTTATCACTTCTACATGCTAAACCGTCTTTTTATCATGTGTGCTGAGTAATCCTCAGATGTATATACAGAACTGATATTTTGAAAGATGCCTAAAGCAATTTGGATTTCTTATCAGAATATATTAATAGATAAAATAAATTTGAGCACCCAAATCCCCTAGATGTTTTCTGGGGGAAAAAAAAAAAAAAAAAAAAGAAGAAGAAGAAAATCTCAATGCATCTTTAACACATGTACCAAAATGAACATTTTATTGCTGTTGTGGAGGGAATAATACTCAGCTGTTGAAATGATTCTTTAAATGGAGTTTATTAGCCAGGCTCTGCTGTCATCAGGTAATAAAAAAAAACAAACAAACAAACCCCCCCCCCCAAAAAAAAAAAAAAAAAAATCAAAACCAGTCCATACCAATATAAGCTTTTATAAAGCTAGGTGGACTGTCACATGTTTTATATGACAAAAGTTGCATAGAAGAACACGGAAATAAACTGTTGTCTGTCACAACCAGGATACAGCCACCAGTCCATTAGGACTGGAAGCCAAAGACAGTACATCTTTACACAAACCATTTTTCACGGGCTAAACAGAACCAAAGCTGATCTCTAATTGTGAAAAGGGAGAGAGCAAATGAACAATTTTAACTGGGAAGGAGGCAACAAGAGAGTAGCAGCTGCCTACTTCCACATACAGGAGTTAAGGAATCAGTTAACTTTTAAGTCCCTTATCATTCAGCAACTGTGCTCACAGCCCAATACTGGGCAGCTGAAAGGCTTGACATCATTGAGGTCAACATCAAAGAGTAAGAACAGCTTTTTAAGTTAGAGTTGTCAAGAATAAATGGCCATGAATAAATTTAAACAGGGGAGCAGCATATATCTAATCATCATGGCTGTGGAAAAGCCATGGGGGCAAGAACCTAACTAAATCTAAAAGGAAGACTGATGATGCAGCAGGAGGCTTTGCAAGCACAGTGTGAACAAGTACCTTTTTTTATTGCTATGGCTCTTCTTCATTGCTTCTACACTGCCTTGTTTCTTCAAGTAACCTTTCCAAGGGCAAATCAAATCAAGCCAGGAGCGATTCACACCTACATGGTACTTACTCAGTACAGCTGAAAATGACTGAACAATCTGCGGGGTAGCTGCCCCTGTTTTTCTATGTGATTACAGAAAATGCATTTAACTGCCACACTGCAATTGGCAGAGAATTTTTTGTTGGGTTTTTTTGTTTTGTTTTGCAGGGTGCCAAGTACCACTGAAATGTTTCTTTGTGGTACAGTTCCACTACATTCATTAAAATGGATCAGCCCTACTAATCTTAAACTACTTGCATTCCAAAAACCTGAAATAGCTTTGTACCACTGGTATCAGGGCTTCTCTAAGCTTGCAAATTAGCTCTGATTAAAGAAAACAAGCTGCAAATTTAAACAGAACTGTAACTATTCTTGAATAAATCCAGGTGTAGATACTCTTATTATGGAGTATGACTAAATCTACTTTCAGGTACATTAAACATTTGTCTGCATGGGAAACTAGCCCAGAGGAACTATTACACTCTGGTTCTTCATAAAGATGTGATTAGAATTGCCTTTTCTCTTATTCCCCATCTTTTAAATTCCTGGGTTTGCTCATTTCATGGTAATTGCCTTAAAAGGACCAGCTTTTCTTAAAAGACCAGGAATAACTGCACAGGAAAAACATGACTTCCCAATCAGCCTGGTTTGACTATAATTCAGTACTGCAATGCAAAGTTCTATTAATAGAGATGTTTCAAGGGAATAATTTCTTTTTTAAAATCCAAGTATTAGCTAACATGGGATAAATAAAATGGGAACCTGAAAAGACAGACAAAAAGAAACTCAGTATTTTAGAAGAACTTCCCTCAATGGAGAAAGCTATTAAATAAGGCCCCTCTGTGAAAATCTGGTTTTAATTAAGTCAGGCTATCATGTGCAAGCTACCAGAGATAAAATGAAATACTGGCACTTTATGAAATATGTCATCCTGTAAATAATTTTTTTTTTTTAATTAGCATTTGGTTTCTTTAAGTTTATTTAGTCAAGATGACAGCAGGTGGAGGCTACAAATTTTGAAAGTTTAGTTTAGGTAATTATATCAAGTTCTGTGGGGTTTTTTATAGTTCTTATTTCATTGGGTCTTTCTCCATTAATATATGGGTGAAAAATAGTCAGGATGTTCAGAAACTACAACACGGAGCACTAGTGGATACACTTTACCTTCAAAATGTATGAACAGGCCAGCTTCCAGAACTATTGGCTTTGTGTCCCGACCAATGGTTCTGGTATCTTTTTTGGTACAAGTCCTAAAGTCAAGAATTTGTGTTATTTTACTTCTATCATTTCATGTACTACTGATGGAAATTAAAATCTTAAACTGTGTGTCCCAATGTAAACTAAGGTTTCTACTGGCAGGATTAACTTCCAAAACTATAATAAACTTCAGGCACACACTTTCTTTACCATTGTATCCACTGATGTGCTATATTTACACTAATCAGTAAGAATTCTCTTAAAGTGGGTAATGCCTTGTTCCCAGAAATAAACTGTGTAAAAAAAAAAAAAAATATTCATTCAGATGATCAGTATGATCAGGTTCAAAAACCAGGGTGCCATGCAACTCTAAGTCAGTGGTTTAGTACTGTCTAGAGGACAATCACATAATTTAATGTATAGAAGCCTACAGGATAACAGAATTTGGGAGCAGAGAGATGCTGAAGGAGTGCAACTATTCTTCGACAAGAACTATTTTCACAGCAGTAAGGAAAAACCCACCATCTAAATGCACAGGAGGTACCTTGTTTTGGCAGGTGTGATGCTGCTGAGAATTCTGAAAGTCTTATGCCTTTTTCATCATTTTCCTCAGAACGTAAACTTTGCTAGTATGAAACAAGTTACTTTGTATTAGGTTAGGAAAGTGAATGTAGAGGCAGAACTTAAGTTTCCTGCCAAATCTATGCTTACTGTCTAATTTATTTTTTAGGCAATGATTTAAAAATACGTGTTTCAGAACTTGGTTTACAGCAGCTTTGTGAAAGTATGATTTAGTACAGATTCAGAAGGGAAGCTGCATTTCCTGCATGATAAACCACATCAAGCTCTCAGAGTGACAGAATAATTGATTAATTATTCTTTTGCTTCCTTGGGGTTTAGCTATACTTGACATGTCAAATTTGCAAGCCAATCAAGATAACAGATTATCTCTTGGAGTCTAAATTTATCAAAGCCTACAAAGGTTGTGCTTAACTTGAAGCACATAGAAGTGTTCCATTCAAAATCACCAGGGAAATAAGCATGCTTCTGAGCTTCCTGATGTGAGGCCCTTTACTATACCACCGGTTTTCTTTATGCATACATCTGCAACAATTAGCATTACCTGGGACCAGCAAATAATAGGAATTCAAACTGGCACAAAGACTCTTACTGTCATCTCCCTAACATCAACAATTAAAATTACCTACTATCCATCATGTAAGCCAGACAAATTTAAAGGGGAATTGGGGAAGGCGGGGAAATATTTGTTTGCTCAAGTTTAAAAATAAAACAAAACAAAAGCCTGACTTCAGAAACAGTAGAAGCCCCTGCAGAAGTTACAGAAATGAAGCACTCATTCCACAAGCAAAGCAAAAAAGTCTCCATCAGAAAATTTTAACAGGCATCAAAGAGCAGAAAACAGAGAAGGTCGAAGACTTGCCGAATGAATATGCACAGTTGTATTTACATATAAGGATTAGCGCAAGGGCCTGATCTCAGTCATGCAAAAGAAGAGGTAGTGTGCAAGGTAATGATCTAATCAGGTTCTTACCAGGGCTTCATTATCTTCTGCAATTTCTGATATCGTCTGCAAAATTAAAACTTGCACGTGAGGAGACACACTTTAAAACATCTGTACTCTATTTACCTATGCATACACACACCCCCATACTTGATTCATAAAATTTAAAGACACACACACAGTAAGAGGCAGTAAATTACTAACAATTTGCTGTGAATAGAAACAATTCAGTAAATAACTCAAAATTAATTTCAAATATTTGTTCAGAATACTTCTGTTAACTTCTGTTAGGAAAAAAGCAGAAGAGGAAAGAAAATTGATAGGGGAAATATATCAGATTTGTCTAAAACCTGTTTCTCTTCACCACTAAAGCGTATCTAGGCATCCTAAATTAGTTAACTATTTGTGTAAAATATATGTGTAAAAATACAATATTGTGTATTGTGTCTTTGGTACAAAACAATGAAGGTTTATATACTAAGCATTTTCTGTCTTGTTGCTATGATGTGTAGTCTGTTGCCTAAAAACCTCTTTTATTTACTTCCTGTCTCCATCACTAATACTGATGTCAGAGTTGTCAGCATGGTTGAAAGCTGTTGTGTAGCTAGGACCAACACGGGACAAGTTTTCTGTTGATTTTAAAGGAAGGCAAAGAATTTACCCTGGGTGTTTTAACCACAGAGGTGCATTTACTCAACACTAGCTCCATGACACATAAAAACCGTGCAGCAGTCTTATTCCAACAGAATGTGTAGGCTCACCTGTAGCTCTTTTGCTCTTAAAATTCACATACCAATGGACGTGTCTAGACCCAGGATGCTGAATCAATCCACTTGAAGATGACAAGGACCTGCTTAAGAATGTCTCTTATCGATTCAGTTTCTAAGAGGCCAAGCTACACACCCAACCATCAGTGTGATGCTCTTGCTTTCCTAGTAGCTTCCAAAACACTTGGTTCCTAGCTGCAGCAAGAGGTTTAAAGCAGCCCACCGGTTGTTGTTTGGGGGTTTATTTATTTATTTAGGTGTTTCCTGTTTGTCCCCCTAGATATACACTGTTATGTCTAATCAGTGAACCAGAAGATATGGCATCACGTTACTATATTCAGGAAACTGGAAGCTAAATATTAAGGGGAGAGTGGGATAATAAATGCATTTGAAAGCTGTAGCCACTGATCACAATTTGCAAATCATCCTTCTGCTAATAACTGGCTTCAGAACTGCTGATTATGCTACTAAGCAAGCTGAAGAAAGAGTATCAATGGTAAAAATGGCATCCAAGATAAATAACTTCTTTTTAAAACACCACTTAAACAGGGGAGGGGAAAACGGAAGAAAAAAAAACATATCCATCTTCTGCTTAACCCCTTCTTGTGTCTCCTAAATCTATTTCACAATTTTATTTCAGAGGGTCGGCTGCAGCTCCATACTGGGCAGACTACTGTTAAAAGGAGAACAAAGAGGTCCCTCCTTCCTCCCTCTCACTTTCTCCCCAGGTTCTCCCCTTTGCACTTGCTGCCACACTGTTCAGCCCACAACAACTCTAGGACTCCAAGCTCTCCAGCTGCTGATTCATTTCTCCCCCAGAACTTGACTAGATTATTTAATATATTTTTTTTCTTTTGGTACAGCAGGAACTCTTCCCACCTTGCACTTCCCATTTTGTTGGTGGGTTAAGTAATGTTCTTTCTACAAAGACTGCACGAGTCTATGTATAGTCTCTTTTCAAGAGGGACCAGCCTCAGGGAGGGCAGCTTTTGGACTGGCTTGTGTAACCATGAGGGCAGAAAACAGAGTACATCGCAGGAATAGTGCTTTGAAATCCTTCATTACTAGCTGTGAGCTGCAATACCCATGCCTGAAGATAATGACTGCACAGTTTACCATGTATCCAAGCACAGACCGGGCTACAGCCTAGCTTAAATTAGAAAAGTGCCAAGATTTTGTTCTTGGATTTTGTGGCTTTGGTTCTTTTATGCTACAACAGCTATCTGTGTAGCCAGTAGTAACGGGCAAACAAAAAGCATCCTGATGATCAAACAGCCTTAAAAGGGGGAGAAAATTACCCTCAACATGCTTTTAGGAGCAGAAAAGTTCAAAGCATTTCCCACAGTAGGAATTCCCAACTTCAGCAGAATGTCATTACTGTGCTCCTGCAAACGGAGCGCTTCCTTGCTGCGGCAGACTCTGCTAAACCTTAACAAGCACAACCACCACCACAAATGGGTTTTGCCATCTCCCAAACGTGCATGGATCCAAGCAACCTTAGGCAGCAAACGCCAGCAAAACTTCACGGCATCTTTCTGAGCCCAGCTTTTAAAACAGCTGCTTTTCATCCAGGTGCTGGCTTTGGCTAAGCAGCAAGTAAATTTGAAATTGGTGCTGTGTCTGTCATCAAAGAGAAACAAGTGTGGTATTTGCGAACTGGTAGCACTTCAAAGGGGAGCCTCAGTTTTGCCAGAGAATCTTCACAACAGGGTATAATCACGTGCATTTTCTCCATGACTGAGCCCAGGCATTAAAGAACAAACATCTGAGTCCCAGAACAAAACATTTAGATACTAACACTCTTAGCATTTACAGAACCCTCCTCCACCTTGAGTTACTGGCAATCAGCTAATTTGAGGTCAGACGACATGCAATGTAAAAGAAAACATAAATTTAGAATAATATGGGGAAATAATTGAATCATATAGGACTTCTCTGGTGAAGCAATACAAAGAACAAATTCTGACTTGAGAGGAAAGATAACCATCATATTAGACCAAACAATTTCTACTAATTGCTGTTGCTTTGGAAAGCGTGATAAGAGCAGCAATCAATGTAGGACATCAAAAGTTGCAGCAAAGAGGTACAGGATGATTATAGATAGACTTTTACCGCTGAACAACAGGTGATGCCTGTTATCTAAAGGAGTGCATGCTATTTTCATTCCATCATTGAACCAAAAGCCTAATACAGAAGGACCTGGCACGTACAGGAGTTCCTCTCGTATTCACCCACAGACCAAGCTGAAGTTACCACTGAAGGAATAGCCAAGCTAGCTCTTCCAGCAAGTCAGCAAGGGAAGGAACAAGTACAGTCTGCCATCTCCATTGGCTTTCCTCTTTCTATATACGTAACCATTTTTTCTTCTAGAAGGCTGACTCTGTGGTAGCAACCAGACAGTTCTGCAAAACACTTCCAGGGTGAGTTACCACAAGTATGGTCAAAAATATTGAAAGCCTTACCGATCTGGACACTGTAATTAGATCAATACTTATATTTTTTTATTTATTTTTTTTTTATGAAACCATCCTTCAGTTGCACTTGCACAGGTGGGAACAGAACCATGGCCATAACATATATGTTATGAGGGTAAATTAAATAGTGTTTGTGGGAGTTTCAGATACTACAGTAGTGAAAGACAAAAACAGATAGCAATTTTTATACAGGGAGAAATCTCAAAACAAATGCCAACATAATGCAAAATAAACATTAACAACAAGCTACTGGTTTAGATGTATTGCTACCATAATACATTCCCTGTTTGGCCTCAAAGGAACCTTGTGATACATTTCCAGCTGAATCCTAAGGAACAGCCATTCCCCTTGGACTTTCCCAAGCCATACAGACTTAGTACTTGCTCGGACGCTGTAGGTTATGTCATGAGCAGCTTCCAGCAGAGACCAGCCTAGCAAGGTTTTGACTCCTATCTGTTCACATGTAAAACCTGTTGTATGAGGACCAAAGATACCCCAAATCTAAACCCCCATTGGGGTAACACACAGTGCACAGTAAGGGCTTGCCTGCACTGGGGAGAACAACTAAAATGTCCCATTGTGGAAGCCAGTACGGACCCACTGGAGTTCATGATGCCAAGAGCTAAAGCAGTTACACCACTTCACTGCAACCAACGTTTAAACACTGGAGGGTCAGAAACATGTGCAGAGTAGGATCAAAATACCACCCAGGATGAAAAGCTTTGAAGTATGGCCCCAGAGAGGGCCATTATTAACAAAGGTGGAAGATGTTCACAAAACGTTCTTCCTCTACAGAGAAATTGTCAGGATTATGGATGAAGGACCTGCTAACCAATTAAATTGGTATTTGGCTACTGCTTTTCAGGCAAACACAAGGATAGCTCATATTCTGAGTAACAGGCAGTGTTATGAGAAATATGAGAAGACAAATACACAGGTGTACATATTTCTGGCTTCTGGCTGTATCAGACATCATATAAATGAAGTCTGGGAAACACTCTGGCCAGGAGGTTGAAATAAATTATCTGGATTAAACCTGTAAAATTACTATTAATTTATGCAGCAGTGCTCCCACTGCTCAGAGCCACAACAGTCCAAGAGACAAAAACATTCTGGGAAATTGCAGAAATGGAGATTTAAGCTCTTCTTATTTTTGCTGGTTCCTCAAACACTAGGCTTTTGCCTGAGTTTAATTAAAAAAAAAAAAAAAAGTTAGCTTTGTCCAGCTTGGTAGTCTAAAGAACATTTGGAAATGCAAATCCACTACTGGAATTACTCTTTGCATCACATTTTACAAAAGTTGTTGCCAAACAAAACCCAGTAAAACTGTCTCCTCTTCCTTATTCCTGTCAAGAAGGTGTTGGTATCACCACTTAACAGGGGCCATTTAAATGCTAATATACTTAAGCACAAGCAAAGTAAGAAAAAAAAAAAAACCCTGCAAGGCAAAGCAAGAAAAACAACCCTGCAAAAAAAAATTTGGGATGACCGAGTGCAAGGAGCAGCAACTCTCCTTCTCTTCCTTCCAAAGGTGTGATGTTTGATGGTTCAATCTTCAGATAAGACTTTTATCTAAAGCATACAGTGTGCACTATGCATCTAAAAAGGATATACAAGAAATTGTACTTATGTGTGCTGAGAGGGAGGATGGAATCCAAGCCTGAAGACTGGTGGAGAAACCAACCCAAAATAGAGCAAGCAGGAGAAAAAATAAACAAAAAAAAGCCACCCCACAAAGAAAAGCTACTCCATTTTCTTCCTTTATGGGAACTGCAGCCCTTTGTCATTCTCCTGTCATCACCACCTCCACAGTGGTATAACAGGATTACCTGATTTTATACACTTTTTTGGATTTTTGCCTCACAGACAATAGTCTCTCTCTCCCGACATTACTGAAGCACTGAGAAATGAAGATTGCATAAAACCCCCATTGGACAAGAATTGATTTTGGCAGCAATGTCAGGTTTGGTAATCTATGCTTCCAGGTGAAGCTTCACAGGAATGGCTGAGCCTGTCTAACAGCCCAGTGCTGTCAAAACCACAAATTATTTCCCTCCCTCCATCGGCTGACCAGATTAGCAAACTGAATTGGATCACTGAGTCGTCAGAGGAGCATTGGAGCTGACTAAGAGAGGGAGCAGGTACTACACAGCCAGTAGATGGGAAGGATGGAAAAGGACTACTTTACACCATGGTAAAGACCTACTAGCTTATCATTGTTCACATCATCTCCTGAAAATGAATTTTCCATTTACCCAGTGAGCTGTGCTTGCACAGCTGTTTTCTGGGGCAACACTGTGAGCTCAATCAGGGAACTGAACTGGGTTAAGGAATACTGTATTAAAAGTAGCCTTTATTGTCAGTTTTAATAATCTATAGTTTTTCAGTCCAGCTTGCTACAAACACTACCAGCATAACTCTTCAGATAAAGCAAGACAGAATGAGTGGCTGTGAGCAAGGGCTGTGTGTTTTGACAACACTACTGAAATACTCATCAGACTGGGATGGAAAAAACCATTAGCAGGTATGCAAGCAACTGTCCCAAAAAGTGCATCAAAGCTGGAATAACTCCAAACCAATCTGTCTTCCACTGGGCTGGTATACAATATTATCTCTGTAAGACAAGCCAAGAGCTAGAATTTCACTGGACAATACAATTTGTCCTTAAAGCATGCACAATTGCCATCTCTGAGACTTCCAGCTGTACAGCAGCCAACTCTGCAACTGCATGTGTTCAGTGTAAGACTCCTCTTAGTCCAGAGTCAAAAACCATAGAAACACACATTTATTTAGAAGCTTTTATGTACCTTATTTAACTGTATTTATTACCTCCAATAGAAAGATGACAAAAATTAGCAACTGTCCCAATTTAAAGCAAGTTTTTCTCTCCAATCTATGCACCAAGCAATGACAACCCAAAATTAAAACCAGGCTATTTGCAACTATGTCTGAGCAGCATCGACTAGCACGCTCCTGTGCCACAGCTGTACTACAATAACGCTGCTCAGCACAGCCACATCAATGAAGCAGATCTCTGAAGAACAACCTTCTCAGCCGCAGAAACAATTCTGGTTACTGTCAAGACAGCTAGGCTTAGAAATTTTTGGCAAAAACTGTGTGTTATTGCAGCCAAATGACAAGTGACAGATACCATGATAATGCCAATAAAAAAATACTGAAAATTCTGCATAGGCCTTCCTCTTTTTTTTCCCAGTCATGAGATTATTATTATTAATGGTAATGATAAAAATAAATTTAGATTCCTTTTATTAACTCTTTGGTCTTTCAATATTTATGGCTTGTGACTTACATTTTCTTTTTCTTACTTTATAAGGGATGATGAAAGCTTTCTTTCCTTTTAAGGAAGCTTAAGAATCTGTCCCAGTCACACAACTTCTGCTACATCAAGAAAAACCCACAAACAAACCAGCACAGCTTAACCAGTCTTCTGCTACCTCAGAAAGACTACGTATACAGCCATATTTTTCTGAAATATTAGTTCTGGGCTAGACTGTGGAATACAACTCTGAATGAGTGAACTATGTTAGTTCAGATGCAGTAGCAAGGAGATCCAATCATGTCTTCCAGTTTGGTTCCTGAACACATTTTTCATCAGCCATTATGGTAACTAGGGCCTTCTAGCATTGCTCTTTTTCTGTCTTATTTTAGGATACTGCGCTCTCTGGGTGGGGATCAGAAGCAGCACACACTTACACTTCCCCTTTATATTGTCGGCACATCCAGCCAGATGGACTGCATATTCAGATCCCCTTAACCAGGCATGAACTGGGTTTCAGTCAACAAATTAGCATTAAAAGTGCTATGGAAAATTCTTTCTGAAAAGTCCCTGGAAAGGAAAATAACTGCTTGTGCACATCCACAGCCCTCCTTCATGATACAGATGTCCAGAGTCTGAGAAATTATTTGACATCATGGATAATTATAAAATGGAATCAGCATTTACGTGTTCCTCGTGACCTAACTTGTCTTGCAGTCTCTGCTATAATTTATAGGTCACCCAAACCATAAAAATAAACATAAACCCGCTTTTTTTGTTTTGTTTTTCTTCAGTTAATGAGAGACTTCTAGCATGCTCTGGAAGCAAGAATGAGCCTGAAGGAAAAACAAAGCTGAGCCATCTCAATCAACAGGACCAAGATACATGTGGACAGTTTCTAAGACATGTTGCATCTCTGCTGATATAAATATATTCAAATTGACAATTTTGACATATTGACATACTCTCTGCTTCAGTAGGGCCCCCTGCACCCTACAATCTGACTACCACCAACCCCTATGGCTTTGTCCCAGCACACACCATGTCTGCAGTTCATTTGCTCTAAGCAATAGGCACTCAAGGAGATCTGGCACAAATTATAGTAACTATACAAAGCATTAAAAACACTTTTGAAAATATATACAAAATAATAATAAAAAAACACCTCTCAACTTCTTATTTTTTATGCTGTATTAACAGCAAGAACCTGGAAAGGCTGTTCTGTAATGCATTCTAATTTTCTTCAATATTCAGGAACACTGCATATGGAAAAATAACCAGGAAACATTGCTAGCTGTTGTCAACTTTTATTATTACTACTTCTTTACATCACCAGCAAAATGAAGCAGACTTAACTAGAGACCCAGGAATTTACATCCTCTTACTTTGGTCACTGTACTTTTATAGCCATCAGCTTCACTGAAATAATGAGTAAGTAGCTCAATAAATAAAGGTAACTATAAATAAAGCATAGGCCTCTTCCTCAGTGGAAGTTACATAAAAAGCTGGAGTCTTGCTTTCCAGAGGCTGACCACTAAAACTTAATTACACACTCAAATTATAACTTAAGAGCTGCCCCTAACAGGAGTTCCACGTGCAAAGGAAACCTCAGAGCAACCTTACACTGAACATGATGGTACTTTTAATGAGCCCTGTCTGCCCCTTTGGGGAAAATAAATAATAATTTAAAAAAAGAGAATAAAGCTTGAATTAACAAAATTCATCGATTTCTAGCACAGCTGCACCACACCATGAACAGAGGCACTACTCAGCCTGGGCTTACTGATTCAGGGCTGTCCTCAGCTGCACTAACCCACAGGCAGAGCAGCATTAATCGTTGCAGAGCAGCAGCAGCAGCCCCCCAAGTCGGGTATGTCCCATCCCCTCTGACTCCCTCAGTCTTAGTGCCAGTCTCCAGCTTGCCATACGAGAGCAGAGACAGCCACTCTCACGCACGACTGCTCTCTGGTTGTGCTCAATGACACACCTAAGGCAAATGTAATGGTCTGGTGTCACAAAGAAGGGCCTTTTCTGCACCCGCTCATGCCCACTTCCTCTCTTACTTCTTCAAGCACCAAGCTAGGCAGAAAACTAATTCTGCAAGTCAGAAGTGGGTACTTTGCAACCAAGTTAACAAGCTGGATTGGCTTTGTGAAGCATCCAGGCATCAGAACCAGTCTAGGAAGCAAGCAGGAGTGGGCTGGAGAGCAGGTATTAACACACAAGGAGTGGGAGAAGAGGGCAGGCAGCTGGACCATCTCTTAGCAGCACCAAGCCATTAGGGTTCTCTCAGCTACATGGCTGAGTCATAGCCTCATACAAGCAAGGCTGGCTCAACAGCAGTAACTCAAAGGTAGGTAAGGTAATTCCAGAGTGAAGATATACCTTAAAGGTATCTTTATAAAATATATTGTTTTCTAAAACTGGGCCATCAAGGAAGTTTCTGCCCTTCCCTGAAATTTCTCACTGCTCATTCCTCCTCTAATACTGCCCCTGCTTTTTAAATGCTAATATAATTGTTTAGGTAGGTCAACCTATGGACACTGAAATGATCAGAGTTAAAAATATCATTGGAGAAAAAAAAGCACCAGGTACTAGGGCACAGAAAAGGAGGGAAGAGAGCTTTTTGATTTGAAGCATTTCAGTGACCTAGTCAGCAGCACAACCCAGAGGGTCATGCTGCTGAGAGCGCAAAGCCCAGGGTGGGAGCCAATGGCAAAGGAGGCCTTCAGCTTGCTTTGCCTTTTCAGCAAGCACCTTATGGGACTTCTTATTAAAGGTACTGCAGAGAGTCCCAATGAAAACAGGCATAGAGAACATAAAAGGACAAATAACTGTCTCCAGCTGCTTGTCATTGACAGCCTAGTGCACTCAAATGGCTGTCTGTCCTTGTCCCACTCTCTCCTTCATATATTACCCTCCTTCACCTCCCACACACACCTTATTTGTTCACAGGTCATTTTAGAAAGCTGTTTTGTTGTAATAATAAAGTCAAAACCCAAACCAAAACAAAAAAATGCTGCTTCTGGGAAAGGAGTTTCTTCTTTGACTTAGTGTGCTGGAGTAGCCATGAGTGATAGACCCTGAAGTGGGACAACAGGTTCAACAGCTTGAAGTCAGTCAAGAAATGAACGCAGCAGCACCATGACAAACTTAGGCTGCTGAGTCTGTATATTAGGATTTGCTCCTTGCATTGAATCTCAGGTTCTGTTAGATATGCACTTACCAGCCAATGATGCAGAGTATGAATGCAGAAGGGAATGTACATGATTCTATGCTTCTACAGTGTAATATAGATAGATGCCCTTGCTTTACAACTCCCTTTGCAAAACCAGACCGGCAAAAACTTGACCTGCAGACCCTGTCAGAAGCTGCAGAATATCTAGGCTGCTGAATATGAAAAAGACTGCAGCAAATACTGAGAGTTCATCAACATATGAAGCTGCTGTCTCAGCTTCAGTCTGAGTCTTTCTGTAATGCCCAAACTAAACATTTCTCCCAACAGGCAGAAACACTGATAAATAGATTAGACAGGTAGATTTATCAATGCATCTTTGGTGATAACGTCATACCAGCTAAAAAGAATAATCTGAAATCCCTCCAAATGCAAATCATTAAAAAAAATAAAAGGGGTGGAGTGGGGGTGGTGTCGGCAAGACTGCTCAGATGTCCAGTCTACAAGCCTGCTGTGTGGTTTGAAAACTTATACTCTCAGCCAGGAATTACTGCTAGGGTGTAATTTGCTGAGCAGTTCTTTCAACAGTGGTGCTGGCTTAAGCAGTTTCCCTCCCAAATAGTTATTTTTAATCCAGACCAGTCTGCTACAACTTGGCCAATCCCACAGCTACAAAACAGTAGTACAAACACATCTGATGGGTGACACTTGCTTTAGCCTTGATGCAGCTAAATGAAATGCTTATAAAACCTGTGAATGTTCCATGTCTGTTTCAATAGAAAATGTAGTGCTTTAGTCTTAAATACCTTCTACAGTGGAATATGTTAAACCATTTAACTTAAATTCATGATAAAAAACCTAGAGGCAGCAACTTGTAATTTGCTTATGTTCTAACCTTCATAGGCACATGTAAGCCTGCCCATTCAGTATACTTTTTAATTAGCACAGTAACTGTGTGCACATGCTTACATCAACTTAAACCTGTCTTTGTTTTTCAGTTTCCTTTGGTCTCTAAACAACAACTATTATATGAATATAGAACAAGTTGACAAATTTGTTAACTAGAAGCATTTTTTGTATTTTTTTTGAAGTGGCATAATATGTGCCACAGACCACATCACTGCAAAAAATAAAGACCATAACCTCAAAACACTGGAGATGAAACCATCACCTATTAGAAATCCAGTATTTAGCTGGAGTTAGGCAATAGGGATTCAAAGTCCTATAAACCATCGACTACACAACAGGCAGGGATCAGTGAGAGCGCGCTTTACATTTCCCAATCTAAGGACTACTAGATTCTAAAAAATACTTAACTTTTCTGTGGGAAATCGCCAGTATATCTTGTATGGGACCATCAGAGACAATTTGTGATCCATTTCAAAGCTTCTGCTTTACCCGCTAACACTGTTTACTTTCTTGAATCCAAGGGAACACAAGCACAATTGTGAGGGAATTCAGGGTGATTTCAGCAATTTACTTAAGTCTGGTCCACAAGACTGAACATCCCCACTGAATAAGAAAACTACTTTCAAAGCATTTTCTTTCTCTCTGAGAAGGGTGTGAATATTGTTGATTTCTTCATGTGCAGTAGAGGTTGACACTGACTGCAAAGCACTAAAATTCTTACTTGAAAGCAAAAGTCTACTTGAAACAGTGACTGTTAGAACATAACTTAATGGTGCAACAATCCAGTTGATACTTTTCTGTAGTACCCTCCACATTAAGCCAATAGGCACTTACTCAGGACTATGGTCTTGAATTTCACCAGTGGTGAAAATTGGTGGGTTGTTTTGGTAAAGAATGAATGTATTTTCAGAGGTCAGCTTTCAATTTCACGTCAGAAAGCCACTATCATTTGAAAAACCCCAGCCAGAATCAAAACATGTTCTCAGTAACATGAAATTTAAACCGCAGTTTTCAGATCACATCCCTTAAATATGAGCCTTTAAATATACTATCAATGATTTATCTAAATTCCAATGGGTAAAGAAGAAACTACGATCACAGTTCCTCCAAAATTTCATGGAACAGAGGGTACTTGTGACTGCCTACTTGGCTCAGCCACAACCCCTACCAGACCACCATTAGGGGAAATTAAAAAAATATTCTCATTGATAATAGATATACTATCCTAGCAGCCCAGAAACTCTTCAGATGTTTTATTTTATATAATCTTAGAAGCTGTATACAGAAATACTTCAGGCACTCAGAAAGTGAGCATGAAAACACCCCACATACATGAGGAACACCAGAATTTAAGCAGAATACTTACTCTGTGCCACTTTCAACCATTTGTGTTAGGAGAGAAATACCATCTAGGTTTATAAATTCTTGAGCAAACGTAACATCTCGTGAGTAGTTGGCTAAGTCTTTCAGTGCTTCTAACTTTGCATCCATACTAGAAGACTGGATCCTCTCATGGAGCTGCTGTGCATTTTGAGCCTAACAGAGAAACAAAACATACAAAACAAAAACAACAAAAAAGCTTTTGTTACAATGGCAATAATTAACAAAACGTTAGCACAAGCAGGAACAATGTCCATGTTTAATATTAGTGATAATTAACATTTGCATGCTCAGAAATTATTAAGTAGCTCACATACTGACTACTTTTCCAAAAGTATATTACTCCTTTATTACTCCATTATTATCTATAATTATTTGGATTGTTGCAGATTTATTCGCTGAGCAATGGATAGTTATCCCACCGTCTCAGGCAAAATGCAAGCATTACAAAAGACAGCCTTTGGCTTGAAGAGCTTATGTGTCACATCAATAAAAGTAGAAATGAAAATAAAACAAACTGCATCAGACAATCTCAGTATAATAACAGCAGCACTTTTTTCCTGTCAACGCTTACTCTTACGCAATTCTCATGACCTTTAACAACAATGTCTATATACCATCCTAATCAGGTTATATCAGTAGAGACCAACTTCAGCCTTTCTGCTCCTTCCTCCCCCTCTTCCTTTTGTTCACAATCAATTCAAAAACTCACACACCATCTTACAAGAAGCATAGGAATAATTATGACCCACAAAATACTATGATATCACTCATACATCTTTATGCAAGTTCAATATCCACACGTATCGCCTATTCTGCCCATTAATGCTTCAAATACAGGGTGCAGGGACAGGCACCTCAGCAGGTTTGCCGGTGATACAGGCTGGGGGGAGCGGCTGCTGCCCCAGGGGCTGCGCTG
>JAVJGJ010000047.1:94340772-94353743 GCA_035590215.1 Microhierax caerulescens
TCTGCAGCCTGCTCTGGGAGAACCTGCCTTAGCAGGGGTTGGACTAGATGGTCTCCAGAGGCCCCTTCCAACCCCAACCATTCTGGTATAAGAAGCTAAAGAGATATTTAAATAATGTATATTGCATTGTCTCTCTTGCCACATGAATACTTTAAAATACATGTCACGTTTTCAATTTGACACTTTCACTTACCTGAACACAATACCCAAGAGCTTTAGTTAATAACTAGATAGCAAATACTTTTCTTAGAAAAGTAATCCTCCTCACTACATACAGATACTTGCAAAAATCTATTTCCTAAAATTCACTTCTTACCTGTACCAAATGAAAGGTGAATGAGAGGCTATATGTCATTAGGAAATGAAATTAATGGTAAATTCTGCTAGAGTTATTTTCTCTGAGATTATGCTTATTCTTTCTTAGCTGGAGAAAAAAAAATGAAGAAAAGGCTATACTGACAGACAATTCCTTTTCTCTTCAAGTAATGAATATACTCTTCACAGAGATGGTCACCTCTGCAGATCAAGATTCTGAGATAGTAGATATTTTCAGTGCAAGTGAATATTTCAACAGGGAACACAGGAAAATACACCACCATGTTGTTACAGGTACAGCTTCCTATCTACATAACTTTACTTGCTTCAAAAACATTAATAAATCAAGCATTCCAATATCCTCCAAGATCAGCAAGGTTTGTTACTTCCCATTTTTACAAAGAAAGATTAAATGCATGGTCTCAAATCATCTTTTGGCCAGAACATGTGTGATGAGGAGCATGTATGGGGAGGAAATACCTTCTACTTAGCATGACTGCGATTAACATCTTCAGTTAAGACAGCAGTGAAAAGAAACAGAATATATTTACTCCTGAGATTTTCTATGCCTTAAGTATTGGGCAATGCAGCCACAGCAGTTACATTATCTATAAAAAAGGCAGAATCCTGTCATCCAAAAGGTTTCTGCCACCCTAAATTATCTAATCTATCAACAGGATTGAGTTGTAATGAGGAAACAATGGATTATACGGTCTCTCTGTAATGGAAATGTCTGTCCAAATGGTACCAAAAGATTATTCTCACAAACTTAAGCAGCTGGTAGGCTAAAGGATTTGCTGATGCCTATGGAAGAAATACAAATAGATCCCACTGACTTTCAGCTTCCAGGATAACCACCAAATAGTTTCTCCAACACTTTCCCTTCATCACAGCAGGTGAAGGAAGTTTTGCTAAAGTACTCTTGCATAATCAGCTACAAAAATTCAGACCAACCACTATTATTACTTGAACCAGAAGTTCAACAGCCAACTCATAGCTCCACAGTCACCTTCATTGAGCTGTTTCTACTCAAGACTCCCCACTATAACAACTCAAGTAGTCTCAAAGATGCAAAGCATCCTCAGAACATTACTCTTTCTCAGAATACATATAACATCTGAATTCCTGCCCACCTCAGAAAACAAACAGTTCAGAAAATTTTCGATACTGCCATGGCAGCTGCATTCCCCTGACTTTGGAAATAGTTACTCAAATTTAACCTTAAGCTCATCAAGATCTGCTCCATGCCACCTGCTGTAGTTCGGGAGTTACCACTCCCACTATTTGCCTACTGATGGATACAGTTCTTCCCACTTTCCATGGGTCTTCTGAAAGCTCCTGGACTCAGTGAAAATGAAACAAAGAGGAAAGATGAACAAAACACCTGGTTCAATGTGACTGAGGAGCTCTCCTAAGCTGCTCAACTAGTAACTGAGTGGCCAGAACAGGTGACCAAACAGATGAGGATTGTAACTGCCTGTGTAGCACAAAAGCAAGCAAGCATGTAAGTAGAGCCAGGAGAACATCCTCCTCTAAATCCCTTCACATCACATCTGGAACAGCTGTGTAAATAAACAATGCCTCATCTTTGTACACATTAACAACAGATTATTAATGGTCAAGTTCACCCTTCTTCTTGAGGAGAGATTCCTGCCCCCACCATAAACACCTGGGGCTGGTGAACTGCTGCTGCCATTCCAGTTAGATTTCCATTACACATGAATCAATACCAAGCATGGAAAGAGCTCACCCCACCTCTCACCAAAACTGAGACCACCAGTACAGGGATGAGCATTAACAGCTCACCTACACTGCAGAAGAGCAGCATGAGCAGGACCAATCTACCCACAGAGGTATGTTAATCCTCTTTCCTCTGAAGTCAGCAAAAGCTTTGAAATTCACCACACTATAAAATAAAAACTTAGATCAGAGTCAGCTTGGTCCCCTCTACAGAGCGCAAAAATCTATAAAGCAACATCTCTCCAACAGAGAAGTGGTTCAGCCCTGTTTTAAGCACATAAAAGGCAATTTACTAACATCACGGGCTTTATCTGACTATGCCAATGCTAATGCCCCATCAGCAAAGTTTTCACACAGCTGTACTTTTCTTACATTAAACAGGTTTTGCAAGACACTGCATCCAATAAACCTTGATCCTACTATTCAAAGAGCAAAGAACTGATAATGGAAGAATAGATCTTGATTAAAGGGGCAACCAAGTATTTTTCTCAGCAATAGTGCTGGTACTCTCACTGGAAACATGGCCAAAAGTAATGTTGGATGTTGTCATCACAAGTGCCTGATGGGTGAAAATATTGCTTCAGTGGATACCATGCAGTTCTCACAAGCCTCCTATTTCTTGTTGCCATAGCATTCATATGTGCTTATGGAATGTACAGCTCACTTATGACTGCATTAAAAAATGAAACCCAGATGAAATATGCTCTGAGTGCTTACCAGGGAGCTATTTTAATGATTTACAATCCATCAGCGGATGGACAGAGAGCACAGCTCATTAAAGCAATAGCAGAGCTAGCTGCCATGTCTCTCCTCTTACTGAAATATCATTCAGGTAAGAATAAATAAATATATAAAACCTGCCCAACAGAGAACCATTATGAAGGAATTAACAGAAAGACGTCTGTTTGAGTAAATGAAACATAGCATTAACTGCTCTCCTGTTTAGAAAGTAAGGAAGACAGGAAGCTTGTAAAACTGTGCTGTTGAAGCCCCAGCATTTCAAAAAGGCTGTCAGGAGGCATAAGCTGCATGTCTAGTCTTAAATGACTTGCTCCAAGGACAGCCAGAAAGGTTGCCCTTAGGGAGTAGCAGTGCTTAAAAGGAGTAGCTTGATGAGATTGTCAGCTTAAAAAGAAAACTAATGACCTAAATCTAAGATGTGACTTGCTTAGAGACTCAAATAGCCATTTGGAGGTCAGGAATCCCAAGATCATCCTAAGGAGGGATTCTACTGATCAAATTATCATTTCTTTGCCACAGAATACTTTGTGCAAGCTTTGAAAGCAACTTATTACCCAGATGTACACAGGGATTCTGTACAGAATACAAAATACAGCAAGCATGGACAGGAGGGAGGACACAGATTCCACATGCAACCACTAACAAACATTGATGTGCTATGGAAGAAATTTGGATGAGTGATTTAAATTACTGTTTTGCCATTATGCAATCAATTTTCTTTTTTATCCTTTACAAAAAGCAAATGAAATAAAATACAATGTTTTGGTCTTCCCTGTACGTTAGTCACATTATTCAATGTTGTGCTAGAAAAAGTGTATACAGAGCATCAGTAACTACCAAATACGGTTTTGTACTAACCAAACAGGTGCATTTCTGTGGTTTAACTGAAATCACTTGGTGCTGAAGCACTGTGGTGGTTTAAACTGCTGCTTTTCCCTGGCTTGTTATAGCCACTTCACCTACAACTGCATACACATCAGAAAGCAACGGAGCAGTGGCTATGTTACACAACCACCATTATGGACAAACCAGACTCAACAGACCCACCAAGACTGACTAGCATCTGATGCCAGGTAAGCAATGAGACTACATTTTAATTAGCAAAGACATTATTTGTTAACATTTTTACATTAACACTCAAACACAATTTGTACATCTAAAGCACTGTACAAATGTAACAGAAGTCCTACGCAATCTCTATAAACAACTAAAGGAGGCATAAACAGAGAAACAGGGAAATAGTCACATCTAGAGTCATGTACTAAATCAGCGATAAAAGCATTACAGATGGATAACCGTACTTATTATGCAAATATGCCTAAAATAAGCTTATGCAATCAGTAGCCACTTAGAATGTTTGAGAAGCCATTTTTCTTCTTGCTGCATCTGAACCAATCCTTTTTGCTTACTACTCAAAATATGCCTTTGGAAACACAAAGATATTAAACCTTTATCTATAAAAAGACAAAACCCACTTCCACTTCCCAAATCTTTCTCTTGCATCATGAGCAGACAATTATAAAAGTGCTCATTGACTTCCAAGGTCACTGCTCCTGCTATAAGGTTCAATAATAATTAATTCACCATTACATGATAAACATAATAACAGTAATAAGCTAGATCTGCAAATATTTGTGCATTTATTGAACCACAAGAACATTAAGACAGTTGAGCACATATTAAACCAATTGTAGATCCAAGATTATAGACCAAATCCCCAAACTTTTACTCAAAGGCAGAGGATTCAGCTGTGTAAGTAGAAATAGGTTAAAAAACCCCTACAATTCCTTGTCAGTGTAGATCACATATAAATAAGAAAACAGGTTGCTCACATCTGTAAAAACATTCAGAGAAAAAATGATGACTATTAACGAACACCTGCATTTACATGAGTGCTCATGCTAGAAATGCTAATACAGCTGCCTATGAACAACTTACAGGTTTGAGAACCCAACCAATCTCCAACCAGGGGATCAAAGAAAAAAATGTGGACAAAAGCAAATGATTAGGCACTGTAAAATACCACATTAGAAAAGGCTACCCATTGACTCAGTGTTTAAGGAATACAGCTCATCAGCAATGCATGTTTTCTAAATGCCCAAGCAGTTAACTTTCAAATGACCAGCATGCACTCAAATAATCAGTTCTGTCTGAAAACCATTAAATGAAAAAAAAAAAAAAGAAAAAAAAAGAGGCCAGTTCCTTTAATTTAGTTTTCCCAATTTTTTAGCATAATTTCAAAATCATTAATCATTTGAACAAGGATTTGCAGGATCGGATCAAAGGAATCCTGCAGTTGCACACACTAAAAGGTTGGACTCTGCTTGCTGCATTGCAGAACACAACTATCCTTTCAGAACAGTCTCACACTTGGAAGCAATTACAGCTCATGTATTTATACACCTACCAACCATCCATTGGAATACCAGTATCACAAAAAAAAGACAATAGCAATCTAGCATTTCAACTGTCACACGTTTAGATACAAAGAAATGCTGCATAAGCAACTTTTGATGAGTCCCTTCAGAAATGCAAATGGATAAAGGGGGAAAACAGGTCACAGAAAACTGCAAAAATCACACAATAGCACAAAGAATTGTTAAGAAAGATGATAGGAGAGGTTAAAAATAAATAAGAAACATGATATAGGAACAAAGATAATATGAGAGAAATTCAATCTGTACTCAAGTTACCTTGGAAACAGGGTGTCTGTGTGGCGAGTGGTTTATAGAGGAAAAAAATAGCATTGTTTAGAAAAAACAGCCTTTCAGAGAATCACACAAACTTAGCAAACAGACCTACCGAAACAAAGAGGCAGTTCAAATTCCCACCAGGCCTAACGACTGGCGTTTGCAAAGTTTTAACTGGAAGTTTAAAATAGACACATTGTAAATCTCTGAAGGCAAGACTTTATAATGGTTTTAGCAGCATGCCCTTTAGTGCATTTTCCCCTTGCAATATCGGCAATGACTTTTCAGAAAAAGGTCCTATATATACACAGAAAATAATCTAAATCTAAGATTAGAAAAGATAAAGCATTTAACATTTGGATTTGGGGAGTTAGATTTCAAATCCTAATCTTAAAAATGCCAACCCAGCCAACCCAAAAATGCTGATTTACTACTTCTAGATAAAACTACATTTTTTCTCCTTTGAGTCTTTAATGGTACCTGTTCTGGGTGCATGAGCAACACACAATTTGAGGCTACTGACAACGGAACTCAAAAAGATCATATTCTCTTCCTTCTTACCCAATTTTCAGTGACTTAAGGCATGCAACTGTGAATTGGTACAGCCAGACTACCGGCTGTCATAGTAATAACCTGCATGAAAATTAAGAACTAGAAAAGCATTTTAAATTCATGCAGCCGTCAGAACTGGTCAAAATGATTCCTCTCAACTCTTCAAAGAAAAAGTTTCCTCAAAAGGCCTGTGAAGTTCAGGACAGATTTATTATTTTTTTTGTCTACAACAGCCAGGAAGTAGTCAGCTTGCCTCTCTGGAACTATATGGACACATCCCAGACACTGCATAATCTGTATGTGGCTCCTCTTAATTTGTCTTCTTCCTCTTCTTCTTTTCTAATTCCTCCACCTCTTCAAAAAGCATTTTTGGTATAATTTTTTTTTCTGGTGCAAGGGGGAGATAATTTCAGTTTTATATTAATGTAAGATAAAGAAAAAAGGGTGAGGGAAATTCCAGAATCTTAATATTTTCACAGAATGAGAAAAACATTTCCCACCCAAGTCTAAAAGCTAGGAAAGCATCTTTCACATTTTGCAGGAGCATATCATGCAGCCTGTTCTTCACATTATCTCTTCCAGCTACTGTTGCTCTCATACAGGATTTCAGAGGAAAAATGGAAACAGATGGCCTGTTAGCTTTCAGGGTAAATGGCAAGCATTGTGTGGGTCATCAGTCTAAAAACCACAGCTTGGAAGCCTTTAACCTAACTTATTTTAGGTACTTCTATGATGACCACTTTGACAGAATCTTAAAAGGAAAGATACTATTTATTGTAGGGTGGGAACGTGCAGAACTGCATTTTACATCTATTTAAAGAATACAAATACTCTAATCTGACAAAAAAACAATCCAGTCCTTTGAAACCGCCTTCGAAGCTAACTCTCCGATTCTGGGAAAAAGTTAATGAAAACTTTTTAAAAACATCAGGAAATTTGAAAATAAACACCAGTTCACGGATAAATAATGACTGAACAGAAGAAAGTAGACTGGCCTTCTATCTTGTAAAAGATAGTCAAATGTCATGTCAAAACTGCCCGCCAGGGCCAGAGTGGTCCATAACTTGGTAGGTAACAGGAAACACCTCAGTATCCCAAGGACTGCTATCTTGGTTGACAGTCCCTAAATCAAATCACCAAAGAAACAGAACAAGCAGAAGACAGTCCTATGCAGAGCCCCACCTTCCTGTCCACAGGTATTAGCAGAAAGTGTTACAAATCCAAATTTTGCCTTTTGTGTTTGTAGGTCATGTTTCCAATTGCACAAGTGATCAGACATTTCCAGATCAGTCACAGCACAGCTTCTCTTTAGTTTTGCATGGTACAATTGGTTGTGGATTTTCAGACAGTAAAGGATTCCATGAGTCATCTCATGCTATCACTCCATGCCATGGTTACACAAAAGAATGATGCAGTACATTTGGACCGCATTGGTTCTTGATGAACTACAGACATTGTTTTGATTTCATGAAATCTCAAGTCTCAGCAGCAGATAGCCATTTTCCATTGGAGTGGACACTTATTCTTAAGAAGTCCCAAAGGTTAGGAGGAGCTGGTGCTGAGGCTCTGTTTCTGAGGAAATTCCATCAAATAGGGTGTACTCCACCTGCAAGTGCTTTCCCCATGAACAAGGCTGTTCTGGTGACTTATGGCAAGAGACTGGCATCACATTAACTCTAACAGAGCCATGGTCTTAAACTGTTGTTTATTTTTATGACTGTGAAGCTCTGTATATAACGATCACTGGAAAAGACAAGGAATAATGTAAATCTCTTGTGTTTGCCCAGCTGGCTGCTGCTTGTAAGTGTTTCTATTAAGAAGCTACACTCCTGTAGATTAATATTGCAGTCACTTATCAAAAAACTCGAGGCATGTATATGTTTCCATATTGGCTTATGCAATTTCTGCTTATACACAAACCTGCATACAAATTCAGTCACCTCCTAAGCCTGATATAAGCCATCATCAAGTTAAGCAGGCTGGGGAGGAGTGAAAACACAAAGGATACCTGGAGAACCTGGGAAGTTAGTAACAACATACACTTCTCTGTTTACTGTGAGCCTAGGCCCTACTAGCTGAAAAGCAATCCATCCAAAAACGTACCTATAATCTCTATGTGGCTGCTATCTAGAAGTTTTCCCAGTTTATGGTGGTAACTGACCCCACTCTTAACAGGTTCAACAGAAGCCAAAAGTTAAACCACCACAGCTCCATCTTGCCTGTTCAAATGAGCTGCAGTACAGGGTGGCAGAGTTTGGCCGTAAGAATGCTTTGAATCTGCAGAAGTTAGAACACCACCATGAAGAGGTAAACCATTTTAATGGCACACTACATTTGTCAGCAAGTAAATGGGATTGCTGCTGCCGTAGACATACATCTTCAGGGACTAATAGTGGCTTTCAGCATGTGGCAACAACACTGCTCAACTCAGCGGGAAAATGGGCCATTACAAGGCAACCAGCAACTCTGCTGCACTTTTGGAGTAGCTGGCAAGGAGGTGGTGTTGAAAAAAAAAATATAATGAAGACAGTAAAATCTCAACTTTACAGTTGCTGCTCACTCAACAGAAACTCAGAGAGAGCAGAAAAGCTCTGACCTGAGCTGCCCAGCAGAGCTCTCCGCGATTGAACTCCCAGCCCCTTCTCTTGGCTCCGAGCTCTGGGGCAGAAAAAGAGCAACTTGAGTGAGGCTGCAATGCCAGTAGGGAAGCAGAGGCATCTTGGACATGAAAGCTGTTATCAGTGGGAGAGAAGTGAGACGAAGAAAAACCCAGTTGTGCCAATTCTATCACCAAATGTCACTTGGAGATACCAGCCCTGTCCCCATAACTCAAAAAAAAGAGCGTGAGTCATCTTGTGACCACACCATCAACCTCCTTGGCAGGAGGATTGTGGGATACAGTGTGGCTAAAACTTAAAAACACATGTGTCAGTTCACAATTATTTACTAATCAAATTTTCATTTTGTATGGAGAGAAGAACAGTACAATAACTCACTGGAGATGTTGTTAATCGAAGGATCGCTCCATTTTTTATTTCATTGCGATTCTGAAAGAGAAAAATCCAAAAGGTGTTATTTAAGACTCAAAGATGAAACATGCACTGAGCAGAATGCCACACTAAACCAGCAACAGTACCTTCCCCTGCCTGCATGCAAAAGCTTCCCTCTTTCATGCAAGCTAACACCTGTACAGTGTTTTCCCCACCAAGATACACTAACATTAGCTTCAAGAAATAGGTTCACATGTTACTTAACAAATCTGAACCCTTTCAAGAATGACTTGATGTTTTTCAAAGTTTAGCTTCCACTGGCAACTTCTAAATATTTCTTTGAAATATACTGTCTATGGTGTCTGGCTCTGGTATTGTGCTAAATAGTTGAGGAGTTCCTAAGTTTGCTGAAACCTGTCATTAAACATCTGCAGGATTTAAAATTTATCCCACTGGCTTTCCATTTTCTATAACAAGAACATGCTGACTTAAACCACTGGAACTAACCCACTGAGCTCTGCCACCACGACTTTGCATTCTCCCTCAAAGAAAAAAAAAAAAAAAAGCATCACTGTTAGCAGTAAGTAAAGTTCAAACATGCCATAAGTCATTCTCCTTACCCGGCTGGCAGAAAGAGGCAGCATTAAACATTTTCTTTTGGTTAAGCTCACATAATGTGTTCAATTAACCTAAAGCTACGGATAGATGAAAAAGCTACTATGACATAAGCTATGGTGTACACTTACAGTATCCTCACAACTTTTGGTCAATGCCCACATTCATGGTTTTCCCCTGTGGTAAGCACAGGGGAGCCTGCCCCTCTTTCAACAAGCTACCTCCTGTTCACCACAGGTTAAGAGACTACACTCCCTAGCACGATGAAGATACTATCAGGTGCTGACTGTGCACAGCACAATGCACAGTCACAACTTCATCCATGGTTCTATAGCTTGTTCATGGACCAATACCCTAATTTGTCAAAGGAATTGGAGGAATCCCTAACAGTTTGAGAGAGAAGAGCTAATTTTGTTCTGAGGATCCCATTGCAAGCTTTCTGCAGACTGGTGTTTAGCTCAGGAGAGGGAGAAAAAAAAAAAAAAAAAAAAAAAAAAACAGAGTATTTCTTCTCAGGCAATTTCTCCCAAATTCATTTCATCTTTCTTTCTCCCATTCTGAAACATCTAAAATCCAAAATGCTAAAAACAGGATAAATCTTGCCTGAAACCAGGTCAAGTAGTCCCAAAATAAAACTCCAGTACATTGTCTCTTCCTTGGTATCCAAGTCTTCTGTGGGATTGGTTCTAGCTACCTACAAGATCACTCCCCACCCACAAAGACTTCTTCACTCTAACTGAAATAAATGAAGTGCCAGCCAACACAAGGGGTACATGGGAGAAAGTTTTTTTACGGTCTTTCCTTATATATGCAGTTAACTCATCTCAGCCTTCAGCAGCCTCCTCCTGCCAGAACAGCCCCAGGGAGGCCAGCCAGGCTAAACTCAAGAGAGGGGCAAAAAAGGGTGAGCAGCTTAATAGAGGGTGACTTCCCACAGTGCTAACAAAGTGCCAGATTTTCTCCTCTTGTAATAAAACAGCAGCAGAGCCATCTATGTTTCATCACATCTAAGGAATCTGTATGAAGTGGCAATAGTGCATTTGAGTGGTTTAATCTAAATCAGTGTTGAAACAAACTCACTTTGCAAACAGTTGTGGTGGCTTAAACTGTTCCTGCCTTCTGGATTTGTGGAACTGAATAAAAGTAATTGCTTTAGGACAGACAGTCAGCATAGGCTAAATTTACCTCCATTGACAGCTTAGACTAAGCCACTGGCCCTCAGCTGTGTTAGGCCAGGGTATGTGCATGCACACATACACACAGGGTTCCATCAGCTTTACTTAGAACGCAGCAAATCCCCCCCATGCAAAAATACTGAAAACAGTTAGGGAATCAGACAACACTTAAACAACTTCAACTGTACCAGTCACATTCAGAAGTTCACCAATAACCTATATGAAAATATTGGAGTGAAGTAAATAGACTGTTCTTAAACATAAGTAAGAGCACACACAGAGGCTTATTTTTTCAGCAACAAAACTTTCAGCGTAAAGTTTCTCATGTTTCCTGCTCTAATTAACATGAACTACAAAATCAGCTGTAGAAATGAGTTTGCAGTTTAAGAAGTTGAGTAAGTCACTTCATCCGGGCCACAATAATCATGTCTGCAAACACTTAGTTCACTGCAAACACGAGGTACTAGGCATTGGGTGAGGAGGCTACACAGTGGTCTCAGGAGGCTTGAGGAGTTTCCAAACAGTATTCCGAAGGGTACTATTCCCTCCCACCAGCTCTGGCACTGGACAGACCTGTTTGTAGGTCAGCCTCACTAAACTGGCAGAAATCAGCCCCAGTAGGGAAGAGAGTAGTTTTCCATCAGGTTAATAAACAGAAGCAGGCTCTGCAAGGGTTCAGCACCAGTGCAAACCCAAGAAAGATGGTGGAACCACATCTTTGGGAGCAGGGAAGCAGTGGCGGGGAACAGAACAGGGAAACTGTGAGGAGAAATCACACTTTCCCTTTTTGGAAGCAGCAAGCTGCCAGCCACAGCCCAAATTATTTTACAGTTGCTTCAGGCTGAAACCACGCTCCACAGGTTGTTCAATTAACAGTAATTTTGTCACAACCCTAAATACATAAAAAGCGAAAGCACATAAAACCCTAACACATAAAAAGCTGATCTTAACCTGATATACTCTCTACAGTGTCAGGCATGCAGGTAAAAAATAAAACTAATTAAATAAGGACACTTATAGATTGCATAGATTGAATCTACAAACAATCTAGCATGTAATCTTATCTAGATCTTTAAACAATATCTATCTTGCTAAAAACTCTCTATTTCTCTATAGTGAGAAGAATGTAAAAACAAGTGGAAAAAAGGAAGCCATAACCTGGTTGAAGTTCAGCTATCACAATGGATAAACAAGAGAAGCACTGTTCTCCAGTGACTGTATGTCAGTCAGCAGGTTATATATAAAACAGCAGAGGAAAACAGAACACCCAAAGTACATAAAAGCATCACCGGAAATTTTGTTTGGGGTCTTTCTGTTTATTTATCAAGCCAAGTTTGAAACTCCAAAGCTTTCAGACTCAAAGTCGCAACACTTGTCAGAGCCCACAGCACACAAAGCCCAAGGACCTTTCATCATGCCTGGCTTGGTGCAAAGTGCCAAAGTCCGCCCTGTACTATAAATTCAGTCACTGTTACCACAAAAGATAGAAAGCTTGTCTTCAACTCCTGATTTAGACAAAGGCTTAAAGGAAAACTGCCCACACCTCTCTGAAAATATTGAAAGCATCAAGCCTCTAACACAGCAGGCTAGCCAAAACTCGAAAAGGGTTAGCTGTTCCCCAATACAAAAATCCAATTCTGCTTATCCATTCTAAATACTGACTTAAGCACCTACCAAGAAACAGCGTGTAAGCATACAATTAAGCCAAGAGGATTTCCTACATTAATTGTGTGATGCAGTAGTCAGCATGCCAGTTAATTTCAATTGCAACATTTACACACAGTTAATCTGCTTAGTATTAAGGACAACATCCTGTGGATTTCTTTTCCAGGATGACAGAATGTCATTATGGCAGGCTGGTTTTGGCAATCATACTGGTAAGCACCACCACTGTTGTTCAGGACAGGGCTCACCACCACCTATAGGGAGGTAACCACACGAACAAAACAAAAAACAAACAAAAACCCCTTCCAAGCTAGTTCTGATCTGTTTCTCAAGTGTACATCAAGTTCGTAGGTATTGTTCATACTGTTGATCTGTATTAGAAAGCTTGTTCCTGGGCAGCAAGGGAACTGGTAAAACAGTATTATTAAAAAAAAACCAAACAAACCCTCCCCAAAAAAATCCTACCAAGAAAATGGATTTGTTATAAA
>JAVJGJ010000047.1:94367458-94424827 GCA_035590215.1 Microhierax caerulescens
AAACAATTAAAGATGAGGTGAAAGCCTATTTCCATTCTCTGCAGACTAAATCCACTCAGCGGGCCATTCAAAGACACTTTTTTTGCCTGGCTGTAAATATTTGCCTGATATTGAAGAGAATGGACTTGATGCTTTTGTTACTTTAATCTTCATAAAATTACGTTTATGGAAATCTACATAATACCTTCGCCGCATCCACAGTTCTGAAAAGTCAAATTCACCTTTTTAGTCAGTGTACTTCAAAGAATTCCTTACAATCAGACAGTTCAAAAATATTTCAAAGTTTTTCCTTCATTAACTATTTTGCACTAGTGTATTTTAGTTTTTGGGGGGCTGCCTCTGCGTCCTCCCCTGTAAAAATGAAGTGTGCTTTTACACATGCAGAGATGCTCATTTAAAGCTCCAAAAAGATCAAGCTGTAGCTGTAATGCATGAAATAACACAGATCAAAGTAGATCTTATGCTCCCTATAGGAGGTAACCCCTTTAGCTAACATATCACAGCCACCTGCATTGAACACGTCAGCTAGTATAAAAGTATTTTCCTAGGGTAAGTATTAGATTAATATCTGAATTCCAGTGGGAAACAATAATGGGGCATCACGGCCTTGCAGCTTACTGATCTGCACACGTGGGGGGAATCCTACCATTGACACCAAGCATGGACAGCACTAGAGTTGACTTGAATTTACACATCCAGTAAAGCTTTATCTGCATTGACTTGTTAGTACAGATATCTGAGATGCTGGTTAAGTGTAGCCCTAATGACATCCACCACGCAGTAATACCTGGTCACCAGTTCTGGGCTCACCTGCACACGTCTCAGGTCACATCTCTACGTTTCGTCTGCTAAGATGCACACAGATCCCTAACTCAGTCTTCCTGAGTACCTGCCCTTGCTACTTGTACAACACTTTGTAGCACTTTTAAAGTAACTTGAGATTTCTGATTTTGTCACTGGTTTCACCCTTTCGTGCCTACCCCATGGGTTCCCCACAGAGGTAACCCTCGCCAGGAAGCACTAAGCACAGGTATGCAAGATGGTAGGCTGAGTTGGTCTAGGCCACTATTTTGTTCCAGGGAAATCATGGGATGAGCAAAAGCAAGCTAAGAACATTCAATGCATCAGTGCTGACCCAGCCCTAGGTCCAGTTCAAGCCACCAGTACACTAACCCAGGTTTAACACACTTTCAAATCAAACAGCAAGCATGTGTATGTGCATGTGTAAACTGTAATGAGGACAGAAGCCTAAATCTAGGCAGAAACCTGTGTTCAGACATACTTTGATTGTGCTATACCAGGGAATGGCAGATAGGTTTCTTTTAGGACATATCTTTCCTTTTCAAATGATTAGCAGAGATTCATTGCTTTTTCTTTTTCCAGTTTGTTTTATTTTGGTGGGTTTTATGGTTGGTTTTGGGTTTTTTCTTTTGGTTTTTTTTTTTTGTTTTATGGTGATTGCGATATGACTTTTACCTGGCTTTTAATCACAGAAGTAAAAAGAAAACTCTTAACCCTTGCTATCACAGAAAACCAGAAGATACAGCACATCTGCTAGTGGAAGAAAAATAAGCATTAAAAAAGAAAAGTTCTGTTGCTGATCTATGCATCTGTCAAAAACCAGATTCTCAAGCCAGTAAATACACCCTTCTGTTTGTAATTAATGCTACCATTCTACTTAGAAATCTTTTAGTGCAACTGTAATTTTTATGGCTATTAAAAACCAGAAAAATACCTCTTTTCACAGTCAGTGGAAGCTTCATCTGTTACTGTCATACACCAGAGGCTACATAAAACAGAAGCAAGACTGTCCGGTGGCAAACATCAGATGCTAGGACACCTGGGTCCTTGACTCACTACTTCACCACTGTTCTCTTGTGATGCAAGAGGCAAGGTCTCCTCCTGATGGGGAGGTACTGGAGAGCTTTGGGCTTCAGCCTCAACCTGCTCTGAACCACACTGGGAATCGTCTCTCTCCATTGACTACAATGGAGCACAAGTGAACCAGACTTACTAGGCATCAAGCATCTGCAAAATACAGAGAAGAGGATTTCTCTAACTCAGGGCAGCACCAGAGGGAGTGAATACCTGAAGACCAGGGACACCTCAACACTACAGTAACAGAGACCATAAAACCCAGCCAAGGCCAGGTCAAACCACACAGTTCTGTGGGTGCAGCAACACAACCTCCAGCAGGAAAGATTCACACCCCAGAGTCAACAGGCAAAGCCCTCAACAAGTACAGCGTGCTTATGGGAGAAAGCTTTTATCAGCTCAGGTCACAGCCCTTAAGATGGCAGTTTTAACATGTCAGTAGAAACACTTTGGTACAAATATAGCAGTAGGGGTTTGGAGAGCAGAGCACAGAAGACTTGGGGAAACTTGGACGTTCATGTCCTCTTTCCCTCTACTCTCAGCTGCAGCTTCCTCAGTTACTCCTTTCCCTCCCTCAAAGACATCCTTACTCCCAAATCTGCATTTCACCACATTTAAGCACTGCCCCACAGATCATGTTTACGATGTTAAAGTGTCTGTACAACAAGGAAGCAGTGAAATGTAACATTATTTTGAAAAAACCCAACATACAACCCCCCCAAAACCCTCCACCAAACAACAGAATTAAAAAATCCAGGATTTTACAGAAACTTCTTACTCCATATCTAGTGTCCTAACAAGCTGTAATATTCCCTATTTCCTTTGTTTTGTACATTGCAAAAAGGGATGCCAAAACCTCCCAGTCAGGAGTACTGAACAGTTATAAAACACCTAGGAACCTACAACTGCGATTGCAGCATGTTTGCATGCAATGTACTTGCACCACATGTAAAACACAGTTAAAATACAAAGCAGGGCTTTAAGATGTGGCTCTTCACACAACCACTTTATTAGGTGAGCATACCTTTGAAAACTGAGTGAAGAAATCCTAAACCCACAGCTCACGACTAACAAACACACTGCTGGCCTACCAAGGTAAAAAAAGTCTCTATGTGAAGGCTAAAAATCACGACATTTTTAGTATCACTCTCTTTTGTACTACAACCTTGGAGTTCTATAAGAAGAATATAATTGAATCAAAGTGCACCTGGATACTCCAGCTGGCCAGAATGTGAACGAGGTACCTTGAAATCAGTTCATTGGTGCGTAACTCCAGGAATCTCATCATTAAACATTTCCTTTACATATAATAGAATTAACTTTTAAGAGATGAGACTCCTGCTTTTTCTTAAAAAAAATGTATGGATGCAACAGTCATGATCAGCTTTCATTCTGAAGATGCCATCAGTTGCAGGCAGCAAAATTCAGGCTCCAATGGGGAGATTCTGGCTAGCATTATGGGGCTAACAAAATCAAAGCTGGGGGGGATGGGACAGGACACATGACCAACAACAAACCAAAACCAATAAAACACCCAATGAGATAATTAATAAACTGTTTCAGTTCTTTCCTAAAATACTATTTCCTGAACATCCTTTGTGTTGGAGATCAGGAATGCTGGGACACTATTTCTACAGGACCTCAAATGCCTCCTGGCTCTATTTCCACTTCTCTAAAAAAAAAAAAAAAAAAAGAAAAAAGAAATATTTAACTGTCTACTGCATTTAAGTAATGTTTCCTAACATAGAAAATGGCACCAAATAGAAAGTATAAATAGCATCCATTAGACTGTAATTCACTAAATATGTCCATTTCTTTTACCCCACATTTTTTTTTATGATTTCTAACCCTTCTCCACAGCTATTGCCTCTTCAATCTATTAAACTTTGCTGCTGTCTCTGTATTCAACAGTATAAGACAAAGTTTTTATGTATTTTTTCAGTGATGAGGTCCCAGTCATGCACCACAGGACATCAGTATGCAGCCTTGAAAGACTCCAGCCAGCCAGTGGGAATGTGGCTTTGGACAAGCCAGACTAATAAAACGTAACATGTGATGATAACATTGCCCTTTTATGCAGGATGGCTGGCTGCCACCACAGCAAAGATCCAGAGCACTAATGATCACTACTTCAACCCCACAGTCCTGTAAGGAAAAAAAATAATTGTATTTTTCAACACCCATTGTAATTAACAATGATTGGTTCATTATGCTAACAAAGCACTGTCTCTGTATACACGTTAGTGCACTGAATTATATCTAATGCTTTAAAATATTTGCATTATTGTTTCTAAAGTTATTCTTGTTGCTGAACAGCTTTTTTTGATGTCTGTCCATCCTGCTGTCCCGCCACCCCAGCACCTCCTTCCAAAAATGTGAGACCTTCCATCAGTTCAACAAAGAAAATGGCACATTAACTTAGTGAATATGATTTCCTTACCAATTTTATTAATAATCCTTGATGGTAACAAAACTGAAAATATTATTACAATGTTAAATATTTTCACTATGTTTATGTGCTGGTTAGTATCTGATTTATGAACAGTTTAATCTTAAGTTTTGTGAAGCTGAAATACTGACAGATACAACAAGGAACAGTAAGACTCATTAAATTGCTAGCATCTGCTTAACGCCTAGAAGTTGATTTAAAGCAAGCCCTACATTTAGCAAATTGGCTTAAGCTAGCTGAGTGTTTTTAAATCTTTTTGAAAAGGCATTCACCTTTTGGCTCATCTATCTTTGGGTAAGTTCCCCATCAGCAGCAACCAAGGTGCCCCTTCAGAATGGCTGAGATACAGCTGCAGTGGCTGGCTCCAAGCACTAACTCTCTTCTCCATCCTGAGAGAAAGGAGCTGCTGCTAGCAAATCCAGGCAGGGAACACTTTTATAAGTCAGTGTGAGATTTATTCCCCACCCCCACCCCGGGCTGCTTCCTACCCCTCTATCTTCAAGAAACTGAGATCTTGTCAACTGCTAAAGGCACTGACATTTCCCTTAACTACTTTAAACTCACAATGTGCAATAACATTGGAAATCTTCACAATATTCATATCAAAAAGCATCAGTAGCTCCAGCTACTGCAATAGTTACACTTTTTGGATGAGTTCATATAATTTTGCAGGTTTGTGGGAGGGAGTTAAAAGCCTTTCTCTTCCTCCATCCCCTCAACACTAAACCCCTTGATTTTGAGGGAGTCCAAGCCCGGAGCCAGAATGAACTGCAGGGAGCAACACCTCAGAGTAGATCCTCTGGTACAAAGAGACGTCAAAATTCTTTTCTTCTTCACCACTTGAATGATGCTGGTGCTCACTAATATTGCATACATTTAGAGTTGTGATGCTAGGATTGTATTAGTATACTGCTATCACCAGTGACAGCACTTGCAGAAACTACAGCTATTCTTAGTCTACACACATGGCAGAAGCGATGTGCCACTTTCTTTTCTCTAATTAAGCATTTCGCAGTCCCTTTTGAACTACATTTCTCCCCACAATTTGAGAAATACTGCGCTAAATCAATTAGCAATCCCCAAAGGTCCAGAATTAGGTCTGAAACCCAAAATGATTTGAAAGTTCATTTTTTAAAAAAAAAATCTTACTGGGTTTCTTTTAATATGCAGTGAAGTACAGTGACTTCTCTGAAGGGGAAAAAAAATTACATTTATAGCACACATTGGGAGAAGAGAAAAGGCAACTTGAAAGACACTCTTAAAAGACAAACTTGCTGACTAAATCTAAACTTTAGAGAAAGCCCATGGTTCATCCCATGTGCTGCATTGCACTGTATTAAGATGAAATTGATGTCATTTGACAGTGCTTCTGTAGATTCTGCCTACTGTACCAGATTTGTGCTTTGAAAAGAAAAAACAGTTGGTTTGGGTGGGGGTTTTTTCCCCCTTTTTTTTTTTGGCTAACATGAAGATTCACACCTGCTAATTTAATCTACATTTCACGATCTCATGAAGTAAACCTGGAGGAAGAGACTGTATGGCCAGGTTTAATTACAAAACATTCCTTCCTGTAGGAACAGCATTTACCTCCAATGGTGAAGAAGTTCATCCCCAAGTTTAGAGAAATCTGGTTTTAGTACAACTTGTGTTAACACACAAGAATGGATTTGAATGGGTTAAGCTAAAATAGTCATTGCCTCTAAATATCCATCTTGTGCCTCTCCTGGAAGCTGCTTCCCTGGCAGCAGGAATAGTGAAGCTGTAAACCCACAGAACAAAGTATCCAGGTAACCTAAAACCAGCACTGAATTACCTAAAATAATTCATGCTGTAAAAAAAAAACAACAGCTGAGAATGAGTTATGCATAATGGGCACAAATTAAAGCATGCAAATTTCCATCTGAACACAAGAAATAGCATTGTCTCATGAAATACCTATTTCTGGGACAAATAAGGAGAAGACAGGATAGACTAATCAGCATCCTGGTTCACTTGTACAGTCCGTGCAGCCCTACTCCTAACATCTTCCAGAATAATCAGCCAGAAGACTGGGAGAAGGTAAAAGGCAGTCAGCATCTACCATTCATTTCTTCCCCAGACTGGACCCCTAAAGAGTCCATGAAAAGATCCCAATGCAAATTCTGATACCTTTCCATTCCTCCCCTTCCACGACTTTTTAAGAAAAGACTTAAAAGTAGAAGATCATCCCTATATCCAGCTCTTAAAGCCATAATCAAATCTTTTCATTAAAAATTAACTTTGACCACAGTAATAATATTGCCAGTAGGGAATTATGCAGCAGGGAAGAATCTAGATGTATTTTTCGAATTTATAATTGAGGAAAGCAATGGAAATGGGGGGAAACTGACATAAAAAAAAAAAAATACTGTGGAAGACAGTAACTGAATTCAGTCAAGTCCACCTCTCAATGAGAAAGCAGAAAAGTATGTTAGCTTGTGCATGCTTTAAAATCAGCTTTAATGCACACAGGCAGCAGCCAGTTGCCAGATTTACTGCAACTCAATTAGTTCCCACCTGGTAGGAGAGAGGGCCGTAAATAATATGCAGTTTAGCCTTCCTTGGTTAAAGGAGGGAAGCTTTCCAGGAAGAAAACAGCTGTAAAACCCTGATGTCAAAAAGCAGCACATTTCAATGAATGAGAAGAAAGGTTAGGCACAGAGGCTGGTTCTGAAAAGCACTTAATTATGTATTAATTGTGCAGGCAAAGAGTCTCTAATTCAGTGAAACCACTTCTGTATGCTTACAGTTAAAATTGTCATTGATGAACCCAAGTTGACAAACCTACAGAAACATTGCGGGAAGCCTCAACTAGAAAAGGCTCTGTGCCTCAGGAAGTCCAGGTTGTCAGCAGTCATGCGCCTGAAGGGGAGGTTTTTAATTTTAATGTAAAGTTTAATAACATTTGGTGGAAAAAAATACTCATGAGCTCTTTTCAGGCCCAACACCTGCCAGTACACTACCGTCAATCACTTTGGTTTCACAATGACATTTCCTCATTTTGAAAACATTGTATACACTTCATTGCTAAGCAAAATACGCATATACACAGCGGGTGAACTGGGATACTGTGCAACTGAATATAAATAAATGCTACCAAGTGTATACAGCAAGCAAAGTAAAAAAAACACCACACCAAAAAAACCCCAAACAATATCCAGATTTTCCTCTGATCTCTTAAATGGTATTTGTACTTCAATACTTGGAATAGCCTCAGTACCCTGAAAGATAAAAGAACTTGCATCATGCTAAAATGAAGTTTTTCATTGTTCTTTTTAAAGTAATAATACAGTGCTGTTCTTTAAATACCGTTTTTCTTGCTGGTAAGGAACCACAGAGGGAGGAAACTAGTAAGGAAAAGTTTTTAGGATTTTCTGAATATATGTCAAACAGTGCTTGAATGAGCAGATCCCACCTGGGAGACAGGCATTATCTACAGTGGCCGGTCAATGGGCAAGTCATTTCTCTTTTTTGCCTTCCTTTTCCCTCCTCCCCTTTATCATCTATGACAGCTAGCCATCTGAGGTATGAATCATCTCCTCCACTACAGCTCTTCAACTGAATAGATGTTTTAAAGGAAACAGATTGGGAAAAAGTTAGCATTAAGTGAACCAAAGGCAGAGCTGTGTGTTTAGAAGCATGTATCACCCTGTATGATTTCAGGGCCGATTCCCACATTGCTCCCATCCCTAAAAAAAAGGTAGATGTGTGGGTTTGCATGCACAGGTATTAGGAAGGGATGTTTCTTTCTCATCTTCATTTCTTCTCACCACACCTGTATTTTCCATATCAGAAAGGTGAGGGATGAGACCCCCAAACTTAATTCCCCCCATTTCTACATCAGGAGCAGACTGCTGTTAGCCTTCTCCCTTTCAGCCTTATTTTCCCCTCTTCTTCCTCCTCCTCCCCGTAAAACAGTATAAGGAAGCTTGCAGACAACTTGGCAGGCTGGTTTGGAAGAGTTCTACCCAATATAAGTCAGCATTGATCTCTCTTGCCCCCCCTAAATCTTACATAATAAAGGTAAAAGCAAGGTTCCAGGACAGTAAGCTAGTATTTCAGATAAGGCATGAGGGGTTTTTTTTGAGAGTTAAAGCCATTCTGTAAATGAAAACAAATCATTTTGGTATTATTTGTTTGGAAGGAGACTGCATAATATTTGTTAATTTTTGTCCCCTCTGTACTTAGTAGCAATAAGCTGTTGTTCATCATGACTAACATGCATCTTTCCCTGAACACAGTGTGCAGTGTCTACCATTTGTTATATAAGAAGAAAAAAGTAAAACATTCTTCACTCCAGAAGGCAAGAGATTTGTATCTGTAGATACACTCTGACTAAAAAATACCAGCAAATGAAAATGAAGAAGCTTGGCAGGTCTGAAAATCAAACTACAAAGTGCTAACTACTCAGGAACTCCCTTTTCCTCTAAAGGGGCTTTCAGAGTGTCTAAAAATCATACTGCTGTTATTCCAGCCACCCTATAGTACCATGTTTCTCCACAGTTCGCACAGGAATTTCCCAGGCACATGCCACAAAAGGGTTAACTATGAGTGAAACCGATTGTACCACATGAAAAAATTAGGATCCCATTTCAGTAAAACATTTTCAGCAGGAATTCAGATTTTCTCCTCTCCAATAGATCTTATAATGTAATTGGCCCCCAGACACACTAGGGTCTAAAGCACATTATGAAATGCTTTCCTTCACTCTGAATACTATTTACAGAAATAATAATTATTCTAAACAGGTAACATGCTGTATGATTTCAAAACGTTAAGGGTAAGCTGTTAAACATTAAAGAGGTTGCTTTTAATATCAATAAATGTGCCATGAAACCCATCTCAGAGAAGTCCAGAACATAAAACGCAGCACTTGTGTAACTTTATTTGGTTTGTTCCCCTTACCATCACCACCAAATTTCCTACAGTCTTTAATTCATAACTTTGAATTTGTTAACTTCTGCACACTGCCTCCAATCGGTCCATGGGGACACTGCATTAGAAATAACCAGCCAAACAGGACAACCCCTGAGATTCCTGTATGGAACCGCAAAAATCCTCCTGCTCACAGTGCACAACTACTTAAGTTCCAAAACCTGCACTTGCCACAGCCATTCAGTATGATCCCACTTCTGCTCTGCAAAGCACTGACTAAGAATTTTAAGGCTTTCCACCCAAAGGCACCATTACCAAAATTTTACAGTTGAACAAACTAAGGCACAGAAGTGTTAAGTGGATTACGCAAACAGTAAATGCCTTATTTAAGCAGCTGTTTAAAAAGAAAAAGCAAATAAAAAACCCCAGCTAAACACATCCGAAACATTAAGCAGCAGGAGAGGAAGAGGGTTACACCCCTTACAAAAAACACCTTCTACCACACAGGCACTCACAGAAACATATGTGTGCATCTCAGTAAACATAAATGCAGAGACACAGACGTGCAGAGAAGAACTTATTTACGCACAGGGCTGGCAGGGCACACGTACACAGGCACTTACTTGATCTATTTCCATTAACTTGGGGAAGGCACCTGGCCATTCGATCGCCACCTTCACTATATCAGCAGGAGGGGGCATTGCGACGCTGCTGTTCTTCAGAGCCACTACAACTGGACACTAAATACTGCAGAGAGCCTTTCTCATTCACACCTGCAGGGAGAAGGGGAAAAAATAAATAAATAATAATTAAAAAAATACAGCAGTTCAGACAGAACCCCAGTGCTGCCGCTTCACCTCCTACATTTTGCCTGGCTGGGCAGGTGGATGAAAACGTATGTGTGTATGTGTGTGCAAGACCAGAAGAACAGCACATATTACAAAAGCAAACACAGGACACAATGCCACAACACACTGCACAGCTCGACAGTCTGTTAGAAAGATGGCTGAAGCACTGAAACGTACGGTGAATAATAGGCATGCATTAGATTTAAAATAGAGAAACTATTTTTAAATATTATTAAACATGCTGGTGGGGAAAAGCGACAAACTAGAAGGAAGCTCCTGTTACAGTGTCACTCCCGGAGTCCCAGGGAACGTGACCGAATTGGTTAAAGCTGGTGCTTGAGGAGAAGAGATTGCCCAGGAAGTTATGGCCAGGAAACACTGTTTCTTTTAACTATAGCAATGATCTTCTGGGTGTTCACAAATAGATCACTGCACTATAGCAACCAGGATGTCAGGAAGAAGGCAGAACACACAGCAGCTTCCACATATACATACACACACATACCCTCACCTAACAGATCCAGAGATACCCATCTATAAATACACCTTTATGGTAAATCTCAGACATGTGAGCACACAAGGATATAGTATACGTTCACAATGATATAATCAGCTACATAAAACACCACAGTTCTGCAAGAATAGGAGTATCAAATAGGATCTCATGTCAAATAGCACAGCCTGTGAATCTGGGGGAAAGGAACTGAAAGGGGAAGGACCAAACCCTCAGGTTTTGTAGAATTTAAGTTCTGTCTCTTTTGTTTCAAAGTTTGCAACCCTGCAATAACAACAAACGCTTTTCAAGCGGGTGTAATGCCTCTCCGGGCTTGCAAACAAGCCTTCTGCATCCCTCTCCCAGCTCGGCAGTAGCAGGACAGCCGCTGAAGTAGCAAAGCTCTGCAATTCTCAGGCACAGCAACCCGTGCCACCCTGCTGATGACTGGAAGGTTCCTGCTTAACTTTGCCAAGTCCTCCCTGCCAACCACGGCATTTCGTGTGTGCTCTGCTGAGACCCAGCAAAATACCATCATGTACAACAAAACAAGAGAAGCTGTGGATATCCCCAGAGGTACAGTCCCACTTCTTAGCAGAAGAGAGAAGGAAATGGTGAAAGCACGGACACATGCTTGTACCCTTTGAAAGAGCTAAGGCAAGAGATGAGCTGACAGAATATACCAGACATCCAGAAGCCACAAAGTAGTACAAGAAAAAAAGGCTGTGACCACCTTCAGCTGCTGCTCCAGCTAACCTATTCTTACAACCCTTCGCTAACGGCAGCTGATGCACAAACTCAGGTCAGCCTGAAAAAAATCATGAAACCATCCCTTTATCAAGAAATTTTATACCTTTGTGTCATACTACTTACAAGTGGGAATTCGTCCAGCCTTCATATGTACAGCTCTACCTTTCCTTTTTTCTCATGTGTCCTCTGGTCTACTCTAAAAAGGCCCAGTCCTTCACCTACACTCTACATAGGGTTCTCAACATTACCGTAAAAGCAATTTACAGACTTTAACACTCCAGCAATTTATTTCCAACAATGGCAGTTCTGATGCCAACAGGATCGCACATCACCACAAAGCAAAGCACAAAGCAATAAATAAGACAATGGATGGTCTATAAATAAGACTGGATTGCGGAAGTGCCTTGAAAGACCAAACAAGATTAAGAAATACAGCGATATTGTCTACATTTGGTAGATGTTACAGGGACAGGGAATAAACACAATTAAAGCATGCAGCTGGCTTGCTGGTCATCCAGAATATTCAGACATTCACTTTTGGCTGTCTTTTTCCTCACAGAGCCTGATTAGATACAAGGCTCCTGCCATTTCTCCCAGACCCCTCACACCCCCGCCATTTCTCCCCAATGCCTCACACTCCCGCCATTTCTCCCCGACACCTCACGCTTCTGCCATTTCTCCCAGGCCCCTCACGCTCCCGCCATTTCTCCCCTGGACCTTCACGCTTCCACCATTTGCATCTCCCACGAGTCCTCCCCTCGCAGTGCAGCGCACTGACTCAACTAATCAGCAAAATAGTATTTTCAGTCATCTGGTTTTTACCACTTTCAAGTCAAATGGCTTCCCAGAGGTGGCACAAGGTGGGTGGGGGGGAAGATGCAGCAAGAGACTCGATGGCAGCCATGAGCTGTTAATCTACCCTGACAGTCAAATGAAACCAAGCCCTTGGGCACCTTTTTGCTCCCGCACTCTGTAACGGGGTTTCCCACCTCCTCAGCGGAACAGCCCTCGGTAGTCTCAGCCTGTGATGTTTTGGTATTAAACTGCCTGCAGCATTTAAGTGGAGCTGGCTGACCCAGTGCCTGACTGACAGGCTTCTCCCTGCACTCCCTGGCATGGCACTGTGCCCCTGGCAGGAGAGATGCTGGAAACCTCAGCCAGAGCATGAGTTTACTGGCCACAACACAAGAAGAGCAGCAGCAGCTCCTGCCAGACAGACTTGACTGAGGACAGCTTCAGACGAGTAAGTCCTTATTCTCAACAGGTTTCCATCCCCCCCCCATGACGTTTCTTCTACAGTTTTCACGAACAAAATAATCTGTAGGCCACATATCTATACAGAGAGAAAGGAGACCTGTAAAAAACACAGAATCCACCCAATGCATGGGCAAACACACTTTCATTTGACTGGGAAGACAGAGAAGCAACTCTGAGCACCATCACCTCTCACCACGAGAGGCGAAGGGACAATAACTCACAGTCCAACAGATACCTCCCCTAGGAGGCTAGCTAACTCCAAAGCTCATGAGGAATGTTGGAGGAAAAATATTGATTCATGACCACTAGCCATGACTACGAAAGCAAAACAACATCACACAGTAATAAATCTGCAGAAATCTTCCACTCTCATAATACAGATGTGGCATTAACCACCAGCTTGCTTTAATGAGTTGTGGTCCATCTTAACAACTCACACAGAAAGAAAGCAAATGGTTTAAGAAAGAAGTCAAGGAAAATTGATGGTAAGTTAATCAAATTCAGTATGGAAAATAAGCATTTGCATTCCAAAGTAAGGGACAAGAGAAGTCTTCCACAGCATACAGTAGACAATTTCAATGTGACTCGTTTTAATGCAGGCTAGCACAGCTCTCCCCCATAATTATAATTATTAATATACATATGCTTATACAGTCATAAAACACAAAGCAAAGTGACAGATCTTTAACTAATATAAATGGATGTAGTTCCACTTCTCCTACCAGGAGACCAACTTGGAGGCATCAGTGTGGTCTGAATGCTGAAAAGCATATATAAAACTGTCACTACACATTTCTTCCTGTTTCTCAGTGCACATCTTAGTCAGAAGTGCTGACATTTTTTCCCTAGTTTATAACCTTATGAATCAAATTCAGGATCCAAAAGATAATTTAGTTTTGCTCTACCTATGTGGCAATGCAAAAACAAATATTCTCTTTTTTCGGGCCAAAATCGATGTTTAGCTGACATCACAAAACCATGATTGCAATGAAAATTCTGAAATCTACAGTGCTGACAATTACAAATTACCTGCTATTTCTTCCAGTGGTACACTGTGTTAGACACTGCCCAGTAAAATAAGGCAGGCACAATCCCTGGTGTGAAATGCTTTCCATTAAGTCAGTGATTTTCATGACGTGAATGAAGTACTAGAACTGATTTCAACTGCTTTTTTGCTATGCCAGCAGCAGTCAAGCAGTGAAAAGGATATGGACATTGCTGAAGGGTCTAGTTATAGAGTTTTCTCAAGTGCAATTCCTTTTTCCCTCCCAGTGGGATCTGAGCAGCAGACATGTAAGTTCAACTTTGCAACTCATTTTTGCAACGTTTATTTTCAAGGCAGAATCTTAAGGCAACAGGATGCATGTACAGGCATGAGTGTATGAAGTGGAGGAAGGGGTCAGGAAGAGAAAGGCAATTTCCCATTATTTTCCCTAATGCATCCATGGAGCTGTAACCTGGAGGAGGTTTAAGCAACTTCCATGTTCAGCAGCACACTATTTCATAATTTGAGGGGAAAAAAAAACCCACAACTAAAACATCCCTACCATTTGAGTACACCGTCTTATGTCAATAAAGTTTTTCAGAACTATGACAGATTGGCCCATTAAAGTGCAAATTTTGTGAGTTATTGTTGGTACCACACGCAGCACACTTCTGCATTTCAACCATACTACGCAGTGCTTCCAGCAGCCTACTAAGTCAGAGTAATAAACACCAAAGTTGGAAATCAAAGTATATTAAGTTTAATGGAAAAATGCATCAGCACAGACAAGCAAGCTCTCAATTTACCTGTCTGGCTCTGAGGGATTAACTCACCACGTATGTCAGTAAAACACACTGATTTTCACCCTTTTGCACATGCACTGCATGTGGAAAACAGGATTTTATTTGTGTATAAAATTAGTTCTCAGTAGAACTCTTTTTAAAAAAAAAAAGAAACACAAACATGTTTTGCAATTTCCTTGGCACTTTCCATACAAGGTTCTCAAAGTACTTTAAATAATTTATAGCTATCAGAGCACATCTCTCAAGAAATAGACTCTATTCTTACTCTACAGACAGGAGAAGAAAAATGCAGGCTAATAGGAATGATGCGACTCATGGCTCTAGTTGTATACAAAACCAGCAGCCTACAAGAGCTCATTTCTTCTTTTACAGAAGAGAAGTAATCAAACAGCAGGCCAGGTCACTTGATGAACAGCTTGAGTAAGGAAGTTCATGATTAAAAAGCAACCGAAGGAACGCCACGTGCATTTGAGAATTTAATAAAACAAAGCATGTGTTTCTCCTCCCTGGACAAGAGGCAGCGTATACAGGAATCACCTGGAGTGGGCACTAATCCGCCTGCTCCCCCCTGGCAGGCAAGTTTTCCCATGGCATTTCTTCAAGGCAAACAGAAGGGAGGGCAATAATGCAGCCAGGACATGGAGGGACAGAGCGAGTGCCAGCAGGGAGCTGAGCCCTGGCTGGCCACCATGCAGGGACCCGCAGCAGAGGAGAGGCACGGGTCCCTCCGCTCGGGACCTTACATAAGTAACCGCTTCTTGTCAAACCTCATCAGCTTCCTCCGCTCAGCTCCCGCCGCCCCAGCAAACAGAAACTAAGTGGCAAGTTCAGCTGGAAGGTCCCTCGGGGACCAAGTCTGATTAACGATTTTAGAAAGATAATCCAACATTGGATTAATATCCTCCAAGAGAGTTATTTTGGGAGTTAAACTGCATGACTGAACAGCAGAGTCTAAGGAGCTGTAAACATGCTCTACCATCTCTGTAAGAAAGAAAAACAGGGCACAGAAGCCAGGGGGCTGGATGCACACTTTATATACATAAAAAGGCTTTTATGCTGCCTTTTTCCCTTTTGTTATATGTTCTCTGCTATTCACCCCTGAACCAGACAAGAGTCAAAGGCCCAGCAGACCCTTGTCAATAAACTCCACAGATGCTTTGCCACAAATGGAAGATAAAGCTCTACAGGAGCTATGAGCTATATTCTAGCGAGTGATGGAAAAGAGGCAGCAATGTCGAAGCTGGAGGACTGCCATCTCTTCAGCAGCAGCCACCGAAACTGCAGGAAGACCTGACCCTACTTGACAGAATTCCACATTTCAGAGCAGTCCATCAGCTTCCCAACAGGAATGTCTCTTTGATGCTGAACCTGCAATCTGCTGATCAATAAAGCATCGTTAGCCCAGGAATGAACCTTTTAATACTATGATAAAATGAGCTTTGGAGCCTTCAGATTTGAATATAGCATTTTTCCTCTCCAAAATACCTGGAAATCTAGTACTGGAGGACATTTTAGGAACATGGGTGTGAAATGTACAGCCCAGGACAATTTTTTGCCACCGGCAAAGCCACCCAGGAAAGATGGTGAATATTTGGGTGGTTATCACCCATCTCATTCTCACCTGTAACCTTTCCTTACAATTTAATTCCAGGTATTTTACATTTCCTACAGTGGTCCTCTCATTAGGAAGCATTTTATGTGGTTGAGGTTTCACTATTATTGACAGGCCCACTTTCAAAAAACATACTCTTCAAAAGAGAGAAAAAAGGCTTTAAAGAGTGCTTGGAGAAACAAAGTGGAAGAAAACACAACAGACTGAATGTACTCAGAATACAAGCAAGCAGGCTGGCTGGCCTTGCTTCTGAAGAACACATTGAAGCATACCAGAAAAAAAATAGGTACTTACTTAACCTGAACTCCCCATCTTCTTGGGGGATCTCCTTCTACTAAGGAACTTTTAGTTACATGTCTATAATTCATAAGAGGGAGGACTAAAAACTCTGTTTTGATTATTCAAAGTGTCCGAACCTTTGTGGCAATTTAATTAGCATTCATATACCATCCAGTCAGATAAAGATGCTCTATTTACTAAAGGTGTTAACACTGGAGCTCTTCAACAACCACCAAACCAAGAATAACCTGGCAGTTGAAAAGGTAAGGCTTCACAAAAAAACCCCATGATTTTTCAAAGGTGCTGAGTATCTGCTTAGGATGTGGAATTTAAAGACCATGGCAGGTATCAAGTATAGGAACAAAATCAAACACTACCCCGAACACAACATTTGAATCCACTTAAACTTTTCACAGTTTATCAGGACTTGCTGCTTCATTTGGAGTTGTTTCTTGGGCTATATTCCAGATGTTCCTAAACTGAAGCAAGCAGCAAAAAATATCCCTTAAAATCCAGCTGAATACAAGTTTATCATCCTGACTCTCAGGGTAGTCTCACATAACCTGAGAGACTGGAGGGAAGTAATGGGAAAAAGATGAAGCCTCCATTTTGGCCAGTAGTGCTACTGTTCTTAAAAGCTTGTAAGGTTAGAATGCAAGTTTTCAGCAATAAGAAAGGTGGAGGGGAGAAGAAAGGAAAAAGGAAACTGGTACTGTGAAAGAAAACCTACAATAAAGCAATGCTATATATTACAGCTCAAAAGGATGGATGCCATTTTTTTTGGGGTGGGGGGTGGGGGCTGCTTTCTAGTCTTTAAGCTAAGCACACTCTAAAGGAATCCAATGTAACTGGAACTGGAGTCAGTTTGTTAGACACTGGTTGAAAATATGCTGAAGAGAAACAGAGAAAGTTCACCAAAGCTGCTCTGACTCAGGAAAGCAATTCTGAATACAATTCAACTAAGAGTAAAGAAATAACAAAAGGTCACAGCCCTCTTCCCTAGCACTAGCATGATCTGGCTATGGTACTTCGGACTTTCCTGGCATTTTGATAAATCAGGGGGCTAGAAAGGACATACAAAAGAGCATCTTGAGTCAAGATGAAAACCCTTTATTGCTTCACTTTAGCAAGGGCCGAATCCAGACAACGATGACGGGCTATACCCCAAAGGAGGTAAAAGAAACAGGAAGATAAGCTCAAGGTTGGGAGAAACCCTAAACTTCCTGCTAGAAGCAAGATGAAGCAGCAGTATAAAAAACAGAGTTTTTTACCCTATCAATGCTTATGACACATACGGAGGAACTAATGGTACAGTCAGGAAGTTAGCAGTCAAATGGAGGAAGAGAGGGCAACAGAGACGTGTGAAAGCTGAAGGAAATAACCAAGTTAACTGACAGCACAGACAGGATGTCGAAGGTTGAAACAAACAGAATTATCTTCTAAAGAAATCATTCTGCAAAGAAAAGGACTGTGGAAAAGAGACACACGTTGACATTCCACAGTGAATAAACAGAGCCTGATGCTCACCAGGCTCATCAGAAGTAAAAGAAACAGTAAAAGAAAGACTGGATATGATTCATGGGTCTAATGAAGGAGGACATAAAAGTTTTGACCACACCAGTCTTTTGCTGCAGGCACTGACACTGCTCTTCAAAGATGACAAAAAACAAGAGAAGGAAAAAAACCACCTGTCACTCATCTTGCATCAGGAAGGAGTTCCATCAACAGAGGTGCTCCTACCAGCTTCATTTCTCTTATACTTATTGAAATCAGTGCATCAAAACAGCTAACAGTCAAAACACCACGTTTTCCTGACTTCTCAGCACTATACAGCCCCTGAATCCCTCCTGTAGACTCTCAGCTCTCTGCCCATTCACACTCTGATATACACAAAGAACATTTTGCCCTTAAACACTTGTGGACTTCCCAGTGCCAGCTCTCTGAAGGACGTTCAGCAAAACCGCCAGACTGCAAACAGGAAAGACGGTGATGGCTACACAGGAAAAAAAAAAAAAAAACTGGCACAGTTAATATTAGAGACCTTGTCTATAGCTAAAACTTGTGGAATAACTTGAGCTATTTTGCATTAAAGAGAATGTATCTCCAAACAGTATCAGTTGTTGCGACTAATCTGGAATTTTAATGGACATTCCTAAACCCACTTTTCTAACAGGAACACAGACATGCTAAGGAAACAAATGTGGACACAGACACATCCCAAAAACACTACCATGCATATGCCCATCCTTAACACTGATCCCATCCTGCTTTGCTGAGTACCACTCAGTCTGTGTACGTGGTCCTGTAACCACTGCTCCGGGGACATCACAACAGGTATCTCCCTCCCTTTCAATGCTGGCACATACCCTGGGGCATTTGCTTGTAATTCTATATCTGGAAAAACTTGCATACCTGAGCAATCTTCCTGGTTATCCATAAAACCTCTATAAGGTAAAATACAAGCAAAAAAGATACTGAGGAGCCCAAGAACAGGGCAAGGTCCAGGATCATATAACCAGCACGCAGAGGGTATTTTGGAGGGATGCTAGAAACCTTTCAGAAGAAACTTGACTACGAGATAACAGTGGCGCAAACACTGCTCACCCAGCCCATTTCCAGGTCAGATGTGTCCTGTATCATTTGGTAAACTGTATTAAATGTGACAATTGACAACAGAAGATCTGGACTTTTTAACATGACACTATCCCTTGCTCATCTCTGTATTGCAAAACATGAGCAGCACATGACACTGCTTGAGCAGGGGGTGAACAAGATGACTTCCACTAGTCCCTTCCAGCCTCAACCATTATGTGATTCTCAGAGTACACTGACTTTAAGTACTCTTGAAGTCCTAGCCTGTGCATCTGTACCCAACTGTGCACACAACGAGCAAAAAAAAAAAAAAAAGCTGCTTTTGTAGCAGGTTGCCTTCTATGCCATAACAAGATTCTCTAAGCACACTAAAACCAACCACTGGTTATATCAGAACAACCATCTCCATAACTCTTCCCAGCTGGCATCCAAGAGCACTCATTCAAAAAAGATCTCAGCCTTGCATAATTTGAACTAAGATTTTAAAGATCAAGATGAAAATTTACTTCTGACAGGAAAACTGTTGTAAATTGCTTTCATGTTATAGTCTAACAAATCACACTCAAGCACTTGGTACCATTTGTGGTTGCCCCATAATTTACATTTTACTCAACAGTAAAATCCACACAGCCCAGGGAAAGAGCAAAGAGTGATGCAAACATTATCGTTCTACTGGTTTGAATCATAAGCTCTAGAGAGTCATGCCATTTAAGCAGTAGACAACAGTTGAAAAGCATGCTGTCTCTCCATTTTAGCAGGGACAGCAGGACAGGCTATGCGTCCACTCCAAAATTACAACCCACATGTGAACAGAAAACCCCACCAAATCTAATTTATGCTATTATGCCAGTCTATTAAAAGAAAAAAAAAAAAAAAAAAAGGCAGGAGGGGGCCATCAATTCAGCCACTGCAGTTTAAGCTACAGAGAGGTGTAATGCTTGTCTCCTGCTTTACTATCAGAAAAAAACGGAAATATTTTAACAAAGAAACCTGACTCATGAAAAATACTAGCTAATTTAGTAAATATGTTAATTTCATTGCTCAGGTAAAAACTTGTTATTCATTAAAAAGTTGCCTTCGTAGTATGTATGACCTGCTTCTCCAACTAACTTCTATCCCATAGGTAACTATAATTACAAAGGTTCTCCAAGACTCCCCAAACGGCTACAGCTAATACTCACTGTCAAAATCTGAAGACGGCACAGCTGTGTTTCCCCATCTCCATGCTCCAGTTGAAGCTCCTGCTGCAGCCTCTCTGGGAACATACATAGTTATGCCAAGAATGAGCAAAACACTCACTGTTTCCAAATTGGCTAATCAACGGAGTGAGTGCTTAACCTTCCCACAATACATGCATCCAGACAAGGCAACCAGCATAGTCTGCACACTGAGGACTGAACTGTGCCAACCACATTATTCTGCAAGACGACTCGTGGCAATTTCCTTCTCAGGAGCCAGAGCATCAATTGTCACCGATTGCTGCTGCAACTCAATCGACTTTTAGCAAAGCATCCATTCAAAATGAACCAGCACTTGCTCAGTGACATTTTTCTCTATTATTCTAAAAACAAACAGAGTGCCTCAAATATTTAATACCCTCTGGATTCCACCCAGCAGTTATTACCAAGTATTCTACCTGCTTTGAACTTCGAAATGCTAAGTACAGAACAGCGAGAGGCTGGCAGTGACAGGCAAAAGGACACTGTGCCTTTGCTGCATAACATGTTTGCTTATTATATGGCAAAAAAAGTATTTTATGTTATAAATATTGTAAGGCATACATCACCCTGAGCCACCATCCTTATGTTCTCTGCTAAAATGAAATCTTTCTACTCCAAAAACCTTAGGCTTCTGCCATTCAAAGTTCAGTTCCATAGCAAATCTGATATCTCTGCTTTTCCAAGCCTGGCCTCCTCCTCCCCAGTGCCAGCTGTGGCACTTGTCCAGCAGGCCAATTCAGAGAGATGGACTGCCCAAAATCTAACCCCACAAAACAAAGACACATTTTCAGGCAGATTAGCCCCTTGAATGTGTTCGCCACTCACTCACCCGAGCATCAGGACCACTCTAAGGAAGGGATAGGGGCAAAAACAAAAGCAGGAATATAACCTGCTCATCTTTAACCATCATGTAAATATGCCCTGGGCCAAGAAAGAGGATTTATTTCACCTGTGCAAAGTTCACAGCACACAGCTAAGATTCAATTCCATGGAGGAAAATGATGTAAAATTATGCAATTACCGAGTTCATTATAGTATGTTTCATTAACTCAAAGAGCTCCCTTATAATTGTAACAGACATTAAAAGATTAAAGTATTTGGATATAATCCAAGTACATTTTTAGCGCTCTGATGATTGCCAGAGTTAGAATCTTCAGTAATACGAAGTAACAGCCCTTCACCAAATCCCCTGTGAGAGCAACCACTGTTTATCCTGTTTGTTGTCAGCCTTCTGTGTTCCCACATCAAATTTTCCCATTGCGCTTGGAGGTGAGGGGTGGCAAATCAATGTTCGGTTAACCGTCTAGTTCAGTTTGACATAGTTAGAAGCGTTTCCAAATAAAGCCATCAATTGAAGTTGACCATTTTGAACTTCCTGCAGGGCTAACACCTGGCTGAAAAGCCCTTTGTGTGAAAACGGCAACACTAAAACAAAGCACAACACAGGAACTCTGCAGCACTTTCCGTCTGCTCTCACTCGAAATTTAACATCCGTAGATCTCTAACGTTCAGGGAGCAAGTGAAATTTAGCTATTAATCTCTTTAAAAAAACAGAATGGAGTCCTCTTTCTGCCCTTCAGTAAAGCACCTCTACTCTGCTGCGAAGACTAAACCATAGCTTTACAGGGCTGGCAGCGTGGTGGTAACAGTGAACACGGAGCCTTAGCCGTTCTCGTTTTACGCTGTATTAAGCGATATTCACAGGTTGTACGCTGAAAGTACAAGCATTTCCAAAAAGCCGCAGTGCGTATCTACTAAAAGAATACTCCATTTTCTTTTTGCTCCCCACACACTGATGCAGTCTTCATGCTGCCTTCACAGAACCATAGCCACAGCCCGTCAGAAGATCTTAAATTGAAAGAAGGAGGATGATCAGGGAAGAGATGTCCTGTTTCCAAAACTGCCAGACAGCTTGCCCTGTAACAAGCGGACTCTACTTCTGTGGAGACCAAGATTTAAGTCCCATTTCAGTTACAGTCCCCTAGTCCCAACAGGGGATTCTGCTGGTCTTCAGAGCTGGATGTGACTTCCTTCTACCTTGCTCAGAGGATTGATTACTCCATTATGTAGGACTCACAAAGACATGTTCTCCACAACATGGAAAATTTAAGAGAACAGTGTACATGAGGAATGAAGGAAAAGATGTTTTTGAAGATTTTTTTTTTTTTAGTTTCCTTTTCACAAATGCCATTCTCCAAACTCTGGAGCAGATTCCCACTAGCCACAAATCCTACTAACCACCTTTACAAGCTCTCTTCTTGGAGTGTTAAAGAATTAGATGGGTTTCAGCCACATCTTACCTTGCTGATCTCACCCACTATGCCAACAACTTTGACTAGGACTGGGGAAGGAAAAAAAAATAATTAATGCCACTTCAGGCACTTGAAGGAAATTCTGAAGCAGCTGTGCCTATAGGTAAATAAGTTGCATCCAGTGCCCAGAATGAAGCCTAATGCTCTCAAATATATGTTCTTGTATTTATAAAACAATCCTCTTGAGACATGAAAGCCCTAGATTCTTATTTGACCTTGGTGTCATTGAGAGAATGTACTCATTAGAAGGTAGTATAAGATACACCAGAGAAAAATAAACCGACTCCCCCACCGCAAATAGAGCTTACAGCTACCAAGTTTTTTTCCCCACAGCACTGATTAAAGAGAACTCCCTACCACACAAAGTAATCATACTGTCTAAACGAACAGAAAGTCTGCTTCAAAGACGAGACATAAACTTGGAACCAAGAACACTTGTGTTTAATTTTCTTTTATTAAAAGGCTTTGTGTGTGGCCACGTACTTGCCCTTTGGTCCTCTGCGCCTCCAACCGCCAACTATAAAATGGGGCACCACATTTCCTCAGAGAAGTTGAGAGGCATTTAGAGGCTACGGGGCGGGGTGTTGTATCTAAATCAGGCTGACAGATTACCCAGAATGGGCAGCCCTCTTATTTATTCATGAGCTCAAGCAGACTACTCACCCAGTTCTTCCTGCATTTTACCCTTCCTAGCCCTCAGGGTCCTGAAAGCAGAGACTGGCTTATCTATTTCTTGCTGCCATCCTTAGTTTCAGTACAACACCTGCCATTAAAAACCAGAGAGGTAGAAGCAGAGGATGCAGCTTCAGAGTGCTGGAAACAGTGTGAGCTCTTTTTGGCATTTCAGAGCACATTGCTGCAGTTTTCCATCAGATGGGGCTTCTCACAAGTATGGACTTTGGGGTGGGACAGAAAGGGATAAAACATTTTGCAGCTATATTTATTGGTCAGTGTCTTCTAATTTTCCCACTCTGCCAAATTTAAAGATTCATTGCCAAAATGACAAACACATCTCTAGATGGATTATGTACTTTACAACAAACCAGCAGGGGAAACTAATTTCCCAGGCAAAATAAAAGCATCGCCATTATATCCGTTTAAGCCAAGACTGAAAGAACACACAGAACATGCTGTAGGGAGCAAGTCTGAAGCCTCGTTGCCATTTTTCTTTACATATAAAGCTATTTTTCCTCCCATTAAGTGTCCCAGAGGCACGCACAAGTGTCTGCAGAGCCAATCAAAATGCAAATACTCTGAAACAGCCCGGTGAGCAGCTACTGCTTGTCTCTTTACCACGTTCTTCCTTCTGCTCTCAGGCTTTCATCGTTTTATCTGGGTGACTACCAAACACCGTGTGCTTCAGTTTTAGAGCCCTGAAAGTTTATGCTGTTCTCAACCTAGAAATGAGAACCTGTCATCTGGCTCTTTGGGTCAGTCATTCCTGGAAACTGCCTTATTTTCAGCACACGCAACAGGAAGAGACCACTGCCCTCTAACAGTTACCTCCCCCGGCCCCAAATAATTTCTGTAGTTTGTAGTCTTACACAGTGAAATTAATGCATGGCTGCTGACTCCCTACCCTCCTGCCTTTGCTTTTAGTCATTTAATTGCTGAAGTGGAAATACAGATGTTAAAAGAGACAGGCACATGACAGAAAACATTTGCCTCTTGCTTTGAAGAAACACAACACGACAGCAAGATGAAAAATCCCACAGCTACAAAGGATCCCAGTTTTCTCAGGGTAAGATGCTGAAAGCATCTAACAGTTTCACCTCTAACAAGCTCAAACTGAACTATTCCCAGTAAACTGAGGAGGTGCCTGTTTTCAACAGTTCCTTTCTTAAATCCGCCACTATTTCTCCTGATTCATTAACCAACCTTGTTTAAGAAAGAAGAATCATATCTTAAAAGGAAGAAACCAGCAAGGTATTTTGGCTTGCCACCAGCCAAGTTAACTACAATACACATTGCTGCTTTCTCTTCAGAGAAACTCAACCATGCCAAGGGTTGGCATTTTCTTCTACCAGCTGAGAAGTAAAAAGCCTTGAGTACATTTCCCTTTTAAACACCTACATGTGCAGTGATGTATGCAGCACAGCTATTAGCTTGTGTGTGAGAAGGAAGGACTACAGGTCTCTGCTGTCAGGCTGTGTCCCTCAAAATTGTCGCTTTTAAGTTTGCAAAAGTATATTTCATTTTTATCTAGATGACAAAGCTAGCAACGATACCCATGAAAGCTGCTTTCAAGCATTTTAGACTAAATGTCATCTAAAGCATGACTTGACCTGGATGGATATGCTTTTAGGTTTTTTAATTACTGACTTATAACATGTGCATTAGAAGTCACTGAAGGCAAAAAAATAATTTTTATTTAAGATACTATTTTTGCTTTTGTATGATTTTAAGTGATGACAGCTTTAAGACTCACTAGAGTAAGCAGAGATTAAACTTTAATGTGCTTTCCTTGCTTTTAGTATATAAAAGATTCACATTATCAACTCTTAGAAAGAATAGCAACTGTCAGGAGTTTTCCTGTGTTGCTTTTAACAAGGATAAAGTGGGGAAACACTTGGTTATTTATTTATTTTTGAACAGGACATCCATTCATAGACAAAGCCTAAGCACTATAATTCATCTCGCTCACCTTTGGCATTTTTTCCCCCTCTTTTCTTTTCTGACAGTGTTTTATTTCCCTTTACATGACCCATTCTTCAAGCTTTCTTCCACTACCTCAAAGAGATTACATTCACACACATGCTGACCATTTTTCCCCAGGTGGAGGTTTTGTACCAACTGCTGCACTTTCATCTCAGCCAAAGCACATCCCGGCAGAGATGCAACAGGGACACTTCACCCCTCCCTCCCCAATCTCTCTCTGCACTTTTGAGTTTTTTAAAGCATAGAGAAGCAAGACCTTCACTGGCAAATTGGGAATTTCAAAAGTGCACATTGATATTTCATTCTTCCTGGGTTTTGGGTTTTGTTTTTTTTTGTTGGTTTTTTTTTTTTTTTTAAATATCAGATTCAAACAATCTATGCTCTGCAGAAGCCAATGACTGTAGCTTTCACGAAGGTTAAAAGTTCAAAAGGAAAGCTGGTTTCTTCATTTAGCAGCTTCTTTCAACAATTCCGATAAAAAGATGCCAAAGAGTGAGCAGATGTGTAGGTATAGCAGCAAGGGGGATGAGGGGATGAGTCTCAAAGTTTTTAATTCTCTTGTTTATGACTCCCCCTCTTCCACCAGGTTCTGACCTTATCCCTCTTTAGGGGCCACTATCCCAAATACTAACTACCAGCCATGAGAAAAAGATAGGAGAAACACACATCTCCTGCTGTCTTCCTCCACACATAAAGAGCAAACAGTCCCCAAAGCACATTTTACCCCGAATCCTTAGGGAAAACATGTCCCAGACACACAAGGCATAACCATGACAATTATACCTCTTTCTCAAGCTTGCAGGCTTACTACGCCTTTTCTCAAAATCCCTTTCCCTGCCAGATATAAATCAAGCAAGCAAACTTACTCTGTGAAGACAAAACTTTACTTGGCCACAAAAGGCTTGCCTTTTTTTTTTTCTTTTTTTTTAAAAAAAACCCAACATATAACTTTGCACATGAGCATAAGAACTAAAAGTAACACACTGGATATTATCTTGCATTTGTTTTTCTAATGAAAATACACTGTAACCACAAAAGGAAATGCTTATGGATCAGTGATGAAGGGACTGATTCATATGCCCCAGAGAACAAGTGCTGAACAATGTATACTCAGTGAGATTTCAGCTTTATCCCTTATTAAAATAAAACCACGTGCCTAATCTTTAACCTACTTTGATTTATTAATGTTTTTGCTTTTCAAGATTATGAAAGAGGAGTTAGAAGAAAACAATTCATCATGGAAGTCATTTACACCAAATACTAGAATAGCCATTGATCTTACTTCCTCTCTCAAAAATGTGTACTTATAGTTTTGAAGGACTACATGGGAATTCCAACTTGAAAGTCACAAAAGTAGGCTGATGCAAACAATAAAATACTACATCCCAAATGTAACGCAGCCTCTGCTACTGTATGTAGACATCAGTTGGTCATCTGTCAATCCACTAGAATGCCAAGTGCATTTGAAAGATACTAAAGTATCAACAAGAGAAAAAGGAAGAGTCCTTTGAAAAGGTCAGAGATTTACCAGTTCTGAGCTCTCCATAAACAAATCTTCAAATCCCAGGAACAACCGTGTGCTTTACATTGCAGCATCTTATGTTCCAGACACCTTCCCCACCACAGTCTTTTACTGGAATGTAAATCTGGGTTAAAATCGCAATGCAGAGCGAGGCTTTATCCTTTCACTTGGGTAAGATATTCGTTCTACGTTACAAAGTGTGTCACATTTTCCATGGGGCATTCAGGAAACTCCTAGCACAAAAACAATGAACAGGATGTTGCAGGTCAGGATAGAGCTACCCTCACTAAATTAGAACATTTGAGGAAGCAGGGGGTACCTTGCACAGTCTTTTATTACTCGGCATCTTTTTGGTTCCAGCCCCTGTACTTTACAGAGTTCATATTTGGGGGATAAGCAAAGTTTGCATACAGCCCTTGCTTAGCCAGAGCTGTCCTTTGGTTTTATAAGAATTCAATGCCCCAGACAATTTTATAGGACGCTGTTAACCATGAGACAGCTGTGACAGCTTCAGCCAGCCCACCCCAGGTCATGCGCTTGTTCTTTGGACCATCTGTGCACCCAGCACTGGCATGTCTGCCAGTCAGCCCAAACAGAGGACAACAGGCCTGTAGTTTTGTTTTCTTGAACATTTCTGCTAATAAAACTATCACTGCTCAGAATTACCTCTCTAAGTTAGATCTGATCTCTTACTACCTTACTACTGTCCTGTGCCTGGAAATACCTGGAGCACTGATGTTCCCACAGCACGGGTAGCTCCACAGAACGCAAGGGCAATACCCATATGTTGAAGTCTCCCATACCCACAGGAGTTCATCAGGTGGTGCTCACTGCCTCACCGGACCCCTCCTATGTAGGAAGGCCTTTGCACAGTACTTCAGTTAGATCAAAGCTTGCACACCTTCCTGAAACACCTGCTGGTAAGCCCATGCTCCCAGCTCTTGACGGATTTCCCGTAAGAACAGGTGCTGCTGGACCATGGGAGGGACCACCACTCTCATCCTTCCCTAAGCCACGCTGGCTGTAAGAGGAAGGAACCACTGAGAACCCCAGTTCCTTAAGGAAAAAGTTAAGATGTAAAAACCAGCGGACAGACTTGAAGAACAGTAAGCTCCTGAGCACTGCTCTCGCTTAGTAAAGCAGCCACCTTCATTTTGCAACACTGAAGCCCCGACAAGCATTTGCAGCAGCAGGCATTTCTAGCTTCCCTATTTCGGATCTGGTTTTATTCATCAGACTTTCCACATGGTAATTCTAGAAGAGCAATTCTAATGCAATACTTTCAGAACCAAATTGAGAAGCTTAATTTGTGGCCACAGCTGTGGCCTGTTATCTGTACTTCACCACTCCAACCCAGCACAATGCAAACTCCGTAATTCTTCAGACTCCGACATGCCTCCACGCCACCACAGCAATTAATTTGCCTCTTCCAGCCTATGCCATTAAAATAAAACTGTAACATACCACAATCTGAAAATAAAACAAATTCAGTCCCAGCCCTACCCAACCTCTTTGTAATTTAAAGAAAGCCCCTGCAACTTCAGCATTTAAGAACTGGGACTTCTGTCAGAAATTATTTTTATTCACATGCTTACTTTTAAAGGCTACTGATATATCTGAAGCAGTAACTTCACAGTAGCACCTAGACTACACCATTAGCTAAATGTTTTACAGAAGCTTGGGAAAAAAAAACTTTCTCCTATGGCCAAAACAAAAATAAAACTTACCTAAATGTTTTCATACTGACCTGGAAGAAAAAACAAACAAAGCCACCTACCAACTATTGCACTACAAAGGATTTAAGACTAAATGGCAGTTTCAAAGACAATTCAGTCTAACACATATCACCCTATAAATCTGTGAATAGGAGGTTCATTTGATAATGCCTCATTAGGTGAGCTAGGGCCATTAAAGCCTTTTCCTGATAACACAGTAATTGGCTTTTCGTATCAAGAAAAAAAGGTTTTCTCCCTTTCATTTGCAAAGAAAAGTTAATGGTTTTTACAACTCTACCTAACAGTAAAGTAACATTAAAGATGGAATAACACTTCCTTACTACATCATAAGAAGAAACCTTCACTTCAAAGTAAAGATCACTTTAGACTTGACATGAGTAAGTTTTTTTTATCAAAAAGGAAATTTACATTAAAGCCACTGTGATTGTATTTGAACTTTTATTCACGAAGCTTACACAGCTCCATTCTGACCTCTTGGCAGCAAGTATAGTTGATATTAGTTCACTTATACTCCATATAGAGCACAGGAAAACCACTTTGATATTCCCCTTACAATAAGACTAGCAGACCAAGCAGGAGTCTAAGAAGGAACACAGCACTTTCAACAATAAACCCGCATTTCATAAAGTAATTAAACATCTCATGCATGTGTCACAGCCATACCACTCAAGCAGCTCAGCGATTTGTCACCTCAGAATACAAACCCTGCAGTAGCAAAGAGCCTAAATATGCCATGGATCCCTTCATAATCACCACACTACTTTACAAAGTATTAAGGCATGCTCTCCAAGTTCGCTGGACCAACATGAGTTTTCCTGAGGCTCAACCAAACACTAAACGCAGCCACAGCAATCTTAAAAATTATTCTTCCAAGTTTTCCTTCTCAGGAGGTCCTTTTCAGATTAACTGTGCAAGATAAAGAGCGCTTTTCAGACTGTTTTTCCTTTCCCTTTCTGTTGTGACAGATGTATTCTAAAGGCACCTAATCCTAACGTTTGCTGCCCCCAGTACCTAAACATGAATTAAGAGCTACCTTTCTGAGCTGGTATTCATTCTCTTCAATACTAAGGTGACAATTTAATCTTGCTGCTTAAAAAAACAAATACATATATATATATATAGTTTCATTAATTAGTTTTACATGGCAGTTTCCAATGAGCTATTGCTGAACACACACAGCTCTGCATCAGAGCAAACTCATATGGGTAACCTATTAAAACAAGTGAAACCTAAAAGAAAAAAACATTTATCACTGGAGATTTTAAAAGGGTAAAAAAAACCCAAAACCACAACCCCCCAGAACACCACCTCCACAAACCATCACGTTTTCCAGAAACAAGCCTCAGATCATAGCTGCAATACATCACAAAAAATGAGATTCAGAGACAATAGTTTTATTGCACATTATAAAATATGTCTCCGTGTTTTACAGACCATGTCACTTGACTCACTCCTTCCCATAGCCAACAGCCTTCCTCCTTCTTTTGCTTTACCGTCACGCCCTTTACTGCAGATACCAACTATCCTTTTCTGTCAGACTGATACAAACCTAAGCAAGTTCAAAGCATCTGCTCTCTGACTTGAATTTAGCTTTCAAGTCTGCTGCTTGTACCTCATGACAGAAAACAATTTTTTGCAACTTAGATTGTTTACCTTCTCCAGCTACACCAATTAGACTAATGAGAATTTCTACCCCTATGAAAAAACCCTTTTTTTTAAAGCAGTCATTTAGCTTCAAGGGCTCAGGCTTTTAAAATAGCATCAAGAGTTGATATTTGCAATAAAACCATAGGAGTTGGTTTTACTACTTACTTTCAGTGACCTCAAACTCCTTCATAAGGATGTTCTGGAACTTCCCAGTTTACATATTACTGTCATACTCTATTAGATATGCAAATATATATCATTACCGAAGTACAAACAAGTTCTGTGACTTGTCCACGGGCTTGTGTTCACTGCAGCAACTAAAGGACCAGTTTGCACAACATCCCAGTACTCCCTGCCACAAAATTACTGGCTTAAGACTCCTCAAGATACAAACTGATGATGCAAGCTGTGCAACTGGGAAGCAGGGGGTCGGAGCACAGCCTACAACTGAGGTAAAGATGTCTCTTGTTTTAATAGCCTATCTACACTTCGATGAAGAGCCTCACGCAACCTCATGAGCCCCACCACATTGGAGGAGGAATACATCATCAGCCAAACGTGCCAGTAACTTGCTCAGAACTTTGCAGTGTGGCAGCTGACAATGCATTCATGTCCTGCAGAACCAGGTGCAGATAACCTCGGCATAAACCCTGCTGATAAGATCTTCACACCAAGGTCACGCAGAAATTTAAAGTAGAAAAAGTAAATTTCTTTACTGTTGGTTTCTGTGAGGGAAGGATTTCACTGCTTAACTCCCAAATTCAAGGCTAGTGCTACAGCTGTAACAGCAACGTCTTACATACGCAGCAAGGAGCGCAGGAATCAAGTGAGATACAAAAGGAGACCAACCAACTACCAAAATGTGCAAAATCTTTATTTCTTTAAGATATTGCATAGATTCTCAAGATGACTAAGAGTTTTATTCATGAAAATCAACCCCAAATAACTCAAAAGAACATTCAGCGTGGGAGGTTCTTTTGCAAAAATTAAATAGCAATTGTGATGAAATAGTATCTTCTGCTGAGTTACCAAAGAATTTACATTTTGCTCATGTTCTTACCTAACTCTGTATAGCCAGGAACCATACACAAGGGATAACAGCCAATGTGTTACATCAAAATGTAGAGTTACTTCAAAAAGGGGGGAGGCGGAAGAGCAAGAAGCAAAAGGAAGGTTAATTTTAAAAACAATCTTAGGGCAAAGTTCTTATTTCAGAGCTATCCAAGATCCAACCTCCCGCTCACATCAGCTGCAGATCTGCACAGACCCAATTTTAGCAGTATTTCAAAAAAATGCTGGCTAAGTACAGAGCATGTTGGATCTACTTGTATTCAAACTAGTTATCACTGACTTACCTGTACCCACAGCTGATGCCTTATGATTTAAAAACTGGTGTCTCAGAAGTGCTGCCAGATGACAAGAAAGGCTATTAAGACAGATTGGTATTTACTAAGTATGCTTCCTCCCTCTTCTCCCTCACCTGTGCTACATTCATAGGAACTGCAGAGGAATGAAGCTGGGTTAATTAGCATTGATAATATACAGCTGTGGGCTGGCTTCAGGGGTGGTGGGGTGGCTGATGTAGATAAGGTGCAGCTGTGGCTGGTTCTGTTAAGGGGTTGGGCAGCCAAGGAAGAGAGAGAGAGAGAAAGAAGCAAGAGGAGAGAGAGCATGCCCTGAGTGAGAAGGAGACATGAGGAGAAGGCAGCAGAGGGACTGGCGTGAAGAGTGTGCTGGTATGAGATGGTAAAAGACTTTGCTGCAGCTTGATAGTCTGGAGAGTGCTGCGACAAGGAACATGATTTTAGTTAGTACAGCTATGAGCTCCTTCCTTTCAGGTACACCATCAAGGTGTTTCATGAACATCAGCAGGTCAACAGTTACAACTCTTCCAATACTGCCATTAGTATATGTGCATTTTAAGGATTTTGCCCAAACTGCTGATAACTTTTAGAAAAAAAAAAATACACATACACCCCCCAAAAAAAAAAAACAAACCTTGAAAGAAAACTTATTATACACACTGCACAGTTAAAACAACCAGTTTTTAAGGGACTCAAGACTACTCAAGACAGAATTTACTGTCTCTTATGCATTCAACCTCAGCCTGCGGGAACATTACTTATGCGTTGTCATACTGCTGTAAATCCAAAAGTAAAAAGAAAACACAGCTATATCCTGATTTCTCTTTAAAAATGTATAAAATAAATTCTCCTATTTAAAAGGTCTTTTGCTTAGCATTAAAACAATACATTTGTTCAGCTGAGGGGATCAAACACTGTCTAACTCCATCAGTTTAGGACAATGTGCTATTATGCTTCAAAGTCACATGTAGCACATATCAAATGAAACGTCAGAGAGACAAGGCATTTAAATGCATATTTGACATACTTGTTGCAACTCTGTATGTTTCACTTCTCAATGGGGCTGTGGGTGGGTGAGGAAAAGGTTGGTTTCTTATGGATTTGAGTATAAAGGCATCACTTGGCAATTCAAATCATCAGATGTTACAACTGCCCACTGCTAGATGCTGCCACGTACAGGAAAAATACATGCCAGAGATCACCGTTCTGCATATTCAGAGGGAGCACTTACAATCACTGTCTTGTCTCCTCATACAGCAGCATTATACAGCCATCACACTGCAATGCCAACATGAGTAATTTGTCATTAAACTTTCAAGCCACTCATTCTTATTTGTGCATAACAATATTTACTATTCTGAAGTACCCCATGGCACTGGATTATGTATCAAGCCTTGAGCAATGAAGAAAAAGCAGTGTCTTTTGAAAGGTCCAAAACTGCTGCTGGCATTTTGTAAACCAGTTTCTACAATGTTAGGTTCTGGTCAGTCAGAGCAAGGTTTCTCTCACATTTTGTCTCCATTTCTGTAAGGAAATAACACCCCCCATATTTACCATCTGTTGATTAATGTGTGTATATGTCCCTCCTGTAAGAGTCTGCAAAAGATAGAGCACATTTTATCTTAGACAAATATACGAAGCCAGGTGCAGCAAAAGCAGATGTAGATGCCTGCACTCTGTTACATTAAAACCACTTGTTTTGTCTCTGTCATAATTTTACAGAAAAATAACTATACTCACGGGTATAGTTCCTGTAAATGATTAATTTTACACAACTCCACCCTCACCTTTACACTAATGAACAAAGCCAAAGACAAACTTCACATTTCCATTTGGATGTTAATCAAATGCTGCCACACAGCTGTTAGTTAGCATTTCTCATATGGAGGGCTCTTAGTCCCTTCGAGGATATAAAAATAATTACTGACAATTTGCAGATGAAGGATGTGAGAACCAGAAAACCAGAGGCTGGGTAGTATCAGTAAGTGGAGAAACAGAGTTGGTCAACCTGAGAACGTTAGTGCACAAGAAATAAAAACTAAGAATTTACACTGAACTGGCTAATCTCATCTACTGCTCATGTGAACATGCCTCCAACTTGCCTCCAAGAAAATAATGAAAGATAAACTTTACTAAAAGCAGGTTAATAAGATTACATTAAAGTTCTACAGGTATTTGAGTAAAATTTAAACACCTTTAATTTGATTTAATGTACTTAAATAAGGAAGTAAAGAAACTAAACCTAAAGCCACTTAAATTCTGCTTAGAAATGCTTGTATAGGAGTACTATGTAATTTAATCCACTTCCAAAGCATATCTTAATCCAGATTAACTTTTTCAAGTGTTCCTCTGTAGACAAACCCTGAGCATATGCTAAATGCATAGGCAGCTTTCTCAAAGAAGATAAACCACCTTATACTTAGCATAATAGATTGAGATTACTGACGGGTTGATGGTGACCTATAAATTCACCTTATGACATACCAATATCCCAGTTACATACCCTCAAGTAACAGAATGCAGAGATCCTTAACCTCAGGTTCAGTGTTTCCCATCTACTGGAAATGAAATGTTTATTTCTGAGCTTATAGCAAAAGACAGTTTCAAATAAGGTCTTAACCAGATCTCTCAGTTTTACTGTCCCTTAAATCCAAAAAGGAAGATTTTACATACGACATCTAATCTTTTACCTACCATTGCCAAGATTGATAGTTGATACAGCCTGTTCTATTTAATTTCACTATTTTAATTGAAGTCTTAACTTTAGTCAGAATATTCCAGACTTTCTTGAGACTCAGCGATGTCTTGCAGGAGGTTTTGGAAGGTTTGATAAGGAGGCTCTGACTCTTCTTTGTGCAAAGCTTCCTGATTATCTATATATATATATTTAAAGGCCACATGTGTAAAACCCTTCACCAAGACAACCCAAGTTGTCTCTGCAGGAGAGGCAGACACCAGCCTACAAACTTGTTCATAAAATGCCTTGTGGCGTATGGACCTGCGGCAAGGACTCTGCCTTGTGGTTCTGAGTGTTTGGCAGAGCATGACCACAGCTGGAGACGTACTTTGTCCTCAACTCATCTTCTCACAGTCACTACTCCACAGCAAAGCCACAGAAACCGTTCCGTAGGTCAGGTCTTGCATGCAGCCCACAGGCAACCACCCCACCTAACCCACCCACCACCTCACAGTGAGGTGGGCCTTAAAAGCCAGCACCAGCAGCCACAGGTGAGATGAGACCTGAAGCCAAGCAAAGAAGTTCTACCAGGCTTCATCACTGGTCCCCCAAATAGGGGAAGAGAAAGCCACCCTGCCCTATCCACAGGGGAAAGCTGGGAGGGGAAGGCAAGGAGGCTCAGTGGTTGAAGTGGCAGGAACTAACACGCAGCAGGTTGGTGTGTGAAGTCTTGGTCTTGCTGTGAAAAACCTACATCCCCAATATGGTCAACTAATGAAAGTAACACTTAGAAAATGAAGACAAGTTGTGGAAGCTTGTGCAGAAGACTATAAACTGTGTTTTCGCTAAGATTTTAGCTTAAGTTAGTTAAATTATGAACCCACTCTTTTTCATAGTTAATTCAAGGATACAGATGAAACTAGAAATGCATCTCCTCCTACTCCTATGACCAACCCCCACAGAAAAATATTTAAATAGCAGAGATCTGTAATCTAGAACAGAGAGCAATATTCTATGAAGTATCGTGTAATTTAAATAAATCTCTCTCATTAACTTCAAGGCGCTCTAAAACACATCATCACTGCTTTATTTACTTGATGTTTCACACTAGATCTCTCAAACATTAGTATACATCTTTTATAGACACAAATGTATAATCATAGATATAGAGTCAATGTATTTAACTTGTAAATTTATTCTGAATAAAATTTAAAAAATCTTTTAAAAGTAAAATATTCTATAGCTATGTAGCTGCTTTTTTGCTACAGCCCCATTATCTAAGTATTCTCTACTGTTCTCAAGTCACAGAACTCCTGAATATTTTAACTGCATACATGCAAATAATCTTTTTCCCTCTAAGTTCTTATATGGGTCATTGTTTTAGAAATAAATGCCTCACAACTCTTCACACATTTATCCTCACAGTGCCCCTCTCAGACAGAAATACTAAACAGCATTAGCTACTAAATCAATAAAAAACTAGTAGGTAATCACATAAACCAGAAGCATACAAACAACAGAGAATACAGGAGCAAAATCAACATTTGAATGGTATCCTGATATAAATTTACTCAACTTTAGGAGCAATAAACAAAACTCAGGATCTTCTGTGACATATGAGGCTGAACTTCAACTGTTCTTGGGAGAACAATTTTGGGTCAGAAAGATACAATTCCTCACAAAACATGCAAGCAATATAAATGGAATGTGAAGTGCATTCACCCTGTGCCTATTAAACATAACTGGGAACAAAATCTGAGGTGAAACGAGGATAAGCATATGCAGCTTAACTGGATATATGCAAGGTAATAACCCAAAGCAACTGACTTTTTTTTTTTTCTCCATCATATACCCGGAGTAACTACTTAAACTGCAGTGAAACAAAGATGAATAACTCACACAGCTAGTGGGGTATATACAGTACATGTGTAGCAGGTGTGATCAGGGCTGACTGTTCATGGCAAGGAATACAAAGTATTTTCAAGTACTTCTGTCACATTAAGAGGCACAAGAACAACTTTTGAACTCAAGAATTACAATACCACTTCAGCACAACAAAGCAGCCCCTCTTCCCGGATGCCATGCTTTGAGATTAGACTCGGAGCACATTCACTCTCTGACCAGAGATGGCATTTGAAACAGTCCTCCACCATAAAACTGATGTTTGTGGTGGGGAACCACAAAAAAGTTCACATGGGATGGAATAGCCATCAGCACAGGTGGCCTGACAAGGTACAGATGCCTCTTAAAACCTTTGGCTAGATCTTCACCTCGAGATAAATACTGTCTACCTAAGCCCCAGTCATGCTGTGGTTCCGCCTTCAGCCTGTGAGGTATGGCCATCACCTTCTGAGGCTAAACCACTAGTAGAAAACTCACATGTGGAGGCCAGACAGGGCCATCCCTCCACAGGCCTACCAAGACGTGGTTGCCACACACCCTGGATCTAGTTGTAACATCCTAATAAATTCCCAGTTCAGTGTGGACTGACTTTCCTCCCTACAGGCTTTTCACAACTAACGCTGCTGACCCAGGCTCCGGCAGAGTCAGAGCAGACAGCAATAGCAAACCGATTAGAATGCAGCAGAAATGCCCAGCACTGCCCGGATTCAGAGCTGTATGGAAGATAAGGGCAGGGAGATCAGCCAGCTCGCCAACAGCAACTACCCTGAAGGGACCGAGTTTATCCACACTGGCCAGATGGCTTCATAGTTTAACGAGCTACGTAATGTAAGGTATAGTGCCATTCAAGTGGCACTGGAATGATAACGTATCTTTAGCTTCAATGGAATAATCAGTCCATAAAGAGCAAGCATGATTAAAAAAACCCCACCAAACTATAAAAAAAAAATCTACCTGTACCTCTAATTCAAAGCAGAGTTTGCTAATGCTAGACTGCACTGTGTAAATGCTGCTTTGCGAGGTGGATGAAAAAACAGGGATAGGCAATATAAGTGTATGTGATTTCTGTAAAAACAGGCTATTACATGGATATAAATTATTTGATTTGTTATTTATTAGATACCTGTAGAGTGCTCAGTCTTATCCAAGTTACAAAGAAAATTGTCTTCTGCTTTAAGAAACTGACAATCTAAATAACAAAAGGAAACAGACAAGCTGCAGGGAGAAGCCAGCAATGAATGAGGAATATTTTGATCGTGGTTTGAATTTGATTGCTTCCTGTCAGCACCTCTGAGCTGCAGTTCTTGCTATAGATTTGCTGACACGTGGGCAAGCGTGGCAGAGCGGAGTATTGGTAAGGCATTTCAGACACAGAAGTACAACAGAGAAAGCCAAAGTCAATATGAGACAAAAAAGACAAGCTTGGAATCACTATTAGTGCAGGAAGGAGAAGCATGTAGGATGTCTTAAGTTATCTGAAAAGAGCTTAATATGAGAAAGAGAGAAAACTGCCAGCACCTGATACTTAGAACATGAACTTAATGCAGAACCGCCATAAGAAATCACAGTGGAAGCTGATGTAATGGTAGAAGGAGAAATCAGAGCAACCCTGCTTTACAGAACTGTTAGAAAAACCAACATGGCTATTCAGGAGATGAATCTGATGAAGCTCAGATGATGAAAGAATCAGCTGTTTAGTGTGATACAAATAGTTATGCAGTTAGGGAGGGAAAAAAAAAATAAAGATGAGTAATTTTTATGGGCAAGCTCTCAGCCTTGGGAGCACATTCGTTACTAGAGGTCCGACATGTCATATTTCTCTACAAAGTTTATGAGTGAACCAGCCAAAAGTTCCTTCGGCAATGTAAAAACACTTCTGTCACTGGTGGGCTTCATACAAATGGGGTTTTGTTTTATTAAGTGTCTTCACCTACCCAAAAAATCCTCAACCTACAGCAGCCTTGAAATTTCTTTTTCCCTTTCTCATCAAACATGAAAGAGACTAAGACATTGTTTGTTTTCTTTACTTGATAGGAGACTAGTTTTTCACCAGTTTGGTGGTACTCCAAGTGAAAAGGACAGAAGATACACTCTTGGCAACTGTACAGGGTTGGTGGTTGTTTTTTGTTTTGTTGTTTTTTTTTCCCCATAAAACACTGTGCCAGCTTTCTGAGTAACCTCACAAATAATATGCTTTTTCTGACAGATGACAGCAGACTGTAGTTAATAAACAAATTAGACCCATATGAAAAATGTGATTCACACCCAATGTCATTATTCCAAAGAATAAGGTGGTACATGGCTACCAAAGAGGACATCCTTATACATAAGCCTTCAAATGAAAATCCTTTCCTGGACCTTTGCAAAGGTCCTCAGCACTTAACAGCTCCTGTGCAAAACTCCTCTAGCAACAGAAGAATCCCTCGTACAATGAGGCACGAAGGTTCAGCATGAAGCTAGTCAGACAGAACAGTCTCCTACACACAAAGAGGTATCAGATGGTTTCACTGAAACCATAAGAAAGCAGAAAAGAGTTTGAAAAGTTTCAGATAATTAATTGGCTCTTTTGCATTAAAAAAAAAAAGAAAAGGAAGATGCAAACAAGCATAAAATTATTATGGTAGCAACACTTTCACTGCAGGATGTACAAATCACTGTTTCCTCCTAAGTCTGGCTGCAGCACAAAAGACTGATAACACGCACGCACGTGGTAGGGCTCGCACTAAGGACAGAAGGATTTGATAGCCAGCCTGGCTCAAACACTAGTATAGCGAGGGGTTTAAGTCAGGCAACAGAAGCGCTCTCAGCCAGTGCGTGTAAAGGATCACCCTGCTAAAGGATTTTCATCCTGAGACCTCACATGCGTGTACTCAAAGCAAGTAGCTGTTGCTGGCACCGTCAGCCAGAACAAACACACGCTTGTGATTTTGCAACAAACGGATGTCACATCCCGAACGAGTGCATTTCAAGGCACCATACGCTACACAGAGGAAAGTTTATAAATAAACCCCCTTGTTCCTTCCCCCTCCTCTCCCCCTTGTCAGCAGCTCCAGGTCCAGCTCTAGGGGATGAAGGGGATTACTGCAGAAAGCCGGAGAGATTGGCAGTGTGACGGGGCTAGGAATAGGAAGTCTAACAGACACGGGAGACCTGCCTCAGCGACTGACTCAGCTTCTGACCCGCTGCCTGAACTTGGCCAAACTGCTTCTTGGTGCCACCGCTCCTCTCTCAGGCTCTGTGCGATCCTATACAATTAGGCCAGTATCTTCAAGGCAGTGACTGCCTCTCCCTCATTTTGGTGAGAAACGGCCTATAGCCTTTCATAGCTTAGGAAAAAAAGGGAGCTGACTTTACTAGGATCTGTCATGCCGAGAATAAAACCATCTTTTCACTTAAATAATGAAGAATACCCTGTTACAGTTAAACCTGCTAATATTCTTTTAAAATATGTACAGCTGGAAGAGCGGCATGTCGCTCTCATTCACAAGTTTGCTGTATCCTTATTGACCCTACGATCTCCCCTAAAGGTCTATTTACAGAGACACTCCTCCCAGGCTCCAAGTTTTCCCTTCATGTCTTTCTTTCCCCTTCTCTCCCGCTTTATCCCGTCCTCTAGCAGAGCCCCTCAGTCACGTTAGGCAAACTATTTGCGGTGTGATGTGGGGAACTGATCCAAGCCTCCAGCGAGCAGAAAAATAATCTGAACAAAACCCAAAAAAATTATTTTTGTCCTGGATGAGTTCCCTGAGTGAGCTTCTTCCCTACCACAACAGGTGTATCAACACACCTGAGGAAAAAGCAGAGCAAACCAAGCTGCAGCTTTGCTGACAGAGATAAACGTATCCATTAGCAGGGCAGGAATGTTTTTAAAAGATTAATATTGGAGCAGGGGTTCTCGCACTGGGGAACTCTTTATACATCATAAAATGGACTTAATACATATTCCTTATGTTGTTCACAGCTTCCTTTGCCAGTTTGGCTAATTATACGATATTTAAGTTTAAACATATGTTGCCTCCCTTGCAGTGAATCCTCTCCTCCTACATGATACAGCAGTGAAGTCATCTTGCTGACTTCAAGCCGAATCCTGCACCCTCTCAAGTAGGTGGGCATTTTTAGTTCATCTGGAAAGCAGTCCAGCCCCGAAAGCACAGTGATTCTTCTTGCAATAAGCTACCAGGAGCTCTACCACCACAAATAAGCTGAAACATACCATTCAGCTGCCATATGTTAAAGAACAGCATAACTTCCACCATCCTGGGCAAATGGTTCTTAAAATATGTAAGAGACACTCAGGATGCATCTGCATTAACATGAAAGGTGAGCCAGCGGACCAGAGGCTTTTAGTCTCCTTCCTTCCATTCCATCAGCAACTGACTTGAAAAAAAAAAAATAAAAAAAATCTTAAATGAAGACACATCGGAAGAAAATTCCAAATAGAAGGAAGTGGCAAAAGACTAAGCCAAAACAAGTATTTAGAAAGGCAAAAAATGTTGCAGCCCTTTATGAACCACCACGTGCTGCAGACAGGAAAATCTCTTTCAGTTAGTGTGTTCCACGTTACGAGTGCCTTCAGCAAGCAGAGCAGCCAAGTACACCACAATAGCTGTGTTTCATTAGCTTAGCATAGCAGAGTATAGGATTTAAAGGGAAAAGACAGCAGCTGAAAATAATTGCATTAAATTAACGTTAACCCACAAACCCAGAAGAGGCACATAATATTCAGCACTGCTACAGAAGTGGTAACTCAGAATTAATGTCTGTAAAAGATGAATAATCCTTCTCTGACTGGGATTCAAAATCCTAAAGGAAGAAAGTTCACCTCAAACAGGGTTCCCCCGGGTTGGGGGGAAGGAAAGAAAGGAAAGCATGGCCTACTTAAAAATATCAGTAGGTAGGAACACAAACTGTAAAATGATGTGGTTCCCAAAGGACTAACATTTTTTATGGTTTATACACACATTCCCCCACATTCCTGCTCAAAAAGGACTTTGAAAATAAATCTAATTTTAAGAACTGTAAATGAAATAGACATGTGAGAATTTAAACACTTAGGGCAGAAAAGACCAAAACCTCAGAGACGAGAGCAAAAAAAGCAGCCAGGGCTGGGGTGGACTAAAACACAGCCAGCGGTGACAGCTATAATTCAGTCGGTGGATGTACTTTACAATAGTCTATGGAGTCGCATTGCCACAAGGGTTTAGAAAAGAACAATATCACCAAAAAAAAGGTACTTAATAAATCTAACAGAATGGAGAGACACAAGACAAGCTTAAGCAAGCGTGCCTTCCTCAAATTGAAGAGGGAATTTATGCTAAGCATGGGATGGGGAACTTAATTATTTTTTAAAAAGATGCCCAGTTACAGCACCTATTCATTTCCTCAATGAACAGGTACCAGAAGTAAGCGATAGTACTACTGGCCAGGAAAAAACCAAAACTCCCCATTTCTTTCTTCCAGTTCCAGCTAGAAACACCAGCCTGGTCAGGCCCTTGGCTAGTCCCAGGTCAAAAGGAAGAACTAAGCCACCAGCTGAGATCCGATGAAAGCCATGGTAGAAGCTACTATCAGACCAGCTGTAAGAAGACTTCACCAGACCTGGTGGCTCAATAGCCACTGGCCACCTGAATTTACATGGCTTTTCCACCTGATGATAAGTAATAAATTCCACCAAACGAGCAAGCCAGCATTTGGAAACAATTAACATCCTATTTTCCTTAGCCATCATGTTCAGGGAAGTTTTTACTTCCCTTCTGCATCCCTGTAGAATTTAAAATATTTACAAAGAGATAAAAAAATAATCTGTGGGCTCTTATTACCCCAAAACTAACCAGCATGGGTTCATGCTTTAGGATGTTTTTAAGCTCCAAAAGACTCCCTATCAAACACATAAAATTTAATTTGTAATCCATCCTTACGAGGCAGTAAGAAGTTTCTTTTTAGCTGAGCTCCTCAGTAAAGCAAGATTTTATAACTCTTCATCTGTATTTGTCTACCATCTGCACAGCACTATCACATATGGACACACAGTACATTTTTTGAATGTTTTTAAGTTTCCTTTGTTAGCAGTATTATCCCCCATTTCTGCTGTTGTGTTGTATGATCAGCACAGCACTGCCTGAAAGTGAATAAAATACAGTGCTTCACTGAAGTTTTGAAGTTTTTAATGTTTCACGTAAGTGGTCCCAAATATTTTTAGGTCAACACCTTGATGAACACGTTAGAGCACCCTGAATCTCACTTAGCTAGAAGACCCTTTATAAGTGTTCTGACAGTGAGGCTCTGCACACAGTAAAATCACGCCCTACATGTTTCAGAGTAGAAGTCAGGTAAGTTATGAGACAGCAGTCTGGTTTTAGCACAGGTTTTGGCTTTCAGTCCTGTCATTTGTTTTGCCTTAGGAAAGCGAGAGATTCCTTTTCTCACACATTTGTCTAACCAAGCAAAGCCAAGAGCTTCCCTGTGAGCAGCAGGGAGAAGGTAAACCCATCCGAATCCCGGGTGTGGGTTTCCAGCTGTTAAATAAGGCCCACACCAGCATCTTTTCCTTACAGTTTCTCCTTCATCCAGCTTCCTACTCTCACAAAGCCTGCCCAAACTTTGCATCTTTGGGACATTCCTTGCTCTGCTGACTTGGCTTGACTCAGCTGACAATCTCAAAGTCACTGTAGCGGGGAAAGGGGAAAAGAGACACAGATCCCCTACATACAAGCAACAGAATCTGCTGCTGTTTCTAAGGGTACCAAGCTAAAAAATGAGACAGTGCAGAGGATGCCCCAACTTTTGAAATAGGAGCCTTTCTGGCTCACCACACCTAATAACAGCATTTTGCCAGCAGAAATCCATCCTAAAGCTTTGGCTTACAAATGCTGGAAACTTCAAGTAACAAAGACAATTATACCTGGGGTTCTCTTTAATACACGACTTCAGTTAATACTTCATTTCACTGTTCAAGATCTCCTTCCAGCCCAGCAAAACATGGCATTTTTTAAAAGGTCAGTAATGGTAGGGTTGATCAAAAAAATATCTGAAGTTAAGCAACTCTATAGCTGTTGCTGTTCATTCTTACATTTCCATCAGTTATTTACACAGTCATTCCCACTCTGATTTAATCTTTCCTTTCTTGATTGCCTACGTCTACACAGAAAACGAGAACAGTAAATCAAAATAAGCACTTGGCGGGCACATTGTGGTGAGATCACAGCAAGATCCTGGAATAGCAGAGGCCCTCTTATATGGAAAAGGCTCGTGGAGTTCCCGTGCAATTCAAGTAACCATCATCTGACCCAGTGAGCAATACTGAGATGGACACAGCCCTCGGTGGAAACCAGCTGTAAACCGAGTGAACACCCCCCTAGGGAAGCGAAGAATCGGCATGCAAAGCTTCTCAACTAATGTGTCACATTGTGCAATGTAGCCATATTACTGCTTGGAAACCAGCACAGGACCAGAGCTTTTTAATCTTAACACACGATAGCACTCAGAAGTAAAAAGTGAGAAGCAGGGGGACAAAGTCCCCACTAGAAGGTAAGCTTGAATAAGCAGCGAAGGTTTCACTTCTCTGATTTTCAGTTCTCTGACTGAAAAAATAAAAGATGTTATGGGGTAGAAAAATCAGGTATTGTTTAGGAAAGGTGTACTTGGCCCAAGGAATATGAAAAAGAAGTTACTTAAAATGTGTTTGTGATTCATCATTGTTTAGTAACTTCTCGTGAATGCTAATGTGTTTCAGAGAGATAGAAAGGCTTGTGCAGGTGTGACAAAAAAGATTAGTCAGTTATTAGTAAGCTGCTGGCTTCACTGGCAGCCACATGGCTGGAGCTGTACACTGCGTAAAGGGCCTGCCAGTAACTCTCCACGCACTGCTGATATTTAAAACTGCCAGGACAGTCAGGACAACAAGTTATATCTGCAAACATTTATTTCTTTGCCTGCCTCCATGGTAAAATTTGTAGTTAAATCAAAATGCCACATGCTAAAGTCAGTGTGGCTCCTCTTCAGGAGCAAGCATAAAGAAAGGATCTGAATTAACCCAAAAGCCTCTAAACTAATTGAAACAGTAACTGACTGCCTTTACAGGACCTTCAAAGAAGGTGCTTATTTCAGCAAAAGTGTATCTATCTACATGAACCAGCACAGGCAGGCTGGTTTAAATTTAAACTTCATCTTGCTTTAGTGTAACTACTCCCTTCACCAGTAGCTTTACAGCAATAAAACTTTATTTTCTTTTAACACTCTGGAAATCCGCTCATTTCCACAGGCCCTACAACAACACTTACAGAAAATTTTCAGGCGAGTTGTCTATTAACCTGGTACCTAGCATCCTTTTCTAACACAGAAGTCAGAACAGCAGGAAGGACCATTCTATTTCATCCATTTTCAGCTTTCAAGAAAATACACTATGATCCTTTAATTACAAATGATGTTCAGCCCTTAAAAGGGGACCCTCCAACAGATACTTAGGAAACAAACCCCAACACCCAGCGTTTTCTAAGAGCAACGATACAATCCAAGCGATCGTGCTCCAACAACTGCAAGCCAGCTCCGGCGCTGAGGAGCAATCTGGCTTTGGCTCTGCGCCTCACGATACACGTGAGACACCCAACTGCTGCAGCATAATGCTCATCCTTACTACGAGACAGATATTACCATCTTTGTAGCATAGTGGATTTCTGAAATAAATAGCAAACAATCCACTAGTGGCTTAATTCATTAGCTACACAAAATTCTCAGAGTCAAAGGTCAGTGAAATGAGATGAAAACCATTAATCCAGCTCACTTTAGACTCTTCTGACAAAGAATACAGCCGTATGCCTGTGTTCTTTTTCCAGCCACAGTTCCCATTAATTTTGCAAGAACTCCGTTTCCATCTACAGTTTAATGGCTAATTTCTTAACATTCACAAGCATTAAAAAAGTATGCAAAGAACCTACTGCCCTATGGTGATGTTACACTATGTGTTTGCACACATGCATATGTGTACATAGATATGAAAGCCAAATATTTTGATTAAAAGAATGCTTCCTGAATGAAAATTACAATCTCATCTCCCAAATAGAAGAAATCCTCATAGGGAGACTTTCCAAGCCATTTAGAAAGTCACCATTGTCAGAAGCATAGCTGAATAAGACCGGTGCTTCCCACTCAGCTTAATCTGACCCATGCACATATTTTCTACATCGTTATTCACGGCTGTAAAGCAGAAAAAGAGCATGACCCATATCTGTCTTGGTTTGTGCAGAATCAACAGGATTCAACAAAACCCAAAACTTAAGCGCATATTTAATTGTAATTTGATGGGAATAAGAAACCTTCCTGTCCTCACACACACACACCTTAAAAGACCCAGAGTAATCTAGGATTGGCCTTAAAAGCTCGAGAGCTCCTAACTCAAGACCTTCCATACTTCCACTGCAGCCTTATGGTAGACAACCCAGAAAGCCGTCTGCTGAGGTCTCCTCAGTCAGTCTCTGTGACAGCAGACAGAAAGGACAGGTAAGAAAAAAAACAAAAAAAAAACAAAAAACAAAAAACCACAACCTAAAACACAGGGCTTCCTCATTCACACCAGGGGATGCAAAGGTTGTTTATTAACATGCTACAGTCCTGCCCTGCCACCAGCTAGAGATTTTGCACCGTTAGCCAACGTATTATATTAAAAATAAGCACATATTAAAGCTGTGGAGGAGTGAGGTACTACGGAGAAATATTCACCTGATTAATGTGCCATTATGTATCACTCTTCCATTCTTCAGAGCCAGTTGTAGGTTACACGATGGCCCAGCAATATTCAAACTCCATTTCCATACCCCTGACAGACTAAGCTTGTGGGGCTGAGTCAGGGGGAAAAACCCAAAATATGTAATTATGTATCACCTAAGATTTAAATTACTAAACTGAAACACTAGGGATCACCGGTTCCCTGTTCCAGGCTTATCTTGCAAAAAAAGAGGATGCCTAAATAAACTTGACAGTACCCTCCCCTCCCCTTCCTGGGTCTGCTAATGCTTTCCCCTTCTGCTTGCTCTATTTCTCTTTCCTCCTCCTTCATTTAGCCTTATTCTACCAATGTCAAAAGTTTCAAGGAACATGAACGCTTTTTTCAGCCATTTCTTTGTGATGTCAAGTCCTGCCTTTTGCTACCAGTCCTAGCCCCCCCTTCCACCCTTCCTAAACTATACTCCATTCTTTCAAGAGCAGCATTTTCTGTTGATAGTGCCAGAGGCCAGGAAGGCTCCTGGCAGTACAGCTCTGACAAAGAGCTTGAAACTGAACAATCTCTTTTTTTGTGAAAGGAGATAAGGAAGTCCAAGACATGTTTTTTAAAAGGAGAACAAAATAAAAATAATAATAATAAAAATAATAAAAAAGCCACTGGCACTGGCAGTTTTTAAATAAAACACACATAAATTTTCCCTTCCAAAGGGACAGGTAGCATACAATGGCTTTCACCAGCAATAGCACCTGCTCTTCCTACCTACACAAAAATGCTCTGCAGAAAAGACATTGTATTGTGGATCTCATATACCCACAGACATAAATAACACTCTAGTAATTCTGCCCTGTTTCTGCAAAAGGCAATGGTGAGGCCAAAATGCTCAAATTTCTGCTGGTTCTTCCCAATACAGCCTAGCTCTTCTTTTGACAAGTGTACAAGGCAAGCCATTGGCAACTGCAGAAAGATGTTATTTTTTGTCAGAAACCGTTTAAAAGAATTACTGCAGAAACCCACACTATTTTATTCAAATGTTTCAGCAACCCAATCTCATTGTGTACAAGGGTAACAATGGGGAAACTGCTGCTCCTGAGACACAGTTGCTCTGCTAAGACAAAATAAATAGAGAACATCCTTCTCTTCCTAAATACAATTATCCTGCCTTAGTGGCACACCAGTGAGAAAGCAGAAAAAAACTTTCTCACAGTATCCAAATTGTTCTGCAAACAGCAAAAGCCTTTGCAATTATCACATGTATCAGCCTCAACTTTCACTGCTTTTCTGAATTCCTCAGTGGGACCAGAAATAGTTGAAGAGCAGTGTTAGACCTTTGAAAGGAAAAAGTAACACTGAATATTTTAACAGTCTGCAACACTCTCACACAATGCAAGGAAGGCACCTTCCCTACTTTCAACTCATTTTTTCATTCAACATTTAAGTGCTGAACTATGAACCCAAGGACTGACTCTCTGTCCAAAGAGGTTACACACTGGTCACAACTGAAAAGTCAACATTTACAGCACTATGGATCTGAGATAATTCTCTTTCTTCCTCTTCTAAAGGCCAAACTCTCCAGTAGCTTAACGCTGCTGGACTGAACCGAGTTATGCTAGCAGCTCAGGACTACCTGGTTAACATTTTTACTGGAAATAGTATGGGAAATTATTACCAGCCAGGAAAAAGTTACAGATTAAGTTATTCTTTGGGAAAAAAGTACCACACACACCCCCCAAAAAAAACCCACCCGAACACACAAAACCTCAAGATTTTTTCAGTTTTATGTGTAGATATCCAGCCATGAAATCAGTGTGAAGACAAAACATAAAATTCTGGAGAACACCAAGGATTAGTATTCTTCAACTGAATCATATTGCCACTGCATGATTTTAATCTATGGGCAACCTTTAGTAACACACAGCAACTACTGCCCAAAAGACAGAGCTGTTGTCTATAGAATCATTGGAATAATCAATTCACTCTCACTGATGAGAGACTTTTTTCAAAAAAAAACAACACCTTTTCTTTGACTTCCATGTTCATGAGGCTTTGTGCCAGCATCTGACTGAATTAAAACAAACAACAGCAGATATCTCAAACTGAATCCAACTATGAAATACTTTTTTCTTTGCCTTCAGTGTATACCAAAAGAATTCCAGAATTTCTGCCTACAGTCGGTATGTAGATGGATTCAGTACAAATACTGGACAGTCAGGCCCTAAAGGAGCTGCCCTGAGCTCCTCCCGGTGTTTGGTGGGAGCTCCTCTACTTGGTAGATGGAGAAATTCAATTTTGCCTCTAATTAAAAAAAATTGATTGTAGATCTTCTCTGCCCAGTTAGGCTGAATCAGCTCACCAAGATGCTGCAGCTACAGCAGTAACTTCATATTACAATCTGAAAAACAGTAGGAGAGCACACGAGTTCCCCTGCTGATCATACCGTCCATGCTGTCCTTAGGGAAGGCAGCTCCCCAGCTTTTATACAGAAAATACCTTGCAAATATATCCTTTTATGTCTGCATTCTGCTTGCTATCTGCCTTCTATTTTTAAATTAAGATTGAGAAGATGCTCAAAACAACCTCCAAGTTCTCTAACTGCTTCAGGTTATCAATACAGAACGTACATACCCGTGCCTTGCTCCCGCTTGCAGCTTCTCCACAGACTGGGTAAAGAGCAAGTATCCACGCTGACCATGCCAGGCTTACCTGTCCCTTTGGGTGAATACCGTGGATTAAGAGATCTTGCTGCAGCTCTCACGAGCCGCCAGTATTACAACCGATTACTCTATTTCAGCAGTACTGCTTTTGTCAAAACAATAGATCCGGATTCATTTTGTTAAAAGACACTTTTCTCCCAAGGCTTCTCTTTTAGTGCCTCTCATCTCATTTCGTATGCACGCGAAGTGACAACACACATGGACTACCGTACTTCAAACACACAATTCTCCCTTTGGCCAACACTGATAATGCAGTTAATTACATGCAAAGCTGTAATTATACCTGCATAACTAATGCCTAGGTATCTCCACACACATGAGGCTGCTGGAATCAGGCTGGGCTAAGGAGCTAGAAGACACAGAAAATGTTTTACGAGCCCTTCTAACTGCGGTTATGCCTACTGCTTCTTACCCGGCTTCACCCTGCGGGGCACACCTGAACGCTTCCCGTCCTGCGGGCTGGCACTGAAGCGTCGGAGAGCAGCTGTCCTGAGGATGCGCCCGCTTGGGACCCCAGTCCCTACCTGATGCAACAACTGAAACCACATCCTTCCAGTGTCCAGCCGGTGACTTACAGCATCTCTTCCATCACGTTAAAACTACAGAGCTGCACAATGTCATCCCATTACAACTGCTTACCTGGGAAACGGGACCTGCAGCAGCACACACTGGGCCTGCCCCGGTACTGTCTGAATTCAAGTACTGGACACCAGCAGTCAGGAAGCTGCGCTGACTCAGGCTTACCATTGCCAAATTAAATTAAAACTGCTGGTTTCTTAAATGACTCCAAATTGCCTGCCTGAGAAGCTACCTCTGTCCTCAATCCATATCCACAGCTGGAGCCTCTTTGTCACAGAGGAGACAGCTACCGACAGGACACTCTCTAAAGGGGGCCCTCCACTCTGAATTTCAATAGATCAAGAGAGAAAAGCCTCAAGACAGGAAAGCAAGGCTTTATCCCCTTAGTCAAGCTTACTGGGACCAGTGAACACAGCCAGAACAATTAGTTGGAAACAAAGGATCTGCGGGTTGACTTAGGTTTGATTTTCTAGTCTAGTTTGGTGGTTCTCTATTTACCGATTTAGGGGAGGGAAGGAAGCCTGACTGCTTTTTCCCTTATGTCGTCATCCCTCTAATTGCAGAAAAGTAGCCCATAGGCCAGCACAGTTGCTTTTTCAACCTTCGTATATTAATTATACAAAATTAATTCAAAGCCAAAAGCCTCGCTGTTTCTAAAGGTGAATAATTTTACAAAATTTAAGCAATTTGAAACATTTAAAAAAAACTTATCACAAAACCTCCTGTTTTATTTTGAATTCACACATTCACTGAATTGTGGATGTTTTGATCCCTCTGGCTTATGAGCCAGGAAAGCAATTTAAAATTCCAGTGCAAATAGCCCAAGATCATTTTATTTATGTGTTTGTTTTAAAATAGAATTTGAATTCCAACTTGGATTTAAAATTATGTAGATTATTTTCTTCCCTTCTCCCTCTGCACACATCTCTCCTTTCTCATAATGTGTTTTCTGACTCACTCGCAGCTGGAGGGGATGAAGTCTTTGAAACCTCTGCCTTCCAGAAAACCATCCCAACACAGCACAATGCTACCGACCCTTGCCGTTACACAAACTCACACAGACTTCCAACGAGCTAACTTCCTAAGGTAGCTGAAGGAAAAAACAGGTTATTTTTGGCAGGTCAAGAAATAAAAAGCCCAGGTCACTGCATATTAGAAAAGTTTATGAAAGGCGCTGTACATTCACATCCTTAAGGCTAACCCAAGAACTATAGACCGAAATCACCAGTATTTTATACAGAGAGAACAGATGCAGAAAGTTCAGTAAGTGAAGTTCAAATGTGTCAGAGAAGAAAGCCAGGTCAGAAAAAGGCTCAGAGCAGCATAGGGCAGAAGAAAAAAAATCATCTTTCCAGATTTTATACACTGCCTTCCACTATTGCACTTCTGTAAAAATTTCACTTTTGTCTACATAATATGAAAATTAGTCTTTTCAAAAAAGACCACATAAACTGACCTACTTCTAACATTAGTTACAACTTAAAAAAAACAACCTAGTATTTTTGATCAAGATGTGGGCCACTTTTCATGCCCTTTTCTTCCTTTTCTGGAACTGGCACTAGCTGTCACATCTTTAATTACTTGACATAGATACGGTTAAAATTGCATTAAATGGTCCAAAGCGGACCTTAAATTTTCTTTTGGCTTTGTAGGCTTTCTGGTTGGTTGGACCTTTTCCCCCCCACCTTTAAAATCTTCTCCCAAGTAGTTAACAACCACCACATCAAATGTCTTTTGGTTTTCAATGGAAGTTTTCATTTTTTCAAGTTTTCTGTTGTTTTGGGGTTTTTCTTCAGGAAAAGAAGATTAAACACAAGAACAAACTCGTATGCATATCTATAGGAGAAGAGATTATAGACCTACATAAAGTATAGCTCAGAATTAGACCTCATTTCAAGACCTGAATTTTGCAAGTTTGGTGAGCAGAAGAGATGTCAGAGTATGTGTAAAGAGGGACAGTGGGAGGTGGGGTGAAAAGGTTGATAGGAGGAATGTACTTGAACCACAGGGGGTAGAGTTTCAACAGATGAGTGCCCTGGTGCTTGAAGGGAGGGAGAAAAAAAAGAACTTGGGAGAGGGGGAAAAAAAAAAAAAAAAAAAAAAGAAAAAAACAATCGCCAAAACACCACCATTTTAAAAGCCAAGTGACCAAAGGGTATACCAGATATCCTTTCCAGAATGCAAGGACCAAAACTTACGTTTGGGGAATTCATTTTTTTTTAGTTGATCTGGCTCAGTGTTATTGAAAAAGTCTGTCCAAAAGTCCATGCCTCGAGCCAGCACTTACCAGGTTTCAATTTCCAGCTGAAGCCATGACCGTTGCTATGAAAACTAACGTGCAATTGTATTCCAGAAAGCAAAGCAATGGAAATGACTGTATTGGAACGTAACAAATACACGCATTGGCACCAAGAGTAAAAACTCTATTATGCCAACCTGTGTCATAGACATTTGTTATTATTATTAGAGGAGAAATGTGCAAGTCAACTTTACTGCCTGGCCAGAGGGTATTACGTGAACACTTAGAAATTCCTCATCATCCTACCTCAATAGACTACCACCTTTTTTAAAATATGAAGCAGCAATTTAAAGTCACTCCCACTGTGGTCACTCAGCAAGATTCAACGAAGCGTACAGCAGATTGCCAGTCTAGCCAGACAGAAACCTGAACAGCTCGCGTTAGGTACCTTCGCCGAGACCCACACGCCCCTTACACTTCTGCTGGACTAGATGATACATGTACATTGGCTGAAGAGAGAGAAAACAGGCAAATGGTATTTTCACTTCTGCTACAAATTCAAGCACCAGAATTCATGCATGTGCTAAGAGTACATGAATAGTTAGCTAAGACAGTTCTGTATCCATGGAAAATAGTGCTAAAGCAATCACATTTTGTAGAAGTTTACTGAAATACTGGTTTTGCCAAACTCTTTCCATCAAAACATAGCAAAAATTATTTTAACTTTCATTTTTCTAAAAAAATTAAAAATCATTCTCCTATTTTCACAACATTTATGTGTCTCCTACGATTACATAAAAGGTCAAGTCAGCATCAGAAGAAACTGAGAGGGGCTTCAAGTCAGCAAACAAATACACTAAGTATACTTCTTACTCGCAGCACGCACACATTCACAGGAAACAACTACATGCTTATTTTTACGGAAGTTTCTAACAGGGTAAATTAGGAGCCCTGACTCTTCCCATTCTTACTATCAAGCTGACAACAAGCTAAAAGAAAAACACTTGTGATGGCACCAGCCATCTAGCCCCTGGAACCAGGAACCGTACATAGAATTTCAGCTGAAGGAGGAACACTGGCACCCTGAGAGCATTACTCGAGCCCGTTGTCATGCCCTGAATATCCTTCCTTTTGCCCAGCTTCAAAGTGTTGGATGCATTTGATCTACAGGTTGTCAGCTTCATACATTAAGGGAAAAGAGGTCCACGTGGAGCATTTTGTCTATGTTCACACATGCACACTGATTTGTAAAAAGCTCTGGGAAATCGGATCATCTTCAAGCAAGCATCCTCTGCCGTATTAAATGGGAGTTTAAAGCCATTGCATCTCCAGAACCTGAAGTTCTCTCAGCAGCAGTGACCCAGCCTCCCTTTCAGCTGAAGCAAGCTCAACAAAAAGCTAGATTATCATGCATGTATTCATGTAGCTGATAAAAAAAAAATATTACTGAGTCCCTGATGATGCAATATTTCAGAGACAGTTTTACACTTCATATGCCCCGCATAAATTTGGACAGTCCAACAAACACTTTGAGCTAGAGACTTTGAAAGAGCATAGGTGATCCACATTTCAGTCCATAGCTTCTCTTGCATATCAAAAATAAAATTATTTAAGTAATAATCTAAGGGATGCCTGGGAAATACTTTAAGGACTGTACCAAGTCAGTGAAACCACGAGAGCTGGAATAAAATAAATACACCAAAGACCAAAGAATAAGGTACCAATGTATAGGTGGCAAACACACAAGAAGAAATTATGAGGAGAGTTTAATTTTGAGAAATAAAAAACAGAAGGAAAGCAGAAGCAAAAGCTGAGAAAACACACACAGCTAGGACACAGCTATCATTTTCTAACAATCTGTTTGGGAACAATTTGTTTTCTTATCCCACCCCGCCCCCCTCCAACCCCAGCCTCTTTCCTGAAGATGATGTTTCACAAACACTTTAAATCAACTGAAGTCAATCTGAAAGGGGAAATCTTCTCCCTCAGCACTGACCGGTAATTCCCGTTCCCTCCTTTGCACTAGTGCTTGCTCCTGTGGATTCTGCAGCAGGATCTGGCCGTAAATGGAACACAGCAGAAGCATCAGTAAGTAGACTTATGTCCTCAGAAGCAGCAAGAATAGGTCTCTTACAGCATCTGCATAACATCCCCAGGTAGTATATTTATATTTCTAAAGAATTGCAAAGGCTGCTCACAAGAAAGGTACCAAAGTGAGTTCATTTATACATAAACGAAACCACTTCTCTAAGGGGACCCCTACCAGCAGTGGCTTCAAGTCATATTCACAGTGCAATTTAGAGCTGAATGGAAAAATGGCTTGTGCATCACTTCCACGCTCTCACAACTAACTTCTCCCTCCTGCAGTCAAATTGAATACTTAAAACGGAAACCTGCCACTAGGAGAAATGTATCAATGCATTTTCAAGTGTTTGCCACCAAGCACCATGTCACTGTTCACCTTGCTCTTAAGTGCAAGGACACACTTTACACACCAACCCACCTGGCAGCTTGAGAAGCTAGTAGCTTACTGATGGGTACCACACGTGTGGCACCAGCTACTTAGTATCTGACCATAACAAAGAAGTTTACCTCTGCCAGGTCTCTAATGGAGAAAAGAAGAAACACGTTCGCTATCCCCTGTGGCACAGACTTCTCATTAATACTCCTCTTCGGTGTTAACAGTGATCAGGAAACTGCGGAAAACTAGCAGAGAAGTTGTGACTTTATCCTTCAATCTCTCACTTGCAATAATGAAAGATCACACCACAAAACTAAATCCTTGCTTGATGTAAAAATACTGACTGAAGGACAGCTTCACGATTTTCTGATTATTCTTCCATTCATCTCTGCAATGCCATATGTATGCAGTTTATTTTATGTTAAGTGTCACATACATATTATCACCTCTTACGATCTGTACTATCAACTGCCTGCCAACACACTGGCTTCTGCCAATTGCTTTTAGTTTCTCTTTCTCTCCTTTTCCAGTGTTATATTTGGAGAAAGGGAAAAACAGAAAAGAAAAAGAAAGAAAAAAAAAATACAACTGACTCCAGTAGAAGGAAAATTATCCGAAATCCTTTAAACAGTTGCTCTGTTAAATTGACACAAGTTTAACAACGTGTACTTGGCACATTCCTCTTGCCACGAATACAAGAACCTTTTTCAAAAAAAGTCATTCAGGGCAGGGAAATCTTTTAAAGATACAGCACAGGCCTTACTGAATGGTGGTTTGATGGCTGTTAAAAAGCCATTTCTAGTTCCAAGTACTCAAACCACAAAAACTTCATAACCATAAACCCCCTTTTCTGAAATCTCCTTTTTAATAGGACAATGACTGAACAGGGGAGGCAAACTCAACCAACTTATTCTCCCTCGAAGTTCTGACTCCAGGACAGTGCAAGGATACAGCACAGGAGAAAGTCTATTAGACCCAGGTATAACTCTGCAGAGAAATAAAGCAGAAAAGGCAACAGTACTTTTCCTTGCTCCCAAGGTGTATGATGTTTTCTAGTCCCCAGGGCTGCCAAAATCCCATCACCTTCTACAAACTTTTTTTTTTTTTAATACAATGACACACTGCACGTTTGCACCACAGCATGACAAAGACAGCTTCTAAACTGGAGAGATCGCTTACTTCAAGGAAACTGAAAATCAAGGGATAGCCTAGTCACAACTGAAGACCATTGTACTTGATGGCCTCACCTAAGCCCCAAGCAAATTCTTACCTGAGAATCACAGAATTGGAAATGTTGTCGTTGGCAACATATCAAAAAAGGTTGCTGTCATTAGACCAGGCAGACACTGCGCATTAGTGTGCAGGTGCACTGGCAGAGATCTATGGAAACCTTTTCCTAGTTACAGATAAATCTATAGACATCAGCTTCTCACTCCATCACATACTGAACCCACCCAGAGTATCACAAGAAGAAAGCCACGCACCTTACGTGCGCACATGAGACCTCCGCTCCCTATGTATCAACACGGAGTACACAAGATCATAGTCCCAGTACCAGTTTGTAGGCTAAATACTGTGAGAAAGGGCATCTAGGAGCCCAAACCTTAAAATCAAAAAGAGACTTCTGCTAGGTAGCAAAAACAAAGAGCGGAAGGAAGGGTGGAGCACCACATTACTCTTGCTCCGCAATTCACTGCAGGACAGCATCGCTGTCAGGAAGCACCATGCACACAGCAGTGTTTCAGCAACAGTTACACCTTTAGGCAGCCTAAGCTCTTTTTTTCTGAATACTAGCCTGAAGGGGCATTAAAAAAAAAAAAAATCACTTCTTAGGACCGTGAATACAATACATTGCACCCAAACAGTGAGGAAACAGAAGCGCTTGTTTTTAAGAACACAGTCAGGTTATATAATAATGAGTACGGAACTGCAGGTACCTTCAGTGACCACTTAAGACTGCTTACAGAATAAATAGGTAGGAATTTTTCCTATCCCTTCATCAAAATCCATCTGAATTGTACATCTATTAAGATTTTCCTGGCATATGGAGAATATAAGGAAAAATATCAAAACGTTAAGTGTAGAAACCAGTCCTCTTTCACCCCCCTTCCCTGTACTTCATTAAAAAAAAAAATTCTGAATGACACACATAGTAAAGTTGCAAGCTACAGAGAGGACAAGTGTGTTATACTGCACAGTGAATTTCAAACAGATGACAAAAAGAGACAAAAGAAAGTCAACTACCCCTGCACTACCTCCCTGAATGAACAAACTGGGAATGAGGTACACCTCTAGACTGGCCAAATCGTGCACTCAGATCCACTGACTGCACTGACAGCATCTTTCAATAATACCCCTTTCACATCATGTCGATGTTTTAACCATACTAATCTTTATTTTCTCTGACCGGTGAGTTTTTGAGAGTTGCTGCAGTACTTTTAACAGCTTTATGGCACACATACTGCTAGGAAAACATTCATTAACACACAAGAGGGACTTTACCAGCAAACTGTCACCACTGTCCTTCCTCCTCCTTATCTAGTTACCAGATTGGACCATTACCACATCCTTATACAGCTAAAAAAAAAAAAAGGGGGGGGGGAGCGGGGGGACAGGGCAGAAATCAGGAAAAGAAAATCTTCAAAGGAAGAAAGCAAGCTTGCAGCTCAAACTGGCACAACTTGATGAAAACGCAATTATATTTTTCTTTACTGCGTAATATTCTATGCAAGTCAATCAAGCAGAAATGACAGGGGAAGAGCGGGACTAAGGAGAACAATGAATGATCCATAAATGCCTACAAGATTATATAACTGAGGATGAGACGGCATGTGTGTGTGTGTGTGCTCGCATCTGGGGGAAAGGAGGAGAAAGAGCAAAGGGGAAGACGAGGAAAGGATGCCCTCGGTCACAGATACAGGACTCCGCACAGTCCTTACTCAGTTTCCCCCTCTTCCCAAAAGATAAGTATTTTAACCTGCGGCAGTCAGGCAGCTGAGGGACAAAAGCAAAAGCCAACCCAAGATCGGNNNNATAACACACTTGGAAGCATCCCTTGCTGAAATCGCACCGCAACCGCTGTATGGTGAAACTTGGCTCACAGGCAACCATGTTTACACTAAAGCAATTAACACACGGTACATTTCCTGCATCATTATTATCATTGGCACTCGCAAGGCGTTTGTTGCACATTTTGAGCCTTGGCAGGTTAAGAGATATTCTTATAAAATTAACAACAAAACGTTGCTGATTCGAAATGTACTCACTGTTATTTTTCAGGAACTCCTATATTTACTTTAGACCATTCTCGGGGGAGAGCTGGACAGTTGCGTTAGTTCTGCAAGGAAAAGATATTCAAAATAAACTTCGCGGAGGCTTCGAGCCAAGCAACTTCTACACCCGTAACTTTCCGGACCCGATACCCGCTGGCTCGGCAAGGCTGGGAGCGCGGCTTCGCGCCGCCGCCACCCGCCTTGCGGAACAGCCGCTCCCTGGAAACTGACCAGCGGTCCCGTCACCGGTGCGACCGGCGGCCGAGCGACAGCGCCCCGCGCACCCCGGCCCCACCAGCCCCCCGGAGGGGCCGCGGGGCAGCCGTGCCCGGGGGACGGCGGCCGGGTACCGGCGGCCCGCGGGGATGCACTTGCTTGGAAGTTGCGGTTCCCCCGCCGCGCGGCGGCTGCGCGCACACTTGCTGCGGTCCCGAACCCCCCCACCCCACCCCGCGTTAACCGCGGCCGCTGCCCCCCGCACGCCGCCCCCCGGCCCCGGTCCCGCCGGGTGAGCA
>JAVJGJ010000047.1:94425955-94474451 GCA_035590215.1 Microhierax caerulescens
CCGGCCGGGAGGGGGCGGCACCGCCTACGCTCGGCACCGGCTCCGCGATCCCGGCTCCGCGATCCCGGCTCCCCGCTCCCCGCCGGCGTTTCTAGCATCCTCGGGGCCTGCCGGGGCCGGCGTGGGATGAGTGCCTGCCTCGTGGCTCTCGCTCCCTGGAAGGGTGAAATACCAGATCTCTGCTTTTCGTTCTGTCTCCCTAAAAAAAGAAGCGGTCACTAAGCTATTCCATTTTTTTTCCTTTCTTTTTTCTTCTTTTTTTTTTTTTTTTCTTTCTTTAAACAGCCACTGTATGGACTACCCGCGACATGTGATGCTGCAAGCCATCACCTTATGTCTTGTAACGCTGCGGGCAGGGAAGTCTGTTTTGTTTGTTGTTGTTGTTTTTTCCAGTCTTGTACGTTTCACTTGTACTTTGGTAAGCACCGACCCTGCAGCCACCAAACCTTGCTGTGGTACAGCAACTTTTATCTTCTGGTGTAACAAAATGTATTCTTTGTGAACTATCGCATGATACCTGAAGACTGAAACCTGCAAAACTACCGGCTCTAATCTCACTGATAATTATGTGTGAGAGTATCTTTATACAGGTTAATAATTCCCAGTGATTTCCTATAAAGCCACTTTCCTGCAACACCCAGCTCTTCAGGCCATAATAGCGCTGTTACGCATCAGCTGACATTTACGAGGCTCATTGCCCTGACCATCCCACAGCCGCTTACAATGATTTTACACCCAGCAGAACTGCCGGGGGCTTTCCAGAAGAGGCAGCGGGACTTGATTCTCCCCTTAGGCTGTAACACACCGTGTCAGTGAGATGCTGGATCTGAGCAAACACTTCACGCTAGGTCCGAGCAAACGCTCCGGTGTGAGGCAACGAATGGCGTGACTCACCTGAGCCACACGTTACTGTATTTATAGGGCTAGAGCACAGGCTCTGCCTAATGACAGGGGCCAAGACTGCACCCCAAAAGCAGGGAAGCCCCTTTTCTCGCATGCAGAAGTTACCTGCCTGCTCACTCTTCCTCCAGCACCTCACAGGCTGGCGCATGGGCCATGATATCCTCCCGCACCACAACCAGGACAGCCAGGCCAGGGCTCCTTATGGTCCTGCATTCTGAAACTGAAATTCCGTGGTAGGAGCCCCTTCAGTCAAGGAATGTTTGCTTGCAACTTCGAAAAGAGCCTTGTAAGTATAACAAGATGTGCAATGAAGTTTTGTTTACCTCATTTTCCACTATTAGCTCCGGACCAATTTCCCAGTATGCTTACATGGCGGGGGCTGGCTTCGTTTGTGAAGATAAACGCTATATGAAGATAAACATATATATGGCAGTAGGAAGGATGGTTGGAAGAATATTAAGAAGGAACATTACTTTAAATGCAAACTTTTGTTCATCACATTTTTGTTTTTCTCTCAGACTCGGCAACTAAAATCATTAAAATTGATTTCAGCTGTATATTACCACAATAGCTGCATTTTCAATGGTGCAAGAGAATGTTTATTTAACAATGCTATTGTTACACAATTTAGAAGAAAATTTGTGAAAAAAATCCTGCTCGTTTATGGGGACAAATTTAAGCTGTTCTACTGCACTATTCAAAAGAGAGCAAACTAGAAATCTGGAGGGCATACTCCAGCGAAGCCTTCTGATTATCCCTATCCCTATCTAAGTCTACCAACCTAAGCTGGTATCGCAACTATTGCACCAACATTAGGATTATTTTTGCTCTCCAAAAGCCCAGGAAACCTTTACTCAGTATGTGTATGTACAGAAGTCCTTGGCTGCTATGGCCGTTCCCCGATTTACTCGATAGTACTCCTTTTATGTGCTATCTGCTACCAAAGCATGTGTTATCATCACAACTGATGCTTTTACAACCAATACCTGAGTTGTTCTTACGATGTGGGCATAAGACGTTTGCTAAATAATTCTAGAAAGCCTGAGATGTTTGCTAAATAATTCTAGAAAGCCAGAAGAGGGAGTGCAGGAACAGTAAACACCAAGAATTAAGCATTTTAATTTGTGTGGTTATTTCAGCTACAACCTTAAAAAATAAACGAATAAACCAATACCTGAAGGAATTTCCCGGCAGGACTGCTGCTGGGCTCTGCTGACAACAAGGGTGTTTCAGGATAGTCCAGTAGGTGCTAATGGCCTGTTGATACCTGGCCTGTAGAAATCTCAATTTGACTGTCCCCAAACTGTAGCAAGCATCAAAGCCATTAATCCCCTTTGACAGTGAAAACCTTAGATCCTGAGATGAAAGAGTTCTTGACAGTTTTGGAGCGGTTGTGTTTTGTTACAGTACTTCTGGCCAAAACCTCCCTGAGCCACAGATTATCCAAGATAGCCTTTGTTACACCCAGTGGCAAAGATGGTTGGATTTCACTGTGCTTATAGGCTTTATGAATGGCTTTTATTAATATCAGTATTTTAATTGCATATGAGTAATTCCCTACAGAGCCTGGTTCATAACCCTTAAAGCATACCAGGATACCGGCTGTGGTATAGAAACAAAGTACAGGAGTATTATCACATTTTGCCTGTTTAGAAGTCACAGATAAATTTCTCTTTATTTTGAGAAGGCTATCTGTTGTGTTTGAATGAAAACATTTTGTCCGTGTACACGCTCATTTCCATGAGGGGTGAATTGAGCTCTGGGAACCATGCTCACCAGCCATTCCTTCTGCTGGTGACAATGCTGCGGTAAGCCTTCCTCTCTGGTAAATTATTCTGCCGCAGATTCAAGAGTAAATGGTAAAAATTGAGTATATGGATGTGTGTATAGTCTATTAGATATTTTTTTAAATAGGTCCTGAAAAGCTGGCCTAAATTCACATACAGCGACATCAATAAAAATGGACTGTTATCAGACACCTCAAGCTCATTGTTCTAAGCTGCAGTGTGCTTGCAGATCTCCATACTCCAGGCCCTAAATTACAGTTGTCAATTTGCTTTTATAGATTTACGTATGTATGGATTTTATATTCATATATATATATGAACATTTGGTGGGGGGTGATTAAACAAGGTCAGTATGATGTAATGGTTATTATGACTCAGTTTCAGTATACCTATTCAGACTGTAAATCTGTTGCTGTATATTCCTTTCTATATAACACCTGTGCAGAAGGTTATGACCTTTGCAGGAGAGCCAGCTTAATGAAGATATAAATAAATCTCACATAAGACGTGTTTTAATTAACCTACAAACAACCTCACTCCAAAAAGCAGTTTTGGTCTGTTTATGGACTCATTTCCATCTTATCTGGACATAATTTTACAATAAAATAATTGTTAAAAGTTAAGGTTGTGAAATTTTAATACTTATGACCATCACACCACTTAGGAAATCCAAGTATGAACAAGCAGGAATGGCTCTCATTCCATTCCTTATGTTTTCATGCCATTAACCCATTGTGTTTCTACAAAGGAAACCACACCTCTACAGACTGTTTTTATTGCCACTTGCTCTTCTATATTTTAACTTGCCTTTGAAGGACCTCTTCAGGAATAAAGTCTAGAAGTGATTTCATCACAGTCTTTTGCTGTTTGGAGGAGAAAAACTTGGGAAGAGCTGGTAAAGGTTTATGTGGGTTTGGGTTTTCTTTTTTTTTTTTTAAAAAAAAAAAAACAACAACAAACAGTTTGATGTTGAAGTTCAGCAAGCTCTGAACTTCAGAGAAGCTCTCTCCTGTTGCAGCAAAACCAATCACTGGAGCTGCCCAGTGATTGTCATAAGTTGGTCCTGACCAGAAAAGTTTAAATCAAACCAGGCATTTTGCTGAGACATTGGTGCAAGCTAAATCTCACTTTCATAACTTCAAGCAGGAATTCAAGGGAGTCTTGTGACCTCCAATATGTAGTGAATCCAGTGCTGTTTCCCAGCTTTCATGTAAACCCTAATAACTCTCACTGACACCAGAAGAATTTTAATCACCTTTCCAAGACATAACAGAGCTGTTTGCTGCATGCCGTGTTTTCTTCTCCACCACACAGTGACGTTCCTTCTATCTGCCATCAGATTAACATTTTATAATAAGACCTCCTACTTGTCTCAACCACATTTGAGGATATCTTTTCTACTCATTTTAGCCTTTATTTTTTTCCCTTCTCTTGAAAGGATAGAGCCAGGCATTCAGGGAATTGGGAATCCTGAGTTTTGACTCAACTGTGAGCCCTTAATCTGCCATACAACTGTGGGTGAACTGTGTCATCTCTGGGAATTATTTCCTACCCCCTCTCTTTCTTTTCTTTCCTTTTGTTCTGTTGTTGGAGGTGGGTTTTTCTTTACTTGTTTGTTTGTTTTTCAACCTTGTCAGTTTAGGCTGCAAGTTCTCAAAGGCAGATTTTTTTTTTTTTTCCTCTATGTATTTGTAGATAACCAATGTATTTCAGCTTCGATTTAATTTGGGGTCTCCTGATACAACTGCAGCACAGTTCTTATTAATACTCCTAGCCTTGTGAAGAAACTTACTGCATTTTGATTGAGGTTTCTACTTCTTTACCCAGCCTGCTATCATGTTTGATTAGTAGCTAATAGTATTACTGGCCAGTGCACAACCCATAGAAAACTTAAATAAGAAGAGCCCCCAAACTTTGCAGCTGCTCACTCTTCCAGTAATCTGCAAAACTTATTTAACGTTCACATATTTTCTAGTCACCTTGTGCTCTATACAGATTAATATTTGATGAAAACAGCCTATTTGTATTGATTTAGCAGCTGTGTTGTGTGTACAGTTGAGGTTTGAAGGATGCTAAGCCATGTCACGTACTACTACAGACCTTTCACATTAAAGACCAGTTCCATCCTTCTTGGGCAGCAGTGGTGTTATTTATATTGCAACAGACTACAGAGACTACAGAACTAGCAAGAAACCAAACACTGCCCAAACAATTCATGGTAAATGCCATCCTTTCTCCAAAAGACAGAGTTTAACACGCAGGGATAACAAGCAGGTACAGAGAGAGCCATAGAAGCAGCACAAAGTCTCTCTCCAGCAATAGCCCGGCACGATTCGCTACCAGTCAAGGTCAAGTCCTCCCGTCCCAGATTGCAGCATGACAAACACTGCTACACTGGCAAACCCTCCCCGGGACTTACCCACAAGTCTTTTGACAGATTTGTGACTTTCTTGCTGGAAATAACAGACTGTTCTGTCTATCATCCATTTTAATCCTTTCATAACATTAATAGATCAACAGTAACTGCTGGCAGCAAAGTAGCAATAAAGAGTACGAGCTCCCTGCTCGGAGGTAGGCTGGATGCCCACTTCCCTAATGAGGTGATTAACTTCAGGTGCTCAACTGAATGAGTCCACGTGAGTAAGTAGCACTCCTGCAGCTGCAGAGTGTCAAGTGGCACTTGCGAATGCATTTCAGTGTTTGCACTTGGCCTTTCTCCCTTCTGCATTTATTATTCCATTATTAGAGAAAGTCACTTTGCCTACAAAATATTTTGCCCTGCTGTCACACTTGATTTTGCATATTTCTCAAAGAGTGTAATGCTTATGGCTGAAAACGACTGTCTGTGCCAAAAAAATCATGAGGCTTCAGAGCTGGTTATAAAGAATGGTTCGAAACATCCTAACCTTTGAATATGCATTCCTTAGGTAGTACGGTATCCTAGATAATGTTCATTTAGAACAAACATAAACAAAGCTTGGGCTGCAGCCTTCAAAATGATATATTTCAATGCACATAGCTCTTCAGAGAAATTGAAAGGCCTTTAATACTCTGTTTTATTCACATCACTGCTGGACTATGTATTGATTTATGGGAACTTTGAAAAGCTGAAGCAAAGGTCTTGTAACATCCTGTCCTATTATAACCCAACCGAGGTGATTCACCATTCTCACACCCCTATGTTTTAATGTGTTTCTTTTATGTACTTACATCATCCATTTTTCATACCTCCTTTTGGGTTTTCCCTTTTCCATCCTCCTTCCACTCAAAAAGCTCAAAGTACTGTCCACTTTTTATGTTGAGGCCTTGAAGTTATAGCCTTCATATATATTTTTCATTGCTAAGATACCATGGTCACTACATCACCTTTCTCCTGCTTACCATGTTTAAATACCACTCACCTGTTTCCAAGGATCCTCTTCCCACCCCCCCTTCCGTGCTCTAAATAGGGCCATCCTTTGGTGGGGCTTTGGGGCAGGTTGCTTTCCCAGGTGACAGTGATGAGAGCACAGCCTCGTGTTTAAAGATCAACTGCAAAACTGCAAACCAGTATTCACAATAACTTGTGAGCTGCCATAGCTCTATGACAAATTGCCTCTGCTGTGGAGCTTGTAACCTCTGGCAAAGGGGTGAGGCAGATGGCTGGAGGCTGCGGTCCCTCGGATGCCCCAGCCTGAACCAGCACAGTTTGAATCCAAGGTTTTCATTTGGACAGCTACCATCACCCTGTGAATGTCATTTCTGCTTCCAAGCCCAAAGTTAGAGACAGGAGAGTGATTTCTTTGCTGAAGTGTGAAGTTCTGGATCAACGCAAACTCTTCATGTATTCGTCAAACTTGATGAATACTTTAGGTCAAAAAACTACTTCTTTTTTTAAAAAATGGATGTTTTTAATTTGATGTTTCTAAATGACAGAATAGAGCAAGGCTCATGGCCTTTCAAGACTTAAGCTACCTGAAGTTCTTCTTCTTTAAACAAATGCAGAAATCGAAATAAAAGATTTTATTCAGCACAATTTATTTTTTTTTTAAAATGGTGGTAGCAGAAGGTCATTTTGATTAAAAATAACACATTTTTCAGATCAACTCGAAAATTTTTAGAGCATAGGAAATATTTTCCAGTTCAGCTAACAAATCAATGGGCACTTTACTTGTGTAGGTCTAATTCACACCCTTTTTAATGGCTTAATATTCAAAGGACTGAGCACCTGCAGCTCCTATTCAAATTGGACATTTAGTATTTATAAGTCAATAGGAGAGTCTGGGTGTGCAGCAGTTGTGAGGAAAAAAGGAATCAAGCTTTTAATTTGTCACAAGTGCCTAAGTAGGGGTAGGAGTGCTCAACTTGACACACACCCCTACTTGAAAACGTTGACTGCTACAAAAGGATTGCAATTCTCCTGCCTTGCAGGGAGCCTAAATTCCTGCCCCAGGATACAAGATGCCCCTGCTGACTTCTCAGTCTAAATTGGGAAAAAAAAAAATTGGTCCTCTTGGGTCCCAAGGACTAATTAGTCAATGCCTGTAAAGCCCTCTGAAGGTGAAACGTGTATCTGTGCTTTACCATGACAGATGGCTACGGTTTAATTTTAAAGGTTTTCTTTAAAAAAGCTGTTTTGTGGAAGCACTTACTCTCTTCACTGTCCACTAATGCAGATGATTCATTTTGAACTGGTGTACAGATGGAGGAACAGGATGGCAAAACCTCTGCTCTGGCTGTGAGCAATCAAAGAGGAGAAACTTTAATATTGATTGACTTTATGAACCAGAGTTCCCCACTGTCTTGCAGTAGTGTAAAATATCACAAAATGCTGCCAATTCTGCTTTCTCTTCTCCTTCCCATCTGTGATAGCATTACAGAATATCTTCCCAAAAGTAAATGAAGTGCAAGACCTTATGGGGAATTGAATGGTCTCTGTGTCACTGAAAGCAGCGTACTACACCGTGCTCCCACACCTGTCCTCACGCCCTGTTGCAATTAGCGTCTTGCACAGATCCTCAAACATATGTTTGCTTTGTCATCTGGTGGAATATCCCACTACACTACACAAAGCAAGCTGTCAAAGGCTTCGCTAAAAGAAATAACGAGTAATGATTTGTGATAAAATCAGCACTGCGATCCTCCGCTGCAAAAATCGGTGTGGTGTAAAACCAGCAAGGAGACAGCTCCCAAGCTTTTGTTAATTGCTTTATCAATCCCAATCCATTCCTCAGGAAACACAGTCTTATGCTTATATACCATGTGCCATTTATGGAGGAACCCAGAAGGAGAAAATGCAACAAATACAGGCAGGATTTTGCAGGCTGAACTTGCTAACCACACCAAGCCTGCCACCAGAACTGCTCAGAACAGCACTTTCAAAGGGACAATACTGTAGAGTCCAGATTACTCCTACGGACATCAGTACAGTACACTCATTGATAAGGAGTGAGATAAACCTTCTGAAGGATGTTTCCTACCAACAGAGCTAAATCTTTTTTCTCTTTCTTTCTTTCTTTTTTATTTTTTTAAAGCCCATAAATAAGATAACTCACCCTCCTCCGTGAAACATGGTTTTGTTGGTGCTGTTTTCTGGGAAATTTTCCCCCCTTCCAGACTCTGAAACTGGACAAAATACAGAAAGCTTGATCATGCTAGACATGATTTGATTTTTGATTTGGTTTTCTTCCCTTCTCCCCCGCAGTTTTTGTCCTTATATATGCTCGTTGGGTACACACACGTTGAGAACACATTGAGTTCGATGCGCTCCCTGGAATTTGGGGGGTGGCAAGCTGACCTGGGTTGAGTGTGATTTTGACTCCTTTGTTATTTTCTTCCTTTTCCACGGAGAAACAGGGCCTAAAGAGCTGGTAAGTAGTTTAGCAGAGAAAGGATGAGGAGCTTTCTGCGAGAAGCATGAAGCAAGCAACGCTCTGATGTTAGGCCACCTGTCTGGAGAGACAGTTGGTCCCAGTGCTGCTGCAGAGACTCCCTGCTGTGCTTTGGTAGGAGGCTGGGCTTTTCCAGTTTCTACGTTTCTTTCTGATGAATGGTCATCTGCCTCCTCGGTGGCAGGTAGGGGTTGCCATGCCTCAGACGGCAGTTCCTCAGATGGCAGTCCCCATACTTCAGCATCGTGTCACGCTGCAGGCATGGCTGCTCGAGCCTTAGTCTGAAACGTTTCACTAGGCTGAGAATTTTTACCTGGGTGAAATTTCGCCTATACCTACCCATTTCCCTATTGCTCCCAGTGAGAAACCAGGCAGTTATTCATTTGGAAAAAATACTGGCTGTCAAAAGAAACATAACTCTGATTTTACCTGGACTTGAGCTATCGTATATCATATCTCTGCCCTTATTTTATTTGTCCTGGTGCTAGTTTTATCTTCTACATCTTACTGTTCCCTCTGACTTCATGCTGTGTTTTATATCATTAGTCAAATATTTTATTTCAGGCCTTGCAGCTCTTTTTTTTTTTTTTTTTTTTCCTCATTAGAAAGAGATATTAAAGTGGAATCTGGTGTCCTTGATGCAGACTCATCAATTTATAGAGAATGTAACTAAATTGCATTTGCTTTATTATAGCAGAAATCAAACAACAACAAAAGACACATGGATGGACTAAATGACTTTGTTCATCTACACTTAGTCCAAAGGTTTACTCTACATTTTTCAGTGCATGTCCCAGCTGTGTTGATTGGGCTTTTCTATCACTACTTCTCTGACATGCCCTACTTTTCATACTTAGGAATCTCCTCCAGTGACTGACTCAATGCCATTCCCTCTTCTTCCTTTGTTTACTCCTGGAAATCTCCTCAGATGGAAGAGATGGATGAAGTAAGCTTGTTTGAAGTGGGTCTAGTGCAACAATATTGGGTGCGCACTAGTTATGGCTAACTGTCCTGTAGCTGGATCTCAGTATTTTAAAGAGTTGCTTCATCACTGAGATTATTTAAACACTTTTCTGCTTTTTTTTTTTTTTTTCCCTTTATCTTTTGCTGTGGGTTTCTCTCGGGCACTGCCACAGAAGAAGGGCAAAGAACAATTTCCAAAGAAGCATTGCAGTCTCCTGATGCATGAAATTAAATCTGCTTTGGGAGTCCCCCAAAACAGAAGAACCTCATTCTTTTGCAGTAGATTGACCCTCTGCCTTGGTGGCATTATTCCCAGTTGTGCCAGCAGCAGTTTTCCCTTTTGCTCATGTGCACACCCCTAAATACTGTTCCTCTCACTATTTTGCTCTCCATGTTTATCTGAAGCATTTATCTTGCTGTTTTACCAGCAATCGGGTCATCTTGCTCTCTTCCTTGGTAGCCACATACGTTGAAGACTTTGTGGTTTTAAAATGATAGTGAAGGGGTTATCTGATCTCAGAAAGGAAGCAGCCCTGTTGCCCCCTTCCCCCTCATCTTTTGTCACCTATCTCAGCATCAAAGAGTTGTTTTGACAAGAGCCAGGCAATTTTATTTCTTCATCTTTCTCCCAGGCTCTTCCTTCCCATGACTTGCTGCCATCCCATTACATCAGCTCATGGATTCTAATGCTGACACTCTTCAATTAAACATCAAGATGCAGGCATCACAACACATAACCCGACTGAGTCCTTTTCACACAGCTGAAAAAATGCATCTTTGTGCTTGTCCTACACATCAGTACCAGCTTTGTGCTCAGCGGTGATGAGCTCTCCATGCTGCCATTTGCATATCGCAGTACAAATTCTTTCTTATATGGGAATCCAGCCATCCCCACTGGCAGCTGCTTGTTTTTTCACTGCTCTAGATAGTCCTTCCACAGGAGATCAAACAGGTTGTCCCAGTCAGGGATGCTTCCTGGCGCTTGGTGCTCTATAAGATCATTGCTTGTTTGCTCTTCTGGCCAGCTTGCACACTCACAGGACTGCTGTGTCCACCTGGAACATTAGATAATGCCCTTTAGAGGGCTTCTTCACACCATCAAGTGCTGCAAACATTGCTTCCTGGCAGCCGTGGAGCAACCTGAGTTTCATTGTTTGCACATAGGACTTTCCTACCCTAGGTCAACTCCTGTAACTCACTCTGGACCAGACTCAGCCAGATACCAGGCCACCCCACAACCTCTTCTGAGCTATTCCCACAGTCAGCATAAAAAAGGAGTTGAAACTACCCTGAGCTGCCTGTGACATGGGGAATCCCCCTGCCAGCCTAAAGCCTGCACTATGTCACTGCATCCCTGCTCTCTGGGGCATGCTGGGGATGCAGCTTCCTGCAATATTCCCCTCTGTGCCCAGGAGCCCAGGGAGGGGGCAGGGCTCTGAGGGAAGCACAAGCAGCTCTAGGACAGCTTCTCTAGATGCTTGCTTCCCTCATGCCCTGCCTGCTTTCTCTCCAGGCTAGGACAGCCCCTTCTTCTGTTACCACACTTCTCTGGAGCCACCACGCTGTGCAGCACAGGTACCATCTCCTCCCACTGCCTCACCGTGACATCTGGCCCATGGTGGCTCAGGGGGAATCAGCTGCTCTAACCAAAACAGCAGAGCAACTTATACTGGAGTGTATCTGTCATACACACCGACATGCAGCTTCATCCCCTCATTCCCCATTATTCTCAACTGGGAATAAACAAAAATTTACTGCTTTGTTACCAGAAAACCCTAACAGTCCCCTCAGGGGCACCCACCCCACCACAGAGGGTTTATAATAAGGCTCCAGACACGAGCAGAAGAAACCAGAAATACAGTTGCAGAACCACAGAACAAGCTTTATATTGCAGCCCTTCTCCCCCCAGCATATCTTTTAGGCTGAAATCCACAAAAAAAAGGCCATCCCTGTGCTTCCCAGCACCAGCAGACAGTTCTAAAGACCAGCCCTGAGTTCAGTGCATTCAAAATGGTCCTTTTTTCCTCTCTTAAGCTGTCACTGAAACCTATTACAAGCTGTAGCTTGGAAACCAATAAGTTGCTGAAGCACTTTAAAAATATTTTCCCAGGGAATGGTTCTCTGGCTCTTCTTGCTTTCTATAATCACAATGCCGAAACGAGGAGCTCACAACGTATGTTAAAAACACAGGCATCTAAAGAGAGGTGGGAAGAAAGTGTTCCCGCTGGTTTGCATCACGCAGTTTGATGTGCCATGTGCTGCAGATCACTTGTGAACTTGCATGATGCCAGCTGTGCTGTAATTAACACAGAGTGACTGGCAGAGAGAAGGTGGTCACTTTTTCTAGGAAATCGTTTCGGTTTTTACTCCCCCTAGAGATGGACTAAGCAAACAGTTACTGGACTTTTGTTCTTTTGTGAAGTACCGTTATTAGTGTAGTTTGTTACAGGTTTTCCACTCATTGCAAGGTGGACCTTCACCAATAAAAAGAGGGACCCTGAAGGCTCTCTGTGAAATATGAAGGTGTTGAAAGATCTATTTTCTCCCCTTCCAAAGCATTTACAAATAAAACTATGGGGATTTAAAGTGTTGGTTTGTTTTTTGGTTTTTTTCCCAGATGGTGAGACTGGAAATAGGGATGAATATTGCTTGATAGGAACACTATGGGGAAGGGGTTTCTGGTTAGTTTCTGAGGGTGCAGACAGCCTACTGTTGAAGGAGTACTAAAAATAGGTTACAGAATGGATCTGGTGAGGATGAGGAAACCTAATTATTTGCTGTAATTACTTGCATCCCAAGATGAGGGGGCCGGATGCTGGAGTGGTGTGGCTCAGCAGCCACCCATTAAAATCAAGAGGCCTCAATTGGTTTTCTCCAGCTGGGGGTCTGCTCTTTGGCTGCCTGCTGCAATCACGGATCTTAAACAGGCCTGTCTGATGTGGGATGTCACACATGCTTGCAAGAAAAACAGAACACCAGTACACTTCCACAGGATCAGAGAAACAGTATTGTTCCCAACTGAGCCTATTGACCGAACAACCTCTGGGGTCATTTCTCAGGATGAAAGAATTACAGAGCGCTCTATTGACCTGAACCATACAATATGTAATCAAAAGTATCACATTTTTGCAGCAGTTAATTTCTGGAATTTCTGAAAGCAGTATGTTTTCCCAAAAGCAGTATCCTCAAAGTACCTGCACAGTTCTATTAGCTCTACAATTACCAATTTCTCTCTACAGTTTGTTCTCAAGAGCCTTTTAGTATGTTTTCCCTAGGTGATGAGCAGTTCAGAACTAGTTCTTTTTGAGGTGTTACATTTAGTCATCTCTTTGTGTGAGATAGAAAGGAGACCTTAAATGAAAGAATACCCTTGAGGAGAGTTCTGGATAAGGCAGGGATAAAAAAAAAACACCAGGGTCTGAAAGGAGGGGACCTAAAAGCCAGAAGTGGCTATATAGTTTTAGCAAGGTTACTGGGGACAAAAGAGCCTGAGCAAGCTCCATTTATTCTGCAGAGCAAATGACAAAACCCTGGTTGATAAGCACAATGTGATTCATAGGAGAAGGATTCATACTGTGTCTGGTTACTCGGGGACATGAAGTAGCTTCAAAACCTTTTTACCTCACATTTGAGACAGCTGTTCCCTCACTCTTGTTGCATTTGGTGTAAATTCACAGTGATCTCATAATTGACTCAATCTCCTAATCATACTTGTCACAGATGGGTGCTACTGAAAACAATTAGTAATTAATTTCTAGAAGATCAGGAATAGTAGAAAAAACATTATTTATTCAATTAAGACAACTGGCTGTGCTGGCTCTGGAAGCACAACTGGTTATTGAGCAATAGGAAGGTATTTCTGCCCTGTTCTTCTTTTCCCCATTTATTTCCTTAGGTAAGAGCATAACCTGCAAGCAGGATCTACACTCACATTTTCTGCTGGTTAGAGGGGGCAAGAATCACTTGGAAAGGCAAATTTAATCTTCCCCTGAACTTTCCTTTTTTCCCCTGGAGAATGAGCAGTGGTGCCATTAAAATATGGATGAGGGAACCCCAGGCACCAACCAACGCGATAGAAATTCTGCCACTGATTTCAGCAGGGCCAGAATTTCCATCTTAATGAAAACATCCTTTCATTTAATAACCTCAACAAGAATTCAGTAATGGCATTTGGAAGACTGCATTTTTAAAAGTGGATTGTAGTTTTTAATGTCTAACTGGAGAAACCTCAAAGTGCCAATCCTGTGTCCTGAGAATTGAGGCAACCCCCTTCCAACAGCTCGGTGTGAGGCTGCTGCTCAGGCAGAGCTTAATGCAGTTGTCTTTTGTGTCTAACAAACAAGAACAAAACGGGATGGATTTGCCCTCGTGTAAACCCAGAGCCGCTACACTGGCAGAAAGGGGCATTTTTCTGGACATCTCTTTGTCTTCACGCAGGAGCAGATTTCGGTCTGGTGTCATTACACTTCCCATACGAGCTGTGGCGAATTTACGATTACTGGAATTTTTTGCATTTGTTAATGCTTGGATGAGTGCACAGCACATTGCAGCGTGCTGGCCTGCACAGTGAGAAGCCCTCTCTGAGAATTTTCTTATTTTGTTCCAGCAAAACACAATGTCCCTGGGCAGCTCTTGTTTTCATACCATCTTTCACTGGTAGAACCAGCACAATAATAAACCTGTTGGAATAATAAGTTTCTGGCTGCTGAGCAGGAGGTTTGTCCTCAACTCGAGTTAGCAGAAGTTTGCTCTGGGCAGCAAGCCAGAGGGCTATCTACTTTTCCATTCTGCCACTCTTTAACTTATTTTACATTAAAATTTTACGTCGTGGGTTTTTTAAATGAACAGACACATGCAACAGCAAAGTGCAAATGGGCATTACTCATCCATCATCTTGGGGAGTGGAACAGAAAGAAACGTACCTTCCTAACATCTATTTTCAGGTCTCCAGGAAATCGTATGAAGTTTTCTATTGCTTATTTGATCCTGAAAGGATTAGTATGATATCTCTTCTCTAAACAAAAATCCACAGAGAAATAGCAGGTTATGTAGCACATAGAGCAGACAGGCTGGGAGAGACTAATCCACAGTCGGTCTAAAAGATCATCTGTGTCTTTTGGTCTGCAGTGATTTTAGGGATTCCTTTATATCTGATCACTAATAAGTCCACAAATAACAAAGGTTATTTGCCTGTGTCCCATCTTAAGGAGTGCTGTTATAAATTACTATATCAGCAGTTGGTCCAAGCCTCCTATTATGCCAGTTAGGATCTTCAGGATGGTTCAAAAGGACCCGTGAAACCCTAACCCTGGAAAAATACAGCTGTCTGGAAAAGGAAGAAAAAAAAAGTGGGCTGTATTTTGTTTCTGTTTACTTTCTTCCCAGGGAGAATCAACTGCAAAACAGCAGCACATCAATAAAGCCATTTAATGCAGTTTCCTCCAGTCTCGCTAGCTTACTGAACGTGTATTATTTGTCAATTTGTGGTCACATTACAAAATATAGCACAGGGGAGCTGGAGCACAAGAGAGGTGCTTGGGGTTTGATATTTCAGAAAACGTGAGATGTTATAACAGATTATTCCATTCCTGCATCCAGCATCTTTCCCTTAGCACTGACATGTACAGATGCTTTAGAAGAAAATGGCAAAACTATATAATGCACCAGAGTAGCAAGTAGTGCTTTACGATAATGAGAAACTCCTTCATTATACCTGCTACTGATCCTGCACCTGCAAAAGCCCAGCTTTTGGTCACCTTAACTTAGTAATCATTTGCCACAGTCCTGGAGTTTTTCATCACCGGAGCATTACTCCCTTAGCTCAGCAGCATACCTTGCCGCTCACTGGGCTATGGAGCATACTTAGAGCTATTCAGCTGCAGCAGGAAGGGCAAGAAATGCTTGGTGACACGTACCAGTGCTAGAGTGAAATTAGGCAGCTTTCCTTCTGTTCATCTGAGAACTTGATGTTCCTATTGCAGGGCAGCTGGAATACTAATCACTATTCAATACGGCAATCATCTTTGATGAATAACCAAAATGCATCCCTGTGTGTTAACAAACAAATGTGAAAATCTGTGCAGGCTATGGTGGCATGCAGAAGAGCTTATTTCTACGAGTCAAGGGAGAGAGGGAAAGGGGAGCAAGAGAGGGCGAGAATATAACTGAGAAAGATGCCCGCTGCAGCCTAGGGAGGCAACAAAGAGCAGTTCACACAGAGGGAAGATGCCAATGTATTTAAGCCATTCTAAAATTACCTGTTCAGAAAAAAAAAACCAGCTGTAAGCTTTTATTGCTTAAGAGAAATAAAACCTCACTGTTTAAAAGGATACATTTTCCCCAGATTTCATGCTGTACTTCACATGTGTTCCTATACAGTCACAGTAACTGCTTTTTAAATAACATGTTATGCCATTCACTGTCTTCGTTAAGGACCTACTGAGCTCTCAGAGAAATGAATACCAACCCTGTACCCCATTGATTTCTTGTGAGAACGCATCAGGCTCTGAATACTGATCTTTCAGAAACAGTAAGGAACTTAATAATAACGTAATTAGTTGTTTGTAATGACACAGTGTCTTTCCCCGCTGCATCTCCAAGTGCTGGCTGGCCACCACAGACCTCACTGCTTCCCTTATCCAGAGAAACTCTCATTACAATGAGCAACTTCACCGAAATTAATGCATCTTCTTGCTGAGGAAGGCATAAAGGAGAAAGGCAGAATCAGTGTCTGGCTTTAAATGTCACAGAAAACCTAGTGTAAGTGGGGAGATGCTTATTATATGAGTTTTGGGGCTGGGAAACAAGGTCCCAGTGTGATTACAGGAGTTGGCCAAGGCCACACAAAGAGGCAGTGGCAGAGGGTAGATGGCAGCTCCCACAGCACAAGCCAGACACTCGTGCTTCATTTTGGCAACAAATACTTTCAGAAACAGTAACAGTGGTAGTGACTATCACACCCCAGGACAGACTTTTTAATTTTAAAAAATTACTTAGACTGTATAAATGTAAATATGTTCTTCTGTAAGCTCCAATCCAGGGAAGTACTGAAGGACACCTATTCCCCACAAGATACTGCTTTTGAGTTCCTCCTCCTAGAGGTACCATTTGAAAAGACATCATGCTATACAAGCTGCACAGAATAACCCTTTCCTAACAAGCAGCTTTTCAGAGTCATTTATGCTGTGATCTTAACTGCAATCAGGCTTGTTTTAGAGTATCACCCATGAAGCGTTAAACATCATGAAAATATAGTTATTGCTGATGTAGCGTAAGCCAAGCTGGAGTAAAGCTTGATAGGAACAAGCTCAAAACTTTGGAAGGAGCACCACTTCCAGGCTGTCCTCCCATTCCCACATACAGAAATAGAATTTTAGTGGTTTCGTAAGGAATAGCCCCACGGAATTGCCCTGCAGACCTGTCAGGGTGACAATGCCCCAGCGCTATGCTGTCCCCTCCAGCAGCCACTGCTGGCTTGGCACTTGGTAGGCAGGCTGTGAGCAGGCAAAGGAGCCAGCCTGCAGCTTTGGTGCCTCTTAGCCAAATACAGCCCCCACCAAACAATTCCTCTGACCTTGTGCTTTATTATCCCCAAAAGTAAACACCCAAAATGTAAATAAAGATATTGCAAGAGAAGTGAGTTCTCCTGATAGCAAACCCACTGGGATAAAATCAGACATGGATAGAAATGCAGAGATTGGCGTTACAGCTTGAGCAGGAGAAAGGGGTTTGTGCACAACAAAACCTCCTGCTTCACAGCCTGAGGTCGGTTCGGAAAGCTTCCCTCTTGTTTTTCAGCAGATGTTGCCCTGTAAATTACATTCAGGAAGGTGTTAAATCATAGACCAGCAGCTTGTGGATACACCAAAAATAATACTCCACAATGGGACACTGAAGAGGTTAAATGCCCGTTATGAGGCCCACAACATCACGGTTAGTTCTTCACCAAGGTTTCAAATAACCCCAGCAGAAAAGCATGCAAAGATGCTTACCCAGCAAGCCATCCCATACTCACAGAATTTTAAGACCCATCAAAAGCTGGGAGAAAGTTCTAGGTTAGGAACCACCAATGAAACATTTGTTGCAACTTGATAGCAAGGAATTCTCAAAATCTGTTTTTGAAGGACTGTGTTTAGCCACCGAGTGTTTCTGTCCCATCTTTCTGGGTTCGGATGACCCCACCTGCAGTGACTCTTGAAAACTTGTATTCTGCTCTCACCTCTCTAAATGTTCCCTTCTTGCTTAGGCACATGCAGCTGTCAAGTACATTTTAAAAACAAAAGAACAAGTGAACATAGTCTTGGAGGATGGGGCCAGCGGTTCTCCAAGGGGGTTCATGTGTGTGGTTGGGTGCAGGCATAAGAAGCAATGCATGGATGAAACCTAAAGAATAAAATTTAGCTGCTACAGAGATGAGAAAAATCTAACTGCGTTCTGGTAGTTGAGAAAAGTGTGAGATCAATGGCAGAGAAAGAAAAAAAAAAAAGCCTAGTTGGATTCAGACAGATCAGTAGTCCCCAAACCGTGTATGAATAACTGTGCGGTCCACCAAGCTGAATCCCTTGGAGGGTTTCCAAGGAAAACTTTGATGATATCAGTACACACTGGTCTGTGGCAGTTGTCCGTGGAGAAACAGGGTTTGGGAAAAAGCATGAGACCTTGTGAACAAGCCTTTGTTACCGTGAGTGGGAAGTGACAAAAGGGCCTGTTTCCTTTGCTGTTCAGATGGCCCAGCACGAGGCAGGTCACCAGGCTCTCAGGGCTGGGCCAAGCAGCACCACGTTTCCCTCGGCTGCAGAGCGGGGGCGAATACAAGAGCCTGCTCCCCCTCTGCAAGCCCCCACACTACAGCATACCCAGCTTATGCCAAAAAAACCCCAGCTGAAATCAGAGATGTGCTGTACAACAGCAACCCAGGCAGGGGGTTCCCAGTGGCTCATGGAAGCACAAGACACCTTAGCAGGTTAATTTCCCAGGAGGAAAACGCTGGGAAAATTCAATCTAGGATAGCATTGTCAGTACAGTCTATACCCAAACCCAGGGAGCAGCAGGCTGGCTCTCGCAGAGCCTCCACGCTCGCCCACCAGGAGGACAAGGTGCCAAGCGCGAGGTGCAAGAGGAAGCAGATGTGGGAGAGGAGACAAAGCGTGTGAGTTCACTGAGCCACAGCCACATAAATCCCCAGGCGTCCCGTGGCAGGCAGCTTCCCTTGGAGAGCAGCGCCAGAGCGTTCTGCAAATCTGCTAGAAAGCAAAGGCTGATAAAGAGGCTGTTTATTCTGGTTCATTTCCGATACCCGGCTGGGTGACCTTTGGCGCTCGCCTGGTTGCGGTTGGAGTGGCGGGCTGTCAGCCAAGTCCTGCCCCACAGACACCTACACAGCACACAGCCGTCAGCAAAGGGAAACTCAGCCCATGTGTTTATCTTACCGCAAATGGTTGACACAGGCGGCTCTGCTGGACCGTGCTCCTCGGGAGCCGCACTGGAAGGATATCCTTCGGTCCCCGCAGGCTCTCTCTGGAAGGAAGCGGCCCCTGAACAGAAGGGATTTGCTTGCTCAACTTTGCGCTGAAAGGCTGATTGGAGCTCCAGAGCTCAAACAAGACCCCAAGTACAGCTGAAGGAGCCTGTCCCAAAATAGCCCATGAACCGGCATGGCTTTGTAGCGAGGGGATAGTCAGCAGCAGGATTTGCTGTTCTCCTGCAAAACGACTATTATCTTCAATAAAACATTGGTAGGAAATAGCAGACCACCTTCTGCCTAGCACGCAATCTTCTCCAGAGTGAAACAGCCCTCCGAGAAGAGAACATCGTCCTCCAGGAACCCTCTGCCTGTTGGGGTCTTTACAAGTCAAATCTGTCCTTGCTTACAGCTAAAGAGACAATTGCAAATCCTGCTCACCAGGTTACTGGTTATCACAGACCTTATAATTTGCCTGTTTGTAGGGGACTGGGTCTAGGTTCACATTTCAGCTGTTAGCAGCCCTAACTACTATTCATCTAACTAGCTGCCTCTGGTACCAGGATTATCAGCATCCCACTTGTACTTTCATGCATTGCAGCAAATCACACATACCCTTGTGCGCTATTTTTTTTTTAATTATTGTTTATCTAAAAACAGGCAAGCCATTGTTAGCAAACAGAAGTGGTGAAGAGAAGCAGAGTAATTCTTAAAACCCAGCTGCATTCTGAATTCCTTTTCTTTAAAAGGTCAACATATCCTGAGAAGCAACAAACACAGTCTGTACGATGTCCTGAAGTGCTCCTTGGAGAAAGTGAGCAATCCTTCCTGCTCAGTATATGATGAGGATCCACAAATGAATGATCAAGCAGGCTGTTGTCCAAGATGCTCAGATCTTCTGCCCAGTAAAGGGGCCACAGATGGGAAGGCTGAAAAGAAAGGTACAGCAAAAATGCTATTCTGCAAGAGTCTCTTTTCGCACAGGCTGTGGGTGCTGTATGAAACCATCAGAAAAGCAGTTTGCTTTTCTATTCTGAACCTCTCTGGTGCTAGACATCCACCCCATGCAATGAGATTTCAGAGTCTTAGTGAGTGCATCAAGGCCACGCTAAGGAATGCTGGAGCCTTAATCGGACACAGCTTTTCTCTTTGTGGAGACAAGAAGTCTTCGTGCCTGAAAAGCACAAAGGAGCTGTAAAGCTGCTCTTTGGACTGCTTCTGACATACGTGACCTTGTGGATGGAATTGAGCAGAGGGGGCACCAGGGAGCACCGTTAGAAAGATGTCTCTGAAGTTCCCATAGCTGCTTCAGGTTCCCTGTTGTGGAGACATGGGCAGAGGACACAGGGCTTCAGCTCCCTCTGTACCAGTAAACGTGGGCAGGCAGCGAGTAAAGCCTGCCAAGTGTCCAGTGATGGGCCCTGCACTCTCCACGGGGTGGGTCAGCACTTTCAGGCTAGCTCTTTCTCTCCAAACGTTTTATTGATACCTACTCAAACTTCCTTAACAGCCCCAGGCTGGATTGGTGGGTGCATTTCAGTGATTCCCAATAGACATCTCTGAGCAGTGTTTCCAGAATTACTTCTTTTTCCTAACTTGTTCATTAAAATCACTTCAGAAAAGTCATATATTTCCCTTAAAGCCATAATAATAAATTACCAGCATTTCTTGTCTCTTATTTAATACCCTGCTTGCTTTCCATTCTTTCCATAGCTTATGCTGAACTGCCTGCCTTCTATTTGCATTTGTGCAAGATTGCCTTTTTTTGCAGCAAACTAAGTAGTAATAAATTCTAGAGGCCTTTGCTGGCTGTTCCCACTGCTCAGCTTCCCCTGGCTGACAGTTACATTATGCTTTCTTGTCGGGACACAGGAACTGCCATCACTGGCTCAGACCCACTCATCCATGCACTGCCCTATATCCTACCTCCAGCACTGGATTATCCTGCATTTGTCAGAAGCACCCCCAGGAGAAATGCTTTTACTTCTTTTGATGTTACTCTGATCATGGATTTTGTTATGTCTGGAAATCTCAGCTCTAGGTATAGATCCTCTAAATATATCCCCAGAGAGCCACTGCAGCTGAAAAGTCCTCAAAGGTTGGGGTCCCACCTTTGCTTTCAGTACCCTTTGCTTGTTGTTCTCTGTCCTTGAGGCTAAATGAGCTCAGCTGCTTAAAAGGACTGTGCCAGCAGGTGAGCAGCATCAACAGAAGCAGCTGTGGCTGATGTACATGGCTTTTCCAAAGAAGTCAGCATGTCTCAGTCAGCTGGACCCAAGTACGAAGGACACATGTCAGTGATGGGTGACACACTGCTACCATGCTAATACTGGAACGTGAAGATGCCTGCAATTCCAGACAAGATCAAAATCACCAAGTGCTGCTGTTGTATCTTAGACACTGATCTGGTGCCCCTCTCCTCCCGACCACGCAAAGCTCTGCACAGTATGCCAAAGTCCCAGCTGCACCATCTCCCACCTCCATCCTCCCATGACCAAGGCCCTTGCAGCCTCTGTCCTGCTGTGGCACCAGGGAGGGCAGGAGCAGATCCTGGGCACTTGGTGAGTATGGGGTAAAAACATCAAGTAGTTCTGCCTATCATAAATCCCTACATTGTGTGTTGAAGCTAAATTTAAGTCTGTCAGCAAGAACAACCTTGTGTGGTTTTGGGAGAGGTCCTGTAACTTGAACCTCCCCTGTCAATACATGACTTTGAAGCACTAGCACCTTGTCTCCTGCCATTCCCTTCCAAGTATTGCTCTGTGCTGCTGCAGCTTTGCCCAGATAAGAGACCTAAGGAGACCACAAATGCCTGGGGTTGAGCACCAGGTGCAGAGCTGTAACCCTCGCAGGGCACTGCAACCCCAGGATGTCATCAGGACATGGGGCTCATGCCCAGCAAATGAGCTTGACATCCACATGATGACAGGACTGGGGGTCACCTCCCCTGGTTTGCTCCCAAAGAGAATTGTCTCCTAAGTCCCAAGCCACCAGTCCCACTAAACATGTGGTACTCAGCCCGGACACACGATGCCTGGTGACTGCCAATAACAGGCTGATAGGATTTCAGACACTTGCTCCCTTATTCCCCTGCTCCTAAGCAGAAACGGATCCTTTTGCATCCTAACACAGGTCGATACAATGTATAGAACAAATCCTGCAGCCCATTCATAAAAAAAAAGTATTGAAATTACAAAAGCAGCCCACATTCTCCACAACCCTGAATGCATTAAGGCAGAGAAAAATCGTTTAATCCCTGTCAGAGAGGATGCTGTTCAGAAACATGTGCTGCAGAGGGCTAAAAGGGCTGGTAATATCTCAAGAGATGTGGCAGGAGCTCCATCCATTGAAGTAATTCAGAGCAAGGCTCACTGAAGTCCCATTAGGGACACCCTGGGACCAGTCCCACACTGGTGTCGTACCCCATCCTAAGCAAGATAGCTCGGGCTACGCCTTGCAACGAAGGGAGTAAGACATCAGCCCTTTGGGACCGGCCAACTGAGACCCACCTGTTGGTAAGACACCCTCCGGCAGAAGTCCTCTGGCCGCAGCCGGCCGGGGAGCTGCGCCTGCCGCTGGCACCGAGCCCACCCCGCGCCTGGCCAGGGACGTGCTTCTCCTGCTGCCGCGCGTGTGGAGGAGCGGGGGGGAAGCGCGCCAAGTCATGACTCATGAAAGAGCAAAACCGGGCGAATACCAGCGTTAGGGAAGCCTCTGACACTGGAGGGGACTTGCTTGTGGCAGAATTGATTTACCACCCAATACAGTTTTTATAGCTGCTGTTTCACCCACTCATCCGCTCATTAGAATTTCTGTGAACTGATGCTTCATGGTCAGAAATGTTTGGGTTTATTCCCCTCCCCTACAATTCAGCGTGTTTGAAAATCCTGTGATTTTGCAAGTTTTTTGTCCTGCTTAAAGTATGTTTATAACATGGACTATTACATTCCTTGAAGAAACTGTCATGACCTTGCCTGCAATGTCATCCACATTTAAATACCTTTAAAAATCTTTTAAACCCCCCCAGACCACTGCTTTTCCTCCTCTAGCTTCTGTTTTCTGAAGAAACATGCTCATTTGTTTTTTCCATTGAAAATAAGGGATACAGGGGATCTTAGTCACTGTTTTTTGGTGGTTTTTTTTCTAGCCTGAACTGTCTCAGTCCATCTGCTGAAGTGCTTGGCAGCAACAGTTGCTTGAAAATTATACAATTTGTAAAAGAAGAAATTAGGTATGCTGCTTGCTATCCCACTGGGACTCAGAGCATTCCCTGCTCTGCAGGGGCTTATCAGGCAATCTTTTTGCAGAAGATAACTCAAAAATAAACCCAAACCCCAAAGTATTACTTACCAGGTGTTATTTGGCAGTGCTGGGCAATTACATCAACTGTCCTCGGAGCCAGATGAGAGCTGCAGAACTGAATGCCATAGAAGGGCCCCAAAAACGTGGGCTTGCCCCTGCCACAGGTACAGAAGCAAACATGAACTTCTGTTGAGAGCCACGCAGGAGCAGTATTTTTATGGCAAAGAGGTAGCAGTGCTCTGAGCATTTTACATCGTACACTTCAAAAATAAATTTGCTTTGCAAAGTGGTAGAAACACTCCATCCCCTAGGACTTCTGGCCTCGGCAAATTTAGTTCTGCCTTTGTTCCTTGAATAGAGAACCCTGACTTCAAGCACACAGCGGTGGAAGGAGCACCTTTGAAATTCCAGCCCACAGCTCCCTTGAACATGGCAAGCCTACAGCAAAACACCTCTTCACATTCCCCTGCCCTTCAGGAGCACCTTTCCTCAACAAAGCTAGCTGCTTTCCAAGGGCTAATTAGGGCTCACAGTTCCCCTGCAAGACAGAAGGTCACCTGGCAAGAAGGTCAAGCTACTTGTTTACTTTTTGCAAATAGCTTTCTGTACAGAATGCTTCTTTAGTTATTGATTTGCAGAAACAACCTGACTTCCTGAGGGCTTGTTGGTTGTTGGGTGGGGGTTTTTTTGTTTGTATATTTTTTTCCTCATCATCCTTTTTTTCCCCCCCTCTCTTTTCTTTCTACTCACCAGCTATTTTCTGGTAAGTGCCAGCCAGTGTCTGGGTTGTGCACAGCTCCTGCCTCCCAGGGGAGCCATACGGTGACACAGAGAAAATAACACTGCTCTGCAGCCTGAGCTTTGGGTGGAGATTTGATCTAGAAGCAGAAAGGAAATAGTCAGACTTTAGGACCTTGTCTTCATGTACTTGGGCTCCTGATTTTCAAAGGCAACTGTCTGTTTTGACTGTTGAACATGCCATCCCCTTTCTGACCCATACCGCCAAGAAAAGCAGAGCTCCCAAATGCTGGAGAATCACATTCCCACATAGCAACCCTAGCTCTGCGCACAAACACTTTGACAGCCTCAACACCAAGCGTTATTTAGAAAAATCTATACCTTCACGTGGTGAAGCACACACCAGGAAGGAGATTCATGTGGCCAGAAGTGAGTGAGCTCCCCTGAAGCCCAGGGACAGGTTTGAGGGGGAACTTCATCTCCCCTCTTCTCCTTCCCCTGCAGCAAGCACACCTCTCCCAGCAGCTGCTCTTTAAAAGCATCCTCGACTTCCCCACCTGGGAGACACACAGACCAATTCAATTGTTTAATTAAAATGGCTTTAACAGCCAAAATGTTTATGGGTGGGGTTTGCTTTCCTCCTTTGTTGTAAAGGGTCATTTTGCACACAAGGAAAATGTTTTGAAAGGTTTCAAATCAACTGTAGTTGAAGCCATATGGGAAATATTCAATGTCATGTCAAAATAGCACTCCTGTTCATTTAAGCAAAGTCAGTTTGTGCTTTAATTTCCTTTATGCCTTAAACCCCTTTCATGATCAGTGTTCCTCAGTGCCCAGGCCCTTCTACATTTTGACTGCATTTCATATTAAGTGTCAAACACTGCAGGACAAGCTCACGGGTTGCTCTCTGCTCTGCTCTGCTCTGTTATATGCTGTTTTGTCATCCAGCTCTCGAATAACCAAACATCTATGAACTGCAAGCACTACATTTTAAAAACAGTTTGCAAAAAATGTCACTGACAGGACACAGCTGGCTGTAATTTAATGACTACAGAGTATTAAGAATAGAAACAATTTCAGAATGCACCAAAATAACTAGAAATATAAGACCCTTGGCTGACTTAAAGCCTAGCAGTCTCTGTGTGAGGGGGATGAATAGAACAGCTCTATAAGATCCTTTAATTCCAACAAGCAATTGGCAACCACGCTTTAACCTGCTGATGCAAAGTCCTCTTGGCTTTGCCTTTTATCCTGGCTTTTAAGACAGATCTTACCAAGACCTGGCTCACATATGCTCTACTCCGAATTTATTTCCTGTAGGGTTTTATTAGTGTCAGTTGCTGCTGCTGCTGCTTCAGAGACAAATTCAGATATTAAACACAGTTGACTTAAGCTTTGAAGCTGAACAAAGCTCTATGCAGATGTTTGACAGAAAACGAGTCTTGGATTCCTAACAATTTTCATTTCTGATAGCTAAGGAAGTTTGTGAGCAAATATGTACGGTGCAAATGGAATACACAAGGGACAGCAAATCACAGGACAATCCCCTTGGTACTCAAGACAGATTCATTTGCATCTCTTTTTGGGTCTGAGTCCTTCCACTTATAAATGCATTAAGTATTTCAAATTCCATTAAAAAAGCTGACAAATGCAAGACTTTGAATCCTGAATTTATCTCAGTACCTCCCTTACTGTTTGCAAACTTTAATTTCTCCAAAAGAAAAAAGAAAGAGCTAAAAAAAAATAAATCAACAACACCCAACCCTCAAAATATTTTTTCCTAAGTGGTAATGATTTTAGCCTTTCTAGCCTTTAGCTATACATGGTTTGTGTTGTATCAGGTATGGTGTTCCCTTCACAGCATCCCTGCTTAGCTCTGAGAGGAACCTCCTACCAGCCATGGCTGGCAGGAATAAGGGTGTGAGGTCCTCCCTCCTCCACTGGACTATGTTTGCCCCAAAGGGGTGTAAGTAGCCACATCTTTTTCCAGGGTGCAGGATCAAAATGGGACTCCAGGTATGGCAAAGTTGTTCCTAATCTGGCAGTCCATCTACAACTGAATACAAATGGGGACTTGTTTCTGGAAAAGAGCAATTAAGCATACTCCCAGCTATAGGCACATGCAAAGACACAGCTCAGGGACTGCTGCATGTGCAGTGTGGGCAGGCTACACAGGGCAAAGTGTTTGATGTCCAGGCTTTGGTTTCTGATGGCTTGAAAATATGACTTTCACAGCCAGACACGCTTTGTTCTCTTAGCCCTGAGGACCTCCTGTGAACCTTTTCCCCTCAGCTACCCAAAGCAGGAGTGAATTAAAGCAAAATGTGGTGCTGTTTTCCTGTGCAATCATCCAGAGGAAGGAGTGGAGCAGGTAAGAAATGTGTCGGGGGTCCCTCTGTCTGTGAAGGCTGCTGGCAGGTTCTCTGGTTCTACCCAGGGATCAAGGTGAGCCGCTCCAGGGCAATCCAGAGCTCCAGGGATGCTCTGCCACATCCCATTGGGGCTGGAGAAGGGGTCAGAGCCACAAAAGTTTGTAATAGGTATCTCATAGGCCAGGAACTCTAAGGGAAAAAAAACAATGGAAAATAACAGAAAAAAATCACTATTACTTTTAGTTCACTTATATTAATTTTATGAAAAATATGTGCATTGCACAGCCGTGCAAAAGAAAAGGCCAGGTGATGCTGTTTGTGAAATTAGGATGGGCAGAGTAGGTGGACATGAGCAGAACAGTGAAAGGGAAAGAAAAGGAGGGTAAGAGAGAGAAGAAAGAAAAGTAGATTGAAATTGAGATCAAGGCATGTTGAGGAAACGGAGGAAAAAGCCAGCTGGGACAGGTCTGGAAAGTGTGCAGAAAGCCCTCTGAATGTTTAGAAGACTCTTTGTAACAAATGATCAATTACTGTCTAGGAGAGAGCTCTCACTTCCTGACCTCTGATCCATGGCCACCATCAATAAATTCTATGGAATTTTTATTGGTTTCAACGATATTAATCTTTTAGTTCAAAAATGTATCTGACATTACCTTTCACCTTTATGCTTCTAAAGAGTTTACTCTTTGGGATTAATGGATGAACTTCTGGAGACAAGAACTCCTGGACTCTTAAAGAAGGGCTCCTGGACTCCTGAAAAAGAACTTCTGGACTTCTAGTTTGCTCATGGGCTTTTGGAAAGGATTACCAGCCATAGCTATACATTTATCAGCAGGGCTTGGCATGGCATGGCTTTGGAGGCACGGCTACACAACTACCATCCAAGCGGCTTCCTGTCAAAGTCATGGGCGTAGGGCCAAAGCTGGAGTCAGAGCGTCAGAGGCAAGTTTGGTCTTTACACCTTCTGTACTTTGCAAAGGTAGAACCTCTCTTCCAGAAGGCAATTGTCCTCTCCTCTGAGTTTGTTTGTTTTCATGGCGAACATTCAAAGGGCTCCAAAGCTAATTGAATTGAACTTTCAAGGCATACCGTTGTGATTGGGCCAGTTATATATAAGACATACATGGGGTTTATATAGTCCCCTGCTGCCCAAAAAGTGGGGTCCCTGGTGAGCTAGACAGTTTTCAGCTGTATGATACTCTTCATGCTCTCAAGAACTTACGGTGTCTATAAAGAAGAGAGGCAAGTTAAGAAAGGATCTTCTGGGTTTCAGACTCCTTCTGCTGAAGACAAGAACAAGCTGATCCAGCTCCCTGAGCCCTACAGGCTGCAACAGCAGTGCCAGCTGGACCAAATCCAACTATCCTCACTCTCACATGTCTCCTGTGCACATTTCCAGCCCAACCTAAGCCCCCCAGAGTAAGGCTACATTTTTCCCTGGGTTGAATGAGAACCTGGGGACGGACACACACACACACACACACGCAGAAGGCTTGTGAGAGTGCAGGCATTAACGAAAGGTGTAGCACTAATATACACGGGGCAGGGGTGTAAATGTGTATGGGGGAGGCAAAGCTCTTGCAGAGGTCCACAAGTGGTCCCCCGCCTCGGGCAACGATGGCCTTTGGCTCGCCAAGCAGTGCCGAGGCGAACGCACAGTCCTCCCAAGGCACGTTGCCCGTGTGGTGGGAAACAGCGTTATGGCAGATGCTTCTGTAAGGGGCTGAGATAACAGGGTGGTAAAATAGTGCATAAAAAGACACATTATGCTAAAGTGGATGGAGCAAAGTGCTGCAATGAGGCAATGGCCTATAAAAATAATGTCGTTTGCCAGTCCAGAGTAATTTCCAGGGTTGTAAAATTGTTTGCTGGAAAGAGCTGGAGCAGGCTGCTGGCTCAGAGCGTTTCCCGCGTGAGGCTGGCAGCTCAGCCCCGGCTCTGACTGACATGGCAAAGGCAGTTGCTGTTAGCCCCTGCTTTGGCTGGAAGCTGTGGGCCTGGGAAGCAAGACTGGCAAGCAGAAAGAAAAGCAATAGGAAGCCTCAGGGCATTTATTTTTCAAGGTCTTAATTTTTCAAGGTGAGATCTTTCTTTTCCTAGAAATTCCCTAAGATGCTGATTTCTCAAACTGGAAATAAGACAAGGTCAGGCATACTATTTTTCTCCTTTTTCAAGAGTGGAAAAGAAAATATTCTCTCTTGTTTTCCTCAATGAAACTGAAACAATACAGCCTTGTTTGCCTTTGTTTTGATAGCTCCCATGTTAATGCACCAGTATCTCTACTTGTGCCAGCACAGCTGTGGGAATACACGTAATTCCTCTCTCGCCGCTGGTCGGTGTGCTCTGCACAAGCAGAACTCAAAACAACGTAGGTCCTTTATCAACAATGGTATTTGTGTGTGAATATAGGACAAGGGGAGGAAGGGGGAAGAACGGAACGACAAAGTTGTTTTTGCATGGCAATGGCTACACACTAGTTTGAGAACTCCATGCTCTCCCCCAAATAACACCACACAAATTCAGAACGTAAATTATTTCTCAATTTATTTTATTTTAAGTGTTCAAATCAAATATTTTAAGATGGATGGGGGAAGAAAAAGAAAAAAGAATCAGGATATGAATGCAATCATTCTTATTTATGCAGAAAAGTACAGCTCTGTGGATTTACCCCATCTGTTCCGTTATATAGAACCAAATTAGAGTTAAATGTGCTTTTAGAATAAATCATTATGGCCTAAATCGAACATGATTTGCAGGGAAAATAAAGCCATATGTGTTACATTAATTTCTCATTTTTGCTCCGTCCCACTTCCTCTGGGTTGGATACATGTCATGCTCTGTTCCTAAATGGTGTCTCCGATGCTGAAAGTAGAAGATGACACTGTGTTTTCAAAAGTGGGCTCAGTCTCTCAGCTGTATTTCTAAAATCAACAGGAGTGTCCATGGCTCTCAGAGCTTACAAGGGATGATCCCATTTAGATGGGTGCAAACTGGAAGGAAAATATGATTGAGTTAATCAAAGCACAGCAGTATAGCACCCAAAGGTGAGGAAAAGTATAGGACTAAAGGAAATCCACAATCCTCTTGCCCCTGCGTGGTGCATCATTAAGCAGAGCAAAGTGAGTGTTGCACCAAACCATCAGTGATAGGGGTGTACCACTTCACCCACTGCAAACTACAAGTTAGGCTTACTGAAGGCAGAGTGGTAAGAGTGAGCAATGTATCTGGAGAAGCAATGTCTGTTGGAATATTTTTTAACGGAAGAACAATAAGCTTTCCAGGAAAGAGAAACAATATCAGGAAGAGTTGCTGCCGACTCTGCTATTGCATGTGTATTGGTGCTTTAAGTGTCAAATAAATATGGTGGGGAACCCTGTCTGAGCAATTTTGAAAAGTATTCGGGCAATTTTTAAACCATGGTATTCTCCAACAGAGGCAGGATAAATGCTTGAGCTAATTTCCCCCCTCTTTTTGCATCCCAGCTCCCACTACATACATATGCATCATGAGACACACATGGCAAAGATCTAGTTTTTGATGTTTCTTGTAAAATACTTTAGATTGTATCTTCTCTGGAACCTGATATACCCAAGTTTTATATGTTAGAAGTTCACGAGCAGGAAAGAAGAAACAGTCATGTTTAGAGTGCACAGACATTGCTTTGCATTTTAATGAGGAATGACAGCAAACAGCTCTGTTTTCTTCTAGCTGCAGCGAGCCCTCAAATATTATGTTACTTTCAGTGGTGCTGTCCCCTATGTCCTTGAACTCCTTTCCTCTTATGTGGGGTAGAAAGGCTGACAGAAACAGCTTCCCTGACTTCAAGCTTCATATCCACAGCTCCATCAACCACACTGCGGACCAAAGATGACTCAACTGTCTTCCCCTTAACTGACCTCCGGACTGCCAGCAGTCTGCCTGCAGCAGGCTGGGGAGAAGTGGCTGCCTCCAATATGAAGACACAACACCCACCGTGCTTCCAGCCCCACCTCAACATACCTGTCCAAAATGCTTCCGAATTCCAAGGCGGACCCACAATGTTTTCTTTGCTCCTCCAATATCAACCACTTCTGTAATGCACCTGTCTGTCCCTCCTGCTCACCATTCAGGTTGTCACCACCGATGGCCGGTCACTGAGGGGTGAAGCTCTGAATTGCAGACCACTGGCAAAAGAGCAACTTGACGTGGAAGGTGCCTGGAGACAGTGTGACAGATGGACAGGCAGGTGGGCAGCATAACATATGAGGTAGAACATTTAAGGTAGTGCCGGAACTTTCTAACAAGCACCTTCCTGCTTTCTGCAGTTACGCTCTGACAGCTGGGAGAAACTTCCTCTAAATTGCCCTTTGCTCTGGCTCTGGGTCTTTCCCATGGGTCCCCATCATTTGGCACTGGCTCCTGCTCATCCACTAGTTTTACATAGCACCAGGGACCAAGAAGAAACATTTTCCACCAAGTAACTTGCATGGGATAGGTATTGGTTTGCATGTCATAGTATTTTTTACCTTGTGTTCGTTGGCTGCTTCCAACTTTTGGCTGCATATTCAGTGGTAAATGAAGCTGGTGCTAAGCATTTTTTTTCTTGGCTCAAATTTCTCTGAGCAAAATGTAATCATCTATGGGAAAACATCACTGTATGAAATCCTACCGTGCCTTGCATTTATTTGCTCTTAAACAAATTCCCAAACCAAATTTGTACAAATACACAGAGTTCTACTGGTCAATAAAGCTGCTACACAAGCTTAAAGTAGGCAGAAGTGGGCAGTGCAGCACCAGGCACTGATGGCAGACGGGAACTCTTCAGCCTGCCGGCTCCCGGCCTTTCTTCCATCATTGCCCATGAGCAAGTGAAGTGCACAAACTCTCTGACTGGGTTCAAGCACCTGCTGTTGACAGCATTAGCAATGCTGGCTTGCAAAGCTCATCTGTCTGGATGCAGATAATTCGCCACCTCTCAACCCCTTGGGCTATGAAATGCCTCACCTGGGCTTCCACTGCGCACAGTGGGCAGCTTCCTCACCCCGCTGATCATGCTTTCCCCATGGCCGAAAGCACCTCTGTGGTCTTGAGAAAAGCCCTTGTTTTGTTATGCTGTTCAACATACTCATTCTATAACATGGGACAAAGCTGTTTGAAGTGGCCAAGCCACCACTTTGCAGGTCTTCCTGGATAAAAGGCCACCAGAGCTGCAAGGAGCTCACCTTGTCCTCTGGTTCCAGCTCAGCTGTTCAGCAAGTGAAGAGCTAAGGAGGGTGCAGCAGTACGTTTTCATCCCACAGACCTGGGCATGGCCATACCACTAAATAGTCTCAGTCTTCCTTGCCTTCCTCCCCCATTCATTTTGAGGCTCTGGTCCAGAAATGCTGTACCACCACATGGGTTGTGTTTTCTGGACTTTCTGTGTTCCTCATACACCTCTGCCTTGGGGCTGCTTGTGGAATAGGAATCCCTCAGGATGTGAGCAGCTTGATGTCTGACAGAGGAAGGATGCAGCTGCAGGGTAACGATGCTCCTGAGAAGGAGCGGTGAAGGTGGACCCACAGAGCAAGTGGTACGTCAGCTAAGGCCTGCCACCTCGTATAACAAGGGGATGATTTGCTAGGACAGGCACAGGGGAGGACAAAGAAGTCATAAAATCCTCATTACAAAAAAGAACATTCTCCTTTTCTGTGGCTGTAATAGTGTCCGGAGAAGAAACATAATAAAGATTATCTCCTAAAATATGGATGCAGCAATGCTTAGGCACTTTGTCAGATGAATACATAAATCAATTCACAGAAAAATAAAGCAGGGACAGTTCAGCCTTTCTCTCCATCAGTATCCAGCGGAAAGCACCATATGACCAGGACTGGAAGGTTGGATACCCAGTCTCTATTCTTAAATATCTCTCTCTGCTGCTGTATATTATTTTCTGTGGCAATCAGGGCAGTGCTAATGATTTGGCTACCTCAAATTAGGCACAAACACAGCAATGACCTACTTTCCAAAGACATCAAGTGCTTGCAGCTCCCAGTAGGTCTGTGTGAACTTGCTCCTTTCTGGGAACAAAAATCCAGGCATCTTTACAATCACATGTGAAAAGATAGCTGCAGCTGTTTAACTAGGGCATGATATTTTGTCCCTGGAGAAGTCCACAAAACCAGGCTTCCATCTTCAGATTTACAAACCCTCTGCATTTCAGTCTCTGTATGCGTAGAATCGGGACTACGGTGAGTAACTCATACCCGCTGCTGTTTGGCTCGGCAGATGAAATGCAATATGTAAAACACCAGCCGTAACGGTTAGCAACAGATGAAGGATTGTACAGTAGTGATGGGAGGTTTGCTATCCTCTTCTATCGCTTGGAAACATGAGCTTTACCAACAAATCCCAGTTGCTTTTCAACATCTAAATTTCACAGCACATCTGTTGCATCTCCGCTAATGAAACTGCATGGATCTTGTTGCTTTTTTCGAAAAATGTGCTCATGTCTGGGTCGTCACTGTGGGTACATCTGTCATGTATAAAATAACTAATCGGAAGGGCTAAGTTAAGTAGGATTTCTCAGTCTATTGCTACACATTCTTACAAACAACACTTGATTTTCCCAATTCTACTTACTGTTGGAGTTACATTCACGCAGAAAGGAGGGAAGGAGCAAGGAGAGTTCTACCACTCAGTGACAAACCAGTCTATGGCATCCCAAATGTGAGCCAATAACACCTGCTATGTTAGTGTTTGTGAAATACTTCCCCCTGGTTTTATTGTCACATATTTTTTCCAGGAGAAACCCCTAGAGGGAACACTTCGTTAAGCCATATCTTGAATTACAGTACCTGAAGACTACGTCTCTATTAGCGTATGGACAATATCTTGGTAGAGGGTGAAGAGTTTCAAAGGAAAACTGTTTGGAGGTGAACTAGTGATATGGTCAGACAGCAACAGACAAAAAATGATGATTAGACTTGGCAAATGACCACCTTGCCTCTATTTTGAACCATAATTCTCTGTTGGTACCTTTCGACTGGTTGAGCTTAAGCATCTGGAAAGGAAACAGAGGTCCTTAAGACCATACTCAAGCTCCAAGAAGCCTTAAGTAGATAGTCATGTCTGTGCCCTCCATGGTTACTAGCGCAGAGATTTATGCACCACTGATTTTTTCTTACAGCTGACAAGGCCAAAGAAAATGGCAATGGGGAAATTAAATGTAAAATGTTACCTTGACTGCATCTTTAAAGGAATCACTCCGCTAACAGCACCAAATTAACTCCTGCAAAAATCATAACTCAAAGCCCCATGGGCATGTGTAACATTTTGTATCACAGTATGCGATGCTAACTTTTATGTCTTATTATATACATGCGCTGTGACTGAAATATAGTTGCTGAGGGAACCATAACCTTGAATTATCCTGACTTGTTTCAGCATGCCAAACCTTAGCCACAGGATTGCTAGTGCACGGACTTTCCTGTATTTAGTGGCAAGGAATATGTCCTGCTGCCTTTCATTGGCCAAGCTTTATAGTTGTACTAGAGTCATCTTGTGGGGCAGCAAAAGAAGAGCAGATTCAGTTTCAAAAATTCAGATCTACCAATTGCAAATATTTACTACAAAATATACCTATACTTTAAATTTAGACTTATGATGGTTGTTCTATAGGCTTGGTTTTAAGTGTCAGCATCCTCAGTAAGTTTTGGCTGGCAAATACAGCAAGGAAATAGATCCTTGCTCTCAAATGTGCCAAACCTCTCATAATAGATGCTGAAGGACAGAAATAAGTTCAATTTTCTTTGCTCAGTTGGAGAATAACTAGTAATAATTACAGTAATAACTGTTATTACAATAAAAGATTATGTGGTCTCCTACTGTTTAAGCTACCTTGCTAACTGCAATTGCCTCAGTGAATAGGCCCTGGCCTCCACACCGAGGGGAGCAGATGGGTCCTTCAGAGCAGGCAGCACTGTCAACATGGGTAGCACTCAGCCGTGCAACTCCTCTGGGACCCAAGTGGCACCCCTGTAGCCCCGAGACACAATTATTATTTTGGATCTAGGGTTTTCTTCCAGTTGAAGTGTCCATAGGAATATGAGGGCTGAGCTGTTACTTAGAAAAGGGGAGATTTTTATGGCATAACCCCCAGGTGAGGTATTGCTTATCTGTGAAAGTTTTGCTGGGGTAGCCTTGGAGAGGTGTAAAATGCAGGGGGGCAAATTTAGCAGAAGTTCTTCCGTGCTGCCCTGTAGGACAGGTACGCAGGGAGATGTATCCTCAGAACAGTTTACTCATTTTGAATAGGACTGCTTGGTTTGCTCAAAGTGAGACACTGGGGGTGAACCGGCAGTGGTACTGTGCGGCAGATCAGATGACCTCCAGAGGTCCCCTCCAACCTCAACCAAACTCTGTGATTTTATGATCCTCCTATATCTGTACAGTGCTGGGACACAGGCCAAAGATCAGCATAGTGTGTGCCTCAGGGGAAGGCAGAGCTTCATGCCAGCTGTAGAGTCCTGAAGGTCCTCCCACAACTACAGCTAAACGGCTTGGGAAACCGTTTGCTCATTTGCTCGAGTGACAGGTACAACAGATACAATCTGAGGGCTTTGTGCTGTAGCTGCTGGGGGGGAAATGGTAACAACCACATGGAGAAAGATTGCTCCTGAGTTTTCTCCTAGCCCTTCAAGAGGCACCTCCCTCCATGCCTTCACATGCACAGAAATCATCTGGAGAGACTCTTGCAAGGACCTCCAGGCAAACTCCCGGAACAGCTCTTGGAGTAGCTTATTTAAAAAAAAAAAAAAATCTTTTAAAAACAGTTGAAGTTTTTACATGCTGCACAGCAGCCAGCATGAATCCAATGCTGCCTGTTCTGTGGGCAGCTGGACTGTCTACCAAGGGATGAATAATGCGCTGAAGATGTCTTTTACATCTACCTTTCCCCTGTGTACTGGAAGGACACTCATGTTCATTGGTTGTTAACTGGCAAATTCTCCCTGAAGTCTCCCGTGCCTCACAGTATGCCAAAACCCAGATTCTTACCCCTCAAAACAAAACCACCTCCCCACCCACCCACCCACCCCCTAACCATAAACAAAAGCCAAAGTACTATGGAAACTAAGTCTCTGCTGGTTTAGACACATCAATGTGCAAGATCCTGTGATTCCCAGACAAAACCAGGAACTGGAATTTAAAGCTGTTTCCTCCCACCTCTTTGTTTTCTTTCTTCCCCACCCCCCGTTTTTTTTTTTTTTGTTTAACTGGAAATTCATTAACTTCCATAAATTTGAACTTATTCTTCACTTTGTGGTCATGAACATAAGCAGCTCTGACACATGTGCTTGTTTAAGAGCATAGTTTCAGTGAAGTGAAATCATCTAATCAAGTCAAGGTTAGAACAGCTTTGTTTTACTTGAAATTGCTGTAAAATCATCTGAATGAAAGCCTTGCAGGAAACAGTCACTTTTTTGACTGGTGTCTCAAGAAATACCATAAGATTATCTTACCCCATAATGTCATCTTTCCTGGTGTAATACATGGAAGAAAGCCAGTCATTTGAGTTCAGAGACTCCAGAAATAGCTGCTGCCCTGTACTTGTACCGTTCTCTGCAACGGTTGCAAAAGCAGTCTGGCTTTCCATGGCTAATGTAGACCTGGCCGCTTCGGAAAAGCTGGAAAAAGTGATGACCTTCATGCGGATGGTGCTTGTGCCATGTAACTCTGCTGCAGCAAGTGGAACAGAAAATGCTCCTAGGCAAAATCCTTGGCTGGCCTGAATTGGCCACCAACACCAACACCAGCCCTTATTTTACACCGTCAAAAAAACATCTGTCATGGTGATAAAAAAACACAGGAAAACAAGCACGTGTACAGTCTTTGTGGAAAAAAAAACCCAAAATATGTTTCTCCCAGAACCAGTCTTCACATATGGATATCTCATTTAAACAGGTAAGATATTATCACTTTGGAGATGTAACAGGGAAAGTATCATAGCTATCAGCCCTGTGTGGCAAACCAAGGTCTTACAGAGGGAAGGGTAAATATTGCTCAGGGTATCTGAAATCTCCCTCCAAATCCAAGTAAATGTAAGAAAAATTGTTGAGGATGTGAGCAACTGAACCTTTACAGTAAAACAATCAAATTGTATTTTAACAAAACTGGTATTACTTCTGTAAAAGTTCTTTTATGCTTCCAAACTTTCAGTGTAATTAAGTGTAGCTGTTGTATAGCCTAATTATGTAATAAGAACAACAATGTAGTGCTAATAGCTTCTTTACCCTGGACTTCATATGGTACCTTCAATCATGATAACACATTTTATTGAATAACAAAAAGCCTATCATCAGCTCAAAATCTTTGTTTCCTTCATTGTTCTCACAATTCAGATACTTCTGGGGTTTATTTGTCAAAACATTCCTGATCCAAATCTTTGAAACACAATGCAACCTGAACCTTGGAAAGAGCCCATATATAATTCTGCTTCCAAACTCTGCAGATGCACCTAATTTTTGCTGACAGTCGAGCCAAAAATCTCTATCCAAAGATCTGCAAATGCTGGGAAGTATTACCTCTAATCCTCACATTCTGGACCCATTTCTAGTTGTACTAAAAATAGGATTGCTGGGTGGCTTGACATAAAGTGTCAGGCTATGTAAACTATCCTGAAATTGCTTGAGATGATTCATTCTCCCAGTCCTCTCTCACTTCTCAAAACCTGGATTTATGAAATCTTATTGAAAGTCGAGCCCATACCATTTTTTGTCAAGTGGCATTTGCCCTTCACCTACAGTACTTCCAGCCTCCCTGAGCCTGGTATGGTCCCGTAACCCTCAGGATGTCCTTTTTGTGTTGCTGCCGTTCTCCTCCAGAATTTACTTCCCCCCACCCTGATTTTCCATTAACTACTGAGAAACTTCAGTCACAGAACAAAAAGCTCTCAGTTTACAAAGATTATGTTTCTTTCCTTGAGCAGGCCAAGAAGTGAGGGGCAGCTCCGAGCGCTGCTCTCTCTTTCTCTCCATCCCAGGGAACAGGTTTCTAGCCAAAAACATGCCTTTCAAGGACATCGGTGGGGAGGGAGTATCTGGAGGGTTAAAACCTTCACTGGATGAAGCTGGGGGTCCAGTGCCCCCATCCTGACTCCTGCTAAGGACATCCTGCTGGGACAGAGATACTCTTTAGGGGATAGGCTGGGACAGAGCATAGGTACTTCTTGGCACTTGCACTTAGACGAAATAAAGATCCCAGTGTCAGGAAGGAGATGATTTTAATCATAGAATGAAGAGATGCAAGGCCACAGCTTGAGTGGCTGCAGAGGAAAGACAAACCTACACCTTACCCTCTATATTAGGGTACTCTTACCCTGTGAATCACATGCTGACCCTGCACACAGTGTGTCCTTACGACCGTTACCAGGCCGTTATCCTTTGCAGGTAATGATGTGGAAAACGTCTGAGGCTGTATCAGTCCTCCCCAGCGCTGTAGCCCCAAGTCCTCCCAGGCTACACAGGAGCACCCCAGCTTTTGCTGCATCCCTGGCTATCTCTTTGCCTGAGTTGAGCCTGAGTTTGCCTGAGCTGAGCCTGGGGCTGAGCCCTGGGTACACACAGGCACCCTCTGGGCTGGGAGTGTAAAATGGGTGAGGGGAGAGAGGACGAAAGGGGAGCCAGTTCAATCAGCCTGGCAAGCAAAAATATTTCTCCTACTGACCAGCCCAGATGGGAACTGGATTTTGTCTATGCTGGAAAGGTGATGGTGGATCTAATTTTCCTTTTACTTATGCTGCCCTGAGTAAGGACTGCTAACACTGGGGTGAGTGAGGTGGAGGCCATGAGCCCAAAGGGAGAATTGAAGTCCCACACTTTCCTCTCCGCTTATTTGAAACAAGTGAGATAGGCTGTCAACATTGAATAAATAATGATGGATAGCGCTATTTAAACCAGCTTTGGCCGAATCATTACATTACCTTTGTTTTCTACTTTAGACATCTCATTTTGCATGCAAAAGTCACTTGAGCGGGATGAGGGTCACCAACTGTAGACTGCTTTGAAGGTTTTGAGAAAACAAGGAAGCCTGTTGGGAGGTTTTTACCACTGCAAGTATGGCAAGATGCCTGATTAAATGCATAGAAGCCAGCCTGCCTGAACACTGCCCTGGGCTCTACGAGTGCAGAGCACCTCACAGGGTGGGTCCTGCTCCGGTGAGACCCCACGCTCCGCGGCAGCCCAGGCTGTCCTTGCATGGCTTGAGTTGCACAGGTGAGTAAATAGGAAGATTAAAGTCTGATGGTTTGCATCAGAGCCCAGGAAATTCAACTTGGGATTCAAGAATGGCCCTGAAATGTTGAGTCTCTCTTTTTTTTTTTTTTTTTTTTTTTTTTTTATAATCACTGAAGGAATGCTTAAGATTTAACTGTAGAGAAAAAACTATACAGACGGCTGTGCATCTGCAGAGCTCTTTGCTCTGAAAAGAAAGATTATGGTTTAGAGGGGAAGAAGAATGAACAACTGAGTATAAGGCAATTTCCATAATATTTTTTTAGCAATATTGCCAACTGGCTTTGAAGATTTAGACCCTATCCCTACCCATTTCTTTGCAAATAACTTCTGAGAGGACCGGAGACAAATTTCATTTCATTACTGTAATTGCAGCTATAGTCAGTCCAAGCAATTCTTAGATGTTTATCTGTCAGCATCATCCACTCAGTCCCTGACACTGTGGTCGGCTGGAAAACTACTGCAGCTAAACAACACACTATATGCAGATCGCTTTGATTTCTTCAAATACCTTGCTGCAATGCAGAGGCAGTTTCTCTACAGTTTTCTGGGTACTCATGAGGAGATTTTCCATGGAGTCCCAGGCAAAACCATTCCCAGGGACAAACAGTCTCCCATGCTGGCTTATTGAGGGAAAGGGATTTTTTCCCCCCTCTTTATTGTTTCAAAGATTTATTTATACCTGAGTGGAAGCCTGACTTGCTAGGCAGAATCAGGAGACTGCCAAAACACAGGTGATCAATGCTACAAAAAATATAACGTGATATAGCAGGCCTGAGCCCACACCTTTAAATTAGTGGCAATTTTGCCTCTGACTTCTGAGAAAAAGTGGGCCAATTTGTTCAATATTTATAAGCCCAAGAGAGAGCAGAGAATGAAGTCCTGCACAGTAAGAGACAAAGTCTGCAATAACCAAATGCTGCATCCATGACAACTCACAACTCAGTTAATAATTTTTTGACATAAAAAGAAAGATATTTTTCAGGACCACTGAAACAGAAGCAATTTACAAAATTGACCTAAGTGAAAGCATTTTACATCTGCTGTGTTTTCCATGGCCTTGGTCTTTGTGTGAACCTCAGCTGCTCACTGGGATGCTCAGGGAGCGAAGACAGCCCCCGGCAAGCATCTTGCCATCTCTGGGTGGCGGGTGGAGAGGGGTGACCTCTTGCTGTGCATTCCTGTTGCAGCAGGGTTTGGTACCCGGGCCTACGTGGATCAGAGCACTGTGCTGCAACAGGTCAAAAAGGACTCAGTTTTCTTCTGCAGAGAATGGAAATGGCATTTTCCTCTGTGTTTCCACAGTTGTTTGAGAAAAGAAAATTCTGAAGGCAGCACTGCTGCAGTCTGCCCCTAGAGAGCCCATTCCTGCAACAGGAATTGGGTGCAGCTCTGCAGCCCCGGGTATTGCTGCTGTGGTGGCATGCACGGCAGGGCAGAGCACCTGCCTGAAGCACAGCCTCAGAGCCACAGCTCTTTCAGGAAGGGCTGATCACTCCTTTTGGGCAGGTTTTCTCCCCTTCTGTTCACTAGGGACAATATCCCGCTGCTGGGGTGCAGTCGCATCGGGTACTCCTCAGACATGCAGTGCTTCATTTGCTGACCTGTGTATTTCAGGCTTTGAAAGTATGGCCCACTTCAAAAGACAGAGTAGAACAAATAATTGGGGTCCGAACTGTATAGATATGAAACTAAGGCTAACAGATACTGAATGATTTGCCTGTGGCACTGGACAGAACTAGGAAAGACACTCGACATACCCCAAGTGTCAAGCCGAAGCCCTAACCTAAAGACTGTCTTTCCTTCAAATAACCATTTGTAATAGTTGCATTTAACTCAGCATTTCCCATCCCAGGGAGATAAAATACTCCTGGCTATTGTGCTGGACATCAGCTTTGGTCATATTGTTCCCTACTGTATGCAAAATATTGCACAGATAGTAGGTAGAAACGTCAATGGTTTCCCAGCAGCATTCAGCTTTCTCTGCTCTGCTGGGGAAAGGCAGCAAAATTGTTCTCCTCTCTGAAAACAGGAGGCTGTCTCTGCAGTTTTCCTACTGAGCAGTTGTATTGCATATTCTTTCCAAACTGGGGTGGTTTATTTCTCTTCTAAATCCTGACCATAGGACTGTGTCACCAGTGAAACTCAAATGAAAACATCAAGTCAGTACCACTCCTGAAGCATTTGTTATTTTATGAAACCTTGCTGCATCTGGGTAAGTCAACTAAGGTTAAACATCCTTTTATCAAGAAAGTCCTGTTAAGGACATCAGCACATCTGTTTCGCCCCATGCTGATGATTTTTGCTTGGCTCTCACTGGTTAACAGTAAAATTGAAATACTATCACTGCAACTCCCTTGAAGCAAAAGCAATGATCTAAATTCCATCCCGTATTTTGGACACATCACTGTAATAAAGGCTAGAATGGGCTACGGAAAACCCTTTTTTCCCCCTTAGGCAGGGATCATTTATGTAAAGAGAACTGAGGACATTCGGTTTCTGCCGAAGACATGGTTGTGCAGGACCCGTCTGTCTCCTTGCAACTGACTGCTTTCCATAGAAACAGTCATCTGTGAGGAGCCCTGCTCTGAAATGCTCTGTGGGCACTAATTCTGCCATTTCTGTATAAACAGCCATAAGCAATGCCCAGCAGACCTGCATGGCAAACACCTTATGGCTGTGATGCCTCATGATTTGGACACAAACCCAGGTGGGAGCTCTGCATGGCTCAAGGAAGGGGGAAGCTTTAACGAAACCTGCTGCCAGCGTGAGGTCTTTGCAGAAAGTGACAAGCTCAGCGGAGAGATTTATGGGCAGTGCATGTTGCACAGTGCTGGCCATGTTCTGTTCACTACAACCACCACAACAATCAGACAGCCGGACTTTCATTGAGTTTTGTTTCTCTGTAGCTTGAGAAGTTTTCCAAAAAACCCAGTGCTGCAGCCAGACTGTCTAGAGGCAAGAATGGGCAAAGCAGCGCTGCCTTCTCACTGAAATAATATGTATGCTAAGACTGAGAGGTATGCCCATTAGGGATCCACACCTGAAGACCAACACAACTAATGGGGTCTTAGCAAAAGTATTGCTCTTCAGAGTGCTTTTCACGTTACTTAGCATGCAAAAGGTCTTACTCAAAGATTGTCACTCAAGTGAGGAACGATGTAGTTAAAACAAACCAACTCAGCACATACAAGGGCTGCTCAAAGCCATTTTTATCAGCAGGTAGCAGCAGCTGTACCTTATCACCACAATTTCTCTGTAGATGAAGGTTTGAAAACAGAAGAGTGAATTGACATGAAAATGGTCCTTGGTGACAGAAAAGAGGCTGTAAAGTGACACAGAGAACATCCTTAGGACCAATTCAATTACCTATATATCATGATTTAGGAGAATGAGTATGCATTAAGGTGAATAATTTTTCTGACAAGGCAAAATGTGGAGTTTACAGTCCAGCCTAAATGACGTTCAGTCACACAGCCAGATTAAGAGAGAAAGTAAATAAATGGCTTATGCACATAAATTCAGTATAAGGAAATCTAAGGTAACGAGGCTAGGCAGAATAAAAAAGGAGACAGAAGAGAAGGGAAAAAGAAATATGCTGTCTGTGGCCATATGCTTAGGGCACTGAGCAGGGAAAGAACCAGATGGTGTGGCTCAGACTTTAAAGCAGAGTTCAGTTTCTCCAAGTTCTAACCAATTACATTAATGCACACTGGATGTATAATATATTTCAGAAGACAGTAGGCAATTTTTCCCTGAAATTTACAGAAATTATTTAATCTTCTCCTTTTTCTCAACCTAGAGGTTTCTTGCCTGCTCAAGGTTGGCCATCTAGGGATATAAGTTATGAACTTCATCCAGAGTCAGATTGTTGTTTAACAAATTATCAAGGCTTCTTTAAGAAGATTAAGCTGTTACTCTTTCTGATCACTGGAAGAAAAAAAACCCAACCACCCAAAACTCTCAGAGAGGGAAATTTTTGTTCTGATACTTATTCCAAAAGCCCTTTGATATGGAAATCATTGGCGTTAACTCCTGTAGCCTCAAGTCTCTCCTCAGTAATTCAGATAATGCATGCAAATGCCTGGACCTGTAGCCCACTGAAATCAAGGAGGAGCACGCTTCCATTCTCCCGGTTTGTCCTTTCCTGTCTTTGCCTGCCAGCACAGGGACTACATTTGTACAAGACCTGATAAGTCACTGCTGCTCGCTCTCCCAGGAAGGACTGGTGTGCACCTTACAGACAATGTACATGGATATCTAAACCGGAGGCCATCAGCTTATCTGTTTAGGCATATCAGAATTAATGAAAACGCTGCATTACCACCGGGTTACCTGTCAGTAGGCTCATTTGCTGACTAATGTGGTGTCCTGAGGGCCACCTTGACTTGTTTGTCATCACTAATGCTCCAAGATCTAGCAAAAGGAGCTGCAGCAAGACTGCCGTTGCTTACACATGTACCGCTGGCAGTGTGCATGCATCACTCCTAAAGGTTGGGAAGGGGGTTCCCAGAGCTGCCAGGAACCGACAGGCAACCTTGCCTCCACAGCACCTCCCAGTATGGTCTGGGTGCTGGGATTCTACTGCTGCAGCAACGGAACTGCTGCAAAACTTGCCCTGGCCTTTTTCTCCCTTTTTGCTGGCTCTGAGTTATTTTCCCTTCCAGGGGGTGGCTGGTACATTCCTGTTGGGCACTCCATCCCTTTAAACTGTGCTCCTTACATAAAGATGTAGTCAGACCCTGTGGTCCCCTCTCAGGCCAGTCTCCACAGGCCCAAACCATTTCATTTTTGACTGCTGAGCTTTCACCTCTGCATTTTTCTGATTTTCTCCCACCTAACACATCCACCCATTTGTTTTTGCTCTGGGACCTGATTTTTTTTGTGTGTCAAGGGACAATGTATTTAGTTTTTGTTGGGACTGAACTGATAAATATATCAAATATGCAGAATGTATAAGAATGATGTCCATAAGCAGCCAGGGAAAAGTAAGAACAGGACAAAGATATATGGTGCTTCCCCTGAGTACTGTCCCCACCTCCAGCTATTTTCAGTTCAGAGTATTTCCTCAGCCTAATGCAGTTTGCCTGTTTAAGTCATCTTCAAGAGATTTCTCTTCCAACTACTTGTTCAGGCTTTCAGATGTGAATCCACCTAAAGTTTTTGCATCCACATCATTCAGTACTTTGTGGGGTGAAGAAAAAGAGGAATGTTCCATCGTGGCAGTGTTGTGCTGGGGAACAGCGTTACGCAAACACAGGAGCTACACTTGCATTTGCCTCAGGTGACAAATTTCAGTGCATTGGAATTTTTTAAACCCATCTAGGGCAACAACAAATTGCATCAGAGTTGGGGGTCTACAACAGCAAAGGAAGGGTCCTTCAGAGTGTGTCAATGATCGGTGGTTCTTCTGCATGTAGAAAAGGTGTCCTGCTTTGCAGTGTGCCCAGTTATACACCTGTGCCCACTCTCACTTCCTCCCATCTGCCTCTCCCTCACTTCTCCAGACCCTTGCAGGAGGCTCTGTGAGTATTCAATGCCATTGCACTTCTAAGTTATAAACCCCCATTCCTTACATATCTTTTCCTGGTTCAGAAAGAAACAGCTGCAGAAATTTGGAAGGATTTGCTAGGCAATTCAATCTGAACCCAGATGTGTTCCCTCAGGATACTGAGGTCTGGTTTCAGCATCCATCTTTTCTCCACCTGAGAGGGGAAAAATGGAGAAAGGACAAAACCTTAGAAAGGAGGTAACAAACATCAGTGCCCCTGACCACCCAGAGCATGCTGGACACTTGGATGATGCTGCAGAGCCCTCAAAGCAAAGCTGCTGCTGATGCCAGGGGAAGCAGGCTTACACCAGGAAGGAGCACACCTAAAAATTCCATCCAGTATAAAACCAATAATTTATTAAGTGAGAGTACTCTGGTGCAGCCACTGAGCCCTCCTGGCCGATCTAGTAAATCAAGACAGGTGGAAGAAAACTTGAATTAGCTGCAGCAAGGCCACTCTGAGCTGCTGACTGATGGGTCTGGTGCAGGGATCTCTTGTCCTGTCCTGCCCGAGGCATCTTTCCTCCCTGCAGAAGATGAGGAGGGACATGTGGATGAGCTGCACCTAAAACCATGCCTTTCATCAGCTCAGAGATGAAAGTATGAAAAGCTACAAGAAAAAACTATTATATAATCAAAAGTGGACACTTTTTCCCTCCGAAATCCAGTGCAGTTGTGGGATTGAGAGGAGTGTAGAGCTGGCACGGGAGTTAATTAACTTCCTTTACAAATGCAATGATTTAATCTATTCCCCAGCAGAGGAGAGGGTACTAGTGAGAGAAACCTGATGAAGCAAAACTAAAGACAGAAAGGTGCTGCAAGCCCATCAGACTTCACTCAACACTGTATATCTGGGGTGTATAACCTGGGTGGGAACTAAAAAAGCAAAATTTAGGAAGTGCAAAGGAAGGAAGCAGATAAGCAATGTTGCTCTTTTGTAGGTCTTGCACAGTATGCCATTGGTAAAGCACCTGTGGCTAAATGCTGGGGTTTGAAAGGCTGCTCCCAGCAGCACCTTGACCATCACTTCCACTGCAGCTCCCTGCAAGACTCCCTCTGTGTCCTGCCCAGTACAGCACCACCGGGCTGAAACAGAAGGTGCCCTTCCTCCAGGCTAGGGACAGGAGGAGGATCTGTCAGCTGACAAGACAAGAAATTACTTTGACTTTTAGAAGCAAAGAGGAGCTGGTGTCTTCTGGACTTCCACTGTTGCCCCCACATGCTCTTCCTACAGCAACTACACTCTGCTGGGCACAGCTGCAGGCTGGGCTGTTCAATCAGCCTTCTTTCATGCCACCATCAAGTGTCACATTGCTTTATCCTATCTTGTATTTAAATTCTATGGTCAAGTTGCCCACAAAGATTTGCACTTACAGAGCTGAACAATGATACCAAAATCATTCCCCACTGCACTTTCTTCTGCTAAAGGCTTCCGTCAAAAGGATTGCAGCCTGTGGGTTATGGCAGTTACAGAGATGGGTTAGAATATTTTTTTTTTTAAGAGAGACAGAGCAATAAGCACAGAGGTTCATCTCAGAGCACACTTCCCAATTTCTCCCCAGGGTACATAAGCCCAGCCTCACATGCGGTGTGGTGGAGACTCAGACACGGAGTGCCAGCATTAACATCGTGCCCTGAGCTGGGTGCAGGAAAGCAGGCAGCAGCAGCAGGTGTACCAGGCAACACCTCGCATCAGTTAGATGATACTTTCACAGGCTTTCCCAGTTGTTTGCAGCATGCCAAGGTTGTTTATGAGTTCCTACAAATGTTCTGTCCCTTAAGGTGGGCTTTCTGCAATTGTACCCCCTCTTCACAGCTGTAGTGCATTTTCTTTTTCAAATTGGAAAGCTCAATTTTCTACATGAAAAGAGGACATTTTGCTATTGTGCTTTGCTTTCAGCACAATTTTGCTCCATCATGAACATTTTATGTGTGTTTGCATTCCCAACTTTCAGTATTTCAGCTCCTTCTTCACATCAAGTACTTAACCATGAAAGGCAACTGGACGTATGACAAGACAGCCTTGCAAGATTCCGTCTCATTAGAGAGTGGTTTTTGTGCTCTTACTAATCTGTGAAAAAGCACAAAAATATCTGGAGCAGGAGATAACATGAGAAGGAAGTTAAAACCATTTTCTGGGTTATTTTGATCTTCAACAGCTCTAATTCATTGCTACATGACTTACTTAGCAACGACAGCCACGCAGGACTCTTTCCCACTGCTCTCTTCCAGTCAATGGATGGCGAATTTGGAAGAACATGGGAAAACATGCTGTCAGCAAGACTTGGAAATGCTGATACCAGCTGATCCTTATGGAAGCACTGAGATACCTTTTTCAAACTCAGAAGTAGACATAGCCTTTGTGTGGAGACCATCCTGCTCTCCTTTCAGAGACTAAGCCCAGAATTCATAACTAGGACAAGCAATCTGACCGTCCTGTAACACCCAGGTATGACATTGTGAGGTAGCATGCTTTCCTTCATGATCAAAGGCAGTCTGCTTCCAAAATTGGTTCAAGAACGGGGGGTGAACCGTGCCCTTCTGGAGGCAGTAATTCACCAAGTTGCCTGGTCCTGAGTCTGCCAAAAGGCATTTTTTAGGACAAAGCTTCAGCTCCTATCAGTTATCACTGCTCTGCTGATGATGGGGTCACTTCAATTTGCATCAACAGAAGATCCTATTTAGATTTAATTACAGATTTCATGCACTCATGCCTGTGCTGATGGGGGCAGGACATTCAGAGATTTGGGAAGTAGATCAGAATGTGGGTGTTGAAGCAACTTTTGCATCTCAGACCCACCTCCAACAGTGAACAACTGAATGCATTTAAGCATCCTTTCTCTTGCTGAGGCACATGGGCTTTAGTTTCTTCCTCTGAGGAGCTAATGCAGTTCTCACAGGAAAGACAGACATTACCATGTGCTTTTAGCATTTGTGGATGCTTTATTTCAGAGTGCAGGGTCTTCCCAGAAGCAATGCAGTAGGCCTGCAGAAATCCAGTCTGGAGTCTCCAAAACCTCCTGGGGTTAATTTGGCCACAGCCAGCGCTTGTAGTCCCAGGGGAAGATTCTGTTCAGTAGCCTACATGTCCAGGTAGCGTCAGATAAGTGTTTATAAACCAAGATGATTACACATGAGCAGCCAGAGTGCAGTAAGAGCTTCCCAAACAACCACAAAGAGGTCCTGCAACAAGAAAGGCAAATGCACAGAGAAAAATACAGACACTGCAAACCAGCTCTATTAATATTAAAAACTACTGTAGCATCTAATCTTGTGTTACATTGCCCTGGTCAAAGCAGAATCCTTCCTTCCTTTTGCTGGGAATATTACCACAGAGTCCGTCCCTGGCAAGCAGTAAACACTTGCCTTGGCTCCTGCCACCAAATGTTTTGTGGTGTGAACACAGGAGGACACAAAGCAGAGAAAAATAGATACTATTGTCATTTTACAGGTGGGAAACTGAAGCCTGGAGGGAAGAGATTTGCCCGAGGTCCTGTAGGGAGTGTGTAGTGTTCATTGTGAGCTCAGCTGCGCTTTCAGTCCATGTCACTCCTCCTTTCTTTTGTTCAGACAAACCCTGCAACACTTCTGTTGGCTCCTTACGGATGGTTAATTCCCCCAGGTGAATGCCCTGTGTTAGCAGGAACAGCTTCCTGACGTTAAATTGCACAGATTTAAATAGAAATGAAGCTCCACAAATGAAGCAAGCCATAAGCACTTGCCAATTGTGCTTGTTTGTGCAATAGTAAAAATGCTTTTCTGTTCTCAGGAGGGGAAATAACGATGGATCTGTTCTCTGGACTACTGTCTGCAAGATCCATCTCAAAACTTCCTACCATACAGAAGCAAGCTGAAGGGTTTTTTTTCCTTTTATGAAGGCACAAGAAGACTCTCACAGAAAGGTAAATGTACCTCGGGAGACACTCCTGCTGCTGCTGGAGTGGTGGAAGGGCACGAAGCAAATGAGCAGTGGTTGGTGACTCTAACACCAACAGCCTTTGTGAAATAATCTATACATAGTTTCAGTAGCAGTTGTATCCTGACCGTAACATGACTAACTGAAGAATTCATCCATAAATATCTCCTTTTCTTCAAACTACCTTCATCCAAGACTATGAAAAAATGAGAAATGACATCGCTTGCTGCAGTGCTCAGTGAGTCCCCACCTCTTTGGTCCAGGAAGGTGAAAGCCCACCAGCAGCCCCTCAGCATCCATCTGGTGAGGGGAGTATGGCAGAGAAGTGGTTTGATGGAAGGCTGGTAACGGAGCACCCAGGAGGAGAGTATCACGTGCTCAGACCT